>CM053574.1:14819320-14914736 GCA_028646485.1 Cryptoprocta ferox | reverse complement strand
AGAGAAATCCTGGGGGTGGTGGCTGTCCAGTCCCCATTGATTGGGGGATTGCTTTATCATGTGGAGCACCTGCTGCCTCTAGGCCTTTGCCATTTGCAGGGCTGTATGCAAAGCCCTTCCCCACATGTGCAACGACTGGCATGTGGCTCTCTCTGCCTCGATGGTCTGCTGTGTACGGCGGTCTTGAGAGTCTGCACAGGCCCGGCATGGTCCTCTTTCTACTTTTTTCCTTAGAGCCCTGGTTCCAGGCCTGTGGTCACACCAACATCGCCTGCAAGATGGTGAAAGGGAAGCTGGTGGAGGTAGGCAAGTGGCCATGGCAAGTGAGCATTCTATTCCTGGGCGTGTACATCTGCAGCGGCTCCCTCATCCACCACCAGTGGGTCCTCACGGCCTCGCACTGCCTACAGAGGTCAGTCAGGGTGGCCAGCTGTCCCCAGGGGCTTTGCTTTCTGGCCTGGGGGGCCCCCGGTACATCTGGGGATCTGGGAGTAGGGGCCTGGCTGGGTTACCCTGTGCTTGGTCCGTGTCTCTCCAACCACTTATGGCCTCACTGCTGGCAATCTGCCTCCTACTTATGGCCCTGCAGATCCAAGGACCCCAAACAGTACTCAGTGAGTGTGGGAATCCAACACCTTCCAGAAAACGGTACTCAGCTCCTGCTCACTCGAATCGTGATTCACGAGGATTTCCACAACCTCATATCCCGGGACATTGCCCTCCTGAAGCTCAGGGATCCCATCTCTTGGTCCCCCTTCATCCAGCCTGTCTGCCTACCCAACACCAAATTCAAACCATCTCTCGGGACCATGTGCTGGGTGATCGAGTAGAGACATAAAAATGAGCTAGGTGAGTAAAGGCAGGCGGAGGTCCCAAGACCGAGGCCTCTTCAGAACACAGCTCCAGTGTGGACTCACTGGTTCATTCCCTTCTTCACTTGTTCAGTCCCTCAGCAAACATCCTTGAGCTGCACACTATCCTCACCTCTGTTGATAGGAAGAGATCCACAGTGCTCTAGTGTAAAAGACACACATGGTCTACATGGGCCTCAGTTCCCAAAGTTAAGTTAAATCCAGTGCCAAGCCCTCACCTTGCAGCATGGCAGGGAAATTAATTCTGGGCTATTCACGGGATTCCTTGTCTTCAGGTGGCACATGGACCACAATCCCAGGAAGTATTTAGGCATTGAGTGGTCATCATACATACTTGTTACCTCAAGGCACCAACCTGGTTGGTGCCACTCTAGAGTCCTAGAATCGAGGAGTGTTTGTGGGATCCTGCCCTCCAGGGGGTGGCACATTTTGGGTTCCTGGCTTTTGACACTTTTCCAGGTAGCCATGGAGCAGTGCTCAGACCCTACCCTCGTGAAACCTGAATTATTGCAGTAGTCTCTCCTTGTCCTCATGCAGTGCTTAGATGCTGCTCTGAGCCTCTTGGGAGACTTTCGCTCGGTCTTTTTAAGGAGCTCGGGTGTTTTCAAAAGTCAGGCTGTGGGATGGGGCCTTTGTAAATTACCATCCCAGGACGGTAGCCCTGTCTCACAACCCTAGTGACCTAGTGAATCTGGACAACTTCAATGGAGATGTGTCAAATAGTTGAAGGGATGATGAGGCAGGATCTCTCTCTCTCTCTCTCTCTCTCTCTCTCTCTCTTCAGGAACCTCAAAGATCCCCTACAGTCTTCAGGAGGTGGCTATCAAGATCATTAACAATGATATCTGCCATCAGAAGTACCAGTTCCTCTTCTTGAAGGAAGACAAGAAGTTCATTGGGAAGGACATGTTGTGTGCCAGTTCAGAATTGGCACAGAGTCTTGTCAGGTGCGGGGTGTGTGGCCCAGGGGAGGGAGGGGGCTTTCAGGGATCACGTCTTCCTTCTCATAAGGCACGGGTGACCTTATGAAAATCTCGTTTCCTTGAGCTTCAGTTTCCAAATCTGTAAAATAGGGTGAAAATACTCCTTGCACCCATCCACAAAAATGGTAATTAATGGCAATGCTTCTCAGGTTTTTCGAACATTTCTGAACATCAGTCACATGCTCAGATGTGGGCCAGGTGCTGGCAGAACGGGTTTTGCATGAATGGCATCATTTTGTAAGCATGTGTCTGCCTCTTGCATCTTCTGTTTAACTTTGTTTTCGAAACTTATCCCTATTGAAAAGTGCAGCTCTCATTCATTCATTGACCTCTCTAACTACGATACTCTCTTGTGGCCATGTCACAATTTATACACTCTATTGTTTATAACATCGATGTGGTTTTCAGTTTTTTTTTTTTCATATCACAAACCACTGCTCTACTCTGCTCTTACACACATCTCCCTATTTATATGTTCCAGAATTTCTCGACAGGATGTGTCCTGCAAGAAACTGGGGGGTCATAGGTGGTGCATACCTTCATCTTTAATAGTTATTTCTGGGGTGTCTGGGTGGCTCAGTTGGTTGACCATCTGACTCTTGTTCAGCTCAGGTCATGATCTCATGGTTCATGAGTTCGAGCCCCAATCAGGCTCTGAGCTGACAGCACGGAGCCTGCTTGGGATTCTCTCCCTCTCTGTCTGCCCATTCCCTGTTTTCTCTCTCTCTCTCTCTCTCTCTCTCTCTCAATATAAAATTTTTTTTAAAAAATGGTTATTGCCAATTGCTTTCCAAAGTGTTCGTGTTAACCCATATTCTTACAGCAGTGTTTGAGAATTCTGTTGTTCCATAGTTTTGGCAACATTTTTAGTATTGTCAGGCTATAAAATGTTTTCCATTCTGTTAGATGAGAAGCAGAGCTATAGTGTCCCATTGTGGTTGCCGCGGGTGTTTCCCCAGTGACCAGAGCAGCCATGTGTCTCTCCCTGTGCTCATTCTCCATTCGTGATTCTTCTTCTATGAATTACTTACTCAGCTGTTTTGCACATTTTCTATTGTTTGCCTTTTTCTTTCTACTACATTTTTACGTTTTGGATACTGGTTCTGTGTTCCTTGTGTACATGACAGATATCTTCTCCCGGTTTTTTAATTTATCTTTTCATTATGTTTACACTGTCCTTTGCTGAGCAGTAATTTAGATTTTATTGTAGTCAAGACCAGATGGACTTAATATGCAGAAAAAAATTATATATATATATGGAACATTCCATCAAAAAAACAGCAGCATACACATTCTTTTCATGTGTACATAGAACGTTCTCCAGGATAGATTGATCGCATGTTAGGCCACAAAGCAAGTTTCAGTGAATTCAAGAAGATTGAAACCCTATCAAGCATCTTTTCTGACCACAACAGTATGAAACTAGAAATCAGTTACAAGAAAAAAAACAACTGGGAAAAACAGAAACATGTGGAGGCTAAGCAACACACTACCAAATAAGTAATGGGTCAGTGAGGAAATCGAAGAGGAACTTAAAAAATACCTTGAAACAAATGAAAATGGAAATACAATGGTTCAAAATCTTTGAGATGCAACAAAAGCAGTTTTTAAAAATTTATTAAGTTTTTTTGGTATTTGTTTATTATTTTGAGAGACAGAGAGAGACAGAGTGCAAGTGGGGGAGGGGCAGAGAGAGGGAGACACAGAATCCGAAGCAGACTCCAGGCTCTGAGCTGTCAGCACAGAGCCCGACACGGGGCTCGAACCCACGAACCGCAAGATCATGCCCTGAGCCGAAGTCGGATGCTTAACCGACTGAGCCACCCAGGCACCTCCTAAATTTATTAAGTTTTTAATTTTAATTCCAGCATAGTTAACATACAGTGTTATATTAATTTCAGGTGTACAATATAGTGATTCAATAATTCTATACATCATGTCAGTGCTCATTATGATGAGAGTACTCTTAATCCCCTTTATCTATTTCACCCATCCCCCACCCACCTCCCCTCTGATATGTTTTATTTTAAATGAATACCCTCAGTTAAAGTTACTCCTTTTTTTTCAACTTCAGAATACATGGTTCTAAAAGATAAATATAAAACATTCCATCCAAGAAAAATAGAATACACATTTTCCTCAAGTACACATAAAAGAATCTTCTGGTTAAATCACACAGAAAGAGATATAATAAATGTTACAAATTTAAGAGACTGAAATCATACCAAGGATAGTTTCCAACCACAATGGTACAAAACTAAAGACCAACAACAGTAAAACAAAGCTGGAAAATCTACAATGTAAATATTAAATATTTAATATGTAAATATTAAACAACACACTACTGCACAAGCAATGGGCCAAATAAGAAGTAAAATAGCAAATCAAAATATGTCTCAAAACAAAAGAAAAAGAAAATACAATATTCCAAAACCTATGGGATGCAGCAAAAGTAGATGTTAGAGTGAAATTTATGCTATAAATGCTTGTATAAAGAGAAAAAGTTCAAATAAACAACATTACACCACAAGGAAATAGAAAAAGAATAAACTTAGCTGAAATTCAGTAGAAGGAGATAACAAAAAAATTCAGAAATAAGTAGAGACCAGAATAAACGATAACATAACACTGGAAGTAATGACCAGTTTTTCCAAAAATATACAAAAGTGGCAATGCTTTAAAAAGCAGTTCTAAGAGGCAAGTTTATAGTGATGCAGGCCTACCTCAAGAAACAAAATCTCAGACAATCTAACTTTACACCTGAAGGAATGAGAAAAAGAAGCACAAAGTCCAAAGTTAGTAGAAGGAAATAATAAATATTGGAGTGATATAAATAAAATAGAGACTGGAAAAAACAATAGAAAAGATCAGTGAAACTAAGAGCTGGTTCTTTGAAAAGGTAAAATTGATAAACTTTAGCTAGGCTTATCAAGGAAATGAGAGAGGGCTCAAATAAAATCAGAAATGAAAGAGTTCAACCAACGCCATAGAAATACAAAGAATTTTTATAAGAGATAACTGTGAAAAATAATACAGTAAAAAATTGGACAGCTTAGAAGAAATGGATAAATTCCTAGAAATATACAGTCTTCCAAGAATGAGTCAGGATGGAAAAAAAAATTGAAACAGACTGATTACTACTATCAGTAATCAATAAACTTCCAACAAACACAAGTCCAGAACCAGATGGCTTCACAGATGAATTCTACCAAACCTTTAAAGAAGAGTTAATACCGATCTTTCTCAAAGTATTCCAAAAAATTGAAGAGGAAAGAATGGTTCCAAATTTATTCTACAAGGCCAACACTACCCTGATACTAAAACCAGACAAAGACAGTATATAAAAAAAATTACAGACCAGTGTCCCTGATTAAAATAGAAGCAAAAATCCTCAACAAAATATTAGCAAACATTAAATTTAGCTAATATTTAGCAAACATTAAAAGGATCATTCACTATGAGCAAGTAGATTTGTTCCAGAGCTGTAAACATGGTTCAGTATCTGCAAATCAACCAACATGATACGTCACATTAACAAAATGAAGGATAAAAATCATTTGATCATCTCAATAGATGTAGAAAAAGCATTTGACAGAATTCAACATCCATTCATGGTAAAAACTCTCAGCAAAGTATGTATAGAGGGAAGGTACCTCAATATAATAGAGGCCATATATGACAGACCCACAGCACATCATACTCAATGGTGAGAAGCTGAAACTTTTTCCTCTAATGTCAGGAATGACAAGGATGTTCACTCCTGCCAATTTTATTTATTTATTTATTTATTTATTTATTTATTTAATTTTTAAAAATTTCACCTGTTTTTACTTTATCTTGCCGCTTTTGTTCGACATAGTACTGAAGTTTTAGCCACAGCAGTCAGACAAACAAAAGAGATAAAATTAGTAAGGAAGAAGTAAAACTGTCACTTTATGCAGATGACGTGATACTACATATAGAAACCCCTGAAGACACCATCAAAAAACTATTAGAACTAGTAAAGGAATTCAGTAAAGTTGCAGGATACAAAATTAATATAAAGAAAAATGTTGCATTTCTATACACTAAAAATGAAGTAGCAGAAGGAAATTAAGAAAACAGCTCTGTTTATCATTGCATCAAAAAGAATAAAATACCTAGGAATGGATTTAACCAAAGGTGAAAGACTTGTACTCTGAAAGCTATAAGACAATGATGAAAGAAATTGAAGATAACACAAATAAATGGAAAGAAATACCATGCTCATGGACTGAAGAATTAATCATTAAAACGTCCATACTATCCAAACCAATCTACAGATCTGATGCAATCCCGATCAAAATACCAATAGTATTTTTCACAGAACTAAAATACTAAAATTTGTATAAAACCACAAAAGACCCAGAATGGACAAAGCAGTTTTGAGAAAGAAGAAAAAACTGGAGGTATCAGTTTTCAAGCTATACTACAAAGCTAGAGTAATCCAAAGAATATGGTACTGAAACAAAAGTAGACACAGATCGATGGTTAATTAAGGAGACAAGAATATACCATGGGGAAGACTGTCCCTTCAGTAAATAATGGTGGGAAAACCAAACAGCTACATGCAAAAGAATGAAATTCGACCACTTTCTTACAACATACACAAAAATAAGCCCCAAATGGATTAAAGATCTAAATGGAAGACCCCAAGCCATAAAACTCTTAAAAGAAAACAGGCAGTAAACGCTTACATCATCAGTCTTAGCAATTTGTTTTTGAATCTGCCCCCTCAGGCAAGGCCAACAAAAGCAAAACAAAATAAAAACAAAACAATTGGGACTACATCAAACGGAAAAAGCTTCTGCACAGCAAAGGAAAACATTAACAAAAATGATACGGCAACCTACTGAATTTGAGAAGGTATTTGCAAATGATATTTTTGATAAAGGGTTAGTATCCAAAATATGTACAGAACTCCTACAACTCAACATCAAAAAACAAAAACAAAAACAAAAATCTTCCCAAAAAACCCTCCAAAAAACTCAAACAATCTGATTTAAAAAATGAGCTGAGGACCTGAATAGACATTTTTTCCAAAGAAGACATACAGATGGCTAACAGACACATGAAAAGATGCTCAACATCACTCCTCATCAGGGAAATACAAGTCAAAACCATAATGAGATACTATCTCACACCTGTCAGAATGGCTAAAATCAACAACACAAGAAACAACAGGTGTTGGCAAGGATGTGGAGAAAGGGGAACCCTCTTGCACCATTGGTGAGAATGCAAACTGGTGCACCCACTGCGGAAATCAGTATGGAGTTTCCTCAAAAAGTTAAAAATACGACTACTCTATGATCCACTAATTCCCCTGCTGGGCATTTACCTGAAGATAATGAAAACACTAATTTGAAAAGATATATGCATCCCTATGTTTATTGCAACATTATTTACAATAGCCAAGATATGGAAGCGGCCCAGTGTTCACTGATAGATGAATGGATAAAGAAGACATCCAATGTAGTTTTGGACTTTTAAATTTTCTTTTAAAGTTTATTTATTTCTTTTGAGAGAGAGAAGGACAGCATGTGTGAGCGGGGGAGGGGCAGACAGAGAAGGAGAGAGAGAATCCCAACCTGACTCTGCACTGTCAGGATGGAGCCCTATGCAGGGCTTGAACTCACGAACCTTGTGACCATGACCTGGGCCAAAACCAAGAGCCCCACACTTAACCAACTGAGCCACCCAGGTGCCTTGACTCTTTTTCTTTTCTTTCTTTCTTTCTTTTTTAATTTTAAAAATATAATTTATTGTCAAATTGCTTTCCATACAACGCCCAGTGCTCATTCCAAGTGCCCTCCTCAAAGCCCATCGCCCACCTTCCCCTCTCCCTCACCCCCCATCAACCCTCAGTTTGTTCTCAGTATTTAAGAAACTCTTATGGTTTGCCTCCCTCCCCACTGTCTGTAACTTTTTTTTCCCTTTCCTCTCCCCCATGGTCTTCTGCTTTAAAAAATTTTCTTTTAATGTTTGTTTATTTATTTATTATTAAAAAATTCTTTTTAACATTTATTTATTTTTGAGAGACAGAGAAACAGAGAGTGAGTGGGGAAGGAGCAGAGAGAGAGGGAGACATAGAATCTGAAGCAGGCTCCAGGCTCTGAGCTGTCAGCACAGAGCCTGACTCAGGACGCAGACTCACGAACTGAGCCTCAGTCGTCAACCGACTCAGCCACCCAGGCGCTCCTTACTTTTTTCTTTTCTAATAAAAGTATTTAAGGCTACAAATTCACCTCTTAATAATGCTTTAGCCTAATTGTGCATATTTTAATATGTAGTATTTTTACTGTTATCCGGCTCTAAATATTTTCTATAATTCCCATTCTTATTTCATTTTGACCCATGACTTATTTAGAAGCGTGTTTTTTTGATTTACAAAATACATATGTACTTGTTTGTTTTGTTAATGATTTCCAGGCCAATTTCTGTGTGGTCATAAAATTCGCTCCATGGTGATACCAGTTACATGGAATATGTTGTAACTTGCGTGGCAGCCTGGTATGCAGTTAAGTTTTTAAACATTTATTTTATTATTTTCTATCTCTAGTAATTTTTCTTCTGCATCTCTTGGGCTTGATTTGGTTTTCTTTTTCTGTCTTCTTGAACAAAAAGATTTACCCTTTCTAGTTTTGTGTTTGAAGTATTTAAAACCATGAAATCATCTTTTTAAAAAAATGTTTATTTATTTTGAGAGAGAGAGAGAGGGAGAGAGAGAATCCCAAGTAGGCTCCACACTATCAGTGCAGAGTCCGAAACAGGGCTTGATCTTACGAGCCATGAGATCATGACCTGAGCTGAAATTGAGAGTTGGACACTTAACTGAGCCACCCAGGCGCCCAAAACTTATCTTTTAATTAAACATTGGTTTCATCTCTTAAATTCTGTACCGTCGTGATTCAATTATCACCTTATTTTAAAAAATACACATATAGTGTGAAATGAAAGGAAATGCATGCATTTCCTTTAAAGAGTACTACATAAATGCAAAAATTAGAAAATGAGACTTTCCTATAATCAAACTACCTAGATATTTCCACTCTAAATTATTTAGCTTCTATCCCTAACCCTGCTTTTCTATCCATATATGAAACCCTAAATAAGTTTTAGGGTTGTTTTCTAGTATTTATTTATTTGTTTGTTTATGTATTTATTTATAATTTTTTAATGTTTATATATTTTTGAGAGGGGGGAAGGGAGGGAGAGAATGAGTGGGGGAGGGGCAGAAAGAGAGAGAGGGAGACACACAACCCGAAGCAGGCTCCAGGCTCCGAGCAGTCAGCACAGGGCCTGACGCGGGGCTCGAACCCACGAACCGTGAGATCATGACCTGAGTGAAGTTGGACGCTTAACCGACTGAGCCACCCAGGCGCCCCTCTAGTTTTTATTTTTAATGGAAGACTGTACTATAATTTTGTTCTCGAACTTTTTTACTGTCACTTGAAATAGATCTTGGACTATCATGGAGTATTCTCTTTGAATACTGAATAGTAATTCTCTCATAATGCTCTGTCACAGTCTATTTAACCATTCTCCTATTGATAGACACCTGAAGTCATTTCAATATTTTTCTGTCATGCCAGAGTAAAAATCTTTGTTCATAGATCTTTGCACATTTGTTCAAGTATTTCTCTAAAATAAATTTTTAGGAGTGTAATTACAAGATCAGTTGTATGCACATTTAACACTTAAGAGATATTGACCAATTAACCTCCTCAAATATTTGATCCATTTACATTAATACCAACAGTATATAAGTGCCCTTTTCTTTACATCATGATCAGCAGCATTAGGCATTATTTTTATTTTAACTTTTGTTCCTCCGGTAGACTAAAACTTTTACTTTTGCTTTAATTTCATGAAATTGAGCAATTTTGTAAATTGCTTGTACAACAGGATATTAAAGTGGAAGTTTCAGTGAAGTCATCAAAATACAGTATGTATCAGGATTCAAAGATAGTTGTGTGACATTCCACTATGTGTATGTACCAAAGGGTCAAGAGAGTAGAGTGGGAGGTGATTTTATGAGGAGGATTTCTCTGGAAAGAGCTCCTCCTGTGCACTGCCCCTTCCCCCTCCAAGGGATGGGGGTGTCATCTCCTGGGAGGGGTTTCAACAAGATCACTCAGAGAGTGTGATATGTGCCCACTCAGGGGCAGAGGCAGCTATCAATCTGCCCAAGACCCAGAGAGCAGGAAGTACCTAGGGGATAAGCTGGTTCTCTTGCCTCCCCACTCTGCAGCTTAACTTTGGCAGGTAGGAAACAGGTTAGCAAGATGGGGTTGGAGCAGTTACTGAAGGGAAGGAATGGGGGAAAGCAGACCTGGCTTCCTCCTTCCCAGGCGTCCTGCTCACCAAATGCCTTAGACAGCAGCGGGGAGAAGTTTTTACTTTAAATCAAGTCTGGCGTTGTAATTATTGTGTGGCAACGCATATTCTGATTTCTGAACTGAGATGTGTTTATGTGACAGTGTCCTTACAGCGCCTATCATTATGTTAATCACAGTGAGCAAGGCCTTCTGGTTCTGCCCAGGTGTTTACCCAGGGTCAGAGAAAGAACTCACCTTCTACATAAATCGTAAAATGACAAAGGGAATCTAGATAAAGATGCTTGCTATGATCAGTGTACCATTGACACTTCTCCCTGCCATTTGCTCATGATTTTCTATTAAAATACTTTGGTTTTTATTGATCTGTGAACACCCTGGATATTATATGCTGTAGTAATTATCAGTAAAGGAGCATCATGTAAAGGATGTAGTAATTATGTAATGTAGTGATTATCAGTAAAGGAGCATATGGTAAAACATGAACAATTAGTAAATCTGTGTTAAAAATATTATACTTGCAACTTCTCTGTGAGTCTCAAATTATTTCAAAATAAAAAAATTATTAAAAACTTTGGGAACTGGAAATTTTTACCATTTATAAAATGGTTCACAATATTTTACCCTATTTGTCCATCATTTGCCTTTTTTTGGTGCGGATTTTTTTTCCCATAGAGTTATTTAAAATTTTGATTTATCATTATTTCCCTTGATGATAGTGGTTTTCTTGCTATGCCTAGAAGTACCTTTCCCACCCTAAGATAAAATTATTCACTCATACATGTTCTTAATTCTTTTCTTTAAATATTTTAATTTTGTTTCATCTGGAACGTCAAGAGAAGGCATCCATTTTATTTTTCTCCAAATACAGCCAGTTATGTAAATTATTTTTTATCGAATGCTTAGTGTATTTTTGGCAATGAATAGAAATGCTCCCTTTAGGAGAACCTGGCAGGCTCAGTCAGAAAAGTGTGAGACACTGTTTTATTTTTAATTCTTAATGTGTATTTATTTTTGAAAGAGAAAGAAAGCAACAGAGAGTGAGCGGGGAGGGGCAGAGAGAGGGAGACACAGAATCCGAAGCAGGCTCCAGGCTCTGAGCTGTCAGCACAGAGCCTGACACGGGGCTTGAACTCACAGACCGTAAGATCATGACCTGAGCTGAAGTCAGATGCTTAACTGACTGAGCCACTCAGGTGCCCCCAAGAGTGTGCAGCTCTTGATCTCAGGGCTGTGAGTTCGAGCTCCACATTAGAGATTACTTAAAAATAAAAACTTGGGGCGCCTGGGTGGCTCAGTCGGTTAAGTGTCCGACTTCGGCTCAGGTCATGATCTCATGGTTCATGAGTTCGAGCCCTGCCTCGGGCTCTGTGCTGACAGTTCAGAGCCTGGAGCCTGCTTCCGATTCTGTGTCTCCCTCTCTCTCTGCCCCTCCCGTGTGCGCGCGCGCGCGCGCTCTCAAAAATAAATACATTTTTAAAAAATAAAATAAAAATAAAAATAAAAGCTTAAAAAAAAAGGAAAAAGAAATGTCCTCTTATTATATCCTACATTCCCATCTTGTTTTGGTCTGTTTCTGCCTCTTGCAGTCTCATTCCTTTGCCAACACCACTCTTAAATTATTGTAGCTTTTGAATTCTTGTTTTTCTTTTGTATGTGGTAAGGCAAGTCCTCCTTCATTATTCTCCTTTTAAAGAATTTCCCTGGCTGGTTTCCCATGTTCATTCCAACTGAACAATTTTAGTATAATGTCAAAAAGAAAATCATGTGGCAATCTTGGTGGAAATTAATAGATTAACTTAGAGAAAACAGACTATTTTGTTCTATTTCTTTCTGTCTAGAGCAAGAGATTTCTAGCTTTCTCCATATAGTTACTGCCTGCTGCGGTTTAAGTATACAGCTACGTGTTTTATAGCTCTGCTTTGAGCAGTATGTTTTCTTTCATTGTATTTTCTGCTTGAATTATATACATATATATAATCATATATGTATATAATTGTGTATGTGTGTGTATATATATAATTTGCGTGTGTGTGTGTGTGTATTTACCTTGTAACAAGCATCCTTTCTGGATCTAGCTGATTCTCTTTAATATTGTAGGTCCAGAGACATATCATCTACAAACAGTGATCAATTTCCTTCCTTCTTTTCAATGTGTATACTTCTTATTTTTCTTGACTACTGCAGTGTAAGAACTATATCCCAGAACAGTTGCTTTTGCTTTGTCTTCTAGGAGACACTGTGCCTTTTTTTTTTTTTAAAGGAACTTTTGTTTTATATTTTGTATAGAGAGTGCGAGTGCGAGCAGGGGAGAGGGGCAGAGGGAGAGAGAGAGAAGTCCAAATGGGTTCTACACTCAGCACGGAGTCTAATGTGGGGCTCAGTGTAGGGCTTGATGCAGGGTTCTATCCCACGACACTGAGCTGAAATCAAGAGTTGGACACTCGGGGCGCCTGGGTGGCTCATTCGGTTGAGCGTCCGACTTTGGCTCAGGTCATGATCTCAGGGTTCGTGAATTCGAGCCTTGCGTTGGGCTCTGTGCTGACAGCTCAGAGCCTGGAGCCTGCTTCAGATTCTGTGTCTCCCTCTCTCTCTGCCTCTCCCCCCACTCATGCTCTGTCTTTCTCTCTTTCTCTCCTTCTCTCTCTCAAAAAAAAAAAATCAACATTAAAAAAAATTAAAACAAAAAAGAGTTGAATGTTCAACCGACTGAGCCACCCAGGCATCTCGTGTGCCATTTTGTTTTAAGTGCGTCTCTTGTTCAACAGCATAAAGCTGGACGCTGTTTTTGTTGGCATATCTGGAAGAATATCCTTTAATCCATTTACCAAAAAGAATGTTTTGTTTTGTTCCCCCACCTTGCATTTTGTGTTGGGTTTGTTTTCCACTCCACCTCTCCACTGTTGGTTTGGAAGTTCTCATGTCTCATTTTCATTCTGCTACTGGTCACCTTGTATTTTCCACACACGTATTTAACATTTAACATTAATATATGAGCACCCAGAGTTCATCGGCATCTGCAGCTTCCTCCTCAGCAGGACGAGACCTTCCTTCATTTTCACTTTCTTCCTTTCCATCCCCAGACTCCTCTTATTGAAAAGAGTGAGCTGAACTCTTCTGTTACATCTAAGAGTTTTTAGTTGGCTCTCTGGGGGTCTCCAGGCCCACACTCCTATGAGCTGCACTTAGCAAAGATTTTGCCTCTTTTATTGTCAGGATGTTTATTTTTTCCATGGCCTTGGGCACTTCCCCCTCCTCCCCCCAACGACCTGGAATGTAGCTGTGCTTGTTCTTGCTGCTGACCTTCTTGGACACGCTCCTCACGCTTCAGCACGGAGCTGGTGCTCATCTGGCATATCCTCTGTCAGGGAGAGGGCCACTCCTTCCTGTTCCGCTCTGGCTATGGCATTTGTACTTCAGGAACGAATGCCCTGCTTCCTAAAATGTGTTTTATGGAACTATCAGGATGACTCCATATTCTAATGTGAGGTGCCAAGTCGGCTCCATGAACAGATGCCTCAGGTCCGTCTCCCCCTCAGGCCAGGATTGCCCTCCCCCAGCTCGTGGTGTACTTTTGCTTCCTTCTTATGTCGGGTCCAGATTTATAATATCTTGTTTTAGAACGTGTTTCATTTGTTCCTTCATCCAACAGACGCCCCGTGCTGGGCCCTGGGGCAGGCACAGGACAGTGTTGGTGCAGGGCCCAGGGAGGGTACTGGCCTGGGAAGGAAGTGTCCTGTGGGGCACCATTTACGTCTTTTTAAGGCGTGTTGAGAAAGGCACCCCCTGTATCAGGGTATAGAATCAAGACTATGCTTCCCTTGAAAAATATTCGTCCATGTTCTGGAACATTTGAAACAACATAAATTATGTGCTTCTTGAATGCCAGAGAGAAGTTACCCAGGAAACCACGTGGGCCTCTTTTCTTTTGAGGGGTAGTTTGTGGGCAGTATTTTAAGTTGTTTTGCCCATGGTTATTGGACTTCTATGATTTGCATTTTCTTAGAAATTACTCATTTCATCCAGGATTTCAATCCATAAAGAGGAAGTTACAAACATTATTCAGATTCTGAGGAAGCGTATTTTCCCTGGATGTTCTTCTAGCCTCTTTTCTACTCATGCCACAAAGTATTTGCATTTTCCAACTCTTTCTGTTTTTCTTGGAAAGATTTACAAGATTTATCAATTTTGTTGTTTAAAAATTTTTTTTAATGTTTATTTTTTGAGAGAGACAGAGTATAAGTGGGGGAGGGGCAGAGAGAGAGGGAGACACAGAATCTGAAACAGGCAACAGGCTCTGAACTGTCAACACAGAGCCTGACACGGGGCTCGAACCCACGAACTGTGAGATCATGACCTGAGCTGATGTCAGACGTTCAACCAACTGAGCCACCCAGGCGCCCCTATTTTGTTGCTTTTTAAGAACAAGCTATTGATTTCACTTCTCAAGACTACGATTTTCTGCTTTGTAATGCATGGATTTCCCCCTTTTTGTCTTTATTAATTCTTTTTCAAGTGTCTTGAGCTGAATGTGCAGTGATACATAATTGATGATAATACTGAATAACTTACTTTCATTCTCTCTTGTTCGATAAAAATATTTAGAACCGGGACTCTTCCGTGTGCACTTGAGGCCCCTATCCCATGGGCTTTGCCACACGTGGTATTCTTTTTGCCCTACACAACAATCGTGGATTTTAATACTGTTTTTACCTGAACAGTTTTGAAAGTTAATTTCTTTTCCTTTGATGGAGTAGTTCACATTTTGTTCTGGGCTCTGGCTTTATTTCATTGTGGTAAGAGAATGTCCACATTTGAGATTTCTCTTTCTCTCCACTATTCTGAGTTCTCTTGTTCTCTGAGCTCCCAGAGTCCAGTAAATCTCTCTCAGGGAATGGCCCTCACGCTATCATTAGCTTGATTATCAGTGTCTTGAGTTTCCCCTTCATCTGTCATATTCTCGCCCTGCAAAGGCACCTACTCCAATCTGTGTATTACATGTCTTTAAAGATGTCTGTATCTTTGAAAAATGCATAGTGTTGCTGAATGTGTATTTTAACTTGCATAAATTATACTATGCTCCTGTATTTGTTTGCTGAAGAGTCTCAATTTGTTAGAGAATCCAAATGAAATGGTTTTATTCTTCCAAGCCACTGCCCTCCACATGCCCTATGTCAAAGCTTCTTCCTTCCCCCAAACATCATCTGGGCAGAGTACACAGTTTTCAGTCACTTTTAGTTATGATATGCCCTGTCTGATTACAAGTCTTGATTTAAAAATCAATTTGATTTAAACCTTGCCAAGCCAGACCACATCTCCCTCCTCCGGTGCTCCCTGGGGGAGGAGGGGTTCCCTGCTTTGCCAAACCGTCAGGGAGCTGGAGACTGGAGTGGGCCCTCTTGTGTCTTCCTCAATTCTCTACCTCGGCTTTTTTTTTTTTAAGTTTATTTATTTATTTTGAGAGAGAGAGAGAGAGCGCGCGCAAGAACATGTGCACAAGCCGGGGAAGAGAGAAAGGGATTTAGAGAATCCCAAGCAGGCTCCATGCCAGCAGCTTGGAGCCCGATGTTGGGCTCAATCTCACGAACCGTGATGTCATGACCTGAGCTGAAACCAAGAGTCAGACTCTCAACTGACTGAGCCACTCTGGTGCCCCATTTTTTTTTTCAATTCTATTTGCATGATCAGTGCTTTTCCATCCCCTCACTTTCAATCCGCGCGCATCTTTAAATCTGAAATGAGTCTCTTGTAAGCAGCGTAAAGATGGCTCTTGTTTTTTTGTCCGTTCTGTCACTGTACGTCTTTTGATTGGAGCATTTAGTCCATTTACATTCTAAGTAATTAGTGATAGCTATGTACGTATTGCCATTTTGTTACTTCTTTTATGGTGTTTGTAGTCCCCAGATTCTTTCTTCTCTTACTCTCTTCTCTCACAGTTTGCTGGCTTTTAGATATACTTGGATTCCTTTCTTTTTTATTTTTTGCATATCTATTACCAGTTTTTGATTTGTGTTTGCCATTAGAGTTGTGTATAACATCTTCTGCATATAGCAGTCTATAGTAAATTGATGGTTACATAAGTTTGAACCCATTCTTTACTCTTTTCCCTGCTACCCCGCACTTTAGGTATATGGTGTCATACTTTACATCCTTTTATTTTGTGAGTCCCTTGACTGACTTTTATAGATACAGTTTTTACTGCTTTTGTGGTTCCTACTTTTCTTACTCCTGCTTATGGTCTTCCCTTTCCATCGGAGCATCCTCTTTAACATTTCTTATAGGGCTGGTTTTGTGGTCCACCCCCATCAACCCTCAGTTTGTTCTCTGTATTTAAGAGTCTCTTATGGTTTGCCTCCCTCTCTGTTTGTAACAATTTTTTTCTTCCCTTCCCCCACGGTCTTCTGTTAAGTTTCTCAGCTTCCACATATGAGTGAAATCATATGATATTTGTCTTTCTCTGACTGACTTATTTCACTTAGCATAACACCCTCCAGTTCCATTCATGTTGTTGCAAATGGCAAGATTTCATTGTTTTTCTTTGCCTAGTAGTATTCTATTGTGTGTGTGTGTGTGTGTGTGTGTGTGTGTATACATATATGTATATATACACACCACATCTTCTTTATCCATTCATCATTTGATGGACATTTGGGCTCTTTCCATAATTTGGCTATTGTTGATAGGGTTGCTATAAACATTGGGATGCATGTGCCCCTTCAAGTCAGCACTCTTCTATCCTTTGGGTAAATTCCTAGTAGTGCTCTTGCTGGGTCATAGGGTAGTTCTATTTTCAGTTTTTTGAGGAAACTCCATACTGTTCTCCAGATTGGCTGCACCAGTTTGCATTCCCACCAACAATGCAAGAGAGTTCCCTTTTCTCCACATCCTCACCAACATCTGTTGTTTCCTGAGTTGTTAACTTTAGCCACTCTGTCCGGTGTGAGGTGGTATCTCAATATGGTTTTGATTTGTATTTCCCTGATGATGAGTGATGGTGAGCATCTTTTCATGTATCTGTTGGCCGCTTGTATTTTTCTGTTCAGCTTGATTGCTTTCCATATCTTTGTACTCCAGGTCACTGATCCATTCTTCTGCTTCCTCTAGTCTACTATTAATTCCCTCTAATGTATTTTTCATTTCATTTATTTGAGTTCTTTATCTCTGATGGATTCTTTTTTATGTTTTCTATCTCTTTGTTGAGGGACTCACTGGGGTCCTCCACTCTTTTCTCAAGTCCAGTGAGTATCGTTATGACCATTACTTTAAATTCTCTATCAGACATATCATCTCTATTTTGTTTAGCTCTCTTGCTGTGATTTTGTCCTGTTCTTTCACTTGGGACATAATCCTCTGTCTCCTCATTTTGTCTAACTCTCTGTATCTGTTTCTTTGTGTTAGGAAAGTCAGCTACATCTCCCGTTCTTGAAAGTAGCAAACTTATGAGGAAGAGTTCCTGTTGTGCCCTGCACTGCAATATGCCCTGTTCACCAGAACCTGGCACTGCAGGGGTGTCTCCTATGTGTGTTGTGTGCACCCTACTGTTGTGGCTGAGCCATGTTTGCCTTCAGTCCCGTCACTTTCCCTGTTGTGGGTAGGGTTTGGTCTCTGTGTCGTTAGTGTTTCAGTCTGGGGCCGCCTTCAGCTTGAGTTGAGTCAGACCAGGCATTTGCAAGAACGGTGGTGGCAGTGAATTGCAGGGTATTTTCCTCGTGTTGTTCCCTGAAAACTTTCATTGGTGGGTGGGGCCTGCAGTCAGATCAGATGTCTGCCCCCAGTCCACTGCTGGGGCCGCTTTTGGACTGGTATGTGTGGTTATCTCCCCCTCTCCCTGGGGCAGGAGTCACTTTGGAGTGGTACTGGCACCCCGCTAGGCTGTGGCACCGCTTTGGATGGTCTCCTGCCAAGAGCGTGTTGGAGTGTGTCTGCAGGAGAATGTGGTGTGGGGTGCACAATGCCAGTAAGGTCTGTGCTGGTCGCTGCAGGAAGATGAGCCGTGGCTGCCTGGGAAAACTGCCGAGGCCAGCTGGGATGGAGGGGGCATGTCCACAGGAGAAAGCAGGGGTGAGGTGCACTGTTTGTTCTCAACGGGCTGGTTCCCGCAGGAGTCCGTGTATGTAGGCTGGGGGGCAGGAGAGGGAAACGGCACCTGCCAGCTCCTTTGTTTCTGGAGAAGTCGCCCGAAGATCCCTGCCCCTCCAGCACACACTCTGAGATTATTAAGTCCATCTCCTTTTCATACACCCTAGGTGTTTTTAAGCTGCTGCTTCACTGCTGTATCTCCCCTGCAGTTTCTTATGCCGTCTCTTTAAGAGCAAAGACTCAGTTTCCTATTACCCTCTGGCTCTCCCAGGGCTGAGCCACTGATTGTTGAAGTTCTATTAACCTCGCTGATTGTAAGAACTAAGTTAGGCCCCTCTAGTTTTCAAAGACAAATGATATGAGGATGATTCATTTTCCCAGTGGGGATCCCCTGTGCCTGGGGTGTCTGGGGTGGGGTCTGCTCCTCTCCCTGCCCTGCACCTGTGGCATCCCTTTCTCCCACAGACAGTATTCCAAGTCAGTTTGCCTCCTGATTGGGTCTCCACCCTTCCTACCCTCTTCATGGTGGTCTTTTTTCTACATTTAGCTGTGGTGAGTTCACGGTTATGCCAGGCTTTGGGTCATTTTCCGGTTTATTTATTCTGATGTGGGTGTTATCGAAGTGTATCCGTGGGATGAGGTGAGCCCAGGATTCTCCTACTCCGTCATCTTCCCCGGAAGTCTCCCAACTCTCTCTGCTTGTTACTGTTCAGGGTGTCCTTACATACACTAAATATTTACCTCTAGTTGGTTTTAGACAGAATAAATGCCCGGTCTTAATTCATCATCTATCTTCATTGAGATTTGGTGTCCTTCACAGACAGACAGTCATAAATTTGACGTACTTAAGCCCAACACATCTCCCCTCTTCAAGTTTGTGAGTTTTGAGTCTTATGTGAATTTTTTTTTAATGTTCATTTTTGAGAGGAAGCGAGAGACAGAGAGAGAGAGAGAGAGACAGAGCATGAGTGGGGGTGAGGCAGAGAGAGGGAGACACAGAATCTGAAGCAGGCTCCAGGCTCTGAGCTGTCGGTGCAGAACACGACCCAGGGCTCAAACTCACAGATCATTGAGATCATGACCTGAGCCGAAGTCGGATGCTTAACCGACTGAGCCACCCAGGCACCCCCAGTCTTATTTTAAAACATATGCTTCATCTTAAGTCAAAGTTATGATTCTACATGTTTTTAATGAGCTTTATCTTTTTAACGTTTCACATTGAGGGTTTTAATTCCTCTGAGGTTTTGTTATAGCAGACAGGACCCAACTTCATTTTTCTTCATCAGTTTCCCTGCCATTACAACAGAAACCTCCTTTCCCAGAACTTTCTGGAACATGTGCCACATCTCCTCACATGCAGACATCAGGTTCCCTCTCCATTGCACGATTGGTCAATTTTCCTATTTTTATGCCACTACCACAGTTTCTGTAATTACAGCTTTGAAATATATCTCTCTGCTAGGTCCAATCTACCCCCTGCCCACTCTCCCATTTGCTCTTCTTTCTCAGACCTGTCATAGAATTCATGTACGAGTGTCCTTCCATGTCAATTTTAGAATCAGATTGTCAAGGTCCTGAAAACAGTCCACCTGGCATTTTATTCAGAATTGCTTGAACCTTAGAGATTAATGTAAAGAGCGTTGACATTGCTCTCTTTTTAAATTGTTTTTACTCTCTATTAGACAGAGACAAAAGAATATTCATAAAATAGGCATGGGGAATAAAGAATAACACAGTCAATACCCTTACCCTCCCCACCAAGCCTGTGCTGCATTACCAGAAACTTCGAACCTTCCATGTGTGCTAATCCCTGAGTCCCTGAGTCTTAAGCCGGGAAGGCTCTAATTACTGTCTCTCTCTCTCTCTCTCTCTCTCTCTCTCTTTCTCTTTCTCTCTGTTTTTTTTTTTCTCCTGCTGGCTGTCATTTGCTCATGGTTTCTCAACTTCTCTGTGTATGACGTGATGTTTTAAAGAGTAAGGAAATGTTTTTTAGAGTGTTCTCTGTGCGATTCCCTGAAGCATGGCCCCCAAAGGTGGTTCATTCAGACAGAATCTACACTTGCTTCTGACAGGCAATGGGGCATATGGCCAACCCAGGACCCCTTAGAACAACATCTTGGCTTGGGTTCTTGGAACCACCCACATCACATAAATTCAAGCGGCAGGTTCACATGAGGGAGGGCGGGTGTTCCCAGTTTATCCTCACTCGGAGGGGGTGGTCCAGTGGTTTTGGCCAGAGGTTTCCTCTTGGGCTCCCCTCCTTGGGCAGGCCCCCGGGTTTTGCCTCTTATCTCCTGCACCCATGAACAAGACTGTGAAAAGCTGAAGCTCAGATCCGCTGGGTCTGGCCAATTGTCTTGGGACAAAAGCCATATGGGCTTAGCTCCCCTCCTTGGCTTTGGACTCTGAGAAGTCTTCATTTTCTTGCCAGCTCATTTACAATGGGAAGTCTTTAGTAGCATCATGCATATTTAGTTCTCTAAATGGGTCGGTACCTGCTCTTCCGTGTTGCAGGAAGCCAAATGCTGAGATCTGGCATCTGTGTATGGTTTTAAGTTGCCTCACCTAAGAACAAAAATATATCTGTACCTTGCGGTAGGTCTTCTTTTATATTCTTAGGCGTAGTTTTATTATTATTTTTTTTCATTAAGCGTCTCATGCACTGTTCATTAGATTACGTTCTTGAAGTCTTGGTTTGAATTACATTATATATCTATATCTGGAGAGAGCGAGTCAGAGAGAGCGCGCGTGAGAGAGCTGTTTTTCCAATTTATAACATGTTTCAACAATACAGAAGGGTATAAAGAAAGTTAAAAAAATCATAAACCCACCATCAGCAGACACAACAGCCTTTGCTTTTAGATGCAAGCTGTTATAAACGTTACTCTTATTACACACCTGCTTTGCACAACAAGGAGGGGGCTGGTTTGCATTTCAAATAGCTCACTCTGCAAGCCGGAGACCAGGACAGTAGGTGGTCAAGGGCAACACCTTGGGGGCCTCCCAGGAGTTCAAGGAGGACAGAGGTAGGGGACTGGGGGTTCTGGTCAGAGAGGTAGCAGGAGAATGGAGAAAGGGGCCAGCGCAGTCCTGAGCTGGGGCTCCAGTGCCGAGCTTCTTGCTGCAGAGCAGGCTCATGGCCATGTTACCATGTTGCATGCAGCGCATGCAAAGGATACGGCCCAGAAAGGTGTGAAGTTCGGCAGGGCCTGCAGCGAGCCCCTCCTGCTGCCCCCCTCACGCCTCCCCCCTCCCCTCCACAGGCTGACTCCGGCAGCCCCCTCGTGTGTCAGGTGAACAGCTCCTGGGTCCAGATAGGGCTGGTGAGCTGGAGTTAACGGCTGCAACCGGCGAGCCTTCCCAGGCATCTACACCAGCACCTCCCACTTCACCTACTGGATCAAGAAGCAGATCGGCGACATGAGGTTCATCAGTAGGGCTGGCCCTGCCTTCCTGAGCCCGGTCATCCTCACCGGCTACATTCTGCTGGTGTCCTTGGGCTCCCTGTGGCTCCTGTGAGCCGTGTTTCCAGGGCAGCCCCTTCTCCTCCCTCTGTCTGCCCTCAGGAGAAGTGGAGACCCAGGGGACACATGACATCAGAGCAGCATGCCCTTGGGGGAGGGTCCCAGAGCCACTGTGTCCAGAGTTGTTCAGTGTAGATGCTCTCGAGTTTTGTGCCACAGAAGTCATCATCTTTCTTCTTGACTGTGGCCAGAACCCTTCAGAACCCCCTGCATCCCCGGGGGGCCTGGCTGTCCTCTCAAGGGGTGCCTTCCCTGAGGGGCTTACTTGTGCTTGTGCCAGCAGTGTTTCCCCCTGGGGGCTGTGCTTTTCTCCTCTGCCAAATACGGGATGGGACTCAGCGCCCCCTAGACTCTGCTTAATCATCTCAGCACCCCAGCAACCCCCGGTCCCCACGGCCCTCCTCTGGGTCTCTGATGAGCAGTTTCCCTCGGGCCTTCCTAAAAGAATTTCTTCCCAAGAAACTCACAATGACCAGACCTGCATTTAGGGACTTTGTTCCAGAACCTGTGAGCCTCTCCCAACCCTTCAGATCCCCCTAAGGGTCTACAGAATCCCCACCTGCTCCCTTCCCCTCCCTGGAAGAGGTGGATGGTGATGGGGGGAGGGGGGAAAATGGGAGACAAGGCAGAGTGCTTGCTGGGATGAATCCTGTGAGGTGACTGCGCCCTGAGCTCCCAAGTATGACCTCCATCACACCCCAGGGAGCCAGCGCCCTGCCTCCGTGTGGAGGTAGCGTGGGGTCGGCTCAGACCTGGTGGGCCTCGACTTCAGAGCCTCTGCCCTTCGGGCACCAAAAGCATAGTGGGTGTGATTTGCTGTCTTTGCAGAGATTGGAGCACTGAATGGGCAGCCTGAGTGTCACCCAAGACAGCGGGTCCTGGCAAAAGTTAGAATGTCCCGACTTGCTTTCACTTTCGCCTAGAATTTCCCAACAGTTTTAACCCCTCATAGGATTTCATCACGATACTTTTGAATTGGGTTATCTGTCTGTGTCACTGAGCTGTCAAAATGCTCCCCAAATTCCAACATACCTTCAAGTGGCCTTCTGCTTCCAGAAGGGTCTGTGGGTTGCCATCACTCTTTCTCTGAGCAGAAACCTCACCTACCTTTCCGAAGCAGATGGATCTATAAGAGAAGAGCATTTGCTGCATATAGGGGGGTGGGGTGCTGCCTAAAATTTTGCAATCTTCGAAAAATTGTTCCTGAAAACCTTTCCATCTGCTCAATTTCAGTGGCCCCCCCGGGGGGGGGCGCAAAACCCTACTGTAGTTAGCAGCCCAGGGGGAAGGTGGGCTGCTTGATCATCCTGGAGGCCAGTCCCAGGGCTCAGGTGTCATCTCACCAGGGAAGGATGAAAGCACGACCCCAGCCCAGGGAGTGGGCTGCAGGAGGGAGGAGGTGCGGGAACTGGCTGTGGGGTATCCTGAGGGACTCCAGAAAGTGCCTGGCCCCCGGAGTGAGCAGCCCACAGCACCCGGGGGGCCTTGACACTAGTGCGGATGGAAGAAAGGCCAGTCAGTATGGGGCCCCCGCGGGCGGACACGGAGAACGCCACCGCGGGTGGCCACTGGGGGGCGCCCGCATTCCCCACACAGCAGACGCCTGCGTGGTGGGCCGACAGGGGGCGCCGTCGCGAGAGGAGCCCAGCGTGCAGTAGCTGCTGCCCCGGGATGGAGCCCCAGCGCAGGACGCGGGCCTGTGGGCAGGGCCCCCAGGGCCTCAGGTCATCTGCCGTCGTGCTGCTGCTGCTGCCGCCACCGCCGAGGCCCGCTGGTGAGCCCCGCCCCGCCCCCTCCCCCAGGCCCTCCCCGGGCCTGGTCTGACCCAGCTGCGTCCCTCCGCAGGCTGCCCCGCGGGCCAAGCGCCAGGGACACCCTCCGAGCCTGCTCCCGCCGACCCTGGCGTCCCCTGTGCCCCCACTGCCACCTGTCTCTCAGGTGGGCCTCGCCTTCCCCGCGAGGCCCCCACCGTCCTGTCGCAGCCCTCGACCCTCGAGACGAGCCCTGTTTCTAAAGACAGCATCAGCTTATTTCCCAGTACCACGGACTCCACGGAGGAGGAGGGTGCGGGAGGAGTCTTGAAGACCTCTGACCCCTGGGGACGGAGGGCACGGAGGAGAAAGGGGTAGGGAGGAGGGAGAAGAGACGTTCCTTTTCCAAGAGTTCATTGAGCATCTACTGTGGGCCAGGCCCCCATCCTGGTGAGGCAGGCGGCCAGGGAAGTGGGCTGAACCTGGGGCGGGCTCCATGTCCCCGCGTCCTTGAACTGACCTAGGCTCCCAGCCAAGGACTTAGGGGATCCCCAAGACAGGTTTCGGGGAGCCACGTGCGACATTCTTTCCAGCAGTGTCTTTCCCGCCTGTTGAGCTAAGACCCACGGAATTACTCCTTATCCTGGAACTCCGTCCGCACAATTTAGCTGCCGTAGAAAGTCTCTCTCACAGGACCTAGTGTTAGCCATGGCAAACGCTGGTCCTGGCCCGTGCACGCTCCTCTCACAATTTGCGAATCCCCCAGGGAAAGCCCTGGGGGTGGGCTGCCCTGAGGTTGGGTCCGTGCATCTTCAGTTTGAAAACCTTTCCAAAGTGGCCGCACACGCTGCCACTGGTCCAGTGGGGACTCTGGGGTTTGCCTGGCGGGTGGTGGGAGCAGAACCTCACTGTGATTCAAGTCTGCATTTCCCGGAGGACTCATGGGGCTGAACAGCTTCTGTGTTGGCTTGCTGCCGGGGGTTTTGTCCTCGGGATGTGTCTGTTCATGCACGTGGCCCCTTTTTCTCTTGGGGCGTCTTGTTTTTTTTTTTTCCCCTCTCTGAATCACAGGGGGTTCCCAGAAGAGGGAGAGGAGTCTGCTTTGGCAGAAGTAGGGGGAGCCAGATGGAAACATGGATGAGTTTGTGAAGGTTCTGGCCAGAGCTCTGGGGCTTCTCGGCCAGGACAGAGGGGCCAGTGCTGTACCAGGCTAGTGTCTGGGGATGCTCTGGGGCCTGGGACCAGAGAGAGGGGTACATGGGGAGCTCTGAGGCCCTTTGGAGACTGCAGACCTCAGTCCTCATAAGGATACAGCGTCATAACAGGGTGACCAGAAGGAAAAGAGAATCACTGCATGAGCGCGGAGCTCGGGCTGAGGAGAGGGGAGGAAAAGAGCCTTGCGAAGGGGCTGGAAGGTCCCATCCTGCATCAAACTGTTACTTTCCTCCTCATCCTGTGGCTCCTCCTCCGAGGAAGACCCCACCCTCAGGGACCCGGAGGCCATGGCCCGGCGGTGGCCGTGGATGGTCAGTGTTCGGGCCAATGGTACACATGTCTGCGCAGGGACCCTCATTGCCTCCCAGTGGGCTGACCGTGGCCCACTGCCTGACCCAGTGAGTCGGGACCCGGGTGGGTGGATAGAAAGGTGTCTGGGGCCACTGGGGCCCAGTCATTCCTGCCAGCTGGTCCCTCAGCAGCAGCCGTGGCCTCTGCGGAACCCCACCGGCCCAGCCTCAGCCCTGCTTCAGCTCTTAGCAGGTGGAGGCTGAGTCCTGCAGATTCCTTATGGGGGGCTGGGCGCTCGCTCCCCTCACCTGGCTCCCCAGTCCTGAGCTGTCATGCCGCAGATAGGACATGGGGGCTTGGAAGCCATTGGCCAGGCCTCCTTCCTCCTATCCACAGAAAGGAGCTCCTAATTCTTCCGTTCCACACCCTTTGCTTTACTTACTCATTCCTTCCTCTGTTGACATTCCTCTGGAACCAGTCCCTGGCCTGGGGACTGGGCACAGGGAGGGGACACATCACTCCTCTCAGGTTGCCAGGGAACACAGATGAGACGGCAGGGGAGTCTGGGCAGTGTGGGGACAAGAGAGGGGACATGCCCATGTCCCAGGGGGTCAGGGCAGCGGCCTGACTGAAACATCTGGGCTGGCTTTAGGGCTGACCTCGGAAAAACATGCTCCACACCTAAGGGCCGACACGGAGACTTCAGGGACATGCTGGGAAAGGAGGCTGGAGGGCAAGGCCACGGCTGATTGGCTTGATTGACTGTGCTGGGCCTCTGTCGCTTCAGGGGCCCAGCACGGGCCGCCAGACAGAGTCCAGAGTTTGGAGCCTGAGAAGACTGGGTCCACATCCCAGCTCTGCCGCTTCTTAGCTGTGTAGCTTTGAGCCGTTTGCTGGGCTTCTCTGAGCCCCGGTTTTCCTTTCCATGAAGTCAAGGGTTGTTGTGATAGTTGGACCACACAGTGTGTGCGCAGGGCCCTGTCCACATCTGTTGTGGGGGAAAGGCTCGGGGGGCTTGAAGGAGATGGGTGGCCTGCCTGGATTTGCCCAGAGTACAACAGTGGGGTGGAGGCTGGGGTGGGGTGCCTGGAGCTGGTGACAGACTCCCCTCGTGGTTCCCCTAGGAATGATTTTATCTACTCAGTGCGGGCGGGGAGCCCAAGGATTGACCAGACGTCTCAGACTACCACCGACGTCCCAGTGCTCCAGGTCATCGTGAACAAGAGGTACCAGTCTCATCGGTACTGGTCCTGGGTGGGTCAGACAAACAACATTGCCCTCCTTAAGCTTGCGTGGGTGCTCAAGTATAACAAATAACATCTGGCCCATCTGCCTGCCTGGCTTGGACTTCGAGGTGAAGGACCACGCCGTCTGCACTGTCACAGGCTGGGGACTCCCCAGGGTTGACGGTGAGTCAGAGCCTCCCTGGACTGGGTGGGTGGGGAGCATGTGGGAGAGGACCCGGGTGCAGGCCGGGGTCTGAGACATCTTCTTGTCCGGCTCTCATCTCCTTCCCCTTGGGGGTCTCCGCAGTGAGTGCACCGTGGCCATTCAGGCCTTAGAGGCCCCAGAGTGCCCATGAGCCCTCTGCCCCAGGCCGGGGCCTGTAAACAGGACTTCCTTGACCGCAGAAGGGGCGCAGAGTAATATCTTGCTGGCTGCACGCAATCGCAGGACCTCAGGACTTGAAGCAGGACATCTTGAAGTAGGGGGGAACAGGGTTCTGTGACTGTAAATAAAGTTCTCCCAACGACCTCATGTGGCTGGTTAAGGGTGGTCTGCACCCAGAGGTTGGGAGTCACTCAGAATCCACGTGTGGCTGCCTCCTGCCCCCAGTGGGCCTCAATCCCTTCGTCACCCCAAGGATGGAGCAAGGTCCAAAGAGTGTCGTCCCAGGCCCATCCAGGGGGCATTTCCCTATGAGTCTTAAGAGTATCCAGTCCATTCAGGGAGCCTCTCTTTTTCACAAGAGAGGTGCCCTTCCCTGTGGCTTCACTGAGCCTAAAAAGAGCCTGCAGCAGCTTCAGCCTGGGAGTGGGGGTGCTGTTTGTCTTTCCTGCCATGGCCTGTCTGGGGAGTGGCTGGGGATCGTTGTCTGTCCCCCTGGGGCTCCGGCTAGAGACAGAGACACACGGGTGAGAGGGAGGACGGGGGAGGAGGAGGGAGAGGAGCACACAGTGCCTGGGGCCCACAGAGTGGGGTCCAGGCTAGCGAGGGTGGCAGAGGCCTTTGGGGAGGGCTTGAGCATAGGGGGGATTTGGATCTGAGTGGGGCCGGGCAGGCCTTGGGAACAGAAGGAAGGTCAGAAGGCAAGCTGCCGCAGCAGGAACAGACCCTGTGGACGGGACTCTGTTGGAGTGAGGGCAGGCCCAGCAAGGCCAGACTGAGGGTGGTCTGCTCCAAGCTCTCCATGGAGGGGTGCGTGAGAGGCTGGGGGAGGGGTTAGGAGCTGGGAGGAGAACTGGGGGCTTGCAGCAGTGGGAGCACCAAGCCTGAGCTGTGGTGGCGGGGGGTGGGGGGGCCTGCCCCACAGGCGTATGGCCCCAGTTCCGGACCATTCAGGAGAAGGAAGTCACCATCCTGAACAGCGAGGAGTGCAACCAGTTCTACCACAAGTTTTCCAAAGTCCCCTCTTTGGTTCAGATCGTGGACTCCCAGATGGTCTGCGCCACGGACTTCGACAGGGAACAGTTCTGCTATGTGAGTGCTCCTCTCCCGTGCTCCCTTACCTCCGAGGGCACATGTCCAGGAGTGGTGTTGGGGTGCAGGGCAGCGGGGCCGGAAAGGGAGCGGACCGGAGCATGGAGGGAGGGGTGAGAGAGAAGGGGGGATGGTGGGAAGATGGGGGGTGGGGACCTGGCATGAGAGAGGGGAGCTGAACCCCTCTGAGGGAGGGTCTCCTGGGTCTGGACCTCGAGGGCACCCCCTGGGCGGGATGGTGGTGGGGGCTGTGGGGGAGATGTGCTGGGAGGGCACCCTGCTTCTCCTTGAGCTGGGGCAGGTCTCCAGCCACCACTGGCCCCCCAACCCTTCTTGTTCCGCCACCCCCTGCAGGAGATAAGCGGTGAGCCCCTGGTCTGTGTCGTGGACACCATGTGGTACCTGGTGGGACTGGTGAGCTGGGGCCCAGGCTGCACGAAGAGCGAGGCCCCGCCCATCTACCTGCAGGTCGCCTCCTACAAGCAGTGGATCTGGGAACGCATCAATGGGCAGGCCTTGCCAGCCCTGTCCAGGGCCCTGCTCCTGGTGCTAGCGCTTCCCCTCAGCCTCCTCGCCGCCCTGTGACTCCCTCGTGCCTCCCCTGGGGCGGGGCGGGGGGGGGGGGGGTTGTGTGTGTGTGCCGGCCTCCCCTTCTGAGCCCAGAACCCTGCAGGTGTAGCTCTCCCAGCCCCGCAAAGCAGGGCAGGAATGAGGTGCTCAATTAAACACTTCTCTTCCCCAGGCCGCCTCCTTCCTGCGCCTGCTTGAGTGGGAGGTGAGCAAGCCAGATGGGGTGTGACGGGGGACTCCAGACCGTCGCTATTGAACAGCACAGAGCCCCGGGGTCTGCCTCCTCCGCTTTGGGGCGGCTCTCACAGAAGGTGGGATCCTATAGGAACGATATTGGGGTGATGGATGGTCTAGAATGTTCTGTCTGGGTTGAGGCTGGGCTGCCAGGGTGCAGAGCGAGGCTGGCGTAAAGGTGCAGCTCCGTCTGGGCCCGGGAGTTGAGCGTGTTCTTTTCTGTGATACTTCCCTTGACTGTGGTACCTGGAACCCACGTGTCAT
This sequence comes from Cryptoprocta ferox, assembly GCA_028646485.1. NCBI lineage: Eukaryota > Metazoa > Chordata > Mammalia > Carnivora > Eupleridae > Cryptoprocta > Cryptoprocta ferox. Next base: position 14,885,899 of record CM053574.1, on the reverse strand, counting down.
TGCCCCTGAGCACTGTACTGAACTTTGAGCGTCCAGCCTTGCCCCCTGCCTGGAGACGGGTGGGTGTCTGCTGGGGTCCACATTATCCATCAGCAGCAATGCGTGTGCATAGAAGACTAGTGGGGGCACCAGGGCAGAGGTTGGCGGCAGCTGGCAGGGCAGGCGAGCCCAGGCCTGGACTTCCCCCAGCCTTTACCAGCTGTTTCTCTTTCACTTCAAGTGGCCGCTGCCCCTCTGGGCCTCTGTTGCCTGAGCCACACACGAGGGCCCTGGCCTTGTGTGGGTACAATGACCTTTGCCACGAGCTGAACCGCCTGTATGAGAAGCCCGTCCGGCTGGGGCCTGAGGGCAGAGTCAGGATCCCCGCCTGGCGGAGGGAGCACTCAGCGCCCACAGCAGGCCCTCCGAACTTTCTCTGCCCCCTCGCTGCTCCACGACCCGTGTCTGCCCTGATCCCTCTCCTTGTAGAATACCAATCAGCTCCAGGTCAGAACCCAGATTTGCCTCCTCCGTGTCCCCAGCGCGAGGCTCCGGCCACAGAAGGCCTACTGAAAGCCACAAAGTGAAGGGGAGGGGAGGGGAGTGGAGAGCAGGCGGCTTTCTCCCTGGTCTCAATGCCCAGCTGGCTGCAGCCGCCCCTCCGCCTCTCTCGGCAGCTGCCGCTCCCTCCAGCTCATCCTAACTCAGGCTGGGAGAGCAGTCGGGGGAGGGAGCCTCAGCTTGGCCCATGCCACCCATCACTGCCGCGTCACCCTCCACATCAATGCCCTGGGGACAGGGCATCCCAAGGGGCCATCTCAGGTCACATGGGTACTGGAAGGCACTCAGCTTTATTGACAAGTCTCTGCAGGCTGCCGAGGCAGCGAGACCGTTTCCAGCAGTTCCCCCAGCTCAGGAGCCACTGGTGTCTCCTTAGTTCCCAGGCCCAGACCTGAGCGCCTCGGCAGAGGTTCGCTGCCGTCTGGAAGTCCCTCGGAGTGTCCCCTCCCCAAAGATTCAGTCTCCAGGTGGTGTTGAGGCCCCCACCCCCCTTCTGGGCAGCAGCGATTCTTCGAGGCACTAAAGCTGAGATGGTAGAAGAGGAAGCTATGTGCTGTTCTGTTCCACAGGCGGGGCGGCTGGCCCCTAACTGCCCTCTGTGGGGACCCGAGGGCCCTGACGCCCCCACCACAGAGAAGGGACGCCAGCAGGGCCCAAGCCTCCCCTGGGCTTCTCCAGGACTCCCTGGATCCCCCAAGATGGGCCCCAAGTACCAGCTTTCTTCCCCTCTCCCTTTGGCCTGCTGGCCTCAACCTTCTGCACCCCTGACCCAGCCCCGCAGCCCCCAGTCCTGAGCCACCCCTGCCTCGCGATCAGGCCCCCAGCAGCCCCCACTCCTGGCGCAGGGTATCTGCTGGGCCGGAGTTCCCTGCCTCTGGGTCACTCTGTTCACCACCCTGGCCAGAAACTCCGCGGAGCCTAGAGCAGTTCCCGGGCCACCAGGGCTGCTGTCTGCCAAGTCTGAGAGCCGAAGCTTCCCCCAGGGACCCTCTGCCTCCTTGTGGCCAGCCTGGGCATGGCCTCACACTCCAGCCCGTCCAGTTCAGCCATCCCCTTCCCAGAGGGAATCCGCTTCCCATCACCCCTGTAGAACCACTGCTGCAGTTCCTGGCGGAAGGGACAGAGGCATGTCTGGGTGGGTGTGATCTGGATCAGCAGGGGGACAGTGGCCGGAGGCCACCTTGGCTGAGCGGCCATGTGGGCAAGGTGACAGGAGCTGAGTCCGTGCTAGGAGGCAGGACACCTGTGGCAGTCCTGTCTCTGCCTGATAGGCCGCAAAGATGGGGCCTCCGCCACCCCGTCGGAGCTGAGAGGAGGGTGTTCTGCAACTGCTGCGGTCCATGTGTGAGCTTGGAGTCCAAGCTGCCTGGACGCCAGCCAAGACTCGAACCCCAGGGCTAACCAGCCCCAGCTGCCACCTCCAGGAAGCCCTCCTCATTTTTCTCCTTTCTTCTTCTTGGCCTCATTCTTCTCATCCTCCTCTACCTTGATGGCCACCGTGTCCACACTCTCCTTCTTCTTCTTCTTCTTATCCTCTGTGGGTAGAAGAAAGGCAGGTGGCGGGAGTGAGGCAGGGTCCTAGGGCCCCCACCAGAGCCTCCCACATCCACTTCCTCCTTTCTTGCAAGCCTCTCCTCCCTGCAGAAGAGCTCTGGGCATTACCTGCCTCACTCAGGCCCATTTCTGTGTTCTGGGCTCCAGCGACAGGGCTGGGGCAGAGGGCAGGAGCGGGGCCACTCTTGGTGGCAGGACTGAAGGTCCGGCTGGCTCGGCAGGGACAGGTGGTGGTGTGGCGGGGGCCCCCTCCCCGGCCTGCTCACCTCCGGGGATTTCCGTGAGCTCGTTGAGGGGCGGCACAGTCTCCAGTTTGTCCGTGTACATCTTGGCTGCCTTTCGCTGCAGGTACCGGGCTTCAATCTCCTTCCGGGTCCGTGGCACGCGGCAGTTGAAGACACAGCACAGAGTGATAACTGTAGGGATGACAGAGCAGGCCTGGCTGAGGCTGGAGCTCAGACACCCCAGGAATGGTACCCACATTTCAGACCTGCCTTCATCTACCTAAATGTGTCTCACCGAAGAGACTCTGGCAGAAGGCTCTGTGTTTGGACAAAACTCATGTGGGCTCTAGGATTTCTGAGGTGTCTGTCTTTCCGGAGCGGGGCTGCTTCTAGTCTGGGGCAGGAGCCTGCTCTTAGAAGGGCCTCACGGTTGGCTTAATACTCTGCCGCCCCTGTTCTCAGCAATTTGTGAACAAAGGGTCTCATACTCTCAATTCTGCCCTGGACCCTAAGTCATGTCATTGGTCTCTGTTTCTGACTCGATGGAGGCCCCTGGAGAGCAGGGCAGAGGCCTCACCGTGACTCACACCGTAGCTACCTGGAGGTAGCCGTGTTCCCACCCAGCTCTCTCGGCTCCTAGCACTTCCTAGTTTTTCCTTCCCAGGCTCCTGAGAGGACCTCAGACACCGGAGGACGTGGCTGTGTCCTCAACCCCCCTGAGGACAAGCCTGGGCTCCTCCTGGCCGTGAGAGCCCACGAGAGGGCACAGACCCTGCCGTGGGGCGTTCACCTCAGACAGTTATTCCAGGAGCGGTTTTCCGGCTCGGGGCAGCTGTGCCCACGCGAGCTGGGCCAGGGAACGGAGCTGGCCTGCCTAGTGATGGGCAGGGCAGGGTAGGGCTGCCAGGGCCTGGCTGGACTGAGTTTATTTTTCTAAGGCCCCACAGTCTGACCACCTTGGCCCCAGCCTCAGGGGAGGGGATGGGGCTGCTTCCTATTATAAATCGGATGACAAGACATAACTTCCTGGCAGACTCCTGGGGGCAGGACGGCCAAGCTGGACAAGCCAGGCCTATTTTAGGGAAGATGCATCAGACCAATGTAGCCGGGGCTGGAGCACCCTTTGGAGTCAACTGGTGCGACTCTGTGGCCCCGCTAAGTCTCCCCCAGATTCACAGAATGAAAAAAAAAAGGAAAGAATGAATGTATGCATGCATGCATGAGATGGCCTCGAAGCCTTTGCTGCTGAGGACAGAACTGGACTCCTGAATGGGTGCATAGGGGGAGCTAATAGCATCCGGGAACTCTGGGGGCTGCACCAGGTCCCCAGCAGTAGGTCTGACTGTATACCGCTGTCCAGGGTTAGACGGAAAGCCTTTCATATCCAGAGACCTGGGGTCTGGTCTTCTCCAGACCCCTGTGTGTAGGCCTATGGCCCCAGTCCTACCGGCTTGGGCCATCCCTTCCAGCCACCCACCAGGCACGTCCTCTGACCGTGCTCACTCGGGTTCTCCACAAAGGATGGTCCCAGGCTCTATGAGGCCTCAGCTTCGAAGGGAGCTCAGCTGTGGGCAGCTGGAGCGGGGCCCAAACACCGCCCCTTGCCGGCCCCACCCAGTTTGGCCTGCTCACTTCTCTTCAACAAAGGGGGAAAAAAACAACAATGGGTCTTGGATGGAATTCCAGGGCCCAGGCCGGGGCTTGGAATGTGAGTCCCCAGGCCGGAGGGACCTCCAGAGGCACCCCACCCAACCCCAGCCCCTCTGCACGAAGTTCTGGGGGTGATGCTCCACCAGGAGCCGCACCTCCTAGGCCCAAGCAGACTGGGAAGCAGGAAAGAGGTTTCCTCCCCTGGAGATTGGGCTGTGCCGTCCCTACTCCCCAGGGCCCTGCATGGAGGGTAACAAGTGGTGACCAGCTGCTCAGGAGACTTTGGGACTCCCCCTTGCTCTGTTCCAGGAAACAGGGTGAGGAGTAAGAGCTGGTCTGCATGCTTCATGTCCAAGCATCTCTCTGGGTCTTGACATTGCAACTTGCTTGTGTGGCCCTAGGCACCTCTGCCGTCTGCCGCCCGGCAGAGTCTGGAGAGGCCATTCTGTGTTTAGAGGCCCTTCAGTGCCTTCACCCTTGCTCTGTGGAGTGTCCTAGAACTGCTCCCTGGACATGCACTCTGCACTGCTCCTTATGGGCAGACGCTCTTGGTACTGCCGGAGGGGGGGGGGCACGGTTTCCTCTCTGGACACCTGGGCTGGGGCTGTAGCCACAACGATCTGTCAGTAGGGCCTCCAGAGAGCGGCTTGACTGGTTCTTGCCTTGGCTAGGAATGAAATGCAGCCTCTTGCTCAGATCCCGCTCCCACCCCAGCCATGAAGACATGGTGGTAGTGGGGGGGTGGTGGATATTTTCCCACAAGGAGGGCCTTTCTGGTGCCAGGAGAAACAGATGCAAATCAGATGTCCCTGTCTCCCTCGGAGTCCTCACATCTGGGTGGGCCCTCTGCCTGTGGCTCGGCCCTCCAGGGGACCTCATTCTGGGACAGCTCTAGCTCGTACTCACCTGACCTGGGGTGCACTCAGTAAAAGTCCTCTAGGGGTCACCTGAGACCTTGTGGGGAGGCCATTCCCTCCCGCTCTGCCTACACCATGCCGTCTGCCTGGAATGCTTGTGTGGCTGCCCGCCCAGCTGAACTGCATGCATCCCCACACTGGCCTTCAGTGGAGAGGACCCTCCTCCACAAAGCATGGGCAGGGCCAGGGGTGTCCTGTCCCTTCATTGCCTGTGTCTCCCCCAAACCTTTGACGTGGAGGAACCTTCGTCAGACTCTGCTTTGCACCCTGGCGGCCTCCCCCATCCACCAACATTGCTCTGCCCTCCTTCCCCAACTCCAGACCCCTGCTCTGGAAGGGGGCTGAAGGGGGCACACTAAGCCCATCTCTGTCTCAAGTCTGCATCAAGCAACTCAGTCCCAGGAGAGGAAGGGGTCCCCTGCTTTGAATGGAGGTGGGTGTGTCATTCCAGGGGGATGGAATTTGACAAGGCAGGGTTTACAGCCTGGGAGCCACATCTGCTGGGCGTCTGGTGAGCCTCCAGGCTGAGCTGCGGCCAAGGATGGCCTTGCTGGGGCTTCTGGGTGTGGGCCCTTTAAGCCCGGCCAAACTGCAGGAAAAGCATCAGGAGGCCAGCGATAGGGAAAAATGACACGTCCCCATCCTGGTTCAGTGGAGTCCCCTGTAATTACCGTAATTGCCGTGTGGCTGTGTCCCAGTTGGGCAGAATACTTCAGGTCACCACCAGCCTGTCAGCCCTCCACAGGGACTTTGTGTAGATCAGGAGGTGCCAGAAACCACAGTGGGCCTCCTGCGGGCGACTGGCCTGCTTGTACTGCCCGGAATTGCTGCTCTGAGCCCCTGGGGGGTGGTGCCGGGGGTGCCGGGCTCCCGCTGTGGCGGGGGGGGGGGAGGGCGGGGAGCAGCTACTCACTGATGGACAACACGAAGAGCGAGAAGATGCCCACCACGTGCCAGAGGCGCATGTCCCAGAACACCACCGTCTCCTTGGTCAGTGGGGGCGGCTTGGGCTTGGGCGGGGCTGTGCTGGGCTGCAGGTCAGGAGAGAGAAGAGTGAGCCAGGCAGAGGCCGGGGGCTGGGGCTGGGCTGAGAGAGGCCCAGGTTTCAGCAAGGAATCAGCCTAAATGTTCCAGAATCTCCTAGAATCAAGTGTCTTAGACATTCACAGCCAACGCCCTAGACCTTGGGAAGTTCTGGATTTAGAGCAAGAGAAGAAAGCAGAGCTCCAGAACCATGGAGCCAGGGACCTGGGGTACAAGGGTACTTGGGTTGCTTGAGGACACCAAGGCCTAAAGGGGCAAAGGTGGATGGCTTGTCCCAATCAGGTTCAAGGCCTCTTCGGGCAGCCTGCTGGTCTCTCCTCCTGCTCCAGTCCTGGGCCCCACAGGCCGGTGGGGGTCTCAGGACCAAGGCCAGAGACAAGGCAAGGCCTGGGCTGCCCTGGGGGACTTTGCTCTCAAGCACCCTCCGTGTGGGGTTGTGGAGCTGGACTCAGGGCCCATGACTCGGCTGCCTGGCCAGGACCCCCATCAGGTGACCTCAACAGTCACCTATCCTGCCAGAGTCACCTCTTCTGACCAGAAGGGTAGGTCAGAGTCCTCCCAGGACAGGACCAGATAAATAATCTGTTTGCAATGAGGCAGCGACACCTAGAGGCCGAAAGCTGTAAGCATGGCTGGAACAAGCCAGTGGAGAGCACAGCAGGCCATCTCCCACCTTCCCAGTGGGACACAGCCCTGCTCTGGGGGTCTAGGGGAACAAGGCCCTGCCCTGGGGGACTAAGGGGACACAGCCCTGCCCTGGGAGTCTAGGGCACATGGCCCTGCCCTGGGGGACTAAGGGGACACAGCCCTGCCCTGGGGGGACTAAGGGGACATGGTCCTGTCCTGGTGGGTCTAGGCAGGACCTGTCCCTGACCTGAGGGGCCGAGAGGGTATGACCCTATCTCTGTCACCAAGTTTTGCTGAGGGATGGGTGGGGGGCAGTTAGTGCTTAGAGGGAGAGAGGACCCTGGGGCATCTGTGGAATTCATTGTCTCCTGATTAACTGGATATGGACCACCTGAGGAGTCTTTTCTGGCTCTCTCACAGCTCAACCATCCTTCCAGTCTTCCCCCTGGTCCATGAGCATGGATTGGGCACCTACCACAAGTTCCTCATCTAATGAACACCACCCTTCAGCATGTGTTGGGGACGCTCAGAGAGCATCGGCAGCCTGTCCCAGGTAGCCCAGAGGATCTCTGTGCTTGGAATTGGTACATAATTCCTCAGCTCTTTTCTCTTAACCAGGGTAAACTGGGGTGGGAGACTTCTTTCTCTAGGCCTCAGTTTCTTCATCTGTAACTTACGTGGGATGGATCCAGGGCTCTCTGGGAAGCTCTCTTTACCCAACTAGAGTGGTAAAATCGACAAGAAGTTACCCCTCCTCAGCATTATCCCAGGGGCTTGGATCCGTTTGCAGGGTCAGACACATGTATGTGGGGTTGAGCAACAGGTGTGTGGGGTCAGGCACATCTGGGGGTTCAGGGCACATGTGTGTGGGTACAGGGCACACGTGTGGTTGGAGTATGTGTGTGTGGTCAGACATGTCTGTAGAGTCAGGGCCAAGATCCTAAGGCTCAGTGCGTTTGGCCTGGCTGGGCTGTATGGCTGGAAGAACTCCAAGGTCCAGAGAAGAGATCTTGGATTCTGAGCCTGGGCAGCTGAGAGCCCACTTCTGACACCTTCTTGTCCCAGCCTTGTTCTGGGTGGAATTGAGCTTACAATCTCTCCCTGATAGGGATCTTGGGTAGAGGGTAACAGGTAAGAGTGGGGCACCTCTTTGTGGTGGGCAGTGCTGGGGGTCTGAACACTCAAGCTTGGGAGCTCCGGCCTCCGTCAGATGGAGGCTGATGCGTGTAGGGGCTGTGGTGGGTAGTGCCGTGGACTCCAGCCCTGCCCATCTTTCTGGTGCTTCCCCGGGTCCCCTGGGCTCAGCCAGGCCCTTGCTCAGGCTGTAGGCAGATGGCAGGCAGATAGACTCCAAATGCAATTTTCCTTGATGAGCCGGGAGAAGATGTGCTCCTGGGGGCTGGGGGGAAGAGTTCTTGGCTCAGAAGTGATGCGACACCCACCCTCAGCCTTCCCTTGCACCCAGGCCAGCTCAGCGTCTGCACCTGAGGCCTCAGGGAAGCCAATAAGAGGCCCAGGTACACTCTGCGGGCTCAAGCCAGCTTGGGTCCCCTTACAGGGACACTGGAGCTGACATCTGACTCCAGCCCAGCATTTTGATCACACACCCCGGTCTGCAGCAGGCACAGGCTGGTATCAGGGTACAAGTCTCTGTCTTCATGTCCCTTGGACTCTCAGGCTCAGGGCTGTGTCCTCTTAGACCCTCAGGATAAGGCTCTGTCCTCCCTCTCCATCCTGTCTCCTGGCACCTGCCCCCGAGGGCTCTCCTGGGTGCCTGGCTCTCTCTTGCCTTTCTGTCTCTCTGGCCTCTCCTCTCTGCCTCTGCCTGCACAGGCTGTAACCCCCACTCCTCCCTGGCCCTGCCTCTTGGGCCTTCTCCCTCTGGCCTCGTGTTCCAGAATTCTGGGTCTGGTCCACCTCTTTAGCTCCCCTTCCCGGCTCAGCAAGAATGGGGTACGGAGGGGCCAGGGAGGCTGGAGGCTGTAGATGGCCCCAACTCTTCCCTTCCCAGCCCTGCCTGGCCCCAGCTGAGCTCCTGAACCACCCCGGCCATCCTCCTTCCCTCTTGCTGGGCTGCTCAGTTCTCCCAGCTGTTCGCCCTCTGCCAATTTATCCTCCTCCTTCCACACCAGGACCCATTAGGACTCCCCCTGCTCAGAGACCTTTGCCAACCCTTCATTACCACAAGGACCAAGTAAGACCCCTGAGTCCCTGGGTCCTGGAATGCCCACCCCTCCCCTCCAGGGCCAAATGCTCCACATGGAGTTGACTCAATACATGGCTGCTCTGTAAAGGGTCTCCTCCTCTTCCTGCCCCCGCCCTCCAGCTTGGAAAGCCCTCGCCTCCTTCCCAAGGCTATGTCTCAGTCAGGGGACCCTGAAGGATCTCTGGAAGGAGAAGCTCTTTCCTCTGGCAGACCTTAAGATCAGGGACTAGATCTCCCTTATCAAACTAGGTAGAGGTCACTGAAACCAAAGATTACGCCTCCCCTCCCCTGCACTCTCTCCCACACCCCTGCCCTCAATAGACCAAAGGCAAGAGGATAAGGGCTGTATGTCCCCCAGCAGACTGAGCAAGGCTGTATCCCCAGTCAGACCCGGAATCCTTATGATCAGGGTGAGTCTGCCCCACCCGACTAATGTTCCTGAAATCAGGGACTGTGCCCTCCCATCAGACCAGGGACCCTAAGCTTGGGGGATGAGGCTCCCCCAGAGGCTGGAAGCGCTGGGGCTGTGTCACCCCATGAATCCAGGTCCCCTAGGGCAGGAGGAAGGGAAAAAGGCAGCTCCCAAGTCAGAAGGGCGTCCCCTAGTCCCCTGCCAGGCCGGCCACAGCCTCCCCGAGCCCCTCCGCGCCGCCCCGCCTCACCTCCACCAGCTGCCCGGCGACCCCCGCGAGGCAAACCCCCAGCGCGGCGCCGCCCAGCGCCCAGAGGGGCCCCGCGCCTCGCCGCTGCCCCGCCATCTTCGCGGCCGCGGCTCCGGGCGAGGCCGCAGGTGGGGGGAGCCAGCGATGCGGGGGCCGGGCGCGGTTGGCCCGGTGACTGCCCCGCCAGCCAGCCGGCGCTCGCGGTGACGATCTGGTCGCAGGCCGCGAGTGGGCATCATTTATTCATCGTCGGTGTCTGGTTCCCGTGCCGCCCGCCCCACATCACCGCGGGTGGAGGGCCCGCCCCCCTCCCGGCGGATCAGAGTCCCGATCCCCCTCCCCTAACGCGATCAAGCCGAGCAGAGGGGTGAGAGTGGGTGGGAGGAGGACAGACTGGGGTCAGGTCTTTGAACAACAGGTCCCAGATCCCCTGCCCCACTCGGGCCTCAGTTTCTCCATCTGAGGCAAGGGTAGGAGTTAGAATCTGCGGATCTAGGAGACCCTTCCCAGTCTGACGTTCTGAATTTGAAACACCCTGCTGGACCCAGGCTAGTGGACAGGGGGGGTTGGCGGGGGGAAGCTGGGAGGACGGTATGGCAGGCAGGTTGCCATAGTGACAGGTGCTCAGGGATGTCCTGGGCTTTCTGGGCTGGCTTCCTGCCCAGAAGAGGCTCTGGTCACTCTGGACACCAGAGCTAGAGTGGGGGATGGGGACCAGGGGATGGTATGGTCAGAGTCACTAGTTCCAGGTGCTATGGAAGGTTCCTGAAGAAGCCAGCACCTGCTGCCCCACGGGACACGAAGGCTCCCCCTGGAAGGGCTGGAGAACCATTTTCTGACTCTGGCTGATCTTGAGCCTCTGCCCCAGTCTCATCTTCAATTCTTACTCCAGTCTGAGCCATGATCCTGACCTTGCACTGAATCTGTACTCTGGCCCTGACCCCAGGATGAGCCTTGACAACCCAAGGATAGAGAGATGGAGGATCTGAGGAGCTGTGGACACCCAGAGGGCTTTGGAGGGGGAAGGTCTGGAGTGGGGAGACTCCTCTGGTCCATCCTTTCTCTCACTTCTCCTTCCTTCCTCTCCCTCCCTTCCTTCCTCCCTCCTTCCCTCCTTCCCTTCCTTCCTTCCTTCCTTCCTTCTTTCCTTCCTTCCTCCCTTCCTAACATAGTTTATTTATCTCCTGCCTGTTGAGTGCTAAAGAAGCAGCCCAGGCATGGGACCCCTGCATTTGTCATCACCATGGACACAGCAGAACAGGCTGAGGTGCTTCGGGCATTGGGCCTACCCTCAGGACTAGGGACCCTGTAGATTCAGAGCCTCATGGGGCTCTTGTCTGGAAGTGCAGCAGGTGGGCAAGGGCCAAGGAGGGAGCTACAGCAGAGAGCAGAGGACCAGCCCTGGACACCCACAGGTGACAGGGCTGGCAGATCAAAGGCGGGCAGGAAAACAAGAGAGCCACTGGCAAAGGACAGCTGGCCTAAGGGATCCTTGACAGTGAGTGGCAAAGTCTGGGGTCTCAGTGGGCTGGGCCACCCCATCCTCTCCAAGCTTGCCCTAGCCAGGCAAACAGGAATTCTACTAATGCCCAAGTTGCTTGCAGAAGCTCCCACTTCCTCATGCCTCTGTCATGGGCCAGGCTAGAGAAAACCAACGGACCAGCCAGGGAGGTCACCCTTGGGACACAGGGTCAGAAAGGCCTTGGCTGGACTGGGCTTAGGTTAGTGGACTTGACAGTGGCCGTGGGCAAGCCATTACTCCTCTCTGCTCTGAACTCCTGGTCTATGGAATGGGGACAGCAAGACTCTCATCAAAGGACTGTCGAGAGGATTATATCAAACTAAGGATTATGGGAGTGCTGAGTACTTGATAGCTTTCCCTGCTAGGATGGCTCAGCCCAAGAGAGGTGGGGTGCCATTGTTTCCTGTAAAGTTCATTGTCTTTCATGCACTTTTCTACCTAGAGCTTTTACCCAACGGAAGCATCCTAGATCCCCAAGTCTCCCAAATGCATTGTCAAATACTGTCACACAGGCTTTGAAGTCAAATTGACTTCAAAGAACAGGGTGCCCTGAAACAGGGCAGTTTTAAGCTTTTATAACCTCAGAAGTATAAAGCTGCAAATTTCAGGAAACGCCCTTTGAAAGTTTATTTAAATTTCCTTTTTTGCTCTCTGAAGACGGCAAAAGTTGACTGAAAAAAATTGAAGTTATTATCCCCAATTCACAAAACTAAATTAGCATGAAGAAATTTTGAGTAATGAAACTTTCAAATTACAGTTCCTATAGATTTCCAGCTTTAAACTTTATAACTCCTAAAGGTATTAAAGCTTAACACTAAGACTTCTGGGGCATGATCATATGACAGCTGTCAGACATCAGCGGGCTGCCTAACCTCTCTAAGCTTCAATCCCTCATCTGTATAATGGGAATAACTATGGTATCACAGCACCTGTGCACCACAAACCTTCAGGAAATGCTAGTTGTTATGATTGTTGTGGTTACTGTCTTGATGCCCTGTTGTCAAACATTGGTGTTTTTTCCACTTCTCCAAAATGTGAAATACCACAGTGAAAGAAACATCCTTGAAGCTAAAGCCTTTTCCATCTTCGAAGGCTTTTCTTCCTCTCCTCTGTGGACTTACGAGTAATTGAGGGCCAGAGAGGGGTTGTGCCCTGCATAAGGTCAAACAGGAACTGAGGCCTCAAACTCGAGTCTGTGGCCCTAAGCCAGGGTTCTGCCCCCTCTCCAGTCCTTTTTCTATTTCTTATGAGGTCCCTGTATTCTCCTGCACCTTACTACCAGTAAGGCCCATCAGGTCCAGGGGAGCAGAGCCCTAGATGCTCAGACTCCCCAGCTGGGCTCCCCTGGAGGACTGTGTCCTTTCCATACATGGTGTCATGAATGCTTGGCCTGTGGAAACCTGTTTGTCTCTTGGGGGCTATTTTTAGCTCCTGCGGGTTTCCTGTAGGGACCCAGTCCAGTCTCTAGGGCCGCTGGGTTGGAAGCCATGGGCAGTGTCAGTTGACAGTGACAGGGGAACCTGTGGACAGTTCTCTCCTGGAGCCAGAAATGCCAGGGTTCGAGGCTCAGCTCTGGGGAAGCAGAGGGTTGGGAGTGGGTATCTTCCCAACCACAGAGCCAGGCTGGGATCTGAGACATCTTGGACTTGGCCTGGGCTGAGAGTGGGGGCTGGGCACCTAGGCCGGAGACACAGTGGCTGGGGCCTGCTGGGAGCTGGCAATCTCTGACCTTGTTGGGCCCAGGCCTGGCCCAGAATAGCTCTGGGGCCAGGCCAGGCCAGTGAGACCCATGTGTACAGAAGTATGTGCTTGTGCCTCAGGGCACTCACAGGCACGGGAGTGCATGCACGCTATGCACTTGCCTCTCTGTGTGTCTGTGAGTCTCTCTGTGTGTTCCATGGAGCAGTGTGTAAGTCCATGTCCCTGTGCCCATGTACAGGGCTGGCTCCTGAGTTGTGCAGCTTGGAAGTCCTGCCAGTGTGGTCCGTAGTAGTAGATGGGTCTGTGCAGCACAAATAAATGGCTACATCACACATCTCTGTGACTGTGGAATCTTATATGTGTGCAGGGGATGTGAGAGTGGGACGGGTGTGTGTGGGCACATCTGCGGTGGGATTGGGCAAGGGCCCTTGGCCGTGTTGCAGGGGACCAAGGGCAGGTGCACCCAGTAGAGGTCATCCTTTGGGCACTCCTGGAGGCACTACAAATTACTTGGCCCCATCCAAGAGAGAGAGGGAGAGAGGCTTGGCAGCTCTTGCCCCACTTGGCAATGCTGGTGAGGTCACCCAATGTGGGGGTCGGGAGGTGGGAAAGGGAAGACTGGCCCCCAGCTTTCCAATTCCCCTAGATGTGGCCGAACAGGAAGTCTGGGCTGTGGGGAGGAAGCTGAGGGGGCCCTTCCCTTCCTGCTCGAGCCCAGCCAGCGCTGCCCTCCCTCAGCTATAGGGACAGACGAGGACACTGAGGCCAGAAGAGGGGCAGGGCTGGCCCAGAGACACCAAGCACAAAACCAGCTTCCTCCTACTCAGGGCTCTGTCCCTCCTGCCTTGGTCGTCACAGGCTCCTGGACAACGTTACTCTCTCTGCATGTGGCCATGGCTACTCTCCAGCCCTTGGCCCTTCCTCCCAAGCCTCAGAAACCCCTTGCTTGATCACACCCATGTGCCAAGGGACCCACAGACCCACCAAGACCCTGCTCATCTGAGAAGAAACACCTTGGACTGCCAGTGCCCCTCCACTGGGGACCTCTCTTCAGCCTGGCAGGATGGGGCATGACTTCCCCCATTTCAGACTTGAGTAGGGGGTTGGTGGGGTACCCTTTCTGCTCTTCCACTGCCTGTTTGAGGCCTGTTGGCCTCAGTGTTGTCAACCACGGAAGGGGAAATGACTCCAGTCATGCCCTGGAACCCGTGTACTGTGGAAAGTTAAGGGGGAGGGGGACAGTTGTAGTGGCTGGAGGGGGACCAGGCAGCAGACAGCGGGCTCCTTTGTTACAGGCTGAACCATTGTACTCCCCCCTCCTGGAACTAGGCTTCCGCCACCCTTTCCAAGGTCACAGGCCCTGGAGCAGACAAGCGCAGGCTTCATGCTCTACTGGGCCATGATGAGACCAGGAGTGGGGGCAGGGGGACTTCCCCAAGGTCACACAGAAAAGAATGGCCGCTGGCCATACACATCTGGCCCAAGGGCCCGCGGGGCAGCCTTGGTTTACCCCACTCTCCGTACGTTTCTGGAGCCCACCCAGCGCCGCGCTTGTGCTGGCCTCTGTGACTCCCTGCGGGTGGAGGAGGTCATGGGGCTGCACCCCAGGCCCAGAGCCGTCAGAATAGGGGCGGATGGACTGGGAAGGCCCCGCCAGGACGAAGAAAGCGAGGTGGCTTCCCAGACACTGCCGGCTGTCCTGGGAGCCCTTCCCTGGAAGCCAGGCAAGCCTGGGCCCGAGTGAGCAAGGGTGTGTGTGTTTAAGCGGGCGGAGGGGTCAGGCCCCTTCTTCCCACTCCTACTGGGTCCCAGGAGCCTTCGGACCCAGAGGTCTCCAGGGAAGGCCTCAGGGCTAGACCTCGGGCGGGGTTACGGCGTGGGGTGGGGATGGGGGAGGGCGTATAGATCGCTAGGCGGCTCGGTCGGCTCACATCCCGGCTTCACCGAGCACTCCCCGAGGAGGGCGGGGCCTGTGGCGGGGGCGTGGCGAGGGGGCGTGGCAGTGGGCGTGGCGGACGCCCGGGGAGCGGGGAGGGGGCGGTGTGCAGGCGGCGGGGAGCCAGCGGCCGCAGCTACACTCCCGGCTCTGGGCACCCGCACCGCGCAGGTAAGGGCGGGGCGGAGGTCGCGCGTCTGTGGGCGGGCTCCTGTGCTCCCGCGTGCCCCGCAGTCCAGGTGGGACTTTCGCCTAGCGCCCCCTTGGGTCGCCGCGTCGCCGTCCCTCCACGGCTCCTCGGTCCCAGACGGCGCTCACACTGGGGCCGTTTGAGTTTGTCCCAAGGCCCCGCCACCCTCCCCCGCCCCGTGCCAGGGGCCCTCAGCCTTTCAGTCTCGTTCTCCCTGCCCCGAGGTCAACCGGCTCGGGTTTGGGGGCAGCGCAGGGATAGCGCCCCGGGTTCCTGCACGGCCCAGGGGCTCGGCCCTGGGCTGGGGTGCGAGGACCGGCCCCGGACCTCATCCAGCCTGAGAGACTGGCAGGAGGAGGTGACGCCTGCAGTGAGGCCTGCATGGGCACATGCCTGGTGGCTGCAATAGGATCCCATGTTTGGGAAACTCTGGTGACTGCGTGTGTGCCAGGCAGGGAGGGGCAGGGAAGCTGTCAGAGACTGGGGGCGGGGGGCATCTAGGACAAGAAGCTTAGAGCCATGGAACGTCGGAGAAGGGGTGCTTGGGGGAGAAGCCAAAGTGGAGACTGAGGGGTCAGTTGTGACAGTTGAGCACCCCCACCCTGGGGGGGGCCCCAGGGCTGTGTCTACCACTGTGTCTACCACTGGGCTTGCCTGTTGTTTTAGGGGACTCTGGGGCAGCCCAGGAAAAAGCGTCCATAGCAAGCAAAACTTCCTTGCCTGTCCAGACCAGGAAATACCAGAGTGGGTGCCATGACAGGGTGTGGCCCCGGGCCCTGAGGGCCCTGAGGGGCCAGGTCTTAGAGAGGGCAAGGGAGGCCTCAGTGACCCTGCCTGAGAGCGACCAGGCGTGGACAGAGACTAGGAATGCAGGGAAGAGAGCAGGTCTGGCTGCTGGTTAGATCGACGCAGAACGAGCAGCTGACTCACCTGGGCACGCCAAGACTAGCCAGTTCTGACCTCACCCTGCCCCACAGTGAGCACCAAGGCTGCCTGAGGAGGTAGGAGGCTGGGCCCTGCTGGGAACTTGCTGTGTGCCCCGAGGCAAGTCGCCCAGCCTTTCTGAACCACCTCGCTCAGCTGAGCCTGGTGGGACAGGGAGCCAGAGGCCTGGGTCTGAGCCCTGCGCATGCCCTACAGAGAGTGTGTTGGCCCTCTCTTTCATTCCTCAGCCTCAGTTTCTCTATAGGTGCTTCATGTGCAGCCTAACGCTCAGGAGCTTTGGAGCTGGGTGGAGGGAAAGGGAACGGAGGCCATTCTTGTGACCAGAACCAGGTGGGCTAGGGGTGTGGCTGAGGTTTGAGCAGGGTTTACTCCTGCGGAGTCCCTCTCATGTTATGGCTCAGCACCTGCCCCTACCCCTAGACACACACACCCCTGCACACTCGTGCCTGGTCTTCTCCCTGCTCTCACACTCTTTGTTGCCTCCAGGATGAAGGCCCCAGCTCTCTAGTCAAGGAGCAGAACCCCTGGGCGCCACCAGACCAGGCCCCGACCTCAGCCGCAGCCTTCCCGCACCCATTACCTCACCTGCCATGCTTAACTTCTGGCCTTTCCTCTGGGCAGTGTGCCTCGGTTCCCCAGAGGTAGACGTCCCTTTGGGGCCACAGATCTGGAAGGGTCCTAGACTAAATGCCAGTCTGGGTCTATAAGACTCATCTGAAGGAGCCCCCAGGCTGCTTTGAGCAGTGGAGGAGGCTGAGGACTGGGTCTCCACACCCAGAGCAGCTCCCCACGTGTTTATCATTTCTAGGGAGCACTCACATAGTTTGATCGAAACGCACCCCTGTTTCACAGAGGAGGCGACTGAAGCCCAGAGCAGAGCTCTGGATAAGCATGGCCAGGACTGAGCAGTGGGTAGGGGGTCGGCAGGGGGTCCTCTGGGAGCAGCTGAGGTATGGGCCGTGGGTGCAGGGTAGGGGTAGCTGCCAGTCCCCCAGCGGAAGTGGGGAGGACACCTGAGGTAGCAGAGAGCTCTATCTGGGGTGCGGTGTGGCTGGGGTGGACCCCAGGTCCGTGTGAGTGTGGGGGATGTCTGGTTCAGGGCCTCTCAGCCTTGAGCTATTGACTGCAGGTCCCCACTTGCCCTGATCTGGTTCCTAGTCCACACCTCCTGCCCTGGCTGCACCTTCTTCCTCTACCTTTAGCCAGTGTCCTCACCTCCCAGTTCAGACCCCGACTGACTGGCTGCCAATTGAGGATGGAGAGGTCAACCCCCATCCCCCGCCCGAGGGCCTTTCCATTCTGTCAGTTTCTGGAGATATGGGGGAGGGTGGGTGGGGGACCGGGCCACACTTGCTGTAGCTCTGGGCCCCTCGGCTGGGCTCTCTGGGTCTGCCTGAGTTGACCTGGAGCGACCTGCCCCTCTGTCCCAGGTCGGGGGGCAGGGGAGGTGCTGGGGCTGCCACAGAGGCCCACAGAGAGAGCAGGCATCTAGCCGCTTCCCTTTCCTGCCCGCCCCTCCCGAGGCCTCGCCCTCCTGAAGCAGCAGCAGCAGGAAAGGTGGGGCAGGAATGCCGGGGCCTGGGCCCTTGGCCAGAGTTCTGAGACACCCGCCCCGCTGCCCCAGAGCCCGGTCCCTGGGAGCTGTTGATTTGGTCAGGGACCTGGAAAGTGCCTCTGGGGCTGGGTTGGGGAGGATGAGACCCCTTCCTGTGTGCCCTTTTGGGTCTGCCTGTGTCACCTGCCCATTCCAGCAACCCCGATGGTATCTCCCTGCCCACCCAGGTCAGCTAGCTGCAGAGCCTCCTAGTGTCGGAGCCAGGGATGGGTAGTCTGAGGGTCTCGGGCTAAAAGACCCCTTCAACTCTCAACCCTGAGATGTGCGGTCAGGTCATTTGGGCAGGTGAACATTGCTCGGTGATGGCACTCAGCTCTGGCGGGGGAGCGCTGTGTCTGGACGCTGCGGCCTGGCTGTGGGGGTGGGTTGGAGCCCAGGCCCCTTGCTGCCCTCCCTCTCATTAGAAAGCCACATTCTCAGGGGACCCCTGCCTGCTTGGTGGGTCCCTCACTCCAGTGTAGGAAGTCCAAAGACTCAATCCCGCTGCCCACCCCCACAACCCCCACCTCTTACCTCTGGACACAACAGGGTCAGCCAGGTTGAGGGGCATGGAGGGCCTGGCTGTCACCCTTGCTGACCGCACTCTGCCACTGCTGGGCACCACCTCCTCGGCCAGCTGTCACCACGTCCATCTCCACAAGTCTGGCTTTAGGTCCTACCACTCCCATGCCTTGAGAGCCTCCATGGCTCCTCTGTGGCCATGTAGGCCACTCTCAGTGGGCTGCGTGCAGAGCATGGGCCCTCATGCCCATGATCCTTTGCTCTCACCGTGCCCAGACCTGCATGCTTTGTCCTCCTCTCTGCCTCTTTATTTCTTGCCCATCTATGATGGCTCCAGCAGGAGACCACCTTCCACTTGCGCCAGACCTTTCCTTGCCTACACAGCCCTATGGGTGACAGGGGGTCCTGAGCCATGGCCTTGAGAAAAAGGCTGGGTTCCTCTGACAGTGTGTCCTTGTTTCCAGAGACTCGGTGGAGAGGGAGCTAGGTCAGAGCACCACTACATCGTACTCTGAATCTCAGGAGCCATGGTGGGTGCTTGAGCAGGGGAATGAGCAGGTCAGAACTGGGCTGAGGAGCACCTGCCTTTGTGGCTACAAAGGGGGTATTTCCCTAGGCAGTTCTGAGCCCTCTCTCCCCCACCATCAGGTCCCCTCTGCTGGGCCCAGGTGCAGAGCAGGGCAGGGCTCAGTGTCTGGTCCCCTCTGAGGCAGTCCGGGCTCACTGCTCCGATCTGTTGTGGGCAATCCTGGGCACGTGGGCTGAGAGCGTGGCACTGACCCTGCTCTCGCGGGCACCCTCACTCTGGTCTGTGCCCCATTCGCAGGCCCCGAGTCCAGCATTCTGGCCATGTGCAGCCCCGAGGAGGAGGCCCTGCTGCGGCTGGAGGAAGTCTTCTCGGCCACCCTTGCCCGCATCAACAGCCTTGTCCTCGAGCCCCTGCTCACAGCCGGTGAGTCTCAGCTCTGCAGTGGAGAGGGTGGGGGACGCAGGGACCATCCTGGGGACCCGGGACCTACCTCCTTAGACCTTCCGAGGCACACACAGCCTTCTCAGCCTCAGACGGGGCGGGGACGTGCGGTATTGGCATCTTCACACGGACTGGGGCTCTGCCTCCAGTCTCTGGCTGCTCCCTTCTCAAAGGGACCCCAAGGGGTCAGTCCAGGAAGCCCTAGCCCCGACTCAGCTGTACGTAGAGTCAACGTCCCACCTCTTCCAGGGCAGAGGCCTGATGCTCTGCCTGGATTCCCAGCCTGCTCTCACCCAGGGCACAGCTGGAAAGCAGGATTCTGAGTTTTTACTTCTAGTTTGGGTCTCACTTGTGAAGTGACCTTAGTCAGGTGCCTTCCACTCATCTGTGAGAGGGCGGGGACCACAGGACCTTACGGACCGCACATCCCAGACCCAAGGAAGTCCAGAGACTCGGGGGAGTTGCCCCTAGGTCATCCGTACTGTCCCTGCTTAGTGAGGGGGTGGACATGTGCCCCACTGACTCCTCAAGGGTGCTGCCCAGCACCCCAGCTGCCTGTCCCTGCTGAGCTCCAGATGCCTGTCCCCACATCAGCTTCTTATTCAGGGCCAAAGACCCCGAGGTTGCAGGACCCTGGCCCAGGCTCCTGGGCTTTGGGCCCCCCCACCCCCAGAGGTGGAGAGGCCCCACCCCCTCACCGTGTATCTGTGCCCCGCCCCCCCAGAGCCCACGGATCCCCAGGGCAGAGAGTGCCTTCGGCTCCTGCAGCAACTACACCTGAGCTCCCAGCGGCTCTGGGAGGTGACGGAGGAGAGCCTGCACTCCCTGCGGAGGAGGCTGGGCCACCAGGACTCAGTCGGTCTGGCATCCCTGCTGGTGCTGTGCGGAGCCGAGCGCATTCTGCAGGTCCACCTAGAGTAAGGCCACGAGGAAGGCTGGGGTGCCGTCTGGGCCTAGGGCTCCCCGGGTTTAGGCAAAGGCTTGTTCAGTCTGGGGTGGGTCAGCCTCGGGGACTGCACAAGCACAAACACCCCAGACCTGAGTCGTGGGGCCTCCCAGGGAGAAAAGACTGAGTTAGAATTATCTGGTTGGGTCAGGGCTGCAGCCACTCAGTGAGTGGGGTCCCAGGACCCCAGAAGGGCAGGGGTTTGGGTCTGAGGCCCTGGGCTGGGTGTCTCCTGTGCTGCCTGCAGGTACATTGAGGCCTACACTAGCTGTGTGGTGGTGCAGGCCTTTCAAAAGGCAGCGAAGAAGAGGAGGTGAGCACAGGGTGCTGTGGGGGGGGGGGGCTCTGAGTGGGTGGGGGTGTCTAGGGGGGAAGGCTGGGGAAGTCCCATGGCCAGAGCAGCAGGTGTCCCAGCCCATGACTCATCCTGAACACTCCTGGTTCTAACAATTCCACACTGATCCACACCGGAAGAGAAGGGGGGAAGTCTGGAGGCTGTGAGCCAAATCCAGATATCCACTAGCCAAGGCTGACCCTGGGAAGCAGGAGGAGGGGCCGTCCTGTTCAGGGTGGCTGGTTGCCCTCAGTGATCCCCTCACACTGAGATAGTGCCATTGAATCTCCCACAGGGCAGCCGTGCTCATGTGGTAGGAGAGCGGTTCGGGGTCTGGGGCTGCTCCTGAGATCTGGGGGCATTAGCTGGGCGGGGGTAGAGGGTGGTGGTGGCAGGGCCAGACGGAGGAGAGGGATGAAGGCGGTGTGTGGCCCTTCCTCCACTCAGCGAATACTGGCGGGGCCAGAGGAAGGCGCTGCGGCAGCTCCTGTCGGGCGTGAGCTCAGCGGCCTCTGTGGGCACAGCGCTGGTCCAGGCCCTCTGCCAGCCGCTCGCTCACCATGTGCAGCAGTACGTGCTCCTCCTGCTGAGCCTCGGGGACACCGTTGGGGAGGTAGGTAGTGGGGGTGTTGGGGGACCAGGGGCTGCTCAGTAGGCCTGTCACGTGTAGGGAAGCCGAGGGAGGAGACAAACAGGGTCCTGGCTCAGGGGCCCATCTTACTCAGGAACCCTGGTTTGAGAAAGACTCAGCCATGCTTTTGGGGACATGGCCCTGGCAGAGGGGGTGGGGGAGTTTGAAGGAACATGGCCTTGCCCTTGTCTGAGGTACATGGGTCTGCTGTAGTGGGGCCAGCAGAGACCCAGGGAGCAGATGGAGAATCTGTACTGGATATGAGGACACCTGGCCAGGGCCAGCTTGGGGACTCAGTCACCCACTGGTCTTCTGGAAGCACCTTCATGCTGGCCTCTCCCTCAAGGAAGGACAACCTTTGCCTTAGACCCAGACCTTCTGACCATCTGGGGCCAGGCCTGGGCCGGGGCAGCCATCACAGGGTGGGGGAGGGTTCTGACCAGCCCCCCCACCCCCGTCCCCCACTCACCCGCTGCTCTGTGTCCCTGCAGCATCACCCCACTCGGGAGCTGGTAGTGCACGCAGCCACCCTCTTTGGGAACCTAGAGTCCTTCATGAGGCAGGCGCTGGACCAGGCCACCACCACACAGGCCCTGTGGCACACCCTGAGCAACCGACTGAGGGTGAGTTTGAGCCCTTTGGGGGGGTTCAGGAAAGGGGGCTCTCATCCTGCAGTGGCCAAGTTGTGAGGTCCGTCTGTCTAGCCGCACTTGCTGAGTGCCTCCTGGGCCAGGCCGTGAGCCGGCTCTGGGGACGAGGAGTCAGAACTGACTCTGTCCTGAGACGCTGCCGATCAATCATGTCCTTGTGTCACCACCCAGTGTGGCATGCACTGCCTGTACCGGGGGGTCAGCGCGGGACCCCCCTTCCCGTGCCCTGAGAGGGTGTGGCAGGCCTGGGGCCCAGTGTAGGGAATTAGGGGAACAGGGGAAGGGGAGAAGAAGTGGCAGCGAGAAGCAGGGACCGCAGAACCCCGGTGAGTGAGTGTTGTTGGGGGATCGGGGGGGCAGTGGCTCGAGGCGGGATGGGTGTCAAAGCGAAGCTACAAGACAAGACAAGTTTGCTGCCCCCCTCCCCAGACCTTGGAGCCCCAGTGTCCATCACAGAGCTGGGGGCCTCCAGGAGATGGTTAGAGTGGGGGTGGGGCTACAGCCACTGGGACAGGGGGGCCTGAGCCCTGTGCCTCCCCACCCTCCTCCCCAGGATGTGCTCTGCACCCCTGCTCGCAGACTCCTGCAAGACAGCCAGGACGTACCTGTGATGGTTGCCCCGCTGCGGGCGGAGCGCGTGCTGCTCTTCGATGATGCCCTGGTCCTGCTGCAGGTGGGGGTGGGGCTGGCCAGAGGTCCTGGGGCCACAGTGGGGGTCCGGGGTCTGGCTAAGAAAGGAGTGGGGAATGAGAACTCGGGCTCATGGGGAGATGAGGGGGGCCCAGAGGCAGTCATTGCTGGGGGTAGGGACAGCAGGCCTCATCATCCCTGGAGCAGGGTAAGCTATTGGGCAAGGCTGCTCGAGGTCTTGCCAGCTGGCATCGCCGCTAACCGGCTGTACCTCGGTTTCTTTGTCTGGAAAATGGGACACTTGTGAGTGAGTTTGTCCTTCAGCAGGTGCCCGACAACTCTTAGTTCTCTTCCTCACTTAGGAGGAGAGCCCCAGATGGGAGGTCATGGGTGGCCCTTGGTGGCTGAGGAGGGCTGGATGATCCAGGCACACAGGAGGCTTCTAGAAAAGAGTACCATGTGGAACCAGTGCCTGGGCTCTGGACATTGCAGAAGTCTGAGGGAGAGCCAGGCCTGTGATTTAGGATTGTTTCCTGGCCTGTAACCTTGACTGTGCTTAGCCACCTCCTAAAGTCATACAGCCCTTGTGATAGCCACAGAGCTGTCTTCTCTGTCCCCTCAGAATGCCAGGCTGGGCCTCCCCTACAGACAGGGAGGCTGAGGGCTGTGGTGGGGAGGGGCTGCTGCTTGCCCTGCCCAAACCTGTATCTCCTGAAACCTGGTTCTGGGTTCTGGTTCAGTGTGAGGTCCCCTCCACCCCCGACTTCACGCTCTGTACCCCAGGTACACTGATGAGATATTGTCACTTCAATGCTCTGCACCCTTTCCTACCCCTGGACTTTTGCATGTCCTGTGCCAGACCCACTCTTGTCCCTGCCTATGTCCGGCACACTCCTCCTGCCCTTCGGGCCTCGGCCTGGTGCCTCTTCCCCCTGAGGCGGTGAGGCAGTGACCAGCCTGACTAGGCCAGGCAGGAGGTCGCTACGCGAAATCTTTTAGAGGAAGGGGCGTTCATCAGCTCTCAGAGCAGGAGGGGAGCATCTGGTCTGGGCCCTGGGTGACACCTATGTCCCTTTTCCTTCCAGGGCCACAGTGTCCACATCTTTGATCTGAAGCTGGTGTGGGTGGATCCCGGGCAGGACGGGTGAGCAGCCCCCTCCAATGACACCCCAGGCCTTCTCTCCCTCCACCCTCCTGAAACTGCCTGCACCCCAGGGCTTGGGCCTCCCGGCACACCCCCCCGAAACGGAGCTGGGGCCTACTCGTCACCTCCATCTGTCTAGGTGCACGTTTGATCTCCTCACACCTGAGGAAGAGTTCTCCTTTTGCTCCAAGGACCCCCAGAGCCGGGTGAGTGTGGGTGAGTTGTGAATCGGGGTGGGGCGGGGCCAGAGGAGTGAGGGAAGGCAACAGGAGGGCAAGGGGAGGACACAAGTGTACCCCTGCCCCCGGGCTCTGGGGTCATGGTCAGAGGGAGTCGGCGGTCAGCCTGGGTCAGGCATCAGGACGCCGTAGAGAACAGGGTGCTTTCCCTTGTGGAGCCAGGGTTGGGGCCTGTGCGGTGCCTGCCTGGTAGTTCTGTCTGGCTCCCCTGGGCAGGAGCCGAAACTGCACATGATGCAGGGCTCTAGGGGGCAGCACGGAGCAGTTGGCTTCCCCCCAGGCGACCAAACAGAGTTGCGGTGGGGAGGTGGAGGGGGCACTGTCTGGAGCTACCCCAAAGGGCTTCCTGGAGGGGCTGCCTCCACAGCAGTGACCTGTCCTGTGTTTCTCCTGTCCCCACCAGATGGTCTGGCAGTGGAAGATGACTCAGGCCGTGTGCCAGGCCCTGCGTGGGAAGAAGGACTTCCCCCTGCTGGGGGTGGGCCTGGAGCCCCCTGAGCCCCCCACCTGCCGTTGTGCAGCATACACCTTCCGCGCCGAGGGCCGGCTCTGCCAGGCCACCTATGAGGGCGAATGGTGCCGGGGCAGGCCCCATGGCAAGTGAGTGGCCGGAGCTCAGGCCCAGCGAGGCAGGGGTGACTGTGGGAGCCTGAGGGCAGACGGGACCCCTTCGGACCTAATCACCCGAGGGCATGAACCGAAGGCCATTACTTCCTGCATCAGTCGGTCAAGTCTGTTTGTCCCCCAGTCTCTCAAGCCCTATTGGACAGGATCTGGCCCATAGTATGTCTGTGCCTTACAGAGTCGTGGTGACAGTGATGACACCAGAGGGTGTGGGACAGTCTTCAGGCGGCTGGCCTGCAGGGCTGCAGGGACTGTTCTCGGGACGGAGCGGGGAGAATGATGCTCATACTCATGTAGCACTGTCTGGTCGGGGAAATGGTTTGCAGACACCCGACCTCCCCCGGTTCTTACAAGACCACCCGGGGGCGGGGGCAGGGAGGGAGTGTTATCACCCGTTCTGGGAGCCCAGGGGCTGGCACGACCTGCCCAAGGCCTCAGAGCAGGTTACAGGGTGAGTCTGGCTTCAGTCGCAGGTCTAGTGACCCCACAGGCAGGTGGGCTTTTGAAGACCATGCGGGCCCTCCCTGTGCTCCAGCTGGGAAAGCCAGGGCCCAGGAAGCAGAAGGGACTTGCCAAGGTTATGCTCACAATCATGTTCGTTTCTGATACCTTGCCTGCTTCCAGAAAGGGAAGCAAATGAAAAAAAAAAACAAACAAACAACGGAAAAAATCCCGTGTCAGAAGAGGGGAGGAGGATGCTAGAAGCCACTGGCTAGCATTTGACTTAAGCTTGAAGTTTAGCTCTGAGCTTCCTATTGGTCAAGGGAAAAAGGGAACCTGGATGTTTCCAGGGCTCTCCCTGTGGGGTGTGGTGACTGTGCCTCAGGCTGCTAGGTCAGTTGTGCCAGGAGTCGAGAAGGGCTGAGAGCCCCTGCGGGTCATAGAGTTCGGAGAGAAGGGCTGGGTGGGCGCAGAGAATCCAGTCTGCGGGGAGCCTAGGGCTCTGAGAAGGTCTGTGCTGGAGGTCAGCGGGGGCTCTGTGCGTGTTGAAGGACGGGTCTGGTGGGCCTGATGTTCGTGCCCTTCGACTGTCTTCCAGGGGCACCTTGAAGTGGCCAGATGGCCGGAATCACGTGGGGAATTTTTGCCAGGGCCTGGAGCACGGGTAAGGCTGGGGCTGATGCGGGAGAATGTGGCGGGCAGGGGAGTGGTTTTCACCCCCGCCACCGTCACCGGCCTGGCCCCGTCCTAAATTTCCCAAACCTCACGCAGGAACTTGAGGCCATTTGGTCCAGCTGCCCTTATTGCACTCGGGGAAACCAAAGTTTCCCTGTGTCCCAGGGTGCGCAGGGGGGCGGCACTGGGGGGCGGGGGTGTCCTGAGAGTGGCCCTTGGGAGGAAAAGTTGGCTGAGCGCCTGGGAGATTCTCCCCATTGTCTGAGAAGGCCCCTTGGAGGCAGGGACACTCCTGGGTGGCAGGAAGGGGTGTCATGGGGTATCCTGGTGCTGACTGCCCTCCCCACGCACCCACACCGACAGCTTCGGCATCCGCCTGGTGCCCCAGGCCTCCGAGGACAAGTTTGACTGTTACAAGTGCCACTGGAGGGAAGGCAGCATGTGTGGCTACGGCATCTGTGAGTAAGTGACCCTCGGCGCGATGGCAAGGGGGGCTCCTGGGGCCGGCGCGTCCCCCGGGCCGAGCTCGGGGAGGCAGGGCCAGCTGTTGGTGACCTTGTACAGGTCTGGCACCAATGAGGTGTACAAAGGCTACTTCCAGGCGGGCCTGCGGCATGGATTTGGGGTCCTCGAGAGCCCTTCCCAGGCCCCGCAGCCCTGCAAGTACACGGGCCACTGGGAGAGGGGCCAGAAGAGCGGCTATGGCATTGAGGAGGACGGTGACAGGTGAGTGCTCCGTAGCTGCCCCCCACAGGGTCAGGGGGCTCAGAAGACCCTCACGAACCAGACTGCCGCAGGGCATGGGTCCCGTGGTCAGTGGGTGCCATCCGTTTGCCCCCTCAGAGTCTCTGAAGTCACTCACTTCCTTTCCATGACCTTGATTGTTGCTGAGGCTCAGGATGAGGGAGCCCTGACCTCCCTGACTGAGGAGCCTCCCCACCCTGGCCCCTCCTCATGCTGTCCATGGGGACATTCTGACCCCCCGTCTAGTCCCGTGTAAGGATCGCAGCCCTTCCAGGCTCTCTGGGCTGTGAGAGGAAGCCCAGGGTCCTTGGCCTTGCATTGGAGGCTTGCCTGTTTCTCCAGCCTCACCCCTGCTGTGCCGCCTGTGCACCCCTCCGTCTAGACCAGCCTTCTAGACCACTGAATGTCCCCTCGTACGTGTCATACCTGTTGTAGGCTCCTACCTCCCTGGCTTTGCATTCCATCAGTCCTTCCTGCCACCTCCCCCAGGAAGCCTGCCAGGATACCCCCCCCCCCGGCAGGCTCCCTCCCTCCTCCGTCTTTTGTTTCTCTTGGAGGTCCTGACCTCACTTGCCCCATTTCTGAGCTGAGTAGATTCAGGCGCTATCAGAGCTCCTTATCCGCTCTCCACCCTCACCCCTGGCCCCAGTCATGCTAGCAGAGCGCACAGAAGTGCCAGGAACGACGCTGATCCAGCTCTGGCTCCTCCCCCAGGGGGGAGCGCTATATTGGCATGTGGCAGGCTGACCAGCGCCATGGCCCAGGGGTCATGGTCACCCAGGCAGGTGTCTGCTACCAGGGGACGTTCCAGGCGGACAAGATGGTGGTGAGTGAGGTGACCCGCGTGTGTCCTGAGCCACCCTCTCCCTGCTCTGGGGCTGAATTCTGGAGGCCCCCTGCTCTGAGGGTCCAGATGCTAAGCAGAGGCCGGCCAGCGGTGGATGGGGCGGGAAGCTGGGTTCCTAGGCGCTAGAGGGAGACAGAACCTCGGCAGGAATCCAGTTCTGCCGGCCACCTACCCCGGCCTTGGCCCAGTCCCTGCCCCTCCTCCTGTCTCGGTTTCCCCATCAGCAGTTCAGGCTAACTCGTTACTGTAAACGCTCAGTGAAATCAGCAAGAATGAGGTGCCTGGTAATGGTGATGTCACCACTGCAGGTGACACTGGTAGACTTCTAACTGGACACCCAGCTCTGGGTTCAGCCTCCCAGCGGGATCCCATGGGATCCTCCCCGTAGTCCTGCAGATCATGTCATTGTCCCCAGTGTGTGCCTGACAAAGGTGAGGCTCTGAGAAGTCAGAGGACCTGCCTAGTGTCACCAGGTCTCCTGAGCCCGGGCACTCCAGCACTGGCCTCCTGCCTCCCTCACACCCTGCCCAGTGCTCTGCTACGTCTCTGGCCTGGTGACTATTATTGTTATTATGGCTTGTGTGTTTGTTTATGCGGAAAGGATTGAAGGGGGAAGATAAGGTAAGAATGGACACAGAATAGATTCAAATAGGACACAAATTGTATCCTGTTTAGCTCTGAGCTTCCTGGCAGCCAGTGCAACAAGGGAGCCTGGTCGGTTTCACTGTTCCCCCTGGGTCAGTGACGAGGAAGTGGGGATGGGTGAGGAGAAGCCCAGCACTTCTTGAGCTGTGGGTGGGGAGGGAAGGACACCCAGGAGGCCCCCTGAGAGGAGCCACTGGAGAGGAGGAGTCAGGTCCCAGGGAGTCATTCACAGTAACCCAGGGATGAGGTCCATGGGGGTGGTGCTCAGGGCTCAGCAGGCCAAGGGCTGGCATCCCGCCGAGGCACAGTCCTGGGAGGTGTGACAGGGCTCAGGACCTGGGTGGATGCCTGCCTCCTCTCCTCCTGCCATCCCCTCCCTAGGCCCCGTCTCCTGGCCCTTCCAACCCACTCCTTTGATCCTCTGCGGCTTCCTTCCCTAGGGCCCAGGGATCCTCCTCTCTGAAGATGACTCCTTGTATGAGGGCACCTTCACCAGGGACCTGACCCTTGTGGGGAAGGTGAGGGCCACTGACGCCTACTCCACTCCTGGCCAAGGCCTTGACGGGAGTCTGTAATCTCCCTGCTTGGACCCAGGGCTGGGGGTGTGGGCAGTGGGTGGAGAAGGTAGGGGGCGCCTCTCCCCTGTCCACTGCATCCAGGGGGTGGGCACAGGGGACAGGTGGGTTCGCTTTGGGTGCACAGGGTGCTGGTGGCCTGGCCGTGTCTCCCTATAGGCCCCTAGTTTGGAATCCACCCCCTCCACCAGCATTGGCGCCTTGGAGTTATTGTCCTTTAGAATGTTCCTGCCTGAGCTGACCCACCAGAAGGCAGCTGGGGCCCTGCTTGGGCCTCTGGGAATGTGGGGGCTGTTTCGGTCTCTTGGTGACTGGAGGGCACTAAGGCATCTAATGGGTGGGGCCCGGAGTCCTACGAACGGGACAGCCCATGCGGCAGGGACTGTCCCCCCTGCCCCCTAGGGCCAGCAGGATCTCAGGCCTTGCCTAGGCCTCTTCCTACTTCTGAACTTACCTCCTCCCCCCACCTCCCGCCACCAAGTCCCACAGTAGTGGCTCTCCTGCTGTGACCTGAGAGTCCCTCTCTCTCTCCCTGCCGGTCTCCCACCTCGGAGGTGAGCCCCTGAGCTCTAGGTCAGGGGCTCCTGCAGGTGAGGGGGATTTGGAGCCCCTCAGGGCAGGGCAGATTGAGTGGATGGTGGGAAGACCACCCACTGGGCTTAGCCTCTGTGACCGAGGACGGACGGACATGAGGCCTGTCATGATTGGATGGGAGGGCAGCGGGACAGACAGACAGGTGTCCCTGCCTCCTTTCTCTGGTTGCAGGGCAAGGTCACCTTCCCCAATGGCTTCACCCTGGAGGGCTCTTTCGGCAGTGGGCCAGGAAGAGGGCTGCACACCCAGGGCGTACTGGACACAGCTGCCCTCCCTCCAGATCCAAGCGGCACCCGTAAGAGGTAAGCGCCTGGCCGTGCATTCCAGAGCCTGACTGGGGTGTGTCTGTGTTTCCACCCCAAGGGCTCAGGTCTCGTCAGAGGGGCTTTTCTGTATTTCCTCTTCGTTCTTTATTCAGTTCAGAGGGTCCAGGCCACACAGCCCTCAAGTCAGAGACTCTTGGAATCAAGGGCTAGGACATAACTTCATATATCACAAAACCAGAGAAAAATATTGTGCATTGGCTCTGCTTCGACCCTGCTTTTTTTTTTTCTAGGAAGGGTACAAGGCAGTTGGTAAAATAACACAAATAGACAAGAATAAAATGGAAAATAAAAGTACGAGTTGGACTTCAAGGAAAGGAAGATACAAATAGGCCTTATAGTGGTTATGACTGAGCATGAACCTGGCTCTGAGTTCCCCGGTAGCCAAGGTGAAGAAGGAAACTTGCTAAGTGGACTTACGGGACGATCCTGGGGAATTTGAGAAGAGGATAGACTTCTTCCCCATGGGGACAGAGTTCTTCCTTGGAAAGCTGTAGTTCAAGTGGCGACTCTTGCCATGTCTGTCAAGGTGCGGGTCCCAGGCAGCATTTCAGATGTGAGGGGGGAGAGCAATTGATCACTAGATTTGCTTGCTTCTCCCTGACAGCAGGACCTCGGAGTAGACAGCAGGCCCCAGAGACCTGACCAAGCCTGGGTGGGGTGCACACCCGTGAGCGTGATGCGGGAGCTCAGCGCTCCCCTGGGCCCGTGCAGCCGGACCCGCAGGCCTGTTGGCCAAGATAAGACCAGGCTCAGGAAGGAACCAGGTGTGGTGGGAGGGAGAGCAGAGTCTCAAGGCAGGGAGATCCTGCACTTTGGGCCTGTTATCTCTTAGGCCAAGACCTTGCTGTCTGGACTTGGCCTCCAGCTCTTCGGATCTTTCTTTCTCCTTTCCAGGGCCCTGTGTGTCCCTTTCCCTCTTCTCCCCCCGGGGAGTAGAGTCTTTCTGTCCCTCTCTCTGCCTCTCCTTCCTTCTCCTGGAGCCCTGGAGATCAGCCCTCCCCTGGTTCCTGGGCGCTGACTCTGGGCCAGGTGGGACATCCCCATCTCTCCGAGGGCCCGCACAGGGTCCTGCCCGCCACAGCTCCAATCCCTGTCTCCCACCCTCGGCCAACCCCCTCACAGGCAGCTAGGTGTGGGTGCCTTCCCCGTGGAGAGCCGCTGGCAGGGCGTCTACGGCCCCTTCCGGGACTTTGTTAGCGCCGGCTGCCCCGGGGACTTGCAGGAGGCCCTCCTGGGCTTCCATGTGCAGAACTCGAGGGACCTTCGCAAGTGCCAGGAGTACCTGTGCTGTGAGAGGTGAGGTGCACGTGAGTGCAGGCATGCATGTTTGTATGCGCACATGTGCGTGCATGCCTGCACCCGAGGGGGCATCCGGAGGGCTAGGGTTGGGGGTCTGTGGGACTCCCGAGTGGGCTGGGGAGGAAGGCTTCCTGGAGGGGGCAGGCCAGGGTGCAGATGCGGGTGAGAGATGTGTGCACGGTGCCCCCAGGACCCAGCCCGAGGACCGCGTGGGCAGAATGGAAGACATCCTGGAGGAGCTGCTGCAGCACCAGGAGCCCGGAGCCCTGCGCCAGTGCCTCAGGAAGGTGAGGGCCCTCGGGCAGGGGGCCTGTGGGGAGGACGCCTTCTCACCGCCCCTGCTGCTGACCTGAGGGGCCAGGCCGTGGGCCTTCCTGCTCAGAAGGCCTCAGAGTTTTCATCTGTGAAACGGGAGCAGTCTTGGGAGTCTGTGCTCCAGCCCTGGCCCCGAACACCTTTCCGTTGCCTTTGCACCTGCCAGGCTCTGAGCAACTCGCTGCACCCCCTGGGCCAGCTGCTCCGGACACTGATGCTGACCTTCCAGGCCACATACGCAGGCATCGGAGCCAACAAGCACCTGCAGGCACTGGCCCAGGAGGAGGTGAAGCAGCACGCCCACGAGCTCTGGGCCGCCTACAGGTGAGCTCTGTGGCATGTTGGGGACAGCCACAGCCCTGCGGCCCCGGGCAGGCAGGGCTCTGTTCTTCCTGGTGTCAGGTGCTCTGCCTAGCACCCTGGGCAGGAACGGTGCCTCTGGACTGACAAAGAACCAGAGGCTGAGCAAAGGGGTTAGCCGGCACAGAGATTATAGCAAGGACTTCCTGGAGCCCGAGTCTAAGCCTCGACGGGCCCCAAGCTGACCCCTGACCCCAGAGGAGCTTTCACCCTCTACCGGCCGAGCCTGACTCTGGACTCAGACCCCATCTAACATCACAAACAGGGGCCCTAACATCACATCTCGTGAGTCCCGGCACTGTCAGGCCTGTGCTCCTAGCTTCCTAACTGCAGAGACTTGGGCACCTGGGCTCTGGGCCTTGTGCTCCGTGACTCTGGTGGCGGGGGTGGTGGTGGGGGTGGTGGCCTTTGGGGACTTGGGTCCTGTGGGAGGTGGCAGCCCTGCACCCTCTCGTTGCTTTGCAGGGGTATGCTGCAGGTGGCCTTACAGCGCAAGGGCCAGGCTCCAGACGAAGACAAAGATGCAGAGACAAGGTGATTGCTCCCGCAGGGTCTGTGGCTGTAGCCAGGCTGAGGTCCAGGGGAGCCTCTGGAGCCTCCTTTGGAGGATGGGGAGAGAGGGGGGACTTCTGGGGAAATCTTGGGGGCTCATGCGATCAACCAAGCATTGTCCATTGACCATGAAGATCAGAATGACCCACGACCTCTGCTCCTTGAGTGTCCTGGGAGGCGGGCCCGTCACAATGCAGCAAATCCAACTTTGTTCTGAACATGCTATCCCAACCCCATCTCTCAGGTGTGCAGAGGGTGAGCAGCCGCCCCAGGCACCCTCCTCCCTGCACACAGATGGGGACACAGGCCCGGCAGGGGCTGAGCCCGAGGTCATGCAGAGTAGGAGTTGCATCATTCAATCTGTCTCCCTAGCCCCCCAAGACCAACCCTTCCTGTTCTGCCTTTAGATTTCAGGCCGCAAGGTCCTGATCAGGAAGGCCTGTCACTGCACTGCAGCACACGTGGGAAACAGGGCTAGGTGTTAGGTAGAACTCCCCCCCGCCCCGCCCCCCGGAGTCCTAGGAAGCCCAGAAAACTGGGCGGCAGAACTGGACTAGCCTGGAATGGCAGCTGAGTGCTTTGCCGCAAGTCGCTTGTCTGTCCAGGGCCCAGGTTTTGCTTTCAGTCAAATGGGGATCAAATCCCACCCCACTTGCCATTTTGGTTCCGAGTCAAATGAGAGAATCAGGAGGCCACAGATTTCAACCGAGTGAGTGAAGGACCGAGAACAGGCTTAGGAAGGGCTTTCTAGACAATGGAGGGGGCAGGGGCACTGTGGGGGGACGAGGGGGCTCTATGGGCTTTTTGAGGGGCAGCCCAAGTAGTGATCCCTACCCCCTAGGCTCCCAGCCCGCTGCCCCCAACCCGTCCTGGCCCCTTTCACTCAGGGCCCTGCAGGTGCATGGATTGGTGCTGCCCCTCGTGCTGCCCAGCTTCTACTCGGAGCTCTTTACTCTCTACCTGCTTCTCCACGAGAGGGAGGACAGCCTGTACAGCCAGGGCATTGCCAACCTGAGCCTCTTCCCCGACACCAAGCTGCTCGAGTTCCTCGACGTGCAGAAGTAAGCCTCCCCTCCTTGCCGTGTTTGCCGGGGCTCCCGTGTACAGAGCATACAAAACGCAGTTCAGATCGTCTTTAGCAAAAAAGGGGGCGGTGCTAAAAGGGGGCAGAGGCTCCGTGTCACTCTTGTTTCATTTCAGGCACCTGTGGCCCCTCAAGGACCTCACGCTGACAACCAATCAGGTGAGAAGGTGGGTCCACTAGCTGCCCCAGGCTGGGGGGAGGCCTGAACCCTGAGCCGGGCCCCCAGGTTTGCTCAGGCTTCTGAGCAGCCCTCTGCCTCCCAGCTGCACGGGAGCCGGGGCAGCGCAGACATGGGCGAGGGGGTGACACAGGCCTTTCTGTGTCCTTCTCCTCTCCCGAGTGGGCGGGGCTGCAGCCGCCGGCCCACTGTGAACAGGGGCACACACAGGCTCCACCCCTCTTACTGGCCGTGTGGCCATGTGCAGGGTGCTTATCTCTGTGCCTCAGTTTCCTTACAGGCAGGAGCATTCCCTGCTGCAGTATTGGTTCCCTCATGAGAGTGTCGGGGGTGGGGGGGACGTGGGCCTGTACGCATGGGGCGGTGGCTCTCAAGTGCGCTGGCTGCACTAGCAGCCCAGCACCTTCTGGAGACCTGTTAGGAAGGCCTTCTTGGACCCACTCGGAGAGCGGACCCGGGCTTTGTGTTTCAACAAGCCCCTGGGTTCCTGAACCACAGGCGTAGGCACTCAGCAGCGGGTGGCACCCGGCGACTATCGCTATTGGAATCATTATCTTCTTTGTCCATTCTGGTCTCCCAAACCTCCTGGAGACCATTTATCCCACTTTACAGTTGGGTAAACTGAGGCTCACGGTGGAGCTGTGACTTATCCTGGGTCACTCGACCCTCCGGGCTATGCTGGAGCCAGTGATGGGGAATGGTGGGCAGCAAGGGCTCCAGCCCCGGGAGGGTGGGAGGGACAGAGCTGGGGGGGGCTGTGGCCTCATCCAGCCTGCCCTCCCCGCCCCCCACCATGCAGAGACTCTCCCTGGTCAGGGACAAGTGCTTCCTGTCCGCCACTGAGTGTCTGCAGAAGATCATGTGAGTCTGTGCCCTGGGGAGGTTGGGGGGCGAAAGGCGGGAGCGTTGGGGCCCCTGGTGGGGACCGAGCCCAGGGACCTCGATCTGGAGCCTGCTACCCTGCTGCAGCACCACGGTGGACCCCCGGGAAAAGCTGGAGGTACTGGAGAGGACGTACGGGGAAATCGAGGCCACCGTGTCGCGCGTGCTGGGCCAGGAGCACAAGCTGCCCATGGACGACCTGCTGCCGCTGCTCATCTACGTGGTGTCCCGTGCCCGGTGAGCTCCAGCCAGGCCTGGAGCTGCGGGGGGCGGGGGGCGGGGGTTGGAGGATGATCCCTTCCCACACTGCCCAGCCCCCAGCCAAGATACACGCTGAAGTCTTGAACATCAGGGTTCAAAGCCAGAGCTTTTCGTGGTAGAAAGCGGGAGGCAGAGGCCCAGAGAGACCCACCTCATGTCCCGCGGGTGCTGGCAGCAGAGTGGGGACCACCTCCCGGGTGCCCAGCCACGCAGGCCAGGGCTCCTTCCCTAGCTGCTTGGTGCCTGTCCCTGATGGGCCCCCTTTTCCCTCTCACCGTGAGGGTGGGTGTTCTCCAGAATCCAGCACCTGGGAGCCGAGATCCACCTGATCCGTGACATGATGGACCCCATCCACACGGGAGGCCTGTATGACTTCCTGCTCACGGCCCTGGAGGTGAGGGACAGGGGTGGTGGACGGAAGCAAAACTACCCTGGCCGGTGGGGCAGACCCGGATGCCACTTGGGGGATGAACCTAGATTCGCTGCTCGTATGTGCTTCTGTGGGGCGGTCCTGCCCTTGTCTGAGGGGCTCCAGGAGGGCCCCATAGTTCATCCCAGCCCTGGGGCCCTGGGGTCCTGGGCATATTCCAAGCTGTGTCCCTGACTGTGACACAGAGGGAGGCCCCACTTCCTTGCAGACTGTGGCTGGGGGCTGAGCTGGAGACCTGGTGCTCCGGGCCCAGGAGACAGCGGCGCCTGGCGTGGGGCTGGGAGCCGGCTCCCCTCAGGCTCGCCTCTTTCCCGCCAGTCCTGCTACGAGCACATCCAGAAAGAAGACATGAGGCTGCACCGCCTTCCTGGCCGCTGGGACTCCAGGGGTCCCCGGTAGCCCGGCCTTTCCTGGGCCCACCACAGAACTGAGAGGGGCCGCCACGGTCCCGCCTGGCCCTGGTCACCCAGAGTGGAGGACAAGATGGGCCCCTGGAGATGGTTCCTGGAGGAGACGAGCGGTTAGCTTCTTCCGGGGAGACGCTGCTGCTGCCTGGAGCCGGCTGCGGGTGAGGGTGACAGGCGTGAACCCCGAGCCAGTGGCTCCCCCTCCCCTGCGCCCTGCCCCCAGGTCAGTCCCGGATGACCTCCTTGACCTGCACCTTGCTCCCAGTATGGAGCCTCTCGGGGCCTCAGCATCGCTGTCTGTTTGCCAGTAGACTAGATGGTCCGTGACGGGCCTTCCACCCATCTTGCTGGATTCTGGAGTCCTTCTGGAAGTTTGACTTTAGTGTGCTGGGCTGAAATTCTCACATCATTGTCGGTGTTGTTCCCTGTTTCTCCACTCCTGGTCAGAGGCTCCAAGTTGCTAGGGACCCGCCTCCTTCCCGACTCTGCCCCAGGACCGAGCTGGTGTCGGGGCTGCAGGTCTGGACAAACCCCAGGTCCACTCTGACCTCCTGGGTGGCCTCTGGAAAGGTCCTGAGA
Source organism: Cryptoprocta ferox (assembly GCA_028646485.1). Taxonomy (NCBI): domain Eukaryota; kingdom Metazoa; phylum Chordata; class Mammalia; order Carnivora; family Eupleridae; genus Cryptoprocta; species Cryptoprocta ferox. The sequence continues at coordinate 14,850,703 of CM053574.1, read as the reverse complement.
GCCACAGGCCTGCGGCCCACGGGCCCATGTGCAGGGGTCCAGCAGCGGCATGGGGCCATCTGTGCCTGTCCAGGCTTGGGACCCTGCATGGGCAGGGGGAGGCGGGGGGGGCACTCGGGGGCCTTTGGGAGGGGAGGGGAGGACTTTGTTCCCATTGGGTTCCGTGTGGGACTGAAAGACACAGGAGCTAGGTCTTGGGGCAGCCTCGCCCCTGCCTGGCCTTGGTTTCTTCTCCCCACCTGGAGGGGCTTCGACCATGTGCCCTGTGGGGAGCTCCCCCTGTGACAATAGGCCAGGTGACAGTTCTGAAGAGGTCCAGGGGCGAAGCATGGGGAGAGGGTGAATTTATGCAGGGATGTAGCCCTGGAGGGCGAGCTGGGCCCAGCCACCATGGCCACCGCGCCACCATGCCCTGGGTTGTGAGGAACTCAGGCCACCGTCCCCATGTGTGCTTTCCATAAATGAGTGCTGACCTTGAGGTCTCTGAGGGAGGCTCTCAGCCCAGTCACACCTGAGCCCCAGGCTGAAGGCCCCCAGGAGCCTCAGGGTGGGGGCTGGCGGTGGCTGGGGGCACCCCCAGACCCTCACATGATGGAGAGTGAGGATATCCGGATGCCGTGGGCATTCGCGCTTACCCAGGACCGTGGCAACCCACTGCTACTTTCTCTCAACGGTGATCAGCTCCTTCTCGTCCTTTGACAAGTGAGAACAGACTTGCCCCGAGGTGGCCCTGAGTTGGTAGGACGTCAAAGCCTCACCCCAGAGGCTTCCCCCACCCACCCCCCTGGCCTCCTTCAGGATCTGAGAACTCTCACTGTAGTTCCAATTCACCAGGAGCGCTGCACCTGGAGCCTCTGGACAGGGACAGGAGAGGCTGAGGGCCGCCGTGTTGTGGCAGCCCCGCACAAAACCCGAGACAGGGAGGACATTGCCATCCGAGGTGCATGCATTTACAGAAGAGACACCTGGAACCGGGTGCCTCAGGGAGGCTGATGGAGACGGGTCACCTGCGGGGACCCCAGCAAGGACCTCTCCTGGCTGCTGCTGGATCCCCTTTGGCTGCAAGGTCCTACGTCTTGGGACGTCAGGTTGGCCACCAGGGCCTCTGGCATGTTGGTGACCTGGCCAACGTCAAAAGCGGCCTGGTGAGGCCGAGCTCGGGCCCTGTCTGCCCTCCGTCTCTCTGGTCCCCGTCTCATTTTCCAGGATGAGAGTTCTCCTTTCAACAGTGATGGTGACAAGGTGGTAAACATTCATTATAGTTGATTCCAAACAGGGCCTCATGATCACCTGGGCCGGAGAGCTGTGAGCCCAAGGGGGCCCTGTTCCTTGACACCTGCAGTTGGCTTTCTGACAGGCTGCAGGGGGCCACACCAGCCCTGCCCCCAGGGCCTGGATTTGGGGCTGAGAGACACCTGAGAGATTAAATGGCCTCTCAGTGAGCAGATGTGTTTGAGTCACACAAGCTGACCACCTCCTTCCCGTCCACTGCAGCCCTGGCCCCAGAGACCTACCTTTGTCCCCACCTGTGACCGCAGCCCTGGCCCCCCATACGGCCTCTCGAGCCCTGCTTCCTGCACCCGCATTTCCCTTCTGCTCCACCTGCTCTCTAGCTCCTGCCTCTCGTTGTTTGGTGCCCTATGCGTGCCCTCCTCCAGTACACTGGGTCCCAGGCTGCTCCATCTTCACAGGCCCAGCTCACGTGAGGCCCTTGTGTCCCAAGGAAGGAGCCCCCAGCGCCTCTCCAGGTCCCGCTCCCCAGCCCCGTCTTGTTACTGGCGAGTGACGGTGGGGGCCGGTTCCCCTGCCCCAATCTCCAGGTGCAGCAGTGCTCACCGCCCCTCCCTGGGCTGGCAGCGATGGCAGCGATGGCAGTGGGCGCCGGGGGTGAAAACGGGTTGACTTGGGAAAAGTTGGACTGTGAAGGTCCCCAGGCCCCGGGGCAGGCGCGCGTGGCTGGGGCGGCATCTGTGAAAACAGAAGCCCCGTAGGTGTGACCAGCACAGGCAGGGACCCACGTGGAACGGAGGCTTGGCCATCCTCAGGCCAGGAGCAGCCGGGACGCTGATGCCAAAGCCTCCAAGAAAGAGAGGAGAAGAGAGACGCCCTTTGTGTCCGGGGCTCAGGTTCATCTCATGGGGGCACCACACCCGGCAGCGACGTGGCCGGTCCAGCAGGGCGGCTCCGGGCACTAATCGGTTGCAGGGTGTTTCACGCCTATGGCAGGAAATGCCACATGGGGGCCAGGTTACACCTGTTGGCCAACTGTGGTTGGTGCAGATCACTGTCCTCCTGAAGGGGGTCAGGGCACGGAGGGGCCCCATGGAGGCCCTACCTCCCTCAGTCAGCAGGCCTCACCAAGGGCCTCTTGGAGGACAGCCCTGTTCCCTGCATGGGCCATAGTCTGGAACATGGCAAACAGGGCTCCAGCTGTCCTCCCAGGATGGCACCAATGGCAGAGAGAAGGCTGGAGAAGCCGAGTCCACAGCTGGAGAACAGGAGCTGGTGGGCAGCTAGACGGATGCAAGTTCTGACGAGGCCTCTATTCTGATCACCCCCGAGGGTGCTGGGAGCCAGGGCCTGGGCCAGACAAACCCCTGGTCCACTGCAGCCTCGGACAAGGCCGGAGGGAGAGTGTGAGGGGCAGCCAGAGGGGTGCAGGGCTGCGGAGAAGCCTTAGCAATGCTGAAGAGAGGCCAGCGCTCCCTGAGCGGGGACCGAAATGAGAGCCATGTGGCCTCAGCTGTTGCCTCTCCCAGAGTGATGGCTGCCCACTGTGTGACCAGTGAGGGGCAGGGGCTGCCCTCCTGTGGGCACTGGGGAAGGGGTAAGTTCAGGATTAGGGGCAAAGGTCAGTGTTAGGGGTTAGGGTTAAGGTCAGAAGCAGGGTCAGTGTCAGATTAGACTAAGGGTCAAGGTTGGAGTTCAGGTTAAGGTGAGAGTGAGAGGAAATGTTAGGTTCAGGTCAGTTCAGGGTCCTGGACTTTACAGGTTGGCCTCATCCAGGGTTGTTCGGACGTGAGCTCTGGCTCTGACGCTTGCTGTGGGCAGGAACCAGGGGTGGGGGCCAGGATGCCAAGGCCTCGGTGTCCCTGTGCCCATGGCCCAGTCCTCCCCCTCGCTGGGTCTTGTTTGCTGTCTGTAAGAACGCTCGCTGTGCAAGACCCCTGTCCCGCCATCCAGGGAAGGAGGGAAGAGCAGGTGACGGGGGGAGCTGGGGCTCTGACACCATGAGGGTCCCTGTGCAGCGGCCCCTTCCAGGTGTGGTGTCGGTGCCCCTAGAGAGAAGGGCTCAGTTTGCCGAGTGGGGCTGGGGTCACTAAGTACAGTGTTCATGACTCGCCTGAGGCTGGGGGCTATAGTCCCCGCAGCATCCTGTTGCCGTTTTAAACAGAAACACTCATTGAGCGTGACTGGGGCTCCAAACCAGTGGAAGTAAGACCCCGCTGGTCCCCTGTGTTGGGAGCGGCCAGTGTCTGGGCTCTCTGCCCGGGGCAGGGGGTGGTAAGGAGGGTTTGAAGCATCGTTTCTATCCTAAATTCACGCCTGAGGTGTGCCGAACAGGAGATCGCTCAACCCTGGCTGATCAGCAAACCAGGTCCCAGGGACAGAGAACAGGGAGAGGCTGCAGAGGGGAAGGGGGTCTAAGGGAGTATTCAGCTGCCCCCCTCACCCCCCAGGCCAAGCAGTCCTGGGACCCTTGCTGGGCAGTGCAGGGGTAGGGTGGGGGGACACAGAGTTAACTAGAGCATTTGGAGTACCCTTGGGTGAAGGCTGCTGGTGGCTGGGGACAGATGAGTCCTGCCCTGGATTTTCCCTGGGGACAGTGACACCTTCCCTCACTCTGCTGGCTGGAAAGGACCCACAGAGGCTAGTCTGCCCAGGGCAGCATCGAGGCTCTTCCTCTGTGTGTCCTGAGGAGCAGGGCACCCCCAGCTGCTGACCCCACCAGGTGGAGGCCTGGAGCTGGGGCGGCTGTGCCCAGTGCGGGGAGGGCCCTGGGTCTGTATGTGGGGAGGGGTTAGCAGTCCTGCTCCGTCTTACCCAGTCTCGAACTGTTCTTCCAGGCCTGCCTTCGGAGGCCAGTGCTCCCTGGTCACTCCCCACATCTGCAGTCCTCGGGAGAGGAGTGGTGGTAGAAAAGAGAGCAGGGGACCAGCAATGCATGTGGGACCTCCCCCAGACCCAGGTCTCAGGGGGTCACTGCTTTATCCAAAGGGATCTTTTACACCCTGCTGGTCATAAGGCCGCATCAGGCTCAGTTTCAGGAACCAAAAGAACATAAGAGGAACCAAGAGCAAACTATCAGTTGGTGGGTGCGCCTGGGAGGCTCCGTCGGTTGAGCATCTGACTCTTGATATCAGCTCAGGTCATGATCCCAGGGTCGTGGGATCCGAGCCCTGCATCGGGTCTGCACTGGGTGTGGAGCCTGCTTAAGATTCTCTCTCCCTCTGCCCCTCTCCCCCACTCACACATGCTCTCTATCTCTCTCTGAAACAAAAACCAAAAAAGCCCACCCGTTGGTACTCGCTCTATAAGTGGTTAAGACAGGCTGTTTACTGGTAGTCTCTGGTCTGTCTCGGACACCAGGGCAGGACCCTCTTAATCAAGAGTTTATGCATTTCATTTGGGTGTGGCCAAGGTCAGTACCAGGCCCCCGGAGTCCGCAGGGATAAGCACAGGTGACAGCATCTGAGCTGAGATGAACCCTGTCCTTACACAGTGAACCTGGCCAGTGCCTCCAAGGACAGGGGACGTTGGTGATTGGGCGACTGCTGTTCGTGTCCCGTCCTGCGTGGGGTCCTGCTCACTGCAAGAGAAAGAGCCCAGAAGACACTCACAGTCTCTGTGGTCAGCGCAGGGAGGGAGGGCTGTGTCCTGCGGGTGGCACTGTGGAACTGGACCCCAAGGGATGAATTTACCAGACCGGGGGGAAGGCATGCCTGGCAGAGGGAAAGGCAGGGACAGAGGCTGGGAAGTGGGGAAGGGCCTGGCTTTCCCAGAATGTGGAGAACTGGGAACTGAGTCAGGGAGAGGTCAGGCAAACCCAAGGTGAGAAAACCTTGCAAAACCGTGGGGGCCTTTTTCCACATTTCCTGATTTTCAGCCTCCTACAGTGTTGTCCTCTGTCCCCATGATGGTTGTCAAACACCCACCAATTCTTTCTCCCTCTTCCCATCGAGACTCGGAGGCAAAAACCCCTGCCCTTAAACCGTGGCCTTTGACAATGCAGTGGGACAGAGGCCGCCCGTCTTGTGAGGCTGGGATCCGGAAACTCACATGGCCCCTCTGGTTCCCCTGGACATTTGTGCTGGGAGCATCTCCCCAGTGAGAGAGAAGTCTGCCACCCTGAGCCACCATGTGGGGAGACCACGTGGGGACAGCAGGCAGAGAGAGAGGTGGAGGCCAGTGGAGCCAGCTCATCTGGGATCCAGCTGTTTGGGTCTCCCAGCCCAGACCCCGAACATGTGAATGAAAACACTTTTGGGGTGACTGCAGCCTCAGCACCCCCCAAGCCACAGCTGCCTGGCCTAGCCAGTCGGCTCCAGATTCATGAACAAACCAAACAGCTGCTGGTGTTTCAAGCCACTGTTTGGGGTGTCTTTTTAACGTGACAACAGATAAACAGAACAGTCCTTTCTCCATTACCTGCTATTCATCATTTAATTAAAAACACTTTTCTATGCTTCCTTTTTTTAAAAAAAGTTTTTTCCCATTGCATTAGTAGCATCTGACTTAAAAAAAATTTTTTTTTAAATTTTAGAGAGAAAGAGAGAACATGAGCAAGGGAGAGGGGCAGAAGGAGAAAGAGAGAGAGAGTATCTAAAGTAGGCTCCAAGCTGGGTGTGAAGCCCGATGCGGGTCTCGATCCCACCACCCTGGGATCATGATCTGAGCTAAAATCAAGAGCTGGATGCTCAACTGACAGCCACCCAGGAGCCCCCTTTATGCTTCCTTTTTAACACTGGAATTTACTAAGAAGGGAAGCTTCATATCCTTATGTACATGGAAGTCAATCAATGAGGAAAAATGGAAGGCAGTTGTATAGAGCAACACAGGAGACAGAACTGGGTGTTTAGCTTCTAGGCAGGTACCGTTGTCTTTGCCCGGCAGGGGGGCTGAGTGCAGCTGGTGGCATCCCAGCACTTACAGAACCAGTTTGCCGAGCCCCCTTACAGACTCCACCACCAGCTGAGATGCACCCCTTTCTCAGAGTTCTGGGTTCCTGCCCATCTCCCCAAGCTTCTAAGTTTTAATATTTTTAGGCTCTTTCCTTTCTTCCTCCAGCCCTAGGGAGAGGGGCGGCTCTCTATAATTGTTTGAGAGCTCTTGTTTTGCCTTTTTAGTTCTTCACTTGCTGCGTGTGGTAGGCAGAATAATTGTCCCCCAAAGATATCCATGACCTAATCCCCAGAGCCTTGAATAAGTCACCTTACATGGCACAAGGGATGCTGTAGATGTGATTAAGTTAAGGGCTGTGAGATGGGGAGACTATCCTGGGTTATCTGGTTGGGCCCCATCTTCATCACAAGGGTCCTTAATGGTGGAAGTTGGGGGATACCTGGATGGCTCAGTTGGTTAAGCGTCCGACTTTGGCTCAGGTCATGATCTCATGGTTCTTGAGTTCGAGCCCCGTGTTGGGCTCTGCTGACAGCTCAGAGCCTGGAGCCTGCTTCAGATTCTGTGTCTCCCTCTCTCTGCCCCTCCCCCACTCACGCTCTGTCTCTCTGTCTCTCTCTCTCTCACACACAAAAAATGAATAAACATTAAAAAAATTAAAAAAAAAAAGAAGTTGGAAACAAGAAAATCAGAGGGAGAGGTGACTAGGAGGAGTGGCCTGAGAGACAGGGAGCAGGACAGAAAGCCTGTAGAGGCTGCAAGAGGCAAAGAAATGGATTCAGCCCTATAGAGCTTCCAGAAAGGAGCACAGCCCAATGACAGCTGTGTCGGATTTCTAACCTTTGGAACAGAAAGATAATGAATGTGTGTAGTTTTTAGCCACTACATTTGTGACGATTTGCTAGAGCAGCAATAGAAAACACACCCACTGGTTAACACTTCTATATATGAAATTCTCTGTGTAACAGGTGATCATCCTCCCTGGGACCTCTTGCAGGGTGTTCTTATCAGGGCTGGGAAGAAAATAATAAGATAGCACTTGGGCGCAAAGAGGCAGCCTAGTAGCTCTGCGCTGGAGGCCAAGACAGAAAGGATCTCCATGGCCGTGTTATCCTTTCCCTTGGTGCTACAGTGGACAAGGAGGAAGGTGATTTAGACATTGCAGGACACCAGCATGCTTGAACTTGGCTTCATGGAAGGTGTCAGGCTGGCTTCTGGCCAGGAAAGCCGCAGCCATGCTCCCCAGGGCCATGGATCCTAGATATCCCCGGACACCGTGGAAGGCAGTGACAGAGCCCTTACTGCATCCAGTGCAGATAATGTGTGTAGGTGTGGAGTGTGTGTTCATTTCAATGAAAGGAGGAAGGAGAGGTTCCCAACTAGATCTCACAGGTAGCGGCTTGGATCACGGCATACATGGGAATGACAGGTGCACCTGAGAACAGCCCTGCCTCTTCCTTTTCCTTGGCACAGCAGTCTTGAAAGCCAAAGTCACCGTGATGATTTCAGCCCAAACAGTGGAAGTAGCCACAGCAAACACAAATGCAAACATTGTCTTTGAAGTGTCCAGGTGCTTTTGTTGGGAGGGCCATTGGAGAATAAGGAACAGGGGAAACACAGGAAAAGGGAGGCGAGCAGGATGTAGCTGATGGTTGGTCATTGGCCTTCACCAAGGGAAAGTCTTGGTGCTTCACAGAGACCATGAGGGGGCCAGAGAAGCAGAGACCTGTGGGGTGAGCCATCCCCATGGGGTCTTGATAAACCAGGAAAGTCGCTTTCTTTGGGAGATAGCAATCTTGATGTGGGTTTGAGTCCCCAGGGGATAGTATGATATTTGTCCCTGATTTTAGTTGATCAGGGACCAGTCGATCAACTAATGATCAGTGATACTTCCTCGGCTCTGGAAGACATTCAGGGAAGCCTCATCTCACTGGCTGGGTTGGTTTGGATGATGGACTCCCTAGACTTCCTCCTTCCAGGCGAAGATGGAGTCCGCAGTGGCTACGGCATTCTGCCAAGCTCGAATTAATTAATCCCTCAGGCCAAGAACAGTCAGTACAGAAACTCAAGGAGAGAGCGGCCTGGTTTTCTAAGGTAGGAATCCCTGACGGTTGATGGGACTTGTTCCACTGGGTTGCATCCAGGACCCTGGAGGTCATGGCTGCAGTCAGCACCACAGATTGGCATCACCCTGCGCCTTGAAGTCCTGTTCACAGTTGGCGTAGTTGAATGTTGTATTAATCAAACTAAATGAATCTGGCTGGCCTCTGTCAGTCAGATGAATCGGGTCAAGAATGAATTCTTCTAAATCCTGTGCGAGAGTCTTTCCAGAAAACAAACCCAGCTTTCTCCTCTGTGGGTTTTACTTGCCTCAGTGTTGTTCTGAGGAAACTTCTCTGCCTTCTTCACTATCTTTCCCTCTTCTTGTCTCGAGTTCTTGTCTCCAAGACAGCCTTCTGGGGATGGTAGGATCTGAATGAGGCCGCTGTCATGAATCTGGGGCATGGACCACCCATCCCTATACCTCTCATGGTATAAATGTACAGTTATGTTTATTTGTTAACTACAGGCAGGTGAGCTGCTGAGCACCTGGAGGTGGGAAGGTTGTGGGAAGTTTCCAGAAGCACCACACCCTTGTAATGCCCTTTACTTTATAGGCCAAAGGGAAACATTTGGACAATTATGAAACACTGAAAGCGACCTGGTCAGGAAGTGGTCTTGTAAAAGGGGGACGCCTCTGAAGCTTAGCAACTAATGTTAGCCCGTTTGATGTTGACTAACTCAGACAGGCTGAGCTAGCTGTCTGCTAAGAGCGAGAGGAAGTAAGCCTCGAGTGACATCAGCCCTGCTTTGAATGGGGTATTGTATGTAGGAGTTTCTCCTAAAGGAGTGTGCTTGTGCTACACGCAAGCACTCCATTCATTCATCCAACAGATGAGTTTTGTGTCTCATAACATATTGTGAGTGTTGTTCCAGACCCTAGGGCTGTACCGGATGCCAAGGCAGCCCAAGTTTCTGCCTTCACATTTCAGCCTCTGAGCCCCCCTGAGGTGGGTCCTGGCCCTTCCCGGCCCTGCGCTAACTTTATCTGCCCTTTTCTCCATAGCCAGACCATGTAGCTGGATCCTTCAAGGTCTTCTCCTATTGCATTTCTCAAGTTTTCCCAAAGCTGGCCTCCAGCCCCAGCAGGTGCTTTATCCTGGCGGCCCTTTCAGACCTCAGAGACAGGAGGCCGTGTCTGCTCATCTCCAGGGAGTCGAGTTTCCTAAAGAGCAACAATTAGGACTATTCAGACCTCTGAGAAGACACCACGCCAATGGGACAGATTGAAGCCAATGGGCTTCAAGGCCTGAGTCATCCTCTAAGGCTCTTTTTTTTTTTTGACCTTGAACAAATGAATTCTATGTTATACATCTGCTATTTTCCAGGAACTAAACCAGGTTCCATAGAAGCATATTTTTTAGGGGCACCTGGGTGGCTCAGTCAGTGAAGCATCTGACTCTTGATTTCAGCTCAGGTCATGATCTCACAGTTCATGGGTTCAGGCCCCCAATCAGGCTCTGTGCTGACAGTGTGGGGCCTGCTTGGGATTCTTTCTCTCCCTCTCTCTGCCCCTTCCTTGCTCATGCTCGCTATCCTCTCTCTCTCTCTCTCTCTCTCTCCAAAGTAAAGAAATAAACATAAAATTTTTATTTTTCTGGAAGAGAATTCCAGTAGAGCTTTAAAAATGACGAGTTATGTCCATACAAGTAGACATGAACATTTGACTTTATGTATCAGTCCTATGAGAGTAATTTCATTCTGCTTGTATTTATGTGCCTTACCAAAAAAAAAAAAAAGCATCTAAAACATTGGTAAGCAAAACATACCAATCAATAAAAATCTCTTCAGTACAGATTCAGCCTGGGAAGAGGATAGAGCCCCAACAAGTCCGCAATTCTTGGGTATTTCAAAAGATAGACATCCCTTTTTTAAAACTATTTTTAATGTTTATTTATTTTTGAGAAAGAGAGAGAGACAGAACAGGAGAGGGGGAGATGCAGAGAGAGAGGAAGACACAGAATCTGAAGCAGGCTCCAGACTCTGAGCTGTCAGCACAGAGCCTGATGTGGGGCTCGAACTCATGGACCGTGAGACAGTGACCTGAGCTGAAGTCAAATGTTTAACTGACTGAGGCACCCAGGCGCCCCTAGGCATCTCTTTTTGATACTCAGAGACAGGACTTTTATAAACAGGTTCACTTGTCAGCACACCCCTAATAAAACCCTCCCCTTGGAAATGGGGTCTCCAAGTACAAAATTCTTCTTTCCACTCATCATACCCTTGGCCATGAATTCATCGTTCTTTCTGATGGGTCACACACAGTGCACTGGAGGCCAGCGTGCAACCGGCCAAGATTTGTGCCAAGTCTCCACCCCCCATTTAGAAGACCAGATTGGCATCAAAACAGGCTCTGAGATATCCATTTTTATAGTCTCTAAACAGTGTCCTAAGGAGGTAATGTTCTAGACTGTCTGGGCAGTGACTTGGGAATAGAATTTCTTCTCCATATTACACTCCATTTTATTTTGTTTTATTTTATTATTTTTGTAATGTTTATTTTTGGAAGAGAGAGAGAGAGAGACAGAGAGAGACAGAGTGTGAGCAGGGGAGGGGCAGAGAGAGAGGGAGACACAGAATCTGAAGACAGGCTCCAGGCTCTGAGCTAGCGGACAGCACAGAGCCCTACGCGGGGCTCGAACCCACAAACTGCGAAATCATGACCTGAGCTGAAGTCAGATGCTTAACCGACTGAGCCACCCAGGCGCCCCGAGAGAAATGTCTTTGAAAAACCCTTGGAGCCCTCTTGAAATAGATTTATGGTGACCATATTTCTTCACCAAAAATGTTGACACAGGATCCAATATCGGTAGCACATTTTAAGTTGGGGTTGCCCTAGAGAGTCTAGCTTATTCGGTTCCCCATAAGATGGAACTAGGAGGGGCTTGTATACTTAGTCCTCAGGATGAGCGGACTCTGAATGGTCTCCTCCCAGGAAATATCCCCTCATCCCAGATGTCTTAGCCTGACACTTTCCCCTTGAGCTGTAACTTGGTGTTCTAGAACATTGCCCAAAGCCTGGGGCCTCATGTCCCGGCTGATGTCACAGGGGATGTGGGAGGCCTGCTTCTAAAGAACAGCCTTGACCTTTGCGGGGGCACCTGGATGGCTCAGTTGGTTGACCATCGAGTCCAGCTCGGGTCATGATCTCATGGTTCATGAGTTTGAGCCCCACGTCGGGGCTCTGTTCTTCCCCCACTTGCTCTCTCTCTCTCTCAAAAATAAATAACATTAAAAAATTTAAAAAAAAAACAAAGAACAGCCTTCCTTCTTGATCAACACCCTGAAATTCCCATTAATCTATATATTTGTTTGTGACTTTGTGAGTAAGAGAAATCAACTGCAGGTAGCTTAAAAGAAAGGAATTCATTCCATGAACCTGGCAGTACCTCCTGGAACCAGGGCCCAGAAAGCAGCCAGACCTCTGGAAAGGACCAGCACCGGAGTGGAAAGCTGCCCAGAAGCCTGGAAGGCACTTTCCCCTGCTCCAGGGCTCTTCCTCCAGGCATCTGCTTCCCTCCAATTTCCTAGCGGTTAGACTTCTCTGCTTTCCAGTCACAGCGGTGGCCCCCAGAGCTGTCAGATTCCCGTGGTGTTGGTTCAGATGCCTGGAAGAGGATGGATTCTTTCTTGGTCACAACCCACCCCCTGGGGAAATGTCTGCCGGTCTGTTCTGTGCTCTGTTCTGAACCCAAGTCCGGTCAGGGCTGGGGGGTTCAAACATGGCTGCTGTGGGGGGCCACACAGCCCATGGGTTTAGTCCTGGGCAGAGTCTGCTCAAGACTATGAGGGTGGGAGTGAGACTGGGCCCCAGAAAGGAGGTCTGTTGAGGTCCTGTGGGTGCTTGCCATTCGGTCACGGTCCCCTGGGATCTGTGCCAAATGTCATTATTTTATACTCAGTACATTTTCCACAATTTATTTCAGAAACTACTACTTCTCCATTCCATGCAGGCCTGTTAGAAATCATCCAGGACTTGTCCCTTTGTGATTGGCTTATTTTACTCAGCATAATGTCCTATAGGTTTATTCATGTTGTAGCAGGTGTCTGATACTCTTTCCTTTTTAAAGCTGGATAATATTCTATTGTATGGATATACCACATTTTGCTTAATTCATTCATCCGTTGATGGACACTTGAGTTCACTCACCTTCTGGCTCTTGGGAATAATGCTGCTAGGAACGTGGGTGTACAAAGATCTCTTCAAGATCCTGTTTTCAATTCTTTTGGGTATATATGCAGAAATGGGATTGCTGGATCATCTGGTAATTCTATATTTAATTTTTTTAAGAACCACCATACTGTTTTCCATAGCAACATCATGCACCATTTTACATTCCCTCTAACAGTGCACAAGTGTTTCAATTTCTCCTCATCTACACCAACACATTTTATTTTCTGTTTGTTTTTTTTTTCCCTTTTGGGGTATAGTGGCCACCCTGTGAATGCGAGGTGGTATCTCATTTGTGGTTTTATTTTGCATTTCCCTAATGATTAGTGATGTTGAGCATTTTTACATGTACTTATTGGCCATTTGTGTATCTTTGGAGATTGCTATTGAGTTTCCACTTGAATATGCCTATTCTCATCCATTGCCCATTTTTGAACTGGGTTGTTTATTTTTTGTTGTTGAATTATAGGAGTTGTTTGTATATCCTGGATATTAACCCTTTATCACATATATGATTTAAAAATATTTTCTCCCGTTTCATAGGTTGCCTTTCACTCTGCTGATTATGTCCTTGGATGTAAACAAAGTTGTAACATTTGTTGTAGGGCAATTTATCTATTTGTCTTCTGTTGTCTGTGCTTTTATAGTAATATCTAAGAAATCAGTGCCAAATCCAATGCCATAAAGCTTCCCCCCTATGTGTCCTCTAAGAGTTTTATAGTTTCAGCCCTTATTTTAGGTATTTGATCCAATTTGAGTTAATTTTTTAAAGTTTATTTATTTTGAGAGAGAGAGAGAGAGAGAAAGAGAGAGAGAGAATGCAGAAGATAGAGAGGCGGGGAGAGAGAATCCCAAGCAGGCTCCACAGTGTCAGTGCAGAGTCTGATGTGGGGCTCAAACTCCCAAACTGTGAGGTCATGACTTGAGCCGAAACCAAAAGTTTGACACTTAGCCAACTGAGCCACCAAGGTACCTCAAGTTAATTTTTGTATATGGGGTGAGGTAAGGGTCCAACTTCATTCTTTTGTGTGAGGAGAGCCAGTTCTCCCAGCATCGTTTGTTGAAAAGACTGTCCTTTCCCCCATTGAATGGTCTTGGCACTCTTGTCAAAAACCATTTGACTACATCTATGGGAGCTTATTTCTGGGCTCTCTATCCTATTCCTTTGGCCTGTACGTCTGACTTTATGCCAGTATCACACTGTTCTGATTACTTTCGCTTTGTAAAAAGTTTTGAAATCAGGAAGTATGAGTCCTCCAACTTTATTCTTCTTTTTCAAGATTGTTTTGGTTATTTGAAATTCTTTGAGATGCCATATGAATTTTCAGATGGATTTTTCTATTTATATAAAAAAATACTATTGGGATTTTTATAGGATTACGCGGATTCTATAGTTTGGTTTGGGTGGTACTAACATCTTAACAATACTGAGACTTCCAGCCAACGAACACAGAATGTCTCGCCATTAATTTGTGTCTTCTTTACTTTTTTTCAGCAATGTTTTGTAGTTTTCAGTCTTTTGCCTCTGTGGTTAAGCTAGTTTTTACTAGTTTTTAAGTATTTTATTCTTTTTGATGCAAATGGAATTGTTTTCATAATCTTTTTCAGACAGTTCATTGTTGGTATAGTAGAAATGCAACTGGTTTTTGTGTCAATTTTTTAAATGTTTATTTATTTATTAGAGAGAGAGAGAGAGAGAGAGAGAGAGAGAGAGAATCCCAAGCAGGCTCTGTGCTGACAGAACTGTGAGATCATGACCTGAGCCAAAATCAAGGTCAGATGCCACCCCAGAGCCCCTGCATGTTGATTTTGTATCCTGCAACTTTTCTGATTTCCTTTACTAGTAGTTCTAACAGTTTCTTTTGTGTGTGTTTGTGGAAACTTTAAGTGTTTGTGGAATCTTTAAGGTTATCTATATATGAGATCATGTCATCTGTGAACAGAGATAAGTCTTTTATTTCTTTTTCTTGACTAATTGCTCTGGCTAGATGTGGTACTATGTTGAATAGAAGTGGTGAAGGCGAACATCCTCTCCTTTTGGAACTCCAATGACACAAAGTTTAGATCTTTTGTTATTGTCCCACAGGTCCTAAGACTATGTTCCTTTTTTTAAAAAGAAAACTATTGGAGGGGGGCACCTGGGTGGCTCATTCGGTTAGTGTCTGACTTTGGCTCAGGTCACAATCTCACTGTTTGTGAGTTTGAGCACTGCATCAGGCTCTCTGCTGCCACCATGGAGCCTGCTTTGGATCCTCTGTCCTCCTCTCTCTCTGCCCGTTCCCCATTCTCTCTCTCTCCCTCTCTGTCTCAAAAATAAATAAACATTAAAAAAAAACTTAAAAAAAAAAAGAAAATTAACTGGGGCACCTCTCTGGCTCAATCAGTTTGTAGGGCGTGTGACTCTTCATCTCAGAGTGGTGAGTTCGAGCCCCATTTTGGGCATAGAAATCACTTAAAAAAAAGGAGAGAAAATGATTTTCTTCTTGTTCAAATTAGATAATTCTATTAGCTATCTGCAGTGTTGCTGATCCTTTCCTCTGTATTTTCCACTCTGCTGTTGCGCTCGTCCAGTGTTATTTTTGTCATTTGCGAACTTTAGTTATTGTATCTTTAATTTCTAAAATTTCCAGTTGGTTCCTCTTCGTCTTTTTCATGTCTTTGCTGAGATGTATTTGCTTCTCCCATTTTCTTAAAGAGAGCTTGTAATTGCTTGTTGGAGCATTTATATAACTGCTTCAAAATCCTTGTCAGATAATTCCAACATCTGTGTCATCTCCGTGCTGGTATTTGCGGATTATCCTTTCTTATTTGAGTTGAGATTTTCTTGGCTCTTGTCATGAGTTGTTTTGGATGATATCCTAGGCATTTGGAGTACAAGGTTATGAGACTCTCCCCTTTTTACATATCTGTTTCAGCAGGCATTCCATCTATTTATATTAAGAACGCATGTCCTGGCCCACTTTTGTGGGCTATGTTTTAAATGTCAATTACTTTTCAAAGCCTTTGCTATGCTCTGTGGTCTGTTGTTTGTGTGTTACCCAGAGGCCGGTCTGAAACCCGGGCAGGATTCCACACCATAGCTGAGCTCTCAAAGCTTTTGCTGTGTTGATCCTGGTCAGTTTTATAAATGGGATGCATCCAGGACCTGATACTCTGATTTAAAACATCCCGTTCTGCTGCGGATTTGTGTCCTCTCCTCTCTCCACCCCTCCCCCCAAATGCACATGTTGAAGTCCTAACCCCTCATGTGCTGCTATTGGGAGATGGGGCCTTTGGGAGGTAATTCGATTTGGATCAGGTCAGGAGGGTGAGGCCCTGGTGATGGGATTACTGTCCTCTTAAGAAAAGTCCCCGGAGAGCCCCTTCATCCTCTGCCATGTGAGGACACAGTGACAAGGTGGCAGTCTGCAAGGCAGGAGAGAGTCCTCACCAGAAACTATGCCGGCACTTTAATGGTGGACCCCCAGCCTCCGGTTCTGTGAGACAGCACTCTTGGGTCTGTCCCCCTTTCTTCCCCAGTCCCCACAGCCAGGGCGCTGAGGCCTTAAGGTAGGCCTTGTTGCTTCTCAGAAAGCATCTGCAGAAGTTCCTGGTGGGGCTTCCCCCCTCTGTCTCCCCACCTTTCAGTGCGGGGTGACCCTCCAGAACCAAGGTGTTGTGGCACTCCCCTGCCGACACCCTTCAGTGGCTTCCCATGACCTGGGGAAAAGCAAGGCCATGGATGCTGACTTTTGCAGACTCAGCTCAGCTCTCACTACCCTTCTCCTCACTCCCAGTCTAGCTCTGCTGCAAGCCACCCGGGACCCACTGTCCCTGAACCTCAACTTCACCTGGGTCGGGTTTACTTCACTAGCCTGGTTTTTTTTTTTTAACAATGTTTTTAATGTTTATTTTTTGATAGATAGAGTGTGAGCAGGGGAGGGGCAGAGAGAGAGAGGGAGACACAGAATCTGAAGCAGGCTCCAGGCTCTGAGCTGTCAGCACAGAGCCTGACGTGGGGCTCAAACCCACAAACTGTGAGATCATGACCTGAGCTGAAGTCGGACACTTAACCGTCTAAGCCACCCAGGTGCCCCTTAACTAGCCAGTTCTTAAGAAGCCTGAGTGGCCCTTAGGGGCACCTGAGTGGCTTAGTCCGCTAAGCGGCTGACTCTTAATTTTGGCTCAGGGCTTGATCTCGCAGTTCGTGAGTTTGAGCCTCACGTCTGGCTCTGCACTCACAGTGTGGAGCCTGCTTAGGATTCTCTCTCTCCCACGCTTGTTCTCTCTCTCTCAAAATAAATAAACTTTAAAAAAAGAAATAAAAGAATTCCTCCCTAGACCAGAAGAATGGGTCCCCTAGAGAGTGGGCACCTTTGCCTGCTGTGGCTCCCAGGGTGCAAGTACCCCCAAGTGTACTTAGTGGCCTTGACTTTTCTGCCATCTTGCTCAGACTGTAGCCTCTGGGGCCAGCACTCTGGACTTCTCTGCTGTATTCTAGTTGTCCAGCATTGTGCTGGACATTTCCTGCCTCACCTGCATTTCCTGCCTCACTCCCCTGCATTTAGACCCCATTGCAGTTCATGATAACAGGGCTTTGCTCCTGAGAGCCTCTCCCCTGTAAGCCCTGACTTCTCTTCTTCCTCTATTTAATTCCTATTTTCCTCCTACCCAATAAAAATTCCTCTTTCATCACCGTGTTCTCACGTGAACCCAGCTGGAATTCGTAGTTTATTCGTTGAATTGAATCCCACGTTGAATGAGACACCGTAGAGGGAGGAAGGGCTCTGAGCCCTGTTTTCTGGATCATGTGGGTATGGGACCTGGGCAAATGCTCCCCCAACACCTCTTAACTTCCGGTGGCTCCCATTGCCATGATGAGCCTTCTGGGCTCCCTGGGGATATGCCAGCACTTTTTGGCACATGAGGGTCCCTCAAGGACAAAAGCACCGTACCCGCTTTGTCCAGAATTGTCCCTGCCTCGTCCTCGGTGTGGCCCAGTAACACTGCACCTCCAGCCTTCAGATATTTTACAACACTGTCCCTCGGAGCCCTTGCCCTGGCTGGAAGCTGTTGCCAAGGCCCAGTTTCAGTCTGTGCTTCCGGAGGCAGCAACGCTATAGCGGGGACCTGGGAGACTGCTGGGGAGTGACCGTGACATTTCAAAGTCCAGAATGTATATTGGCAAACACTTCGTTGGGGTGGCCAGACATACCTTAGCCAGAGAGCAAACCAGTGCCAACGTGCGGGGGACATAAAATAAAGGAATGAGGGGCGTCCGGCTGGCTGGGAGAAAGAAGCGTGTGACTCTTGATCTTGGGGTTGGGAGTCTGAGCCCCACGTTGGGTTAGAGACCACTTAAAAATAAAATATCAAAAAGCAGTAATAAATAAAATAAAGCAATGAGGCACAGGGCGTGAACGTCCGTAGTGGCCAGGCAACCAAGTTTTATTACAATTATCCTGCTCTGATTGTACTGTTCAGTAAGCCAGTTGAATTCACACGCAGGAGAAACAACATTGGGTCTATTTCTGGGCAAACCTTATCTTTACGACTATTTGCAATATTGCTATTCCTGCAGATGGGTACGTGTCTCATAAAAAGAAAAAAAGAGAAAGGATCCCATGAAACTGTTGCTGGGAGAGAGGTGGAACGGCACTGCTGGGTGAGGTTTATAAAATGTGACCAGGAAGATTAGCGCCCTGCATGGGCTTAGAATTTAAAATACGAAGACTTCAAGATCGGAGGGTAATGCTACGGAAATGAAGTATGGTGCATGGAGCTCTGGTATTAAATAACCTCATCTTTAGAGACACTTGGGGTAATATCCTGGCCCCCATGTGGCGGGGACCGACTTGGCTAATCATTCCTGCTTGGCGCGTGGGGGGACGCGTGGGTAGATCTGTCACAGGTCGGGGGCAGTGTGACATCTGTCTGGCATAGCTCAGGGTCCCGGCCATTTGCACGGACTTCTCCTGGCGCGGCGACCTCAGTGCTTTGAATCCTCTTTTGTCGACGAAGCGAGACGCTCCCGGCCAACGTTTGCCCGCTTTTTGGCCTCATCTGGGCTGTTCTGAAGTCTCAGTTTTGCCTCCAATCTCTGCCTCCATTCTTCTCTGAGCCTGAAAATAGAAACCGAACACGCAATTGGAGAGGCCATTTGCACGGCGGTTGGCTCAGGGATGCTTCCTTCCCATTTTTTTCCCCCTGACTGTGACTGTGTGTCTGGCTGTGCATTCAGCTTTTAAAAGGTATACCGAAGACTTGCAAATTTAAATATATGCATATTTTATATTTTGTAGGTATATATTTAGCTCTCATTTCCGTTCAGACTATTCTAATCTTAACCCTTCAAACTTTCCCTTTGAGACGGCAGTATCTTTAGAGTAGGGGTGAGGGGAACCTGTCAGTCTAGAATTGTCCACTCGGCAAAGCTATCTTTCAAAACCAGAGGTGAAGTGAAGGTGTCTTCAGCCATGCAAAAGCTGGGGAACTCATCACCAGCAGCCTGTCCCCACAGGACATGTGAAAGGAAATCCGTCAAGGGGAGGGAGAATGGCCCCAGATGGAAGTCAGGATCTGTGCAATTCGGTGAAGGGCGACTGCATGGGTGCCTATTCCTAATTTTGTCTTGCTACTTAAATCTCCTTAGGGCACCCGGGTGACTCAGTCGGTTAAGAGTCCGACTTCGGCTCAGGTCATGATCTCGCGGTTCTTGAGTTTGAGCTCCTCGTCGGGCTCTGTGCTGACAGCTCAGAACCTGGAGCCTGCTTAGATTCTGTGTCTCCCTCTCTCTCTGCCCCTCCCCTGCTCGTTTGCTCTCTCTCTCTCAAAAATAAACATTAAATAAAAAAAATTTAAGAAAAAAGAAGATAATCAGTGTCTGAAAGCAAAACTGTCAATGACGTCCTGTGGGGTTTATGATGTAAGAGAAACTGTACTTTGCACAGTTGGAGGGGCGCAGGGGGCTGGGCCACTGTGAGGCTCCCACACCCTCCCTACAGGGGACCAGGCGGCTCTTGAGGGCACATGCTGATGGAGGCCCTAAAGCAACCCTGAACAAAACACAAAGAGATGGCGTTAAAAAGCCAACAGAGGAGATAAAATGAAATCATAAAATAACACTCAATTAACCCAAAAGAAGGCAGAAAAAGATAAAGGGAAAAAAGCACAGATGAGCAAACAGGAGACAGATAGCAAGCTGGCCGATTTAAGCCCAATCACACCAATTAAGGTTAATGATGTAAACCACCGATTAAAATGCAAAGATGTTGAATTGAATAAAAAATGATATTGAATGCTGCCTACAGGAAAACCGCTTTTATTTTATTTTAGTATTTTATTTTATTTTGAGGGTGAGTGTGTGTGTGTGTGTGTGTGCGCGCGCGCACGTGGGAGCAAGCGGGAGAGGGGCAGAGAGAGGGGAGGGGAGAGAGAGAGAAAATCCCAAGCAGGCTCCACGCTCAGTGCAGAGCCTTACCTGGGGCTCAATCCCACAACCCTGGGATCATGACCTGAGCCAGAATCAAGAGTCGGACACTTAACCGAGTGACCCCCCAGGCGCTTAGGAAAGTCACCTTTAATATGAAGGTGGCAATAGGTTAAAATCAAAAGGAAGGGGAACACATTCCATCTTAACCCTAATCAAAGTGTAAGGTCGGACAAGGTAGATTTCACAGCCAAGAACATTACCAAAGAGAAAGAGGGTCGTTTTGCCACAAAGGGGTCAGTTTATCAAGAGGACATAAACAATCTTAAACATTTGTGTGAAAACAGAGCTTCAAAATACACGAAACGAAATGAGACAGAGCTGTTAGGAGATACAGACAAATCTGCAATTACAGCTGAAGGTCTCAGCACCCACATTTCAGAACAAGAGGCAAGACGTCAGGAAGGCTATGGAACTCTGAGCAACACTATCAACCGACCGCTCCCCGCTGGTCAAAGGCGGGGACTCTCCAACAGCCCTCTCCCCCTAGGGTCCGTGGGAAAAGTCCTGAGGAGAAAATGAAGACACAGGGAGATCTGCGGACTCACCCAGAGACCACAAGGGCCGGGGCCGTTCCTCCCGCCTCTCGTCTCTGCCGTATTCGATCCTGGACTAAGTGGCCGCGTGCGGGAGGGAAGGGAACTGACGTGAGGCAGGTTTTCCTGTTCCAGCCTCAGAACAACCTTATGAGCTGGGCCATCTTCTCCATTTTGTGCAGGGACAAGACGGAGTGGCGGGTAAGAGCGGAGACCCTCTGGAGGGGGCCACCGGGTTCAAAGGGGAAGAGGGGGAGAAAGATGGATACATTCGAGGCTCGCCGTCCCACCAGCCAGAGAGCTTACTCCCTGCGGTCTCCTGTTAGGTTGCACGGACGGACCCTGTGCACCCATGTTGTCGTGTGTTAACAAACTGGAGCCGAGTTGCTCATCCCTTGGCATGCGCCTCACCGTCGGCATCTTCCTCAGGCACTGCCCCTGTGCCTGATGCCTTCTGCACACTCCCCGGGGGGCACACGCGTGCACCACATGCCAAGGGGCCTGGCCTGGGGAAGGAAGATGGCAGGGACCACAGAAGTGACCGATGGCCATCCTCAGCCTCTCGAAGAATCCCTGGAGGAGACTCCCTAACTGATGCTCCAGGAGTGAGGACAGCCTGCGTCCCCTTGTCTGTGGCCAGGAATGTGGCGGAGCGGCTCTCCCTGTGTGGCAGAGGCTGGGTCCCCCTGTGGGGCTCAGGAGGGCATTGGGAAGGCAACGGTGGGCTTAAGTCAAGTGGCCGTCGGGCCAGCACTCAGCTGCCCCATGACCCCTGGCCACACGCTAGCTGTGCCCTCTGCAAACAGACAGCAGCTGAGCTGTCCCATGAGGGGACGGAGGATCCAGATGAGCCTGTCCCCTCATTGGCTCCGAAGTGGAGGCAGTGTATGAGGGTGGTGAGCTGCCGCTGTCCCCAAGGCCATGGCGGCCCTGGTCTGCTCAAGTGAGTCACCGCACTGCACTGGGCGGACTGGTTTGGCTGCAACAGGGATGCTGGGCAGAGGGGTGACCACCCCTCCCCTCCCCAGAACCTCGCAGGGCATCCTGTGTCTTCACCCAGATGAGCCCTGAGAATCGGTTGCTGTCCCCTTGGCTTGATTGCTTTTCACGCACACATCTGCTGACCTGCTCCCCGAATTTAGTGTGACCCTCATGCACGAGAGATGGGGCCAGCGGAGAGATTTTTCCATTTCTAAAGATACAAATCAAAGTGTACATTTGTTAACGTAGAAGAATTTAAAAAATGACTGCCCAGGGACGCCTGGGGGTTCAGTAGATTAGGTGTCTGACTTTGGCTCAGGTCATGATCTCACGGTTTGTGAGTTCAAGCCCTGCATCAGACTCTCTGCTGTCGGCCCAGAATCTGCTTCAGATCCTCCGTCTCCCTCTCTCTCTGCCCCTCCCCAAATCGTGCTCTGTCTCTCTCTCTCTCTCTCTCTCTCTCTCAAAAATAAATAAACATAAAAAAAAGAAAAACTTAAAAAAAAATTCCTGCCCATAAGTGTAGGTGGTGGCAGGAACATAGGCAGGGAAAATTAAAATAATTATGTTCTCTAAGATGCTCGTCTGGTATTCTTCTGGGGAGATAAATTTTGCTTTAAAAAATAGAAAAGCAAGGGTGGTAATGCTTTGTCCATGTCTGTTCATGGTGGGATGTTGACAGCGGGGAGGTTGTGCCTGGAGGCTGGGGATATGAAAATTCTACTTTCTGCTCAATGTTGCTGTGAACCTAAAACTGCCCTAAAAAATAAAGTCGATTTCTTAGGGGCACCTGGGCGGCTCACTCGGTTAAGTGTCCGACTTCGGCTCAGGTCATGATCTCACGGTTCATGAGTTCAAGCCCCACATCGGGCCGTGTGCTGTCAGCGCAGAGCCCGCTTCAGATTCTCTGTCCCCCTCTCTCTGCCCCTGCCCCACTCACGCTCCCTCTCTCTCTCTCTCAAAAATAAATAAACTAAAAAAAAAAAAAAATAAAGTCTATTTTTAAAAACTAATTAATAATAAAGAAAAATAGATGAATGAGCCACATACTTTCTCAGGGCACTTTTTCCCAGGCGATACTCCTCGGATTCCCGATAGTAGGTCTGCTTGCCGATCTCCCGTTCCCAGAAGCGCGTGAGGTCGTGACAGGTGTTCCCGCAGAAGACTTCCCGGCGGACGTACTGATTGTTCATCCCCTTGAAACAGAAGGTATCAGTCGAACCCCCGTGGAACACGCTCCCTCAGACTCTGGAAGGTACAGACTATTTGAATCCAGCCCCTGCCATTGATTTGAGGGGGATCCTGCCCAGCGGCAGAACCTCACGGGGTGGGGAGGGGGAGGCATGACAACAGGACCTCATGGCTTGTTGTCAGGATACAGTGATGTGAATGCGGAAGTCCCCCCGGGAGCATGGCCTGGCAGATACCTCCCACCTTCCGTCCTCCTCCCGGAAGAATGGGCCTTCTCAACTTTGCGGTAGCAGGTGATGCGTGCCAGGCATTTGATGCACCGTCCGGTTCATTATCAATGCATGAAGCACCCCCGCGCGAGGGCAAGACCTTCCTCATTGTATGGGTGAGACGTGTGACAAGTTACAGAACTTACCTGCGGCCCCATGACTAACTAACAGAAGGCAGGCTGCGTACTTCTGTACGTTTTGAAGCCATTTACTGAAGGGGTTTATCACACAAAATGGTCCCAGTGTCTGATGCACCTGGAGCCGGCAGCTTTGAGGTGCGTGTGTGTGTGCGTGCGAGCGCACTTGTGCACTTGGGTATGGAACGCTC
This sequence comes from Cryptoprocta ferox, assembly GCA_028646485.1. Taxonomy (NCBI): domain Eukaryota; kingdom Metazoa; phylum Chordata; class Mammalia; order Carnivora; family Eupleridae; genus Cryptoprocta; species Cryptoprocta ferox. Next base: position 14,827,539 of record CM053574.1, on the reverse strand, counting down.
CAGGTCGGACACTCAAGAATCCTGGCTGTTTTACGTGAAGAAACTCTGACCAACTCCCAGACCTCAGTGGGTCCAGCAGACAGGTCATAAGCAGGGACTGGAGGGGAGAGGGGTGCAGGGTGAGGAGCAGCGGCTACTGGAAATGTCTAGGGAGACCGCAATGACCATGCGGTGGAGGCCAGGTTAATGGAAAGTGGATGGGTTCACAAAGCATCTTGGGGGTGGCCAACTCCATCTGCCAAATGCAGGTGAGGGGGTGTCAGGGCAGACTTCGATGTCTGTGCAAAGATGGGAAACAGCAGAGGCAGGGGTCGTTGGGGGAGGAGCCTTGAGCTGTGCTGGGCAGAATTTGAGCTGCCTGGGTGCTAACATCCAGGGGAAGTGTGGGACGGGCATCTGGACCCAGGGTCTGGAACCCAGCCTGCTGGTCTGGACCACAGCTCTCTAGCTGAGAGACTGGGGTAGTGGGGCGGGGTGGAAGGAGAGAGGGTCTGAACCCAGACATTGACCCTGGACCTGTTTGTCACACCTGCTTGTCAATAAATTCTCCAGGCCTCAGTTTCCTCATCTTTAACATTTCTCTGAAGACCAGTGGGCGCCTGGGTGGCTCAGTTGGTTGAGCATCCGACTTTTGCTCAGATCATGATCTCACGGTTTGTGGGTTCGAGCCCCACGTGGGCTTTGTGCTGACAGCGTGGAGCCCTCCTCTAATTCTTTGTCCCCCTCTCCCGCTCTCGCTCTCTCTCAAAAGTAAACATTAAAAAAAATTCTCTGAAGATCAAAATTTGATCGTGAATGTGAAACTATTTAGCAATGTATAAATTTCTGAATAATACAACTTTTAGTGTTGGTAAACCTTTAAATCGCACAGGGCATAATACTATAATTAACAGGGAGTAATAATAATTCCTCCAACTCTCTATAGAGATGAAAGAATTCCACTTCTCTTCCTTCTGGATCAGCAGCTATTGACCTTGGCTGCCCATTGGACTCTCTTGGGGAGCTTTACAAAAACCTGACGCCAGGGCTTTAGCCTCAGGGCGTCTGATTTCAGACGCCTGTGGTGTGGCCTGGGCATCGGGGATTTTTCAAGCTCCCCCATCCCCCCCCCCCCGTGATTCCAGGGTGCAACCAAGGTGAGACTTGATTTCACTTGAGAAATCAAGTGAATTTGATTCTTGAGACTTGAATCCCGTCCTGTCCAGCGCTGGGTCCAAGAAGCCGAGGTGATGAGGGCTGGGCATAGAGGCCTAAGGAATGTAACGGTCAGAGCCAGCTTGCAAAGTAGGCACTATGTTCCCATTCTGCAGGTAAGAAAGCTGAGGTTCAGAGGTAGCTATCCGACTTTATCAAAGTCATTCAGATGGTAAGTGGGGCAGGTGTCATACTCAGGGCCTAGGCTGCATCCACTGCCCCTAGCTGTTCGCCAAGGAGGAGGAAAGTGACTCTCTTACCTCCCGGAAGTGCTCAGTGATCTTGTACTTTCCAGGAAAAATAGCACAGGGCTTACCGACTGCAGTGAGCCCCCTGCCTCAGCAGAATTTTTCAGAAACGAGGATTTTTCTGGTTTTATTTCAATGTCTTAAGGGTGTAGCAGTGCTCAATAAATACTTGTTGAATTGACGAACCCCCCCCACCCCCCACCCAGTGATCTTTATCCTGAAGGGCTGGCCTGGTAGTGGTTCCTTTGCAGTGCTTCCGGCATCGAGCGAAAGTGTGCAGGGACAGTATGAAGGACACTGTCACGTCACCTTGCCTGCCTACTGGCCCTGGTGGACCCGGTCACCCAGTGTGGCTGCAGAACATGTTTCTCAGGGAGGACAAAGGAAGGAACGCTCTGATCTTGAGAATCATGAGTTCATCTGAAGTTTCTGGCATTCAGGAGAGAGTCAACTTGGGGGCGTAAATGTTCATTAGAGTTTTTTTTCTAGAATTTGGAGGGTTCGGTTTTACTCTGAAGTTTTATTTTGTTTTTTACGTTTAAGAAAATGGAAGCCTGTTGGGGCGCCTAGTGACTCAGTCGATTAGTGGTGAAGTGTCTGCCTTCAGCTCAGATCCTGATCTCAAGGTTCATGAGTTTGAGCCCCTCATTGGGCTCTGTGCTGACAGCTCAGAGCCTGGAGCCTGCTTGGGATTCTGTGTCTCCTTCTCTCTCTGCCCCTCCCCCACTTGAGCGTGTGTGTGTGTGTGTGTGTGTGCGCGCGCACACGCACACAGTCTCTCTCTCTCTCTCTCTCTCTCAAAAATGAATAAACACTGAAAAACAAAAGAAAAAAAAAAGAAAATGGAAGCCTGAGGCTGCACGCGGACTGTGCACACAGTGGGGACACTTCATGACTGCTCGCCGGACGCTCTCGCTGGGTTTGGGTCGGGAGGCTGCCAGAGCTACAGTGAGTGGAGCCAAGTTCAGAGAAATCGCCGAGAACAAGGGAGGCTTCCCGGCAGGCAGGAGATCACATCGAGGCGGGGCCTATAGAACGCAGGCAGCGAGGGGTGGAAAGCGCTCCGACTCCGTCCGTGTTAGTCCTCTTTGAGCTGAGCCTCTGGGGCTCAGCAAGAGCAGAGGAGGTTAAGGCAGAATCACAGACCCGACAGCGTGGGGCCAGGCCAGCCTCACAGGGGAGAGAAACACCTGTGCTGGCAGGCAGGGTAGGGAGCCGAGGGCTGCAGGTGCCATTCATGCCTGACCCATGAACTTCAAAACATGTTTTTTAAAAGTTTATTTATTTTGAGAGAGACAGAAAAAGCGAGTGGGGGAGGGGCAGAGAGAGAGGAAGAGAGAATTCCAAGCAGGTTCTGCACTGTCAGTGTGGAGCCCCATGTGGGGCTCGAACTGATGAATGGCGAGATCCTGACCTGAGTTGAAAACAAGAGTTGGACACTTAACCGACTGAGCCACCTGCTGGCCACAGGAAAGAAGGGTTTGGGCCACACGGGGCCTGTTTGCAGCCACGGGTGTAATGTACCCTGTACGTCTCTTACAGACGCATTCCCACCTGTGCTCCAGGACTGGCCTCCCCGACCACTGGCAAATGCCACCTCCGCTTCCCAGCCCTCCTCAGGGTGCCCCGCACTCTCTAGCTCTCTGTCTTCTTTTGCTGCAGAGACTCAGGGTGTCTCCCGGCTTCTCGCTTCCCCGAGCCGCCTGTGCCTGGGCTGCAAAGGGCTGTCCTGGTTTGTCGCTCTTCTGTCATCCTGTCCCAGCAGCTCAGACAGAGGGGTGTGGGGGCAGGGACTTACCGCAAAGGGGTGGAGGGACTTACCAGGATTCTGGAAATGTTCTATATCCTGATTCTAGAGATGGTTTGCGAAAACCTATCAAACTGTACACTTAAAGAAGGTGCATTTTATTCACATAGGTGACGCCTCAGCAGAAGCAGAGAAGAAATGTCTTCTGTCTTGGGACTAGAGAGTCAGCCCATTCCTCCGCGGGTGACACGTGGGTCTGTGAGCAGGTGTGTTTCGGTTTTCTGGCTTCTAAAATGACAACGACTCTACTTTGGAGAAATGTGACAAGGAATATATGAATAGTTGGAAAGCCCTCTGGAAACAGAGGGGATTGTCCTTGATAAAGAAACGGCTCAGGACACCTGGGGGGCTCAGTGGGTTAAGCCTCTCACTCTTGGTTTTGGCTCAGGTCATGATCTCATGGTTTGTGGGATTGAGCCCCGTGTCGGGCTCTGCGCTGTCAGCACAGAGCCTGCTTGGAATTCTCTCTCTCTCTCTCTCTCTCTGCCCCTCCTCTGTGTATTTTCTGTCAAAAATAAATGAACTTAGGGGCGCCTGGCGGCTCAGTCAGTTAAGTGTCGGACTTTGGCTCAGGTCATGATCTCACGGTTCGTGAGTTCAAGCCCCATGTCGGGCTCTGTGCTGACAGCTCGGAGCCTGGAGCCTGCTTCGGATTCTGTGTCTCCCTCTCCCTCTGTTCTCTCACTCCACACTTGCACTCTGTGTCTCTCTCTCTCTCTCAGAAATAAAGAAACATTAAAAATCTTTTTAAATTAAAAAAATAAATAAACTTTAAAAAAAGGAAGGAAATGGCTCTGTTCTCTGCCTCTCCTCCACCAAGAATACCATCACCAGGGCACTCCCGTTGAGAGAACTGGTTACGCTACTTCCAGCCAGTCGCCAACAACTCGGAAAAGCCACGACGTCAGTGCCAATTACGAACTTTACTTCACAAAATCAATTTGTTTTTAAAGAGAATGAAGCATGGAACACCTTCGTAGCGATTCGGTTCAACAAGTTGTATCGAACTTCTACTGTCTCTGAGGTTTCTGTGTTGCAGAAAAGGCCAACTAAGGTTAGCGAGTCACCTAAGACAAAGGGGCACTTGTCCCCCGTGAGCCCTGACACCGTGCAAACCATTTAATTTTCCAGGCCTCAGGTTACTGGGAGGATTAAACCCAAATTGAAGAATGTGAGTTTTTTTTTTTTTAAAGAATTTTGGCTTCTACTGGTCACTCTCAGGACTCCTGCGTAGAGCAGCTCGTTACATACAGCTGCCCATACACGCCAGTGATGCGCTTCTTACACTTCATACGCTTCCGACACCTGAGAAGAGCGGCTCTTTTGGGACGATTTTCCACCACGTTTCAAAAAGCTTCATGGAGATCATGGCTTGAACTAGAACAGAGGGTTCCAGCCCCAGATGAGTGGGGGACACACACTCCACCCCCGTCTCTCTGAAGAATGCCGCTCCAGCGAGTGGACCAAGGCACAGGCCGGCTGATGGAGGACGCCGAAGAGGAAACAGTAGCAGGTGGGTTGGAGAAAACCAACATTCCGATCACCATGGAGTAACACCAAGTTTTTACTGTGGGATCCAAGTGGGAACACAGCCAGAGAGCGCTCCACCTCCCCTGGTTCTGGGGAGAAAGGAGACTCATAATGCTCAGGGAACGAGGGAAATTACGTGCTTTTCCTTTCTCTAGAGTCCTGGTCTCCAGGAGGTGCCGAGGTGTGGGAGGCATGGGGGTGGCGTTGCATCAAAGCTGCACAAACACAAAATCTGGTGGGCTGCACAACTTGGTCCACTAGGAGGGGCTGTGGTCCTCTTGGCAGAGCCACCCCTGCAGCTTTTTTCTCTTGGCCCCCTCTGCACTTGACCTCAGATGACAGTGCAGCACCAGAAGCACTCAGCAGATCAGGAAACTAAGGTGACTAAAGCCTAGATTTCGGTCCAAAGGACTGAAATCGAGGAGTCGAGGGAACTGGAAATTCCAGGGATATCATGGAAGTGGGTGGACTCACAAGTTACTTAAAATTTACTTACAGGCGCCTAAGCCGGCCTCTGGGCTGCACAAGCATGGATATGACCCAAACAGGGAACTAGTGGAGAGAAAATCATCACAGATCTAGAAAAATCGAACGGATCACCAGCTAGCTAGATCTAAGTGTAGTTTATAGATCTCTCCACCCAAGGATGGCAGAACATAGATTCTTTTCTGGTGCACGTGAAACAAGCCACGAAAGAAAGGTCCTAGAACTAATGCCTAGCATCCTAGCAAGGGTGCAAGACAGGAGACGGATGCACAAAAAATTAATACATGCCAGCAACGAACAACTGGAAACTGCAATTAAAAACACAACACCGTTCACAATAACTCCCCGAAATGAAATACTTGGGTGCACCTCTAGCAACACATGTACAAAGTACGTGTGCTAACAACTGCAAAAGGCTGATGAATGAAATAAGAGAACATTTCAATAAATGGAGAGACATATCATGTTAACGGATTGAAAGACCCACCATGACAGGGTTACCAGTTCTCTTGAAAGTCATGTGTAGATTTGTTACGACTCTAATGAAAACCCAACCTGAATGCTTTATAAAGATAAACTGATCCTAAAATTGATAAGGAAATGCAAAAGGTCTAAGAGCAACTAAGCAGTTTTGAAAAGGAAGAATGAAGTTCAAGGAATCACACTACCTGATTTTAAGACCTACTACAAAGCTATCATAATGAAGACGTGGTGTTGGCAAATGGTGTCAGCAAAAGGCGTTGGAACAGGATGCCAATATGCAAAAAGCCTAAAAACCATCTCTACCTAAACACCACAACTTATTACCTCAAAATGGATCATAGATTAGGGGCACTTGGGTGGCTCAGTTGGTTAAGTGTCCGACTTTGGCTCAGGTCATGATCTCAAGGTTTGTGAGTTTGAGCCCTGAGTGGGGCTCTGTGCTGACAGCTCAGAGCCTGGAGCTTGCTTTGGATTCTGTGTCTCCCTCTCTCTCTCTGCCCCTCCCCTGCTTGTGCTCTGTGTGTGTGTGTTTCTCTTTCTCAAAAATAAATGTTAAAAAAAATTTTTAATGGATCATAGATCTAATATAAAACATAAAACTCTAAAACTTTTAGCAGAAAACATAAAAGAATTTTGTGTGGCTCGGGGTTAGGCAAAGTTTTAGGTGTGACACCAAAAAGCATAATACATAAAAGAAAAGTTGACAAATTGGGATTCATCAAAATTTAAAACCTTTGTCCAGCAAAAGACAGTTAAGGGAATGAAACACAAGATACAAATAGAAAAATATATATATTTACAAATCACAGAGGTGACAAAGGGTTTGTATCCAGAATATATAAAGAACTCTCAAAATTCAACAATATGAAAACAAACAACCCATTAAAAGATGGGCAATGCACTTTAACAGACACTTCATCAAAGAGGATGCAAAAATATCAAACAAGTACATTCAAAGACGTCGAACATCATTAGCCACTGGGGACATGCAAATTCAAACCAGGCAGAGTTACTACTACCCCCCTTGTAAGACTGGCCCAAATAAAAATCATTGACAATCTGGAGTGCTAGAGAGGATGGGTGGGAAGCGATTGGAAGGCTCGGACACTGCACGTGGTACAGGTATTATTCTTTGGCAGTTTCTTACAAAGTTAAACATACACAGCAATCCCACTCTCAGGTATTTAGCCTAGAGAAATGCAAGCTTATGGTCTAGCAACAATCTGTACACCTGTATACAGTTCTATATATAACCTCGAGAAAGTGGAAACAACTTAATAGTCCTTCAGTGAATGAATGGATAAAAACTGGCAAACATCCGGGGCACCTGGGTGGCTCAGTCGGTTAAGTGTGTGACTCTCCATTTCGGCTCAGGTCATGATCTCACGGCTCCATGGGTTCAAGCCCCCGCATTGGCCTCTGCACTGACAGTGTGGGAACCCGCTTGGGATTCTCTCTCCCTCTCTCTCTGCCCCTCTCGTGCATTCTCTCTCTCTCTCTCTCTTAATATAAATAAATAAACTTAAAAAAACAACAACAACGGGCAAACATCCATACACAGAAATGCTGTAGGGTAATAAAAAGGAACAAGCTATTGATACATTCAGTAATTTGGATGACTCTCAAAGGCATCATGCATAGTGGAAGGAGCCTCAACAGACTATGTGATTCCATTTATAGGACATTCTTAAAAAGACAAAACTATCATTGCCTGGGGTTGGAGAAAGAAGGTGAGTGCAACTATAGAGGCATTGGCATGAGGGAACTTTGGGGGGTAATGGAATTGTTCTGTGTCCCTACACACCTGTACATTTGATAAATTCATAGAACCAAAAACACACGAGTCATTTTTTGCTGTATGTTAAGATAACAATAAAAGTTTTTTAAATAGGACACCATTATCTTTAGTAAAATGTATCTTGGGGCGCCTGGGCGGCTCAGTTGGTTAGGAGTCCGACTTCGGCTCAGGACATGACCTCATGGTTTGTGGATTCAAGCCCGTGTCGGGCGCTGTGCTGACAGCTGGGAGCCTGGAGCCTGCTTCAGATTCTGGGTCTCCCTCTCTCTCTGCCCCTCCTCTCCTCACGCTCTGTCTCTTTCTCTTTCAAAAATAAACATTAAAAAATGTTTTTAAAAATGTATTTTGACTTTCTGCTGATTTGATAAGATTCAGTCATTGATTATTTAAGATTATTTACTGTCCCTGAAACACCACTGAGCCCTGACAACTCAGTTGTCCTGTGAGTCAGCAGCACAGGCATCTCCTAGAAGTTGCTGCAAATGCAGAATTCATCAAGACCAAGATTTGAACCAAAAACTGTATTTTCACTTAATCCCCAGAGGATTCACATGCGTATTAAAGTTTCAGAAGCTCTGCCTCAGAATTACAAAGCCCCAAATGTAGCACATGCTTTCAAGCATCAGCTTCTGTTTAAATATTCCTCAAGGGTATTGGTTCTGGGAGGGTGGGG
>CM053574.1:14375828-14819220 GCA_028646485.1 Cryptoprocta ferox | reverse complement strand
TTCACAGGGAAAGATACACCGCGGGGGCTGAAAATGACAGTTTTTTTTTTTACAAGGGGTATATCCATTTCACTTGCCCCAGAGAAGTGCAAGATGAACATGCGTCCTCCGGCACGATCAAGTTCAACATCGTTTACCTTTGAGATGAATCTGCTGCCGTCTCGATCGGGTAGAAAGGGAGGGCAAATATTGCAGCTCTGAAGGTCACAGAGGCCACAGCCTGGTCCTGGAGCCTCAGGGTCCCTACCCTTTATATGCCGAGCGGAGGAGTTACAGAAAGGCCTCAACCTTTCAAGGTTATGCGCACCAAATTAGTAGCAGAATCGCCGAGGTCTCATTCCAGGGACACGGTGGCCTCCTTCCCGGTGAAAAATAGTCCCTGTCGCCTGCTCCCCCGGCCCACCCCAGGGCAAGCAGCTTCTGCCCTGGCAGGCCCCACAGGGACCATGACTTGGCTGGAAGCAGAGTTATTGTCCAGAACATGTTCTGGATTATCCCTGAGCCCAAACCTTGTTGTACCTCAGGCAGAGCTGCCCTCCACCCCTCGGAGGGTGAAAGAGCCCGGGATGGCGTGACAAGTCACACTTCGAGGTCACTTTACAGGGCGACTTAGAGAGGCGTGTTGTCCTTTGGAGTTGCTAATCCACGCATGGCGCTTGGTGACAGCCTTTTATGGTCTGCTTGGTTTCCCCCCAGGGAGAGCAGGGACTGGCCACCGGGCGGCTGTCTTCCAGTAAAGGGCACCCCAACCGGGAAGGGCTGCCCGGTTGAAAGGGACCTTCACACCATTTCAAGGTGTGTCCTTGGGTGAAACATCTGGAATCATCCCTGCCTGAGAACAGGGTCAGGTCACCGTTAAACCTGACTGGATCACTATTAGGCACGCGTAAGACTTAGTTATCAGAGTCACAGTGTGAAAGCTCAACCCTTCACTGTGAATGTTCAGAAAGTGAAGCAAAAAAAAAAAAAAGAAAAGAAAAGAAAAAGAAAAAAAGAAAGCAAGAAAGCGAAGCTGGTGGCAAGGCTGACGTTGAGCCTATGGAGCTATTTCAGGAAGGCTTTCCCGACGCACGCAGATGCCGGAGGAAGCAGCAGCAGTGGGACTTTTCATGGGGACAGAGGGAGGTAGACACGAAAGCCACTCTTCAAAGCACCAGCTCTTCACAATGCCACCAGGAGAACACTGATATCACCAAAGCACATTTAAAGATAAAAGTACCCATTTTCCAGGGTGTCTGCTCAGTCGGTTGAGCGTCCCATTCTTGGTTTCTGCTCAGGCCATGATCTCACAGTTTTGTGAGTTCGAGCCCCGTATTGGACTCTGCGCTGGGAGCACAGAGCCTGCTTGGGATGCTCTCTCTCTCCCTCTCTCTGTTCCTCTCTCTCTCTCTCTCTCTCTCGCTCTTAAAATAAATAAATAAACTTAAAAGAAAGTACCCATTTTCCTTGTTGTATGTTTCTGCTGGTAAGTGTAATATGCAAGCAGAGAGGAGAGGATAACAAGGCTAGTAAGATATTTCTACCACACTTTTTAAAAAATGTTTAAATTTTAAATTTGTTTTTTATATATAATTTATTGGCAAGTTAGCTAACATACAGTGTGCAGTGTGCTCTTGGTTTTGGGGGTAGATTTCCGTGATTCATCGCTTACATACAATACCCAGTGCTCATCCCAACAGGTGCCCTCCTCAGTGCCCATCACCCATTCTCTCCTCTCCCCTGCCCCCCCCCCACCGTCCACTCTCAGTTTGTTTTCTGTATTTAAGAGTCTCTTATGGTTTGCCTTCCTCTCTGTTGACGGTACTATGCTAAGTGAAATAAGTCAGTCGGAGAAAGATAGATATCATATGTTTTCACTCATATGTGGAAACTGAGAACCTTAACAGAAGACCATGGGGGAAGGGAAGGGGAAAAAAATCGTTTCTACTGCACTTATTAAAAAAATTTTTTTTAATGTTTTAATTTATCTTTGATAGGGGGAGAGAGAGAGTGAGCATGAGTGAAGGAGGGGCAGAGAGAGAGAGGAGACACAGAATCTGAATCAGGCTCCGGGCTCCGAGCTGTCAGCACAGAGCCCAATGCAGGGCTTGAACTTGTGAACCACGAGATCATAATTTGAGCCGAAGTTGGATGCTCAACCAACTGAGCCACCCAGGCGCCCCCTACTGCACTTAAAAAAAATACCCCTTTCCTCTTTAAAAAAAAATCCACAGTGAAACTGAATTTCATAGGTGAAAGATGATCTTGAAGGATTTTCCACTGCCAGGTACTGGCAAAGCCTTTCTGGTTACATGGGGTTCGTCAAATGTTATCGAAGTTGTTCGCACATCCTTTAAGTAAAACTTACTAAGTTAACCCCTCTCCGGGCTCACAGCAATCTGAAAACCTATTAATCCCACAGCACGGAATTTCGAAGCATCCATAATTTGTTTACGTCGAAGAACAGACATTTGTGATTTTCCCAACTCCACCGAATTTTGAATGGACAACCTGCTGAATTTCCAAACTTTCTCTGTCGTTTGTAATTTGTTTAAGGGATGGACCTCCTCCTACTCAATCAGATTCTTCACTCGAGTGAAACCCCGCATCTTATTTAGAAGGAGGGTGTGCCCAGGATCCATGATATACAGACTTTCTCTGGGAAGTTTAAGAAGACTTCAGAGGTAGGATAAAACTTATCTTTGGCGGGGAAAGGGGACACTGATTCTGGCCATGTGTGCCTCTGGAACCAAGGTCACTCACTTGGACCTGTCACCGATGTATTTTCTCATGTTTTAGAGTTTATGGTCATGTGGGAGAGAAAGAGAGATCCTTAGGGCCAGGTCCTTTCTGCTCTAATACCGGTTTTATTCATATTATAGGCTAAGAAACATTTGAAGTTGTATTTAACAAGGCTCACAGCATAAAAGGGGCCTGGGGACAATAGGGCACCACCATTTTTCCAATTTAGCGTGTGTGTGTGTGTGTGTGTGTGTGTGTGTGTTTGCAAAGTTTTGGATTTGTTTCTTTGAGGCTTAATTTCAAATTGTTCTGGTTCATTGGCATTAGTCCCCCTGGCACTGGGCTCCTCCTACTGACTTACAGGGAACCCACTGGAGGTGAGAGTTGCCAGGAAAGAAGGGGCCAGTCTCCTCACCCCTACCTACTCCCGGAGGACCCCCGTTCCTTCTCGGATGCCTGCACTCAGCTGGAGCGGAGCCCCTTGAGGCTTCCTGGACACGGCATGTGGTTGACTTTTCCAGAACCGATCGATATTTCTGGCTCTCCTCCCTTTTCTGGACTTGCCCGCAGCTGGGCAGAGCCACAGAACGAGCCCGAGCCAAAGGCCTGGGAAAGAAGTCACACTTGTGGCTTCATGGCCAGAGCACTTGCAGGCTGGGCTGAGGTTCTCCAAGCTTGCCCCTCCCAGGCTGCGACCCCTGAAGCCTCAGGTGGATGCAGAGATGCCAGAAGATTACATAAGCCAGGGACGTTGTGTTTGACGCTGGGTGGCCCTGGAAAGTTGCCTGTACCATGGTGGGGTTTGGGAACGAGAGATTAACCTGCTGCTCTTGTCTGTCTCAGAGATTTTGGTATTGTCTCACTGTGGCATCACAGTCTGTGGTGACGCACATGTGCAGATGTCCCGGGTGATTGTCGGTGACTGGTGGCCCTGGCTGAGCCTGTGTACGGTTTGCGCTGTGGCTCACTCCACAAACTGTTACCTTGCTTGCTGAGAAGGAGAAAGTGCTTTGCATGGTGCTTTGCATCACAGCACAGCTGTTCATTCCTGACCCAAGAGCCACTGTCCACTTCTTCCTTGTGACTGAACCTTGGTTTCGCTTGGGTAATTGTCTCCAGTCACTTGGGGGCTGCTCGAACAAAGTACCATGGACAGGGGTGGGGGAGCACTTATGGATGGCAGAAATTTATGTCTTACAGTTCAGGAGGCTGACGTCTGAGATCAGGGCACCTGCATGGTTGAGTGGGGCCCCCCCGCCCCAGGTGGCAGACTGCTGACTACCTATTGAAGGATGTTTGGTTGTTTCCGGTTTTTGGCTACTATGACAAGTAAAGCTTCGGTGAGCACCTGCGTGCAGGCTTTTTTGTGTGAACGGAAGTTTTCATTTCTCTGGGATAAACACCCGAACACCGAAGAGTTTGATTGTTGGGTCATATGTAAGTTTAGGTTTGCAGGGAACAGCTGAAAGGTTTTCCAGAATGGCTGTGCCATTTTTTATTCCCACCCTGCATGTATTTTGCTCAGCATCTTCTCTTTCACGTGTCATGTTTGTTTTCTTTCTAAAACTATTTTTTTGTTTTGAAATAATCTCACGCTTAATAGAAAAGTTGTAAGAACAGCACAGAGGATTCCCCATATCCTTCCAAAAGTAACCGAATGTTAATTTCACTACATTTGCTATAGTATTTCCCTCATCTCTGTCTCTATCATCTGTCTATGTATCATTCATCTATCCATCCATCCATCTATCCATCCTATCTATCTGTCTGTCTATTATCATCATCTATCTATCATCATCTCTCTACTTATTATCATCTCCTTTCTGAACTGTTTGAAAGTATTCTGCAAACAGGGGCGCCTGGATGGCTTAGTTGGTTAGGCATCCAACTTCCTCTCAGGTCATGATGTCACAGTTTGTGAGTTCGAGCCCCGTGTCGGGTTCTGTGCTGACAGTTCAGAGCCTGGAGCCTGCTTTCTATTCTGTGTCTCCCTCTCTCTGCCCTTCCCCTGCTCATGCTCTGTATCTCTCCCTCATACAAAAATAAATAAATATTAAAAAAAATTAAAAACGAGAAAGTACGTTGCAAACATAATGTCCTTTTAGTTCTAAATCCTTTATATTTCGGTGAGCCTTTCCTAAGAAGAAAGACACTTATGTAACCATCATCTAGTGGTGAAAATTAGGAAATTTGACAATTATTATCTAATACACAAATGTTTTTCAAATTTTTTCCATCCATTTTATAGCAATTTTTCCCCCATGGGATCCCATCTCAGACTGTACACACTGCATGCACTTGTCTTGTCTCTTGAATCTGTTCATCTAGAACATTTCCTCCGATTTTTTGTTTCTTTGTTTTTGTTTTGGTCTTTTGTGACACTGACCAGACGATAGGCCTGTATTTTTGTAGAATGCCTCACTTGTTATTTGGTTTTGTTTCATGGCCTTTCTTCAGAACACTCCTTAGAGTGCACGCCCTTCCGTCCACGAGCTCGCAGCGCTTTACACACGGCATATTAGTTACGAGAAGTGTGATAATGCTTCGTGGCCAGAAGGAGTGTCAAATTGGTAAAAAGATAGAGTGCTTCGATGTGAGGAGAGGAGGCTGATTTTCGGCCAGAGAGGAAGGGGAAGATGAACCCGATACTTCTGCTACACCGTGGAGCACGGTACCTTCTGTTCTGGTTTTCCACTGACAGCCTCGCACGCGGCTGCCATCCTGTTTTACAGACATAGAAACCAAGGCTGATTGACTGGGTGGCGAGCCCCGGGCCCACAGCTGTGAATGCAGAGCTGACGCTCAAACCTGCGTCGTTCTGACCTCGGAGCAGGAGAGCACTCTTGAAGCTGGTGTGTTTGTATCTGGTGGAGATTGGCCCATATGTTGGGCGCATAAGATATAAATTGTGGGTATCCACATCAGACTTGATTAACAGTGTGTAATTTGAGCCACATTTGACTAAGACATGTCAACACGCCTGGTTATCATTTTAACAGGGAGGAGATAGGGGATTCAAAGGTAAATCTTTGATACTTAAATATAAAACATGTACCGCCAACGTGGTCAATTAAAAAACGGATGAACGGGGCACCTGGGTGGCTCAGTCAGTTAGGTGTCTGACCTCAGCTCAGGTCATGATCTCATGGTTCATGAGTTCAAGCCCCACGTCGGGCTCTGTGCTGACAGCTCAGGGTCTGGAGCCTGTTTTGGATTCTGTGCCTCCCTGTTTCTCTGCCCCTCCCCCAATCACTCTCTGTCTCTCAAAAATAAATAAATGTTAAAAGGGAAAAAAAGTAAAAACAAAACAAAAAACAGATGACCAAGTAAATGACCAAATAGCATGATGCTCTTGGGGTTTGATCAGTAGAAAGTGAGGGCTTGGTATCTAAGACTGTGGGTCCTGGAGTCCAGTTTATCCATCTGATTCCTACAGCTCAACTCCAGTAGCTGTGCAGCGCAGAACAGTGCTTTATCTCGGTTATGACGTGGCCAAGGACTGACCAGGAAACAAGAAACCCTCATGAGTGTATAGTCCAAAGACCCTACCACCGAGCAGAGATGCCTAAAAAGTGCACAATAGGAGTATGATGTCCTTCCCATGTGATATTTTGGAGACAGGCCTGACGGCAAATATTCCAGCCTATTGTCCCTTAAGGATGCTGCTACTTGAAGACCTTCCTTCCTTCCTTCCTTCCTTCCTTCCTCCCTTCTTTTTTCCCTCCTTCCCTCCTTCCTTCCTTCCTTCTCTTTTTCCTTCTTTCAGACCCTCCCTCCCTCCCACCCTCCCTCTCTCCCTTCCTATTTGTAAAATGTGGTCTCCATAAGCAAAGAGGTCTCTGCATGGCCCCGGCTGAATCTAGGAAGTCTGGAAGCTGTGTGAAGAGTACACACAGGGCTGTGTCATCCCCTGCTCTCTCTGGGCCCTCACCAGGACCCACGGGTGGTGACATGGGAAGCCGTGGAGTCCCCTTCGTCTCCTCCATCTTCTCTCAACAACTCTATCTCCTGACCCCTTACTTCCAGGTTCCTCTTGAACTAATGGAGATGTCACGAGTCCTGACGAAGCTAAACGTTTAATTCTTACTTCGTAGGACACGTTTGAGTTTACAAAACTACATTATCTCCTTCAATGAGTTATCAAGGAGAGGTGATAAAAAGTACAATAAAAATAATAAGAGACATAAGACAAGCAAGGGAAGTCCCCCAAAAGCTGATGAGGGGGGGTAAGGAGGGAAGGAGGAGGTGTGCCGATGAGCAGGTCCCCAAGGCCAGCGCAGCCTGGGCGGAGGCAGGACGGCACTTGACAGACAGAGTTGTTGGCCCACAGCCTCTGGTTCCCAGGACCCCTGCCCACTGCACACGCCACTGACACAGAGCCGGGAATGGAGGCTTCTCTGAGAGATGTCCTCTGACAGAAGCCTCCCTCCGAGGGCCCTCGTGTGGCCAGGGGCACTGGACCACTTTGTGATGGGAAGTCTGTCCCCCTGGGGGTTTATCCTCAAGGACCTCATTTAAAATCGTGTTTTGCAGGGACACCTGGGTGGCTCAGTCAATTAAGCATCCGACTCTTGATTTAAGCTCAGGTCATGATCTCATGGTTCGTGGGTTCGAGCCCCACATGGGGCTCTGAACTGTACAGAGCCTGCTTAGGATTCTCCCTCCCTCCCTCCCTCCCTCCCTCTCTCTAAATAAATACAGAAACTTAAAACAACATAAGAGCGTGCTCTGCAAAAGATAAGAGTTGCGAAATTGTCCGGGCCTGGGCTTGTGTCTCTCTGGCCTGACCTTTCCCACTCCTTATGAATGTGATCCACATCCCATTACCTTCGGATAAGCTGTCCCGGATGGACAGGGAGGGGTGCCAGAGAGCAGACTTCCCTGGATTATCCTCCCCTTCTCACCCGCCTTCCCGGTCATTCTCTGAAGACAAGTGAGAACAGAGAAGACCGTCCAGCAGTGCTGTGGGGAAGATTATTTTGAGCGAGGACTTTCTGGGGTCTTTACAGACACTAAGAATGGGCTGCTGAGCCCAGTCACGTCTGGCCAAGCACGTCCTCACCAGTTCAAGGATACAGCCTGGGAAGGGCAGTGGTGACAGAGTCAACGGCTCTCTGGCCAGTCTCATGGCCGGCCTTGGAGAGGAGGGGTCGGGCTGAAGTGACAGTGTGAGGGGACTCCTTCCCAATCCTCTTCCGGGACGCAGGTGAGTGAGTGAGAACACGGCTGCAGGGCGTGGGGCCCTGACGCCTTGTGTCTGGAGGACAGCTGGTGATTGTGGGTGCCATGGGCAGCGGGGGTGCCGGTGGTGGGACTGAAGGGCCACTGCTGTTTGCTCAGGACCCTGTGGTCTCGAGGCTCCTCCCCAGGCCAGTAGCCTAGGTGCATCCTGGGCCTGACCCTCTCCTGATGACCCAGGTCTGTGCTGGGGGTGGGTGAGGGTGACGAACGGGCAGGCGGGAGAGTCCAGAGTTAAGCCCTGGCTGGTCTTACCGCCTTGGAAAAGCCTTTCGTTCTCTGGTGAAATGGGGGGGGGGGGGTATCAAGGTCATCTCCAGCTTGAATACACAGTGGTTTCAGTGTTCTTAACCTTGGGTTAAGAACGGGCTTCATGGAGTCTGGGAAGCCCTTGTGTGGACACACAGATGTACGTTTCTTTCCAAGTAAAGGCCATAGGTTCCTTACATCTGGAAAGGGCACAGTGACAATGACACTTGCAGAGCGTGCACTCTAGGCCATGTACTGTTCTTGCTCTGTATCAGGCCTCACATCAGCCCTCAGGCGCACAGAGAGGGTAAGCGATTTGCCCTAGGTTGCACAGTGGGCATGGGGGCTCTAAAGGCCAAGCTCTTGACCTTTATGCTACACGTGGGTAGGGAATGACCCTTCCCAGGGGAATCCGACAAAACCCCTGGTGTGTAACCTTGTCACCATTCCAGGTGTATGTACAAATAGATGTAGACGTAAGGCTTTTTAGGTATAAATGGAATGTTACACATGCCTGTTCTGCTTCAAGTTCTTTCCATGTCTGTGTGCACAGATTGAGGCTCTCCTGGTAACAAGTGCATGGCGTGCACATTATGCATTCCTATACTTTGTTTAATTGTTCCCTGACGTACAAGCACTTAGATTGTTTACAAAATTTTGCCTTTAAGAATTATGTCACCTTCTATGCACATCTTTATGCACACTTGCCATTCATTCAATGGGATAAAATCAAAGTGTAGCCACTTAAATCAAGGGCAGGTCCTGCCTGGTTGTCCTGACCAAGACTCTAGGATCTTGTGTTCTCACCATGAACTTCTAAGAGGGTCTGCTTTATAATTAAAAAAATACATTATTTTTAAAATTAAAAAAATTTTAATGTTTTTTATTTTTGAGAGAGAAAGAGACAGACCATGAATAAGAAAGGGGCAGAGAGAGAGGGAGACACAGAATCCGAAGCAGGCTCCAGGCTCTGAGCTGTCAGCCCATAGCCCAGCGCGGGTCTTGAACCCACGAACGGCGAGATCATGACCAGGGCTGAAGTCAGATGCTCAACCGACTGAGCCACCCCCGTGCCCTCCTCATCATGCCAAAATACATTATAAAGGACAATTTAGTGGTCTGTATCAAAATTCTACCGTCCCACCAAAGCAATCAAATAAGTGCCCAAATATACAGGCATAAAGATGATCTTTGCAGAGACGGTAAAGAGCTAGACGCCAAGCGAACACCCAGCAAGAAGGTAATTGGTTAAAAATTCCCAGCCCCTCCATCCTATGGGCAAGGTGAGGGTGGTTAGATGTACTGGGAAGGGCTCAGTGCAGGGAGGACATGGATAGAGCCCATAGCGCTCCTCCTCCAGGGATGCTGAGATGGGGACAAAGGGCGGTCCCACGGGGATCCCACCCCAGCCGTCTGGAGCCCCTGGGTGGGCGGGGGCTGAGGGAGATGAAGCCTTGTGGGAGTGCAGTCCAGCTCTGGGGAGTGTGGCTCCCTACCGGGCATGAACAAGCTGAGCACCAGCCTCACCTGCAGTGGGAGGACCACCTGTCCTGTCAATGCCCTTCCTCAGGCCGTGCTGCAGCCACATGGCGGGGGGACTGGCAGCAGGAGCCTGCGAGCCCCAGACCCCCAGGAGAAAGGCCGTGCAGCTTCCCAGAAGCTTCCCAACAGCATAGCTCATGTCGGTCCCATACAGTACTGTAAACTGCAAAGAGTTTGGGCAGACACAAATTACTTTTTATAATTAAAAAAAGTAAGAGAAATAGAAAAAAATGCAGTACAGGTGTAGAGAAAGCCCTGACCCTAGGAACAAATAAATAGAAAAAAAAACCTCTCACATTAGTCTGTAGGGTTCTTTCTTTTTTAATGTTTGTTTGTTTATTTATTTATTTATGTTTGAGAGAGAGAGAGAGAAAAGAGAGAAAACACAAGTGGGGAAGGGGCAAAGAGAGAGAGGGAGACACAGAATCCGAAGCAGCCCATCCAGGCTCTGAGCTGTCAGCACAGAGCCCGACGCGGGGCTTGAACCCATAAACCGTGAGATCATGACCTGTGACCTGGAGTGAGATGCTTAACCAACTGAGCCACCCAGGGGCCCCAGTCCATGAGGTTCTAATTTAAAATATCTGGGGAGGAGAGAGGGTGTTAGGAACTTCTATAATTTGTCTTTATTTCCCATTCATTGCAAGGCTGCGGGGAGGTGGGCAGGAGCACCCCGAGTGCCTGCAGGGGCCTGGGCTACGCCTCTCCCAAAGAATCAAGAGAAGGCCAGTGGCACCTCGCCACCTGGGAAAGGTACCCGGGTGGCGAGGTGGGTAGGTTGCTCAGTTTGTCCTGAAGAATACAAAAGACAGCATGGGATCCTGGGAAGGTGGTGATGGGAACACGTTCTCTTGTCTTCCCCGTCTTCTCGATGCTCTTTTGGACGGACAGTCCAACCCAAAGTTTGGCTGAGACCCGTGGCGGGGGGGTAGTGGGTGTGGGGCTTCATTCCCCAAACTTCCAGATGAAGGCAGCTGACCAGAAGCCAAGGGGAAAGGCTGGACTCTCCTCTAGGCATGAGGCCAAGTCCAAGCTGGCCACAGTGTCTCTCCCCCGAAGATCTGCCGCCCAGAGGGGCCTCGAGGGCCCACCCATACTTGCTGACCGTTGGGTCTGTGCTGGGGGACTGACTTGCTCTCAGGCCTTCCTGGCTAGGACAACTGTGCCTGGTCCTCATGCTTAGGGTGACTTTTCCCTCCCTCAGCAGAGGGTCGCTGTTCGCCAGCCCAGTTCCAGCAAACCTACAAATACAGAAAACCAGTAGAACTACAGACTGCAAAGGAAAGGAAATCATAAAAGCCATTTGTCAGCTGACCCCCTTCTGGCTCATGTTCAGGACACATCTTTTTTTTTTTAATGTTTATTTTAATTTTGAAGGAGAGAGAGCGTGTGTGCATGTGCATGAGCGAGCATGAGCAGGGAAGGGGCAGAGAGAGAGGGACAGAGGATCTGAAGCAGACTCTGTGCTGCCAGCAGACAGCCCATGCGGGGCTCAAAAGGATGAACCGTGAGATCATGACCTGAACCGAAGTCGGACGCCCAACCGACGGAGCCACCCAGGCGCCCCTGTTCAAGGAACACATCTTAAAGGAGTCTCTCCGTGGAGTCAGAGAAGTCTCAGCACCATTGAAAATCAGTCCAAATGCAGGCACTTTGAGCGAAGGGCACTAGAGAACTGAGACCCTGGGTTCTGACGGCAAGAACAGCATCTCGATCTCATGCCAAAAAAGAGGGGAGAAATTAATATGGACAGAAAATTCCAAGGAGAGAAGCCGGGGCCACGAAGGTGATAAGATGAGTTTGGGACAGGGGCGCCTGGGTGGCTCAGTCGGGTTAGCGTGTGACTCTAGGTTTAGAATCAGGTCATGATCTCGCGGTTCGTGAGTTTGAGCCCCACGTTGGGCTCTGCGATGTGGGTGGCTCTCTCCCCCTCTCTCTGTCCCTCCTCCACTTGGGCATTCTCTCTCTCTCTCTCTAAATGAGTAAATAAAAATTTAAAAAGATGCATTTGGGAGAAGCACACACACAAGCAGAAAAAGTAAGCAGCCTAAGAAGCTGGGCAGGAAACAGGAAGGAAAAAAGCCTTGAGAAGCAGCCAGAGGGCATTGTCAGGTTCGGGAACTTGGGGAGAGGGCGGAGAAAGGGGCCGGCATCTGCTCGCGGTCTTAGGCTGAAGGTGGGAGACTCTTGCACAGAGTTCCAACATGCTTTGGGAAGCCCGAGTCATCGGGACCACGGAGACATTAGAGCCATCGCATCAGCCAGTCTTATTTCGTCAGTGGGTAACTGGATGTGCCCCAGGCCTCATGGCCAGGGAGGGACAGAGGGGACATGAACCCCTTCTCTGATTTCTCAGGGCTTTCCTTCTACCTCTGCGTTTGTTTCTTGCGGTTGGAGGCTCAGTCCTGGGCATTGCAGAGCCTGCCGGCCACACGGTGCTCTGTCCTGACTCTGAACGACACCGTTGTGTTCCTCATCTTACACGTGTGATATGTCTGGTTCTATATTTGTGAGCTCATGAATTTTATTCATGTTTGCCTCTTAAAGACTGGTTTTCGGGGTGCCTGGATGGCTCTGTTGGCTAAGCATCCAACTTCGGCTTGGGTCATGATCTCCTACTTTGTGGGTTTGAGCCCCGCGTTCGGCTCTGTGCTGACAGCTCCCGAGCCTGGATCCTGCTTCGGATTCTGTGTCTCCTTCTCTCTCTGCGTCCCCCCCCCAACCAATTGTGCTTTGTCACTCTCTCAAAAATTAATAAACACTTAAGAAAAATTTAAAAATAGATTATACTTCAAAAAAAAAAAAAAAGAAGACTGGTTTTCTGCACAGTGTAGATAAAGCTAGGCCAGCAGACTTAACCAAGTCCACGGCAATGCCAGCTATGCTCCACCGGTTTCTTCTCATTCTCACGCATGTCCTATCAGGCAGAGTCTTTTTATCGTCCTTCTGCAGGTGACAGCAGCCGCACAGGCGATACCCCGAGTCGCTCAGCTCAAAAGCAGGGGTGGAACTGAGCCCCAGAGGCCGGGCTCACCCTGCCCTCCGGACCCTGGCTTCCTGACTCCTCACCTTGTGCTTGGACCTGGGTCTCTCCCAGGACGCCCAGTCACCGCTGTATTGTTGAAATGACAGCAGCTTCCGGAGAGGGTGTGTGGTGGCTCCGTGTGTCACCTGCGGCCCCCTGCCTCCCCACCTCGGCTTGCTGAGGGCTCTGGTGTGGTCAGCAGCTCTAACCCATTTTATGATGTGGCTGAACAAACAGCTGGAAGCTGGCTTGAAGAAGTGAGATCTCCAGACACGAAACCTTGAAATGTAACAAGATAAGGCAGGGCTCATTCACCTACGTGTTTTTTTTTTTAATTTTTAAAAAATATTTTATTTATTTTTTGAGAGAGAGCATAAGCAGGGTAGGGACAGAGAAAGAGAGAGAGGGACAGAGGATCCGAAGGGGGCTCTGCATGGACAGGCTAACAATACAGAGCCCTGATGCAGGGCTCGAACTCATGAGCTACGAGATCATGACCTGAGCTGAAGTCGGACGTTCAACCGACTGAGCCCCCCAGGCACCCCATTCACTTAACTCTTTTAACAAAGATTCGCCCATCACCTGCGAGGTGCTAGACATATTTCTAGAAACAGCACACAGGACACGAGACCTCAGCCCTCATGAAGCTTCAGTCCTGATGGAAGGGACACAGACAAACACGAAGTGTGGCGATTTCCTATAGTTGACCAACAATGGGACAAAGACAAGACCCTGGGAGGGAAGGTGTCTCAGAGGAGTGACCTGAGAGTGGTCAGGGGTCTCTGAGAAGATAACATCTCAGTGGAGCCCCAAGTGGTGAGGAAGGGTCCTCACCAAGGGGAATTCCCAGTCCAAGGGGATAGCCCACAGTCAGGTGCTGAGTTCGGGGAAGGAGCGGCTGGAGTCAGCGGAGGACCTGCCTGGTTGACAGGAGATGAGCCTGGTCCTCACTTTCACCCCAGAGAAGAACAAGCCCTCGCCCCCCACCTGCCCGGGGTCACTGGCTTCGGCAGTGCAAACATTGTTTTTAGGCAAGAGTGACAAAATGTGAGATACCCCTGAAATAGGGAAATCATCTATTGGTTTTTAGTCCAAATATCTCCTGAGGTGGGGGCCGGCCACAGCCTGAGTGGGACGGGTCACCTCCGGCCACGTCAGACGTCCTGTGGTGGAGCAGAGTGGAAGGGTGCTGGGCACTGGATGGGCTGCCCAGAGGGGCTGAACCCAAGTCACTGAATTCGGCTGAGTGTGTGTCGAACTCTGAAATGTGTTACCTACACAACCGCAAAAGAATAAATAAATAGAGGGAAGGAAAAAAAGAAAGGAATAAACTTTCTTAATAATCCAATTATTATGAGAATCTAATCTATTTTCTTTTTTTTTAAATTTTTAATGTTTATTTATTTTTGAGAAGGGGGTGTAGAGACAGGAGACACAGAATCTGTGAAGCAGGCTCTAGGCTCTGAGCTGTCAGCACAGAGCCCACCGCGGGGCTCAAACTCGTGAACTGTGAGATAATGACCTGAACCGAAGTCGGAAGCTTAACTGACTGAGCCACCCAGGTGCCCCAAATCTGCCTATTTTTTAAAGCTGTTGCTTTGGAACCAGGGCACGGGTTCAACGCCACCCGGTGAGTTGGTGGGGGATGTTCAGCACAGACGTGGGAGAAAGGCAGTGGGAAAGTGGTTGGAAGAAGCTTATGGGGAAGAGGCTGGGATTACTGGGAAGCACGGTGCTTGGACCTGCCCTGGACTCCCTTTCAAAACAGTTGCTGGGCATTACTTATATACCCGCACCCCTGGGAGACCCCGATGAACAGCTCACTCATGCCCTCATTCTGCCTTCGGGCCAGGAGCGCAGGCCGTTAAGCGCTTGCTAGCACAGGGCGGGGCTGAGGCTTGTTTTTAGGCCGGCGGAGTCCAAACCCACTGTGCTGGGCAGAAGACCAACGTCCGGGCGGGCCAGCTCTTGGCAGCTTGAGAAGGTGTGTCTGCGGTTCCCTGCTCTCCTCCATCTCTTTAAAGACCCTTCTTTCTTTCTACTCCTTTTCCCAGCAGAGGCCCAACCCAAGAAGGAGGGTTCTCTCCCTGAGTGCCAGGAAAGGGCTCACTCCTTCCGTAAAAATCGCCTGAGCTAATGCATGCCCTCCAGCAGCATGTATGAATGAGTGGATGCATGTGTGTATGTATTGACCTGTTTATGGTTCTGAGACTTCTTTTGGCCATTTCTTTTTTTTTTTTTAATGTTTATTTATTTTTGAGAGAGAGCGTGCGCTCGCGCACAAGCAGAGGAGGGGCAAAGAGAGAAAGAGACACAGAATCTGAAGCAGGCTCCAGGCTCTGAGCTGTCAGCACAGAGCCCCGATGCAGGGCTTGAACTCACAAAGCGTGAGATCACGACCTGAGCCGAAGTCGGATGCTTAACCAACTGAGCCATGCAGGCGCCCCTTCTTTTGGTTGTATCTAAGTGGGTGGTGAGGACAACTCACTTCCCAGGGAGGGTACCTGCCCCAGTGAGGCGCAGAAGCCAGGGGAAGAGCCACATCCATTTCAAAGAACGTCAACCAACTCTGCCCACCAGGCAGTTTCTAGGAAGGAGACTGGGGACCCGGAACTAAGCGGTGGGTGGGAGGAGGGTCAAAGCAGGTCCAAATCTACCCAGTAGGTGTGGATGCGGGCTCTGCAGAGGGTGCACCAGGTCGCTGTAGTTCACCTCCTAAGAAGCCATATAATGCACAGCTGAATTCAGAACTAGCTCCCAAGAGCTGCTCAGAGTGACCTTAGCCCAGAAGAGGATGGGCTTCCCCGCATCTCCCACGCTGGAGGGAAGGAAGGAGGAGGGCACAGCATAGCTGCTTCCTTTTTGGGGCTTTTAGGAGCTCACGAAGTTGCAAATCTATGGGTCATTATTCCCCTTTGTGGACTTACCTCCTCCTTCCCCTTCCCAGAGAGGGAGATGTCTTGGACTTGGGCGGTAAAGCCCTTGGGGAGATTGCACCTGGGCAGACTGAGTTGGGCTAGGTGGTGTTCGCTGTCAGCAACTTTGAGTGGGGAGAGAAGGGAAGGGTCCCATGGAAAGGACCTCACTGAGACCGTCTCGTGTCCTGAGGGCCAGATGTATTTGTACAGATTGTGGTCCCTGGGGCCCTTCTGGAGAGGGAAATACCTTTTACCCAAATACCTCCAAGTACTAGGAAGAATCCAATGTCTGGCTTTTCACAAAACCAAATGAGATTTGGGTTTTCTTTTTCATGGCATCAGTTTTGTTTTGATGGGCTAGGCTGGTGAATCCAAAAAGTCAATGTTTTTTGAAGATAAAAATCCTATAATAATGATTGTCAAATTTTCTGATTGACATTGACTATGTGCCAATTTATCTAGTCTGTAGTCCTTTCCTTCCTTCCTTCCTTCCTTCCTTCCTTCCTTCCTTCCTTCCTTCCTTCTTTCTCTCTTTCTCTTTTTCTTTCCAATTAAAAAAGAGACCTGAATGATTTGGGATTAGGTAATTTCTCACTTTGAATTGCCAGTGTTGGTCTCCACTATGGAGAGGGTTCCTGTATGGAACGGAGGGGGATCTGTGCACAGTTAAGTTACATCATGCACTCAGCGGAAGAAATAGCTGTGTCGCTTAGAGGTGCTGTACTACTTAAGAGAAGAATGTGAGCTCCCTCTTCTGCGTTCATTTCTCCATGTATCTTTTTCTTTTTCCAGATGAGGGTTGACCTGGAGGATGACTCTGGCCAAGTCGGCCAGGAAGTTCAGGGACCCTGGAGGCTACCAGAGCTGGAGGAAGTACCAGGCCATGTGAGGACGCCCTTGGCCAAATGGGACCCTGCCTGGTTCTTCCTTTCCTTATCATCTTCCTCGCCCCTCCCCACCCCAGGCGGGATGGAGGAGATGGTGTTAGGAAGTGCTAATTGTCTTACAAAGTATAACTGCTAGTGAGAAAGGAAAGGGTAAGGAAGGGCTCCCTGCTTGCCTTCCTTTCCCTCTTCTTTTCCTCCCTCCTCCCTCCCTTTCTTCTTCTGTCCTTCCTTGCTCCATCCACGGCTCTCTGGAACAGCTCTATGTCCCCAGCGGTTGGCACACAGGTGCTGAGGATGCTCAGGGACCAGTGTGGGGGGCGATAGATGTGAAAACAAATCAGCGTGATGGAATGTTCTGGAATGTCTGAGAGGACTGTCATGGCAGGGGTTCAGCTGCTTGCGGGGGTGGGGTGGGGGTAGGGGTGGGAGAGAGAGGAAAATTGGGAGGGGGTTGGGAAGCTCTAGACCATATCTCACCTCCCAGAGGCATGATGCTGGGATTACACAGGGCCAGCCCCTCTGCTGGGAAGTGGGTGGGGGGTGGGCAGGTGTTACATTTTGAAAGTTCATGACCACTTCTGAAGGCTTATCAAAATCTATGCCAGCTTTTAGAATGTGGAATTTATTCTTGCTGGGCTCCTTGAGCAGCCCATGAGGTTGTCAGTCCTGGGATGGCCAGTGGGGCCCTGGATGTTTTCCTGTTGTGCACCAGAGGTTACCTCTACTGATTAAATCGGGGTTCAAACCAGTTCCCTCCTGACTTCTCTGTCACGCTTACTATGGCTGGCACCCTTCTGGAAACTTCTTCCACCTTGAGTCTTCTCAGGGGTTGCTCCTTCTTCCTCCACTTGGTCCTTGGATGCTCCTCAGGGCTGCCGTTGGCCCCGCTGTTGGCCTTGCCCTTGGCCCTTTCCTTAGCAAAGAGCTGGTGGCCATGCCTCACCTTGTCCTTGAGCTGCTCTTCAGTGCCCTTGGCTCTAGTTGCCTTCCCCAGGGCCTTCCCCTTCTCTCCTGTTGGCTTCCTTAATAAACAGGTTAGTGTTCTTTCATGCTTTTTTTTTAAACTTCAGAGGAATACATGTGTCTAGTTTGCAAAATCGGTACAGCTGAATACTCTTCCAATGCTGGTGCAGAGGACAACGTAGGGCCAAAGGATTCTGTTAGTTTTGGAAACTTTATTTAAAGTGAAGCTTTACAAAAAAATGCAGCGCCTGCGTGGCTCAGTCTAAGTGGCTGACCTCGACTCAGGTCATGATCTCACAGTTCCTGAGTTTCTGCTGTCAGCACAGAGCCCGCTTTGGATCCTCTGTCCCATTCTGTCTCTGCCCCTTCCCAACTTACGTTCTCTCTCTCTCTCAAAATAAATAAATAAACTAAAAAAAAAAAAAAAAAAAAAAAAAAAGCAGCTCCAAGCCCACACAGTGAGGTCTCATGTACCTGTGTTCTGTTTGAAGACACCTGGAGGCCCCCACTAACCCCAGCCCCCAGAGGCTGTGTTTCTGCTGCCCCTTTTATAGCCTAGTGAGGAAAGGGATGAGAATAGGCACCCTTGCCATGGGGGGCACTCAGGATGAGGAGGGGTCTTCTCGCAGGAAAAGTGTGGAGTCATCAGACTCCATGAATTCCCCGTCCTCTTTTCTTCTTGTTTTGTTTTTGGTTGTTTTAGGACTTCATTACAGGGAGAGAGGGATTCCTAGAGGAGGATACTGGCTAATAATTGGGACTAGCTCACAGTCCCTGATGAATGTCTAAGCTGTGAGAAGAAGTAAGGAAATTACCCATCTATTGTTGAATGATTATTTGCTGAATATCACCAACGAAGTCCTGAGCTGACATGATATGTACATGATTCCAGAAAACAACATGAGTCAGAAAGATAAATAATTATGGATCACTGGAGTCATAAGTAGGGAAGAGCTGGGGCCCCTGGGTGGCTCAGTCGGTTAAGCATCTGACTTTGGCTCAGGTCATGATCTCACGGTTCGTGGGTTCAAGTCCCATGTCTGGCTCTGTGCTGACAGCTTAGAGCCTGAAGTCTGCTTCGGATTCTGTGTCTCTGTCTCTCTGCTCCTCCGCTGCTCACACTCGGTCCCTTTTTCTCTCTCAAAAAAAAAAAATGTTAAAAAATTAAGTAGGGAAGAGCCAATTACTTACAGTTACTGAAGCAGCTAGATTGACTCAGTGTTGAGTGGGTACATCTGGAGAAGGCGGTGGGGTGTGGGAAGGCAGGATTCCCTGGGGGATGAATCAGAAAGGAGTGTTGGCTCATAGCTGTGTCTTGTTGGGAATTGCCTTTGAAGGGAACCACCTAGAACCAGGAGATGCTTCCTCCCCAGGACAGAACACCTAACAGTTGGCTGCCGTGGGGGGTCCAAAGCCCAGGTGATTCACTGGGGCATGTCTTGATCTTCCCTGCCCAACTAGATGGTCAGTGGGCAAATACCGCAGCCACAGGTGAGAAGGGCATGGAAGTCAGGGACACTGACTTCAGGGACGAGGGTCAAGTCCCTCCACCAGGTGAGCCCCATAATGCAGCAGCCATGCTAGCCCAGGGTAAGGGGATGTAGAATGGGCAGAGAAGGAAGCAGAGGGCTGCATTAATCAGCTGTGCACCTGAGCTTGGAGACTGCAGTCTGTTCCACTAGTCCTTCTCTTTACATTCCCCCAGGACCAATCGGAATCCTGGAGGAAGTGGAATCAACAGCACAAGGGGCTGATTGCGACGGATGACTGGACTCCCTCCTCAGGACCATGAATGACACTTATTCCCCCAGATGCTGGCCGCATTGCCTGGAACTGCCCTCATTTAAAGAGCCTGTATGGTTTTCGAAGGTAGAATTTTGTATCCCCGGGAGCACCATTCCCCAAAATGTACATCTGGTTCATGATTTTAGATGGTGTACGGGTGAATGTTATGATTCATTATGACTGCTTTTGAATTTCAAGACTTGTGTAAATTATCCAGGATCTCACAATTCCCTCCAGGTAGAAGATGTGTGATATTCCTCAGACACTCCTGGCTACCCAAAAACAAAGGAAAGGGGTTTAAGTGCTTGCCATGGTGGTGTGAGAAACTAACGCAAATGAAAAATGAAATTCCCTCCCGATGAAATTCATTCTTAATGAAAGTGACCTCCCTCCAGGAGCTCAGCTGCCTCGATGATGACCTGGTACTGGGGGCAAAAGAGAATCTTGGCTTCACTTTATCCTGACCCCCCACGATCCTGTAAGTCTACTTTAACATATAAAAACTTCTTTGGAAACTTCCTTTATCTCAAACCCCCCAAGATATACGCTGGGAATCACACTCCAAGCTTATGGCCCCTGATACACATCTGAAGGGTCTCATGACTGAGGTTTTACTAAAAGTAATACATGGTGTTTTCCTAACACCTAGCCTCAAAGGCCTGGAAACCTTGCTTCCAAAATACCTTAGAGACTGACTCTACCCCTAACCGCCTCTCAACTTGAGGGTATATGATCAGTTACCTGTCACAACCCCAATGCAGCTCTTCCTGTCCACGGGTCCTGTCCCTGTGCTTTAATAAAACCACTTTTTTGCACCAAAGACATCTTCAAGAATACTTTTTCGGTCTTCGGCTCTGGACCCCACCATTACCCCACACCCCCATCGGTGGGGATGTTTGCCTAGCAGTGTGAAAATACTGAATGCCACTGAACTTTGCAATTAAAAATGGTCAAGATGCTAACTTTTATGTTATATTTTTAAAAACTGAGTTGCTATAAAAAATTATAAACAGATGATGTGGCTCAAATCGAGGTGGCATGGGACACTCAAGTTTGGAAGACACTGTCCCAGTGTCACCTGCATATGGTTACAGGTTATTTGCATGCAAATGAGAAGGTTTTTCAATATTCTGAAGCTGCCTTTTTTTTTTTTTAAATTTCCATTTCTGGCCAAAAACGCTCTAGTAAACAAGCAGGTAGAAAGAGAATCGTGACATTTGTTGAGAACTTCTGTGGTGTAGGGACTCGCCCAGGTGCACAGACTGGGACACCGGGTCCCTTGGCCAGTATGTGGCTGGACTACCCTTCCACACCGGACAGCCCCCTCCCATGCTGAGGTCTCTGGGGTGCCCCGCACTGCTTCCTGCAGACCCCATTTCATCTTCCAGCCATTGGACACTGCAAAAAAATCCCACCCCTTTGGGATTTTGTATCTGCAAGGGCATTGAGGTGGAGAAGCAGGAGTCGGGGACCAGGCAGTACCTCAACAGTGGAAGCCAATGTCCTTCATAGCAAGGCACACACACCAAAGCCAGAAACAACACTGGGTCTGAGCCCTTGGCTCAGTTTTGAGTGTGATGTAGTCACGGCGTTCCCCACAAAAGCAGATGCAGCACACCCTCGCTGGGGACAACACAAAAGTGCGGAGGGAAAAAAACCACCACCACAAAGCACCTGTCAGCACTGCTTAGAAATAAGCACACTTCACCTTTTGGTCCATAGATTTCCCATTTTTACTGGGCATACTTACACACACGATGTATTTTAAAAATGGGTTTTACAATACATAGTTTTACCACCTGGTTAACGACTAAATACATATATTGGGAACATTTTCTTTTTACAACAGTTAAAATAGTTGCAAAATAAGGAGAAAACATAATTATTATTTTTTAATGTTTATTTATTTTTGAGAGGGAGAGACAGAGCGCAAGCAGGGGAGGGGCAGGGAGAGAGGGAGGCATAGAGTCTGAAGCAGGCTCCAGGCTCTGAGCTGTCAGCATAGAGCCTGAAGCGGGGCTTGAACCCACGAACTGTGAGATCATGACCTGAGCTGAGGTCGGACGCTCAACCGACTGAGCCACCCGGGTGCCCCTAAAGATGAGCTCTTGATGGATTTTGACCAACTCTCCTCCTCAGTTTCGCCTCGGTTCCACATTAGGAGTAGGCTTTAATAATCTGAAGATAGAATTCAATTGTTTAAAGGGCAAAAAGAAGAAACCTTTGGTAGAGAAACATGTATCAAGAAACAGAACTTGGCCACAATGCAGGTATGGCTGGCTTTTTTAAAAGAAGTTTTTTGGAGAGGAGAGGGAAGAGGAAAATAGTTGGGACTTTAAGAAAATGTTAGGGACCATGATGAAAATCCATCCTCCATTTCAAGGCAACTAACAAATGATCATCTTCCAGTTAAGACATTAGAGTGACAGCCTTTACGGGTTACGGCATTTGCATGGCAAATATCCCATACATCAGTGTCCATTAACAGTAACTTTGTAGAGCAAGGCAGATGCCAGCTAGCAAAAAAGTGATGCCTGAAGACAGAGTTAATTCTGGAGTCCTGGAAACCAGAAAGTACTCATCCATCACGTGGCCATCTGGAAGGTAAGGACACATGGTCATTAAAGGAAATCCCTCCGGGAGTTGATCCTGCACACGTGGCATATCTACACTGGCCAAATATCAGTTGGGACCCCACATTGGATGAGTACAGTGTGCTTCTGGGACCTATGGTACCGATTATGTGGAACTGAGACTCCCCTGAGAAACCGTCTTTCACAAGTTGACATGGGTTCCTGTTAACTTGGTTTTCCCTGGACATGTGCTCTCACACCTGGAAATGTATCCCAGCTGGTGACAATGGCAGGGACACAGCAGAACTTGGTTAGGCATTGATGATAAGAAGACAGCACATTTTGGGCAAGTTCCAGGAAGAAAATATTGTCTCCACCCACCCACACTCACCAAACGCCTCTCCTGGGCCTGACATCCAGGATGTAAATGGAAAAGCCACAATCCCCATCTGGGTCAGGGGTTCCATCTTGTACTCAAGGGAAGCCTTTGTCTTCATTTCATTTCTGGACTTGACCATTTGCAATTTCTAACATCTACACGGTCAGAATACGGGAGGCCTCTGAACTTGGGTGCACCTAGAAATCTGACTCAGGTCAGGGCGAGGAGAGAACCCTCTCGACTCTTGCTCTCCCCTGGGCCCCTACCCTTCTTGTTACTGTTTTCCTCAAATCAATACAAATCAGCAAGACAAGGTTGAGACCATTCACCAGGAGATCCACGCCGGGGCCTTTAAGGATCCATGAGGTTCCGAGGAACGAGAGGGAGGTCGAGCCCTCTGGTGGAATTTAAGGGCATGAACTGGAGTTGTCTGCCTGGAGCTTGCCTGGGTCTTCTTACCCACAGGAAAGGGACATGGAGGGCATCTCTTGGTGTTTAAGAGGCCAAGCTTTTGCTTGCTTACTTTTCTCAGTAGAAGCCCACATACTATAATGTCAAACAGGCTTGAAATAACTGTCCACCTCGAAGGCGACATTTCTGAGGCAGTAAATATAATATAAATAAAAAGGATGCACACGTGCCCACCCCATCTGGGGTCCTCAATGCTTTCACAAGCAGCCCTTGGGCTGCTAGGATCTAGCAAGCCATGAGATAAGAGGAGACACCCCGTTAACCAGGTGGCCACAGGCAACTAACTTGAAAGGGCCAAAGAGGGGATTATCCGCTCACCACACCCCGGTAGAAATGTCTGAGGAAAGCAGTGAAGCCGGCCGCGCCAGCATTTGCACATGGAACATCGCTTGGGCAACCAGGTGCCATGGGGCACAGACTCACAGTTCCTGAAAAGGAACAGAATAGATGATGCATATGGGCTTTCCCTCTTACCTCTTTCCCCCTCCCCCTCCCCCTCCCCCCTTAATGGCTTGCTTACTCTTTGCGTGAATCATGCTCACAGTTCCGGCCATAGAAGGATGGGGGGCAGGCACAGAAGGACCCCAGCATGCAGGTTCCCCCGTTCAGACAGCAGGTTTTGTTTAGCTCCTTACCTGGAACGTAAGAAGAGGCGGCTGAGAGGGTGGGGGAACTGAAAAGCTGAGGTGCTGGAAAAGCAAAGGGTAATACAGGGCTTGGTGTCCTCAGTGCTTGGAGATGTCTAAACATTGTGACCCTTACAAAATAGGACTCTGCTTTTTTTGATGGTGCTTTGCTATTTGCACCTCTGAGCAGAGAAAGCTTTTTTCCCGTGCTCAGGCCGGGGGTGGTTCCCAGAGAATCAGGGGGAAACCTAGTCCCAGGGAGGTGAAGCACACACTGCTGCTCTGGCCTCCAGAGCCAAGACCAGTCCCACCATCCACCCGGCTCCAGAATCAGGTGGCCACTCAGAAGAAAGAGCGTCACAAAGATAGGAAGCACGGAGGACCGGGACGGGGCCAGCACACTGTGTATCTAAGGCAGGTAGGTCTTACTGTCCTGGATTCCGAGGGACGACACCAACTGCAAAGATCGATGACGAATTGCAGGCTCCTCCCGGGATCGAATGCCGTCATCTCTTAAGGCGGGGTCTCCCTGAGAGGGACGTGCAAGTTCACGGGGGTGGCCCAACCCTGAAGGACAAAATCAACTAGGCGGGGTCAGTATTTCAGACCTCGTGAAAATTGTTACTGATCAAAGTAACAAATAGTCCCCTCACCAGCGGCGACGAATTCCAGTTCAAGTGCTTTGGAAATGGCCACGATCAAAATCACACTGGGAGGAGGAAATCAAACAGCCGTTAGCAAAACCAACCAAATCAAACTCGTCGAGTTAACACCTGGGCTTTCTCAACACAAGGACAAGACCGCAGACCACTAGGGTGACATTGTAGGGCGCCACCTTTGTTTTTCTTTCCTTTCTTGTTAAATGGCTAATTCACAAAAACAGTATAAAGAAGGATGAGAATAAAAGCTGACTAAAAGCCAATTCTTTCCAATACGTATTATGACTTTTTAGGCTCTGTCCTCATAGATACATAATCTTAGGTAGGCAAAAATCTCTTGGCTTTGACTTCACAAATGAGGCTGTAACACTCTGTGTAATTGATGAATCACATCTCACAAGCCATTTCATTTAAACCAGTCACTTAGAGGACATGAAGGTCAAAACAAATCCCCCCACCCCATCGTTCTTCAGGGTTTTGCAAATATTGAATCTGTCTGTGCCTTTCAACTTCTCAGAAGCAGAGTTTTCATGTGGTTGTGATACTGATCTTTCTTACACAGGAGAGGAAAGCCCTAGTCATTTCAGCACCATTATTCCGACTGAAAATGATCAAAGCCAACATCAACGCTGGATGGAACTCTTAAGTGTGAAGTTCCAGATCTCTCGGGAAAAACAGCATCACCGCTGGCAGTTCTTTTAAGGTTTGCGCAGGATGAAGTCAAATGACCCAAAGGCGTAGACCATTATTCCTGAAGCTGGTAAGCTCTAGGGATCAAAAGTTCACATTCAAGATGGGTTCATACCTGCACGAGAAGCGATCCATCATTCTGCGGTCCATAGCTCCTAACACGTTAGAGGGGGCAATGTTAGCATGGCTTTAATTCACAGTCGTTGCTAAAACACCTAAAGGAAATCACTGATTTCCTGAAGTGAAAATGGGAGTTTAGAAAGAAGGGTATCCCGGATGAGAATGATGCTTTGCGCAGAAGTTCTTAGGAGAAGCAGGAGCCAAGATGTCCGGGGGGACTGGGGGTGCTCATCGCCGAGCTCGGTCCTGAGGAATGCTTTGACCTAAGCCGGGGATCAGCCTTGCGGGGGACTCTCCTTCCTCAACAACAACGCAGGGCGCCAGGGAGGGCCCTCAGGTGAGCTCGGAGGCGGAGACCCAAGCCCATTACCATGGTAACCTCCGAGGGGCTGAGGTAGGAGGTGGCGAAGCCCTGGGACAAAAAGAGAGAAAAGGCGGGGTCTTGTAAGCTGGTTAACTAGCCCTTCTGTCTCTATAATTAGTTGTCATTTAAAAACATCAGATTTACTCTTAAAAAACAGCAACAACAATTATTCTGTCCAGTGGGTGATTCCATATTGGAGGAGTAGTGGGAAGTGATTGCTTTAATCAGGAAACCCTAAACACCTCGGAAGTGTCTCTCAAGGAGCTTGGCATTTAATTGTCGAATTTCACCTGAAACTTGCTTTCATCTTTGTCCTCCCCCCTCCCCTAAAAAGGTGTGTTGAGCCCAGTGCTTTGCCCTGGCTGTACTCAGGTGGCCGAGTTGAGTGTGTCTCCACCAGCGGGAGGAGAAAGTCTAGGAAGCCCTCGAAGGGGAAGTTCAGCGTCGCCAGGGGTCCCTGGGGGTTCCTGACTTCCTGCGGGTGAGTGTAAATTCCAGGCGGCTCCAATGGTAAGTGGAGTGTCCCCCTGACTCCCCATGACACTGGAGATAACCCCCCACCCCAATTCCATGTCCTCTGTTACCCCACCAGTCGTTATTTGGTGGTTCCTCGGAGCCCCAGACACTGAGGCTGGAGAGGCGCATCCCAGAGCCGGAGTCCTCACCTAACATCTCTGTGCCCCGGATAATGTCATTCGCTACTAAATACATCCAAAGTCATGGGTAGTTTCCAAATATCCTTTCATTCTAATTTCTAAAGGAAAAGGCTGCCGTTTGCCTAACGTTGTGAGCACACAGGTGTGAAGATTTTCTGTGCTTGTTTTCACCCTTCTCTGTCCATTGAGTTCACACCGTGGCAGGAGTGGGCAGCATTGGGGCCATTGCAGCGTCAGGGTCCCCGGAGCGCGCAGGCTGTGGGCGCAGGTGCTGAGAGGCGCCCTTGTTTGCTTCCACACCTGCATCTTGGGGGAATTACATTTAACATAACTTTTTACGGGGCGGGAGGACCCCATCAGAGCAAGGGTTGGGTGCAGCCCATTCACTTGGCTGGCTATTCAGTTCCCTCTGAGCTTCAAGCTCAACGTGTGGCCTTTTGACTTGTTAAATGCTTCAGGTGACACGCTGAGTTTCACTGAGGACGGGGGACTCAGTTGAAGCTCTGGGAGCTGGATGTGGGGGAGGGCAGCAATTAGGAGAATGCTAATCACCCAACCCCGGGAACTGCAGGGAAGCAGAGAAAGAGCAAAGAAAGTACAGACAGGCACACCTCCTGCTATCAGGCTTCTCTTCATGGCGCTTTGCAGATGTTGCCTTTTTTTTTTTTTTAAACAAATTGAACAAATTTTAAACAAATTTGTTTTAAATTTGAACGAATTGAATAAATTTTAAACAAATTGCAATCCTGCATCGGCCAGTGGTTCCCCCCACCCCTCTCCGTCTTTCTCTCTCTCCTCGGGCCTCCCTGTTCCCTGAGACACAACAATATTGACATCAGGACAATTAATAACCCTACAGTGGCCTCTCAGTGTTCAAGGGAAGGGAAGAATTCTGTGTCTTTCCCTTCAAATCAAAAACTTAGTGAGGAAGGCGCGTCCAAAGCCGAGACTGGCTGAGAGCTAAGCCTCTTTTGCCCAACAGTTAGCCAAGACGTGAATGCCAAGGGAAGAAGGAAAAGGTCTTGAAGGAGAATGAGAAGGGCTCCTCCAGTGGACACACGAATGGTAAGAAAGCCAAACAGGCTCATTGCTGATAGGGAGAAAGCTTTTCCAGCCAGGAGATTCTTAGCCCTGGCATGGCGTGGTTAAAGGGTGGATGCTTCCAAATCATTTTCCAAGAAGGTTGCACCAGTCTCCACTCCCCCACACCACCCCCCCTTGGCTCCCTTCCCTACGTATCCTTTGTCCTCGCCAGCTGGCTCCAGAAATCATCTTAATTTTTACCAATTCTGCATGCGAAAATAGTATCGCGTTATATGCATTTACATCATCTCCCAGGTTTATTGGATGTTGTGTGTCTTTCTCTGTGAGCTGCCAGGTAGTTCTTAGAATGAACTTCAACTGGCTTCTTTCTTGCCATTTGCTCTGGGAAGCCCTTCCTGACCACAGTCCTCCCTTCCCTGGCTTCCGGTTAGCCCCGGGGCGGCCCCCGCTGCTGGAGTCGACCTCGTCTTCCCAACAATGTATCGTGAGCTGCTTATTTTCAGGTCTTTCTCCCACCCTTCCCCCCATGCCTTATCCCCCAGGCTAGGAGGTCCAGAAACTTGGTCAGCCCAGCATCACAGCTTCCCCGGCCTCCTGCACAGCAGGACCTGGGCTGCCTTCCATCTGGCTAATCTTACTCCACCTGCCCCATCCCCGGCGGACGGAAACGTGTCTCAGCCATCACTTTGGAAAGGGGGGTGGGGCAAGGGCAAGGTCTTTGAGATGCTCCGCAGGAAGACTGCTTGCTTCCCCTATCTCGAGCCAGGAAGTACAACAAAGAATGCCCCCTCCCCCAAACAGTGAAGGAAACAAAAAGAAATCCCAAGTGCTCCACACCTTGCTGATTCTGGGCAACTTATTCGGGGACAGCTCACCTATTATCAAGACAAGATAATCTTGATACACTTACTGGATGTCTGATTTAGACTTTTAGATATGGTTACAATTAAGAATTCTTTCCCACCAAAATTGTTCTTCTTCTAATCAAATTCAACAAACATTTACTGACCGGCTACTGTGTGCTGAGCACAGTGGGGGAGACAAAGATCTCCTGCTCCTTAATCACCGGCTCCTTCCGTCATAAGACAAGCCCAGAAATCTATGCCAAGTGCCCTTTTAGTTTACCAAGAAAGAAAAGTGCTGATTGAGAAGGAGAAGTCACTTCCTGAAGCCCCACAGGCCGAGTCACGGCTCCAGCAAAGTGGTGGGGTCACAAGACCTGGAGAATCTCATTTAAAAGTGCTTTCTAAGTGGATTTTGTATTTGATTACATCCGGGCATTCTTCACAGCTCTGAATGGTTTTGAAATGGATTAAAAGCAAGCGGAGGCCAAAGGCCGAAATGCAAATCCCAAGCCATATCAGAAATGGATTAAAGTGAGGTTCCCTGTATGCAAACGACCCTGTGCACTTTGAAGTGTGCCCAGCTCTGGAAGCCATTGAGCCAGGCTGGACTTCTGACCTGCGGTAATTGTGATCGATGATCAATGGAAGTTTCCTTAACCTAGTAGGTTTGTGAGAATTTGTTATACAGCAATATAGAATGAATGCAAACACTTTCAAACTTTTTTTTTTTATTGAAGCATATCATGCACTCATAAACAGGTACAAAAAATAAGGGGGTTATAGGTTAATAAATGGTTCCAAAGTGCCACATAACTACCCAGGTCAAGAATAAGAATATTACTTGGGGTGCCTGGGTGGCTCAGTCAGTTAAGCATCCGACTTCGGTGCAGGTCATGATCTCGTGGTTCATGGGTTCGAGCCCCGTGTTGGGCTCTGTGCTGACAGCTCGGAGCTTGGAGCCTGCTTCGGATTCTGTGTCTCCCTCTCTCTCTGCCCCTCCCCAACTCGCATTATGTCTCTCTGTCTCTCAAAAATAATAAATAAAACGTTAAAAAAAAAGGAATCATTTGTTCACATGTTGTGAGTTTTTTTAAATGTTTTATTCTGTTGCCTTATTCTGTTTGGTGAGTCTCTTTGTCTCTTTTTGTAGAATACACACACATACACACACACACAGACACACACACACAAAATATATATGTATTATTCACCAATAACTAGACAATCCAAAATAATCTGGAGATAAACTATGGGACTTAATAAATGTTCTGAGCATAATTGAGTTGTCCTCAGACTTCTATGTTGAAGTCCTAGCTCGTACTACTTCAGAAATGACTGTTGGAAATAGGGCCTTTGGTGAGGTAGTTAAGGTAAAATGATTTCACATGAATGGGCCCTAACCCATTGGTGTGCTTGTAAGGAGAGAAGATTAGGGCAGAGGTGTGTGCACGCATAGAGGGAGGATCATGTGAGGACCCAGGGAAAGGACACCCATCTGCAAGGCAAGAAGAGAAGCCTCAGAAGAAACCAGACCTGCTGACGCCTTGATCTTGGACCTCTACCCTCCAGAACTGTGAGAAAAGACATATCTGTTGTTTAAGCCACTCGGTCTGTGGTATTTGCTATGGCAGCCTCAGCAAACTTACATAATAAGTAAATTTCACAAGGGTATCGGATACAAGGTCAACAATGAGAAGTCTGCCACCTGGAACAGGGCCCCCGCTCAACCATGCTGGCAACTTGACCTTGGACTTCTGGCTTCCAGAGCTGTGAGAAATGGATTTCTGCTGTGTACCCGCCACCCCGTCTACAGTGCTTTATTACAGCAGCCTGAGCAGAAGGAGACAGTATGTGAACAGACACGCTGACGATAAATCTGACTGCGTAAGGCCACAAGGGGACTTAATCAGAAAGACAGCACAGGACACCACGTGGACTAGCTGGTCCAAAACTGGATCCTCTGGGCTCGAGCAAGGCTACAGTGAATTCAA
Source organism: Cryptoprocta ferox (assembly GCA_028646485.1). Taxonomy (NCBI): domain Eukaryota; kingdom Metazoa; phylum Chordata; class Mammalia; order Carnivora; family Eupleridae; genus Cryptoprocta; species Cryptoprocta ferox. The sequence continues at coordinate 14,789,474 of CM053574.1, read as the reverse complement.
GATTTTAATAATAGGGGGAAAAAAAGCATTTTTCCCCATCTCGATTTCTGAATATTTATTTACCTTTTTCCTTATCCACTTATGAAACTCACCAGATCTCAAGTCCGTTGTCTTATTCAGTCTCTAGATAGGCCATTCAGGTGTTCCTGAGCAGATTTCCCCCTCGAGCTCTATACAGGCTCAGGGGTAGTTTGATCAAGATTTGCCGTTGATGTGGATCTTGTTTACGAAGGAGTATTTGTAGATGTTCTTTGTATCTGTGTTCTAGGTCACCCTGTGCCAACACCTAAGGCCATACTTCTTGGAGTTTCTCAACAAATATGTTTAATGCAGCTGGAAGGAGGAAGGTGAGTGCAAACCCCTGGGCACATTTAACCTGCTTTGAAGAGGTTACTAAACCCCAGCTTCGTTATCCTGCATCATCTTCATAAAATTGGCATATGAACACCTATCCCACAGAGATGCCCGACTACTGGCTTCTTCCGATTTATAAGCTATCTTATGTCTTACCTTTATAAGGTAAGACACCGACTATCCGGCTGCCTGGGCGGCTCAGCCAGTTAAGCATCTGACTCTTGATTTCAGCTCAGGTCATGATCTCATAGTCATGGGATTGAGCCCCATGTCGGGCTCTATGTTGACAGCGCAGAGCCTGCTTGGGATTCTCTCTCTTCCTTTCTCTCTGCCCCTCCCCTACTTGTGCTCTCTCTCTCTCCCTCTCTCTGCCTCCCCTCCAAATAAAATAAATAAACATTAAGAAAAAAGATAACACCTCGTAGAGTAGAGCTGTGGCATATGTAGGCATTTGACAAATGACACGGTCTTTCTATCTCTCTCTCTCTCTCTCCCTCTCGATCGATGTTCCCACATTCATTCATCCTTCACTCCCACCATGTGCCAGGTAATGAGTGAGGTGTGATGACTATCAAGATTTAAACAAATGATGGTTCCTATCCTCAGGCCCTCACAGTCAAGAGGAAATGGACACGTAATTAGTGCGTTTCATCAACGTTAGGGGGTCTGAGCTGCTGGTGCTGCAGTGGGAGGAAGTGAGGGGCCACTTTTCTAGGGGCTGGAGGACTTGGAGAGTGGGACAGGTACTTGCAGAGCAAAGGCACGAAAGCATGACTGGGTCTGGCTGAAGGGAAGGGGTGAGGTGGAGCTAGAGAAATGTGATGGCGGTTAGTGGCAGGGTGAGGCCAGCAGGGGGCGGGTCCCAAAGACCGGGCACACCTTGAATTTTGCCTTTCGATGTAGCACTATGAAGAATCAAGCAGGAGAGCGACCTGAGCAGACCTGGCGTGTGCGGGAGGGTCCCTTTGGCATCAAAGGGACATAGTGCTGGTAACAGAAGCTCTCGCAGGTAAGGGCTACACTAGAGCAGCGGGAAAACGTGGAGGCCTTGAGTGATGCTCGGCGGTACGCCTGGAGAAGTGGCCGGGCATGGCCGAGGGATGGAAGGTGGAATCAGCAGACCCTGCCAGGATTCCGTGGGGGAGGGCGTGGTCACGCGTTTTGAGGGCAATGTGCAGTGTCTGGCTTCCTAAGTGCTTAGAAAAAAGAGATTCAGGGCGCCTGATAGGCTCAGTCAGTTAAGCATCTGACTTTTGATTTCGGCTCAGGTCGTGACCTCACGGTTTGTGAGTTCGAGCCCCGCATCGGGCTCCATGCTCACAGTGCAGAGCCTGCTTGGGATTCCCTCTCTCTTTTTCTCTCACTCTCTGCCCCTCCCCTGCTTTCTCTCTCAAAAATAAATAAGTAAACTTTAAAAAACAAAGAAAAAAGAGATTCAGGTATAAAATAAGCACAACAGGCTTCTGGACACCGTATAGTATATCAGAAAGATCGCTGGCGTGTGTGTCACAGGCCTGAGTCCAGGGCCCGTATTCACCTGAAAACAGGGAGTCCTTGGGCCTCATAGCCTGGTCAGTGACATGATCAGAGTAGTGCTTCTTTGCCAGTGTCGTGGCCAGTGTTGTGGCCTGCATGGGACCAGATAAAACGCTGAATGTCGTTTCTGCCACATTAAGGACAGTAGTACATTTTATCTCCTGTTTTGTTTCTGGTATTTTCCAAGGTTAGATACGTTATAAAGCACCTAGAACTGTGCCTGGCATATAGTAGACACGCCAAAAGTGTGAGCAATTATTCGTGTGTGTGTGTTTTGTTGTTTTGTTTTGACTGTGTATGTGGTTTTCCTTTTAATCTTATAATGATGTACCAACGTTTAAAAAAAATTAAAAAGTTAAACAAAAATCGCTGCCTCTACAGTTGTAGTAGCACACACGGAGTTTCCAACGGGAATTTGAAGACTGGCATTCTTGATAATTACAGATGGGCTGAGTGCAAACCACCAAAGCGTCCCTGGGTTTTCTGACAGCCGAAGCATCGGCGAAGTTCTCCTCCAGGGGGCGCTGGTCAGCAACACGGACTGCCCGTGGACCACAGGGATGTGTGTGTTCTCGTCCAAGGTACAGATGACATTACTCCCTGTGGCGGACCTGGCAGGACAAATCTGAGTTCTGGCCTCTTGCGGTTGAATAATTGTACTTGTGAAGAGGTTTGGCCTCCTCCCAGAGAAACACTAACTCCATGAAAGTCTTCGAGAGGACGCCACGCTCTGATCCTGGGTTCTCAGCGCTCTCTGTGGCCCATCTTGGTGGTGAGGGGAGCAGCCATCAGGATGACCCACGGGGGTCACCCATGTCTAGGCTCTGTTCCGCGGGAGTGCAGCCCAATAGAAATGCCATGCCAGCCTCATGTGTGATTTCAAGTTTTCTGGCTAGCCACCTTAGCAAAGTGCAGAGAACCGGGTAAAATTAACTTTCATGGGACGCCTGGGTGGCTCAGTCGGTTGAGCGTCCGACTCTTGATTTCAGCTCAAGCCATGCTCTCACGTTTCGTGAGATCGAGCCCCCTCTGTCAGCACAGAGCCTGCTTGGGATTCTCTCTCTCTCCCTCTGTGCCCCTCACCCACTCGTTCTCTCTCTCTCTCTCTCTCTCTCTCTTTCAAAATAAATAAACATTAAAAAAATTAACTTTCATAATATATTTTAATTTAACCCAGTTTATCCCAGAGAGTATCATTTGATCACGTAGTTAACATAAATTGCTATAACATGAGGGCCAGGGCAGCCCTCCTCAGCCCAGGGTGCTGTGCTTGAGGCTTTTAGGGCCCCAGGCTCGTGAAGTGGTAAGTCAGGGGCCCTCACCACACACCCCTACATCAGTAGGAAGCATGTAGTAATGGTCGCTGACGTAGAATGAGACAGTTTATACCATTTTGGGTTTTTCATCCTTCTATCATTATGTCACGAAAGCTTGTGACACCAGGGATTTACTTGGAAGAAGGCTTTACAGAACGTGTGACTCAGTGTTCCCACAGAATGACGATGAGGAGAGCGCTCGGTCCCCGGGGATGCCTGGGTGTGCTTGCGTGTGGAACCCCCTCAGATACGAGGCAGATGTGCAGGCCTCCCCGCGGAGACGCTGAAGCTGGGTCGGTGGACTTCTCGAGAGCCTCCCAGGCCGGCGGCAGGGGCCAAATAGCACGAGCAAAGCAGCTGCGGTCGGTAATATTGAGACTGCAAGTGGGGCGCCCGGGTGGCTCAGTCGGTTAAGCATTCGACTTTGGCTCTGGTCATGATCTCACAGTTCGTGAGTTCAAGCCCCGAGACGGCGGGCTCTGTGCTGACAGCTCAGAGCCTAGAGCCTGCTTTGGATTCTGTGTCTTCTTCTCTCTCTGCCCCCTCCCTGCTCATGCTCTGTCTCTCTCTGTCTCAAAAATAAGTAAAAAAATTAAGAACAAAAAGACCGTGCAAGAGTCAGGGACTTAGGGTGAAGATCACAGGGCACAGTCCTACATGCTGCCCCCGGGAAGCTCAGACACCAGAAGTTCTTTCTGGACACAGCCGAGTGATATGGCCACCTGCACACGGTGAGTGAGATACAATAATAACCATTCCTTGTATTAACATAAGTGCATTTTGTATTTTCAAATACTCCGATTCATATGGCTGCCTGTGAGTCAGAAGCTCTGTGGAACATGCTGGAATATGGACCACTGGACCTCACCCCAGACTTACTGAGTCAGAACCTCCTAGTGGGGAGGGGTCCACCTAAGCCAAGTCCCCAAGGAGCCAGTCCTGGGACCACTGCCCCAGACTGCGCTAATTCCAGGTCCTTAGGGCCACTTGTGGCGTGGTCCCCCCAGACCAGTGGCTTATTAGAGAGACAGACTCTCGGCCCTTCTCTGACCTCCTGCGTCAGACTCTGCATTTCGGTAAGACCCTAGGTGGTTTGGGCAGAGGGTTGCCAGATAAAATACAGGACACCCAGTCATATTTAAATTTCAGATAAACCACACATAATTTTTTTTTAATTTTTTAAAAAATGTCTTTATTTTGAGAGACAGAGAAAGAGGATGAGCAGGGGAGGGGCAGAGAGAGAGGGAGACACAGAATCTGAAGCAGGCTCCAGGCTCCGAGCTGTCAGCACAGAGCCCGATGCGGGGCTCAAACCCACAGACTGTGAGATCATGACCTGAGCTGAAGTCGGACGCTTAACCGACTGAGCCCCCCAGGCGCCCCACCACACATAATTTTTAAGTATGAGTCATGCAATATTAGAAACATACTTATATTAAAAAATGACTTGTGGTTTGTCCAAAATTCAAATGTAACTTGAAAGTATTTTTATTTGCTAAATTCCTCAGTCCTAGTGGGGTGCACATTATAGACTGAGGAGCCTGGGCTAAGCAGTAGCCTACTTCTCAGACCCTGGCATCGTAAAAGAAGTCCATCGGGGGCACCTGGGTGGCTCAGTTGGTTAAGTGTCCAACTTCGGCCCAGGTTATGATCTCGCAGTTCACGAATTCAAGTCCCACATCGGGCTCTGTGCTGACAGCTGAGCCTGGACCCTCTCTCTCTCTCCCCTGCTCGTGCTCTGTCTCTGTCTCTCTCTCAAAAATAAATAAAAATATAAAAAAAAAATAAAGGAAGCCCATTGTATTTGAATGTATTCAGGGGGACAATATTTTTCTACTTATATATGATTGAACTTTTGAATATGTAGCCCTCTTCCAAATTGAAAAAGTATTTAAGTAGTGTTTGAACTGAAACTACCTTTTTGATTTATATTCTTTGGTTCAGAATATCATAAACAAAAAACAAAAACCAAAGGAAACAATTACTAAATAGGTAACTTACATTATTTATCAAAAGAGAAAGATACTATACAACTTCTAAGTAATAAGAAACACATTCAACACTTGATTGGTATGATTTAATATTGTCACAAAGATTTGGGGCACCCAGGTGACTTAGTCGGTTGAGCGTCCGACTTTGGCTCAGGTCATGATTTCATGGTTTGTGAGTTCCAGCCCTGAACTGGGATCTCTGCTGTCAGCCCAGAACCCGCTTCGGATCCTGTCTTCTCTCTCTCTGCTCCTCCCCCCGCTCATGTGTGCGCGCTCTCTTCCAAAAATAAATAAAACATTAAAAAAGTATGTTGTTACAAAGATTTATCTGATTCTCATCAACTTGGTATACAATTTAAAATGATAATTTATTGGGGCGCTTGGGTGGCTCAGTCAGTTAAGTGTCCAACTTTGGCTCAGGTCATGATCTCATGGTTCCTAGGTTCAAACCCTGCATAGGACTCTGCTGCTAGCTCACAGCCTGAAGCCTGTTTGGGATTCTGTGTCTCCCTCTCTCTCTGCCCCTCCCTCACTCACACTGTGTCTCTCTCTCAAAAATAAACATTAAAAAATTTTAATGATAATTAAAAACTTTTTTTGCCTAGTAAAATAAAAAAACTTAAAAAGTTTTAATTCCAATATAGGTAACATGCCGTATTATATAGTTTCAGATGTACAATATACTGATTCAACAATTCTATACATCATTACTCAGTGCTCCTCATAAGTGTACTCTTTTTTTTTAAATTTTTAAGTGTTTATTTATTTTGAGAGAGAGGGAGAGAGAAAGCATGAGCTGGGTAGAGGTAGAGAAAAAGAGAGAGAGAGAGAGAGAGAGGAAGACAAACAGTCCTAAGCAGGTTCCAGGCTAAGCTCTCAGCACAGAGCCCGACGCAGGGCTTGAACTCACTTACCATGAGATCACCACCTGAGCCAAAGTCAGATGCTCAACTGACTGAGCCATCCAGGCATCCCATAAGTGTACTCTTGATCCCCCATCACCTATTTCCCCCATCCTCCCACGTGCCTCCCTCTGGTGACCATCAGTGTGTTCTCTATAGTTAAGAGTCTATTTCTTTTTTCTAAATTGTATTTATTAATTTATTGATATTTTAATTTACATCCAAGTTAGTTAGCATATAGTGCAATCATGATTTTAGGAGTAGATTCCAGTGGTAAGAGTCTATTTCTTGGTTTTTCTCTCTCTCTTTTTCCCTTTACTCATTTGTTTTGTTTCTTAAATTCCACATATGAGTCAAATGATATGGTATTTCTCTTTTTCTGACTAATTTCTCTTAGCATGTTATTCTCTAGTTCCATGTCATTGCAAATGGCAAGATTTCATTCTTTTTTTTTGTGACTGAATAATATTCCATTGTGCGCGTGTGTGTTTGTGTGTGTGTGTGTGTGTGTGTGTGTGTGTATATATACTGCTTCTATATCCATTTATCTATCCATGGATACTTGGGCTCCTTCCATAATTTGGCTATCGTAAATAATGCTTCTGTGAACATAAGGGGTGCATGTATGTATCCCTTTGAATTAGTGTTTTTGTATTTTTTTGGTAAATATCCAGTAGTGTGATTACTGGACCATAGGGTAGTTCTATTTCTAATGCTTTGAGGAAACTCCACGCTGTTTTCCAGAGCAGCTGCACCAGTTTGCATTCCCACCAACAATGCATGAGCGTTCCCCTTTCTCTGCATCCTCACCAACACTGGTTTTCTGTGTTTTTGATTTTAGCCATTAAGGCAGGTGTGAGGTGGTATCACATTGTAGTTTTAGTTTGTATTTCCCTGATGATCAGTGATGTTGAGCATCTTTTCATATGTCTCTTGGCCCTCTAGTTGTCTTCTTTGGAAAAGTGTCTATTCATGTCTTCTGCCCATTTTTAATTGGATTATTTGTTTTTTGGGGGTGTTGAGTTGTATCAGTTCTTTATATATTTTGAATACTGACCCATTATTGGATATGTCATTTGGAAATATCTTCTCCCATTTCATAGGTTGTCTTTTATTTTTTTGATCGTTTCCTTCATGGTGCAGAAGCTTTTTATTTTGATGAGGTCCCAATAGTTTATTTTTGCTTTTGTTTCCCTTGCCTCCCTTGTTTCCTTTTCCTTCCTTTTCTAGAAAAATGTTCCTATAGCTGGTGTCAGAGAAATTACTGCCTGTGCTCTCGTCTAGGATTTTTATGGTAGGTTTTATGACATGTAGGTCTTTAACCCATTTTGAGTTTATTTTTGTGTGTGGTGTAAGAAAGTGGTCCAGTTTCGTTCTTCTGCATGTTGCTGTCCAGTTTTCCCAACACTACTTGTAGAAGACACTGTCTTCTTCTCATTGCATATTCGTTCCTGCTTTGTTGAAGATTAATTGACCATATAACTGTGAGCTTATTTCTGGTCTTTCTATTCTGTTCCATTGATCTCTGTGTCTGCTTTTGTGCCAGTACCATACTGTTTTGATGAGTATAGCTTTGTACTTCACTTGAAGTCCGGGATTGTGATGCCTCCAGCTTTGCTTTTCTTTTTCAAGATTGCTTTGGCTATTTTGGGGTCCTTTGTGGTTCCATGCAAATTTTAAAATTGTTTGTTCTTGTTCTGTGAAAAATGCTGTTGGAATTTTGATGAGGATTACATTAATAAAAGGATAATTAAAATTTTTAATGTTTATTTATTTTTGAGAGAGAGAGAGAGAGACAGAGTGTGAGCAGGGGAGGGGCCGAGAGAGGGAGACACAGAATCTGAAGTAGGCTCCAGGCTTTGAGCTGTCAGCACAGAGCCCGATGTGGGGCGCAAACTCACGAACTGTGAGATCATGACCTGAGCTGAAGTTGGACGTTCAACTGACTGAGCCACCCAAGCACCCCAATAAAATGATAATTTAATTATAAATGCTAACAAATAGAAAATGTTCCACACAGAAAATAGTCCTTTCAAAACCTAACTATTTTGTAATTAGAGTTATCATGTCTATATTAGGCAAAAGATGTTTTTCTATTTAGGATGAAGGTTTATGAGGAGTATATGGCTGTGAAGTAGAGGTTATATGGACCTCTTGTACCAAGCAGGGGTGGGGGCTGGGCAGGGGATATGGGGGTGGAAGATGGAGTGAAGTGCAAGCAATTCCTGATTAACTGATCATCAAATCATCACAATGTTGGATCCCAGCAAACCATCTTTGCCCAATTAGTAAGATCACCAAAGAGAACCCAACTTCACGTATGTTTTAGGAAATTTATTTATTTATTTTTTTAAGTTTATTTATTTATTTTGAGAGAGAGAGAGAGAGAGAGCATGAGCAGGGGAGGGGCAGACAGAGAGGGAGAGAGAGAGAGAATCCCAAGCAGGTTCCACACCATCAGCACGGAGCCGGACACGGGGCTTGAACTTAAAAATCCTGAGATCGTGACCTGAGCTGAAACCAAGACTCAGGCACTTAACCGACTGAGCTGTGGAGGCACCCCTGTTTTAGGAAATTTAAAAGAAAAAAAGGGAAATCAAGATCTCTGAGATCTGTGGCTTCAAACATTGAAAACAGTACATTCCCTGAGTCCTGTGGCTTTCTGATCCCACGTTGTGTTTGGTTCTTAGCTGGGAGAGCTGAGAACGCGGGGCCCTGGCCCTGCTCCTCTGGCCTGTTTGGCTTGACCCACTTCAGGATTCCCAGCATGGAAACGGCCGGGCCGTAATCCTGGGTTATAGGGCTTGAATTGGCCAGCTTGCTGTGTGCTCAGGGCCAAGCCCTCCCCTCTGAACTGTGTTTTGTCTCATGCCGGGCTGAGTCACATAGAATAGATAGATAGTTTATCAGCACATGTCCTACAGATCATATTATCAACTGACAAATATAGCCCGTTAGCTCACAGGGCCGGAGGCGGCAGTGTGTGTGGCCGCCGGGGGTGTCAGCAAAGTCCACAGCCCGGATTCCACCGGGCAGGCAGCGGGCAGGGGCCGGGGCTGTGGCGCACTCACGGGTAGGTGGCCGTCGTGGGGTTGGGGACGTGAGGGGAAGTGGGGACGAGGGGGCTTGTGCACCTGCGGGCTGGAGGCTGGGGGCAGTGCCTCCGTGTTTATGTCTTTCCCACTGTGTCATGCATGGCACGACCCTGGTAAACATCCCCAGTGGAACGTAAGGTGGAGGATTACGCATTTATCCGCATTTTAGGGCAAAAAATGGAACTGAATGGAGAAGAAGGAGAGAGTGTGGCTGAGGCGGGTGGTGTCTGGCAAGACTGCTGCTCTGGCAGGGGGTCCCCAAGATTCCTGCTCCTGGTTAGTAAGTTTTTCCCAGGAAATGGCCCTGGTGCCTGAGGCTGAGCTCAAAACATTCTGGTCCAAAGTGCTGTCCAGGGGAGATAAATCAACTTTGTTTGTGTCTTCGGTGCCCTGAAAGGGATGATTGACATCCGGGGCGGGATGGGGGGACTCTTTCCTCCTGGGGATTGTCTCCCCCCTCCCCGGAGAGAGAGTGAGGGTGGGAAAGTGATCGGAGACCCAGAGGAGAGCCATCTGTGAGCCCCTCAGCTGTACTGGCCACTCTTCTCCACCAAATCCTCTCCAGAAACTCAGGGACTGGGGCCGATCTCCCAGAAAACCCCTGAGAACCATGCTCGGAGCACGAGAAACCCACAGGTGATCATGGACCCCTTGTTTGTATCTTACACTTAACAGGTGATGATGTCCATCTTCAATTCTTCTCTTTTTTTCCTTTAAGTAACTGACATTTCTGGAGCTTTACTAGGTGCCAGATACTGTCTTAAGCACTTGACACAAATTATCACACGTGATCCAGTCACTAGTCCTGTGAGCCGGGTGCCCTTGTCACACCGTGTTCAGATAAGTACACCAGGGCGCAGAGAGGGTAGGTGACTGTCTCAGGGATGTGCAGCCATAAATGGAAGAGGCGGGACTCCAGCCCAGTCAGGCTGACTCTGACACCGTCCTGTTAGTCCTATCCCCTTAGCTTCTGCCTCCCTGCCTGGCTTTTCTGGTTTAACAAATTACCATAAAAACAATGGGTGCTCCCAGGGAAGCTGTGACCCCATGACATAAAGTGTCATTTAATTCAGAATTTGGCTGAAATATCGTGACTATACTGACCTCGCTTGAGTATTTAGCCCTTAATAACCCTACTGTTTCTATCCAAAAACTCACTCTGGGTTCCGGCTCTGGGGTCCAGGTAGTAGTCTTAGGTGAGGCTAGAATGGGATTTGTGGGACACTAATGCCCCTTGTTGGCCATGTTACTGACCCCTCTGTATGTTGGGTTCGCCAGGAATTCTCACGGGTTGTGGTCATTCCCTGAGCTCTGGTGAGGCTGACGGTGGGTGTCTTGTGCCAGTGGTGGATACACGGGGAAGATTGGTGTGGAGGGTCTGGAGCTGGTCTGCCCAAGGGAAAGAGGGGGCTTGGGGGTTCTGAAGAGCAGGTGGACCTCTGTCCCCATGGTGATTTAGGTGACCCCCAACCTCAGTGCCGTCCTTGTCTCCCCACCTCCCCCCACTCTCCCAGCCTGGTAGAACGAGCGCACCTTAAACTCTCAGAGATGCGAGCCCTCTCCCCAACTTCCTGCCGCCTCTCTGCCCAGTCTGCCGTTTGACAAGAAGGGAGAAGACCAGGTGACCAGAAAGTCCCTGCTCCTGCCTGGAACGCTGGCATTTGTCTTCTGAGTGGGGACGTGCATTCTGGTGCCAGGGGACATGTTTTTTCCAGTCATGTCCTCTGGCTCGGACAGTGGGTGGTTCTGTAAAGTGATTCTCATGTACCTGGATTGCAGAGGGAGCATGGACAATTACTCAAGCAAACCTCCTCAGGGTCCCTCTGGGACTTCCCCGAACCCCACTCTCCACACGCACTTGAGGGCACCCCTCCTAATCTGCCTCCACAGCGTCGGTTCAGCTGCCGTTGCCAGATCCCCACGCTGCGCTTAAATCTATCTGCGCATCTCTTCTCCTCTCCAGATGGAGAGCTCAGACGCAGGGACATTCATCTTTCTGCACTTGATGAGTGCCCATAAATGCCAGTTACTTGAGGTTCCCAGGAATCAAAGATCAGAAACGCATAGCAAACAAACTGGCTCGACATGCAGGGTTTCTGTGTTGGGTCCAGAAGCAGGAGTTCCAGGGCCACCATCAGTTACCTGGCGACCACTCGGGGCGCGTGCCTGACTCGGAGCCCACATGTGGGGCTTCTCCGGTGGCTGCTTCTGTCAGTAAACTGTGGCCCTTCTCAGCGCAGTCTATGGACAAAGTATATAATTAAACCAGTCAGCAAGCAATTCAACTTGCATTGTGTGCTGTGACAAAATAAGCAACAGCTGGAGGGAGAAGATCTAGCTTAGATGAAGAGGCCGTGAAGGCCACGCCAAGGAGAGAACACGGAGTTCAGGGTATGGGGTGCAGGGAAGCCACATGGTTGAGGGAAGAGGGTCCAGGCAGAGGCACTGAGGAGGAGAGCAGTTGAGAGTGGACCATGCCAGGGCCCTGTGGGGGGCTGGGATCTTCCCCTTCATCCCAAAGGGGAGTCTCGGAACACTTGAGCCAGGTGGCCGAATGATCTCATCCTCGTCGGAAAATGACTCTCATTATTGTGTGACAAATGGATTGGACGTGGGTGAATGGGAAGTCGAGGCGCCAGCTGTGAGGCTTTTGCACGACTGAGGCCAGCTGTGACACTAATCGGAGGTGAGAAATGCATGCCCTCTAAGACTTGGGTGATAAATTGAATGTGTGAATGAATGTGTGTGTTTGTGTATGAGTTCATGCCTACGTGGCGGGCGGGGTAAGGACACAGAAGGCATAAAGCAGTGACCTCCAGGTAACGATGGAGTCAAGGTGAGGAACTAAGGCAGCCAGGGATGGATAGATTCTAAGTGAGTAACGTTGGAAAAGAATTGTGTTTCTTTGAGAAATGTGTGAGACATCCAAGTGGATAGGTCAAGGGAGCAGTGCGATCTAGGCACCAGATGTTGCTATAGACGGAGACAGATTATCTTAAGTGGCTCTTACTTCGCCGTGCACTGTATTAATTATTTATTGCTGCGTAAGAAATCACCCTGGCACTTAACAGCCTAATACAACAAACATATCATCTCCGTCTCTGAGGGTCAGGAATGGCCTAGCTGAGCGGTCCTGGCTCAGGGTCTGTGGCGAAGTTGCACGTAAGGTGTCTTCTGGGGCTGCTGCCATCTGAAGGCTCAACCGGGGCTGAAGGATCTGCTTTTAGACCGTTTCTGCTCACATGGCTGCTGGCAGGGGGCCTCTGCTCCTTTCCATACGAAGCTTCTCTATGAGGCTGCGTCAGCATCCTCGTGACATGACGTGACTTCCCCCAGAGTGACTTCCGCCACGAGATAGAGAGAGCAGTGCCTGGTGGGACTTAGTCTCAGAAGCTGCACACCATCACTTTTACCACATTGTATTCATTAGAAATGAGTTGCTGAATCCAACCCATGCTCAAGGAGGGGAGGAATTAAGCTCAACCCCCCCCCCTTAAAGTTTATTTATTTATTTTGAGAGAGCAAAAGAGAATGCAAGCAGGGGAGGGGCAGAGAGAGTGAGAGAGAGGGAGAGAGAAAATCCCAAACAGGCTCCATGCTATCAGTGCAGGGCCCAATGTGAGGCTTGAACTCACGAACTGTGAGATCATGACCGGAGCCCAGATCAGGAGTCGGATGCTTAACTGACTGAGCCACCCAGGCGCCCCAAACCCTACCCTTTAATTTTTTTTAATGTTTAGTTTTTATTTTTGAGAGAGAGAGAGAGAGAGACAGAGAGAGAGAGAGAGACAGAGAGACAGAGCACAAGTGGGGGAGGGTCAGAGAGAGAGAGAGAGATACACAGAATCCAAAGCAGGCTCCAGGCTCTGAGCCATCAGCACAGAGCCCAACACAGGGCTTGAACTCATGGACTGCAAGATCATGACCTGAGCTGAAGTCGGATGCTTAAGCAACTGAGCCACCCAGGCGCCCCTAGCTCTACCTTCTTAAAGGAAAGAATGTCAGGGAATCTGTGGGTACAATTGAAAGCCATCACATGCACAGAACAAAATATATTTTATTGTTCACTGAAGCTGGCGGACGCAGACAGGGTCGGGACCTGTTTTTGGACCAGGCTGGGGGCCCCCCCACCCCCACCCCCTCTATTCCCCTTCATTCTTAGTGCCTGTCTGCCTGGCCGGCTGTATCTTGCTGCTGCCCGAGGCCCACGCTGGTTGCCACCTACAGGTTGGAGATTCTACTGTTGGTGTAACTGCCAGGCACCCAGCAGTGGAATCAGGGGTTGGTGACTTAGCAAGTCCACCCAGGCTCCAGCCACCTACCCAACTTGAGGGGACATGGAGGAGAGAAGGACATACCAGCATCTGGGAGTCACAGGAGCGGAGAGTGAAACTGACCAGGACAGGTCCCTGTCCCCATCCTCCTGCGTGCTCGCCTGCCGGGGGGCCTTTTCCTCCTGGGCCAGTGGCTCTTGTCCTGAGAAAGTCTCCAGCAGGTGGCACCTGATCACAAAGCGTGGAAGCAAGCTCAAGGCTCTGGCAAGCCCTTGGCCAAGTCCACTGGGAAGGGCAGGCCAGGAGCTTTCTCTTTTGTTATGCAAGTGCCTGCACAATATCTTCCATTTTGCCAGCGGGCCTACAAAGCTTACAATGTTTACTACCTTGCCCTTTACTGAAAAGGTTTGCTGAACCCTGCAGTAAAGCGAAAGGCTTTTCCAGGAGGGCTTTTCCTTTCCCCTACGAATCCAACTTTTGAGAGTCTCTGATGGTTGACATTTTCACTCAGGACCCAGAACATCAAGCGCTGGACAGTCACGGTTATCCCCTGCTCTCTTCTAGTCCCAGAAAATGCCCTGTGGCTGCGGACCGTGCAGCCCGAATCGAAGGATCTGTGTTCCCTCGTGATTCTGTTGTAACCGTGCGAAGCCCGATCTCCAGCAGGGAACTGGAATCAGGTGTCCCTTTGGATCCAAGAATCTTTGCTGTAAAATTCAGTGAGGGCTCAGGCTAAAGCCCTGCATTTCTTATGGTGCCTCAGGAGAGTCTGCTTGGATGTTGAGTTTTCTCTAGGAGGATATGGCTTTATTTGAAATGAGGGTCTCCCAGACTGGATCCAGTAGAGGTGAATTTTTCTCTGTACTGCTGCTTTGGTATAGTATATCATGGTGCTATTTCTATAGTTCCGGAGAAAGTTAATGCTCAGGAAATTACATTTGATGTATTTGCGTGAAAGGTTGTGTTGACTAGAACTCACGCTACAAAGAAGAGATTAGCTTTGTAAATTTGCCAGGCGACTGGCCCTCTTTTCCTGAATATGCTGAGTGAACGGCACCTGCATCAGTCCCGGCGCACCTGCTCCGCAAAGTGGCTTTGTTCCTGGATGGAGGGTCCCCTACCTGCCCTGCAATGGCTCATGGGCTTCTGTGGTAAAACCACTTTTCTGATCTGGCACCCATCGGTAAAGCTACTTTCTTAAGGGTTAACTTTGAACCTAGGGAGACCTAGGTGTAGCCTTGTCCTGCACAGGACACCAGGGGCTGGGCCGGACATGGCATTCAGGCGTTGGTATTTCTCAGCCTCCCTGGATTTCACCTTCTGTGTAGACCTCTAGCAAACGTGGTCATCTGTTACTGTTCTTAAAGCCTCTACATTTTGTTACACACATTGGCAAACAGAACATCTCAGAGGCAAGACCTTGACCTAAAACCCTGGCCCATTCAAAACCCTCCTAACTGAAGACTAGACCCTCCTTCACTGCTTTGCAAGATGCAGGGGAAATGGGGAACGTGGTTAGATGACAGACAGGATATGCTCTTTCCCACCAAAATACTGACACTAACATTGATTTACAACCATTTAAAAATAGAACCCAAAGGCATTAAGAAGAGACCGTTCCGGGGTGCCTGGGTGGCTCAGTTGGTTAAGCGTCTGACTTCAGCTCAGGTCATGATCTCACGGTTTGCGAGTTCGAGCCCCGCATCGGGCTCTGTGCTGACAACTCAGAGCCTGGAGCCTGCTTAGGATTCTGTGTCTCTCTTTTTCTCTGCCCGTCCCATGCTCATGCTCTGTCTCTCTCTGTCTGTCAATAATAAATAAATGTTTAAAAAATTTAAAAAATTTTTATAAAAATTAAAAAAGAACAGACCGTTCCTCTAGGATGCAAACTTGAATCACAGTTCTCCAAATGAATGCACAGAAACTAATGAGCAATGGTTTTTGTTTTTTTTAATTTTTATTTAAAAAATTTTTTTAAATGTTTATCTTACTTTTGAGAGAGAGAGAGAGAGAGAGAGAGTATGAATGGAAGAGGAGCAGAGAGAGAAGGAGATGCAGAATCTGAAGCAGGCTCCAGGGTCTGAGCTGTCAGCATAGAGCCTGATGTGGGGCTCAAACCCAGGGACTGTGAGATCATGACCTGAGCCAAAGTCGGACGCTTAACCGACTGAGCCACCCAGGCGCCCCTGGGATTCTCTTTTCAAGCTTGACTCTTGATCTCAGGGTTGTCAGTTCAAGCCCCACATTGGGTATGGAACCTACCAAAAAAAAAAAAAAAGATTCTATCTACAAAATCTCACATCAAATATAACCATATACATACTTAGGCTAAAAGTAAAAGGCTGGAATTGAGAAAGTGAAAAAACAACTCAGAAAATGGGAGAAAGGTTTTGCAAATCGTCTCTCTGACGAAGGACTCGTGTTTAGAATATATAAAGAAGTATTTATTACAAGTCAACAATAAAAAGACAGATGGCCCAATTTAAAAATTGGCAAAGGATCTGAAGAGACATTTCTCCCAGGAAAGTATAAAGATGGCCAGCAAGCACATAAAAAGGTGTTCAATCAACATCATTAGCTGTCAGGCAAATGCAAGTCAAAACAACCAGATACTACTTCCCACCCATGGGGGCGGCTCTGATGGAAGGGAACAGAAGAACAAGTGTGGATATGGAGACACTGGAGCCTCACGCTGGGCTTCTGGGGCCGTAAGATGATGAAGCCGCTTTGGAAAACAGTCCGGCAGTTCCTAAAAAGGTTAAACACACACTTATCAGATGACCCTCCAAACGCCGCTCCCATGTAGTTACCCAAGAGAACTGGAAACATGACCACACAAACACGTGCACCGTTTGCACCTGAATCAGAAATCTCCTGTGGCTAAAAGAGTTTTAAGGGGGGCAAAAGGCAGTCCCAGATGTCAGAACTGAAGGGAAAGGTGGAAATAAATTGGGGCCAGCATTTTCAGCTCGTTAGACGGAAATTATGGCTCCCCGGCGCCTGGCTATACAAACACAAGCTGGCCCCACTACTCGGACTGGCAAGCCATTTATGGCGAGGACACAGCTGAGTCAGAAGATTAAATATTTGGTTTTGTATCCCCACTGACTGCCATTTAGAAGCTCCTGGAACTGGAGCAGAGAATATTCAACAGGCCTGCTATTTGCCAACTGATACGCTGTGTGTGTGTGTGTGTATCTGTGTGCGCAAATCAGGAAATGGGTGTAGCCAGATTTCAATGCCGGTAAGTAGGGGAAATTTAAAACAATAACTAGAAAGTTATTTTAGATAAGGGAGATAAGAGTAGCTTAATGGAATGAACACTGAAATATACTTTGATGTCCTGGTAATTTTTTTTTCTTGCAGTGAACAAAGAATCACTTAAAGGAAGGTAAAAAACGAGGTGGGAACCTAAGCAGGAGAGAGAGCTCCTTGATGGGCCTGAGAGTGAAGCAATCTGGATGTGGGTCATATTCATATTTCTGTTATTCATTCAACAAATATTTGGGGAGGGCGCCTGCTGTGTGTCAGGCACTGTGCTAGGTCTCACCTCCGTGTAAGGGCCAAGATGTACCTGAGTTTGACTTTCCTTGCACTTGGAAAACCACATCAACAGAGATCGGCAGCTTGTGAGGGTTCACGTTGGAGGGGAACCTTATAGGACGCGTCCCCGTGCTGTATTGTGGGGTCAGTCCTGGCTGGGAAGGTAGCTGTGCTTGGTGCAAGGAACGGTTTTGTTACATAATGGTGGCTGGTGTGTAGCCTCAGGCAACAAGGAGAGAGAGAGAGAGAGAGAGAGAGAGAGAGAGAGAGGGAGTGTGTGTGTGTGTGTGTGTTCAGATTAACTCACGAATTTACCCTTGAGTATGTTATAACCTGCAGGAAGATTAGATGCTAGAAAATTCAATAGAGCTCGGAACCACGAGGCTTGAGGAATGAATGCCCAGGGGGCTTTGGGAACCCACAATTCAGCTGAGACGTAGGGACAGAAGTGTGACCTTCTAGAAGAGAGGCTTGCAAGGTGAGTGTTGAACTTGACTTACCCAGAGTACGATCAGGCTTTGAGAACATTAGCAAACTGCCACACTGGAAGTAACAGGCATTTCATTGTGGCTTAAGATAATTGATTCATTCATGTTTCATTAAAATTTTTTTTTTAATTTTAGAGAGAGAGAGTGTGTGTGTGTGTGTGTGTGTGTGTGAATGGGGAGAGGGACAGAGGAAGAGAGAGAGAGAGAGAGAGAGAGAGAGAGAGAGAATCTCAAGCAGACTCCACACCCAGCGTGGGGCTCAATCCCATGACCCTGGAATCATGACCCGAGCTGAAATCCAGAGTTGGACACTCAACTGACTGAGCCACCCAGGAGCCCCATTCATGTTTCATTTTATTTATTCATTTAAAAGTGTATTTACTTTTGAGAGAAAGAGAGAGAGAGAGAGAGAGAGAGAGAGAGAGAGAGCATGAGTGGGGGTGGGGCAGAGAGAGGGAGACACAGAATCTGAAGCAGGCTCAAGGCTCTGAGCTGTCAGCACAGAGCCCGACGCAGGGCTTGAACCCACAGACCACGAGATCACGACCTGAGTCCAATTCGGCCACTTAACCATCGGAGCCACCCAGGCACCCCTCATGTTTCATTTTAAAGTTCATGCTAAAACTATTTGCTTCTGTGTTTACAAAGCTGACATAATGTATGTTTCTTAAATAGGTAATTTCACACTGCCGAAATGGGACACAAAGTGGTCGTATTCGACATTTCTGTCGTCAGAGCCTTGTGGGAAACTCGTGTCAAGAAGCACAAAGCCTGGCAGAAGAAGGAGGCAGAAAGGCTTGAAAAAAGCGCTTTGGAAAAGTATGTGTTTTCTGTCCTTGTCTGTGGCTTCTCTAGCGGATGGGGCCTCGGCAGGCAGCAGAGCGGAGGGGGGTGCCTTTCTTCTGGGATGCCTCAGTCAGTGACTCTTGCTCACGGGCCCTCAGAGCCGTCACGCTGCTGCCTGGCTAGTGAACGTTCGATTCCCATAATAGTCACACTCAGTGTCATAAGGACCCACATACATTCCAGTCCGGGGATGACACAGTAAACTGTGCAGTGAACTTTGTGGACGGCTGCCAGGCTGGCCCCACGAGGCTGTCTGCTGCTCTCCACACCTGGGCAGCCCATGTGACAATGCCCCGGGGCAGCTCAAGGCCACTCCCCATCATGCACTTCAGCCCTCACCTGTTGAACTGAATGCTCAACAAGTCACTGTACTGATGCATTTTTACTCCGATTGAGATGATGTGATTTAACTAATCGTGTCGACTCATGAAGTCTGAGGAAAAGAGAGTGACTTGTATATGAAATGAAGTCTCGTGCTTTGGAAAAAACTACAGTTATGATAAAGATGAGCCACACAATGGACTCTGCACTGCGCAAGTCTGAATATGACAAGCTGGAAAGGTTGCACATGTGGGTGGCTTTGCATGTCTGTGGTTTATTCCCCATGAAGGAACCCAAAACGGGGGGGCCCGGCTGATGCGTTAAGGGTGTGACTTACCTAAGAAAGGCAGAATGGGATTCTGACTGGCAGACCTATTTCCACGACCCTATCTCAAGTTGGCAGGTGGCGATATACTTCTATGCTTGAGGCTAAAAACCACAACGTGTAAGGTGTGAACGTCTCTCTATCCTGGGCTCTCCATTTTTACGAACTATTTGGACGCAACGAATACCTATTCCGACCATGCTTGATAATTCAGCTGGGACTCTAAGCCTCTCTGCTGTCCCAGGTGGATATCATTATCCCCAGTCTGAAGACAAGGCGGTTGGGGCCCAAGTGATTTTGCCCAGGTTGATACAGCTGGCCAGTGGAGAGTTTGGCCAAGCTCTTCCCCCTGCATCGTGCTGCCATCCCAGAGGGTTGGGATGTTCTTTTCACTGGCACTCATCAGAGGTTATCCACTATGATGTGCATCTTGAACTTAAGAATTGGCACCTCAGACCCGGCATCAATGGGTCTGAGTGATTTACACTAGCACGAATTATCTACACTAGCATGAATTACAAAAGGTCCCCAGGCCCTGTGAGCCCAGAGTGACTCTCGGCTCTGTTCCTCTCCTCCCTCCTCTTCCCTCTTAGCATCTACCCCAGGGTAGGACCACTTGCTGAATGGGGACCCAAGCCCTGGGGGTTTTGGGGAGTGTCTGTAGCTGGTGTAACCACCTGAGGATTCTGGGAGCAGGAAGCATCTGCAGAGACCTGGGGTCCACAAACTCCTCTCTTCGCTGATTTTGGAGTGGTGTTTGCCCCTTGGACTCTGTCGTAAATCTTGGAGCTAAATGCCTTCTTGAGCCTTCAAGGTCGGCCTTGAATTGGGCTTGGTGTCTTTGGGCTTGTGCTGTGTCTTATCTTGTTCTAAGAACAGAAAACCTCTTAGGGATTTGTTAGGCTTCTTTAGCTCAAGATAAGAAAAAGAGCCATCAAATTGGCTGGGCAGGTGACGAGGAAGTGGGGATGGTGGAGGGAGGAATGTAGGTGTTCAAAGAGGAAGGTACTTAGTTTCCCAAGACCTGCAAAAAATGTAGTAAATTTACCTTTTCTTTGCAGGCATTTCTGGGTTTCCATAATGTGATTCATACTGTGGTTATTAATACTATTGGAAGGTTAATCTTTAGTTTCTCAAGATCTGTTTCCTGCGGGGAAATTGATATGTTGAAAAACTGATGAATGCCTTATCACAAAAGGCAATTATCTGGTGAATTTAATTTTACGAGAACAGGCAAAAGTCTCCAGTTTGCTCTGCGACTTCCCTTCATGGTACTTCATTTTGTAAGACTGTATTTGTTCCATGAAGCACGTATCAAAACTTTAAAGTTATAAGTAGAGATACAATACAGAATATCACTCTTCTTGAAAGAAACACAATCACTGAGGGAGAGAAATAGAGCCCGCTGTAAGGCTCTGAGTGATGATTTCCTCATCCAACGAGGCCCTTTGCCATCCAGGCTAGGATTGTGGGTTCATTTGCTAAGGGAAGAGCGTTTTATTTGCACATTTATTGATTTAATTAGTAGAACTCTGATGGCCTCGTTTTTGTCTAGTATTAGAAATTCTATTAAAATTGACTCAAGGGAAAGGTTATTCAGTTATATGGGTGATAAAGTATAAAGACAATGACAGTTTATTGATCTCATTTGATTTTTTTTTCCCATTTGCTTTTTTTTTAATTGAAGTGTAGCTGGCACACTGTGTCACATTAGCTTCAGGTGTATGACGTAGTGATTCGACCTCTCTATACATTATGCGAGACAGTTTACTTATTTGAATTACTCTCAAGGAAGAGAATGGAATTTTAAAAAGTTTACATGCTCATCTTGACTCTCTCTAAAAAGCAGCTCATATTCTTATGAGGTTTTGGAGGGAATGAGACATAAAATATTTAAAAAGAAATCCAAAAAAGATTTGGTATATGATTATTTTTTTAAAGTTTATTTATTTATTTTGAGAGAGAGAGAGAGAGAGAGAGCACAAGCGGGATAGGAACAGAGAGAGAGAGGGCATGCGAGAGAATCTCAAGCAGGCTCCCCACTGTCAGCGCAGACCCCAGTGCGGGGCTGGAACTCACGAACCATGAGATCATGACCTGAGCTGAAATCAAGAGCCGGATGCTTAATCACCTGAGCTACCCAGGCGCCCCATGGTATATGATTATTTTTAATGAGGTGTGTCTAATACCCTTTTTTTCTCCATTTTATGTTGGCTGCACCAAAAGATGTGAGCCACTTACGTCGGTTTGTAATTTGTGATATAGGAAGCATGTGTTCTGTATGGCTTAGTGGGCATCATTTCATTACATTGGCAGGGTGTCCCTTCAGGTTTGGTCTAAGAAATGAGGGTAGAAAAGCTGGAGATGTCAGTCTGAAAAGTGCTTGGTGAACACAAGACCCCGCGGGGGTTATACTGTTGGTCTTTGACAATTCGGGGGGATTTCTTCTATTCATTCAGGGAGCATGTCTTAGACCCAGGGTCTGCCCCACATCCCTGACTGTTACAGCCAGATCTAGATCTGTGGGCAGGTATTTGGATTTCTTTTTATCATATGGTATTAAAATATTTACATTATACAGAAGAGCTAGTCATGAAAAGTAACAATCCCAAGTCAATCCCATCACTTTTTCCTAGTATTAAATTCATCTCTCTCCATGTGCTGGTGTTTTTAAATTGATCGCTTTTATTACATTATGTATAGACTTCTTTGTAGATCCTGAAGCCCTACCTGCTCGTTTGCCGAGTGCTTATCTCCAGCGCAGTGACTAGGATCTGGGTAAGGTGGTATCTCGGCCACCCAGGGCCATCAGCGAAATACTTTTCTCAAACGCTCCCCTTTCTCCCAGCTTAATGGCACACTTGAAACTCCAGTGATACCCAAAGTGGTTTCGGAAGACCAAAAAAGTCTACACAGAGACCTGGGGAGCCAGCCCTGCAGAAATCCAGGAATGAAAGTTCCGGGCAGACACAATAGCAATGTGAATACGGAGGCGTGCATTGGCGTGGATGTTCAAGGGAGAGTAAGGAGGCCAGTGTGCGGACCAGAAAAAGCAAGTGACGGTGCAGTAGGGGATGTGGCCATGCAGGCAAGGCAACAGCACAGACCCATAGGACCTTGTTGGTGCAGTGGGACATTGCTTTGCTGTGTGAGATGAGGAGACAGGGACACGGGGACGGGTTTATTCGAACTGCTGGGTGAGTTTAGACCGTAGGGGGGACAACAGTGGTGCCTGCAAAGAGATGATGGTGACATGGGCAAGAATGGAAGTGGTGAGGCATGGCTGGATTCTCGTACAACTGATCATATCTCTTGATGGATTTGCTATGAGGTATGAAAAAAAGCATGGAGCCAACGATGAGCCTGAGGTTTTTAGCCAGAACCTCCGGAAGGTTTTTATGGCTTTTATGGGGGAAGAGGCGGGTTTTGGGGTGAAGATCAGGAGTTTGGTCTGGAACATGTTAATTGTGGGACACCTTTTAGACATCCAGGGAAGGCAAAGAGGCCAGATTCAGTGAGGAAGTCTTGGCTAGAGAAATAGAACTGGTTGTGATGGGCATACAGATATACGTAAAGATATGAGACTGGGAGATAGGCAAAGAATGAGTGGAGAGAGAGACGAGAAGAGGCCCAAGGGCTGGGTGTTGGGCCCTTGGGATTCGGAGGTTGGGAAGAGGTGGGGTCAGGGGGTTGGGGGTCGGGGGAGGCAACCCAGCCACTGGAGAGGCAGGAGTGGCATTGGCACAGAGAGGGGTCCTGGGAACCAAGTGGAAACTCAGGCTTCACAGGGGAGGAAGGACTGTTGCACATGGGTCAGAGAAGAGGAAGACTGGATTTGACCACTGGGTCATGCAAAGTGGAGGTCATGATGACCTTGGGAATAGTTTCCAAAGAACAGTGATGGTGAGTGAAGGGTGGTTCAATCGAGAACGGGGGATGGGGTGGGAAAGGAGGGTTGTGAGCCAGTGCAGCTCTTTCATGGGGTTGGCCTGATGGAAGACGTGAGGTTGCAGGAATATGGGGGGCGGGCAGTGCCCTTTAAGCTGGGAGAGGTAACCATGTGCACATGCGCTGATGGGAACACTCTCCCAAGGCGAAATGCTGAGGAGAGAGAACTCCTTCAGAAAGTTCTTGAGTCTGTGAGGGCTGGGTTTAGCCTGGAAGGGGGTGGGGGTTGGGGTTGGCCCCAGGGAAGATCTAGGAGATTTCTTCCAGACAAGCCTGAAGGGAAGGCAGAAGCCACAGGAACGGGTGCAAGCAAATGGCGTGGATGTGGCGCTGGGATTTCGAGAGGTTCTGTTCCTTTTCATTTCTTTCCTCCCTCCCTGAGCCAGAAGCTCTGAGACTGACGGTGGGGTCGACAGTGGGGAAGGTTTGCCTGAAAGGAAGAAGATGTGCCAGAGTCACCTAGGGCCCGGGGCAAAGGGATGAGCTAGGGATGTGGTGGCTGCCGGGCAGTAGTGAGGGGCCTCTGGGGACAGGGATCACGATCAAAGCAAGGCCAGTTTGCAAGGCTGCGAATCTTCCTCCGTGCTCCGTACTGGGTGGGCTTAGGTGCGGGGCAGGGGAGAAGCGGATGCCCGCTCAGCTGAGCTTTGTCCAAGTGCACAGTAAAGAGCAAGGGAGGGGCAAGGGGCTTGAGGAGGGATGCAGGAGGTGATTAAAGTGAGGACCATGACATTATTTTATAAAAGCTTTATTGATGAGTGTAACCGATACACAATAAACTATACGTATTTAAAGTAGATAATTTGAAAAGTTTGACCTATGTATAGGTCTGTAAAACC
Organism: Cryptoprocta ferox; assembly: GCA_028646485.1. NCBI lineage: Eukaryota > Metazoa > Chordata > Mammalia > Carnivora > Eupleridae > Cryptoprocta > Cryptoprocta ferox. Next base: position 14,765,696 of record CM053574.1, on the reverse strand, counting down.
ATCTCCACAATCCAGATATGATCATATCCGTTGTCTTATGAGCTTCTTCCTCACTCTGGGTGATTCTTTCCTCTCATTTCCTGTCCCCAGTGCCCAGGCAGTCGCTCCTTCTTGCCACTGTAGATTATTTTGAATTTATTATATTCCACATAAATGGAATCACTTTATATAAATGGAATATATATAAATCCAGACCTTTTTGGTCTCAATTCTTTCATTCAGCCTAATGACACTGAGATTCTTTTTTTTTTTTTTTTAATGTTTTTATTTCTGAGAGGGAGAGAGACAGAGCATGAGCAGGGGAGGGACAGAGAGAGAGGAAGACACAGAATCCGAAGCAGGCTCCAGGCTCTGAGCTGTCAGCACAGAGCCTGACGCGGGCTTGAACTCAGGAACCGCGAGATCATGACCTGAGCTGAAGTCGGATGCTTAAGCGACTGAGCCACCCAGGTGCCCTGACACTGAGATTCATTCATGTTGTAGTGTGTATAAATAGTTCATTTCTTTTTATTGCCAAGGACTATTCCATTGTATGGATAAATGAGTTTGTCCATCCATTCACCTGTGAAGGTATGTTTGGGGCTATAAACTAATACGTACATATGCCCATGTCTTTGTATGGCTATATGCTTTCATCTCTCTTATATAAATACCTAGGGCTGGAATGTGTGGATCATATGGTACATATATGATCTTTATAAAATCCACTGTGGAGGCGCCTGGATGGCTTAGTCACTTAAGCATCTGACTCTTGATTTCAGCTCAGATCATGATCTCACGGTTGTGAGATTGAGCCCCGCGTCAGGCTCTGTGCTGGGCATGGAGCCTGCTTAAGAATCTCTCTCCCTCTGCCCCTCACCCTGCTTCCTGCACATGCTCACCTTCTCCCCGCCCCCGCCAAAAATATCCATTGGGATCTAGAGGGTGATTGGGATCAGTTGGTGACTGGCAGGGTTTGGCTGTGTCCCCAGCCACCCACTCCCACATGTGACACTCCTGGGGAATTACTGACAGTTTTTATTTTTATTTAAAAAAATTTTAATGTTTATTATTTTAGAGAGAGCCAGACAGAGACAGAGTGTGAGTGGGGGAGGGACAAAGAGAGAGGGAGACACAGGCTCTGAGTTGTCAGCACAGAGCCTGACACGGGGCTCGAACCCATGAGCAGTGAGATCATGACCTGAGCTGAAGTTGGGTGCTTAACTGACTGAGCCACCCAGGTGCCCTGGGAATTACTGACATTTAACAACACATTAGCCCTGCTACCAAGCTCTGCTAACACTCCTAACATTTGACTGGAGGAAAGACGACTCAGTCTATGAAGCACTTACTAGAATGTTTCAACACATGTGATTCCTTTAAAAGTCTGGTCCCAGCTCTGAATCAGGGGTCTTTTGCTGGCTCTGCACCGTCCCCACGGCAATGGTTTCCCTACTTCCTCATTCTCTAGGATTTGCACATCACGTTTGGTCAGAAGCAGGCAGTTATGATCTTATGAAGCGAGGAACTAATGCAGAATGTCTGGTGGGTCAAACAAAACCCAGGCAGGACTGAGAGCAGCTGAAACGACATAAATGAGGAGGTGATCACGACTCCAAGCCCTGCGGGTCCCAATCCAAGGAGGGATGAGGGGAAGAGGTCTGGGCTTCCTCTCTCTCACCTCACCGCACCCCTGCCCAACTTTTGAAACCCCGAATGCTCAGAGGGCACCCAACTCGTGATAAAGGTTAATCTTTAAAAAAGGCCAAGCCTTCGCATTGCTGCAGATATAAAAGGGATGTGTGTTAAAAATTCCGTTTTTCTCATGGTTAAGCAAACGGACAAGCAGTAAGGTATTACAACGAAGTCAAAGGAGAGTTCAGAGGACACGTGCACTTGGACGGCAGGAAAATTGAAATGCACCTGCACACGGAACAGACTGTCTCCAGAGGTGGGGGAGGGCCGTCCCTCCACCGGACAGAATTGATTTGTGCGCCTGTAGTCGAGCATTATTTGTGTTGCTATCAGTTTTCGACAAGTTCACCTTGATCTCTACGGAGTCGTCAAAACCTGTCCGGTATCTCACAAACCTGGCTGCCTATGTAGTTCAAACCAGATGGCCTTGAATGATCAGCATATTCTTTTTGCCCTGTATTAAAAAAAAACAAAAAAACTTGGGCTAGCATCACATAATATCACAGGAAATTGTAATGAACCAAATGTATAGGTAAATGTGGTAGAAATTTTAGGAATTCCTTCCCACCCACCCTCTCTACTTTTTAAGTCAGAGTTGCTGATAATTCACATCTCCAAGGGTTTAAGGTAAGGTCCCCCTGTGTTCCCGCAGCAGAGGAAGCAAGGGAGGGAGGAGGTTGGGGGTTGCGGGGGAGGGCTGAGGGTTGGGTGGGGTGCTTAAGTCCCCCTAGGCTGGGGAGGCGAGTGTGGTCCCCAGGAGAGTGACTGTGGCTTCTGCTGCCCGTGCAGGATAAAGGAAGAGTGGAATTTCGTGGCCGAGTGCAGGAGGAAGGGCATCCCCCAGGCTGCATACTGCAAGAATGGCTTCGTAGACACCAGCGTGAGGCTTTTGGAAAAGATCGAAAAGAACTGTCTCACCAGGCAGAGTTTACTTTCCAAGGAGAGAGACAAACAGAGCAGTGCGTTTGTGTTTGAACTTTCGGGGGAGCAGTGGACGGTGAGTGCAGCGAGGGGGTGCCTGATGCGCAATGTGCGCTGCCCCTGCTGAGCTGAGCTCAGGGTGTTGGCCTTGGCCTTGGCCCTGACCCAGAGAGCGCTCCTGCCTCTAGAGAACTTTCCCATGGATGGGGAGGAAACTGTTGGGCTCCGAACCAGGTTTTCACATCCCTTCCTCTGTGCAAGACCATGCCTTCCTGCTGGAGAGTGAGGCAGGATCCCCTTGGGTCCCTTGGAGGCTGGCAGGGGCTGGGACCCTGGGGGGAGTGGGCCCTCCCCTGGATGGCACAGCCTTTAAAATGTTTAATCCTGACGTCTCCCCCCAGATGTTAAAATCACTTTGCCTTTAAAAAAAAATTTAATGATTACTTATTTTTGAGAGAGAGAGAGAGCAAGCAGAGAGGGGCAGAGAGAGAGGGAGACACCGAATCCGTAGCAGGCTCCGGGCTTCGAGCTGTCAGCACAGAGCCCACACAGGGCGCTCGAACTCACAAACCACGAGACTCACTTTGCCTTTTTTTTTTAATGAACTGTGACTTTCACCTAACATCTTCCAGGGGGTGGTGACTTTGCTCAAGTGTCAGAGTGTGCAGAGCAGCAAAGGGATTTCGGCAGACCGTTTAGCTGTTTCTCCTCTGAGATTCTGAGGCCAGGACAAAGATGCCCCTTTCTTTCTCCAGCGTTTACGGTGGCTTCCTGCTCCCTCCGCCCCTGACCTGCTGCTTTGCTTGGAGAGGCATCTCCAGGGCTTGCCCGTATCTGACGTTTCCTCGTGCAAGCAGCACCTGCGTGTGCCACGGGCAGGTGAACCCGGGCTGCGGTCCCTTTCTGGGGGACAGGGTTCTCTGGGACGTGCCCTCCATCTCTTTTTATCTCCCCAACTGCTAGCTGAGGGGGCTCTGGGCCCAGAGACTAAATTTTGGGGGGTGATCCTGGGCTGTCCTTTATTAGCCATGTGACCTGGGGCAGTTTACTACACTCTTATATATTTTATCTCCTCCCCAGTAAGATGGTGCTAACGCTTCCGTTGGACCCTCTGAGGGCTGTTGCAGGGGCGAAATGAGCGGATATTCTCATTTCTTAGCGGCACTTCCCTCTGACACTGGGAGAGATTATTATTGTAAGACCTTAGTGTTCTTTCTCCTGCGTCCCCATCATCGAGATCAGTGGGTAGTGGGTACTCGTCTGGATTTCTTTTCTTTTTTAACCTTTATTTATTTATTTTGAGAGAAAGAGAGAGAGAGTGAGCAAGCAAGAGCAGGGGAGAGGCAGAGAGAGAGAAGGAGAGAGAGAATCCCAAGCAGGCTCCATCCATGCTGTCAGTGCAGAGCCCGACATGGGGCTTGAACCACAAACTGTGAGATCATGACCCAAGCCAAAGTCAGATGCTTAACTGACTGAGTCACCCAGGCGCCCCTCGTCTGGATTTCTAATTAAATACTACTGGTAAATCATTCCCAGGTGCTATCGTCAAACACGGTCCTGGTCTAAGTGCTTAGCCCACAGGGGTTACCTAGCCCGCCTGGAGGACTTACAGCGATAAGTACTTCTCAGCACCTTGATGATTGTATCCCAGAGCACTTGAGCCAGGGGAGCCGTCCGATACCGCTGGGTTCTTCCGTCACTGGAGAAATGAAAGCCCAGGGAGGTGGTGCGCCTGGAAAATGGCAGAGCCTGGCCCAGAATTCAGGTGCTCTTTCCTATCATAACTCATAAAAACATTTAGAAATTTGGCACAGCAAATATGAGCTGTTGGTCAAGCAACTAAGTAGGAAGGGAAAGGTAACACAAATTTTAAAATCTAATGCATGGGCAGATTTTGCTTTCAGAAGATGTTAAATTCGTGTGTTGTAAATAAATCATGTATGTGGTGGCTATGGGGGGAGCCTGGCTGTCTGTGTTCACCAGACATTTGATTTTAGTGACATCACGAATCCACGGCAGTTTTGAAGTCGGGCTAATCTGCTATTGCAAAATTAATGACAAATGCAGAGTCTTTTTGTTTTTTAAGTTTATTTGAGGGGCCCCTGGGTGGCTCAGTCGGGTAAGCGTCCGACTTCGGCTCAGTCATGATATCACGGTTTGTGGGTTTGAGCCTGGTGTCTGGCTCTGTGCTGACAGCTCGGAGCCTGGAGCCTGCTCTGTCTCTGTCTCTCTCAAATAAATAAATATTAATTTTTTTTTAAATATTAAAAACAATTTTTAATTATGTTTATTTATTTTAAGAGAGAGAGAGATGGAGTGCGAGCAGGGGAAGGGCAGAGAGAGAGGGATACACAATCTGAAGCAGGCTCCAGGCTCTGACCTGTCAGCACAGAGCCTGATGCAGGGCTCGAACTCCCAGACTGCGAGATCATGACCTGAGCCAAAGTCACTTAACTGACTGAGCCACTCAGGTACCTAAAAAAATAAAAAAAAAATTCAGGTTTGTTTGAGAGAGAGAGAGAGAGAGAGAGAGAGAAAGAGTGAACAAGCAGGGGAGGGGCAGAGGGAAAGGGAGAGAGAGAATCTCAAGCAGGCTCTACATTGTCAGCACAGAGCCTGGCTTGAGGCTCGATCCCACGAACTGTGAAATCATGACCTGAGCTGAAATCAAGAGTTGGATGCTTAACAAACTGAGCCACCCAGGCGCCCCTACAAAATCTTAAAAGTGGCTTCGAGAAGTGGCTGTTGAGCTGGCAAATGTAGGGCCTGGTGCGCTCACGCATGCTCTCTCGTCTTCTTCGTTGATGCCCCGATGTACTTAGCTTTGTGCACGCTGCCCCTCTGCTCCAACACATTGAGGAACTAGTCGTGACTGATGTCATTCATTTTATTTTAGGAGCTCCCCGATTCACTGAAGGAGCAGACACACCTGAAAGAATGGCACATTAGCAATACCCGGATTCAAATCATTCCTACCTATATTGAGCTGTTTCAAGCCATGAGGATTCTGGATCTGCCAAAAAACCAAATCTCCCGTCTTCCAGCTGAAATTGGTATGTTCCCTAGCGAGAGCCTTCGGCATTCTGGTCTGGTGAGTGGACAGCTGGCGGGCAGGCAGCATGGCACTCCAGGAAACTGCTGGACTGGGCTGTTTCCTGTGTCCCCAGAGCCGGTGGCTTGTTTGCAGCATCTCCTGGGTGATGGGGGCAGCGACACCACCATCCCACCTGTGGAACTCAGCACAGGCAGATGCTGGCCAGTTGCTCAGAAACTAGAAGTGTCATGAGTGACCAATGCTGTATTTAGGAACTTTGTATTTATTTTCTTTTAGTTTCAGAAAGACAAGCATGCAACGACATGTTCGTTGTAAACATAAACTACAACCAGTTGGTCCCACATATTAGTTCGTTGATGAGTTTAGTGTAGCCTGTTAGGTCATTTTGATCAACATTTTATACATTTCCATCATTTCTCAGTTCAGCTGCAGTACCTGGAAATGAAGACCGCGATGGTTATTCCTGCTTCTCCTTCTCTTGGGGTGTGAGGGGTGGAGGTCTGGGGGCTGCCTGTAGTTTGATGGATTAAATAGAGAGTAAGCAAAAAACGCTCACCAAGGACCACATGCTCAGGATAAAAGAGGAGCTGATATTTAATAAAGTCCTTAAAAAACAAATACAAAATTATGTTTCCTGTCTCTCCCACCATCATTTATACAAATGTTTTGTATCTTTGTCTTGTTTTTGCTGCGAAAAAACCTTAAGGGATCGACCCCATGATGTTTATTTGCTCTGATGACAGGTTGTTTGAAGAACCTGAGAGAACTCAATGTGAGTTTCAACCATCTGAAGAGCATTCCTCCAGAACTGGGGGACTGTGAAAATCTAGACAAACTGGATTGTTCCGGAAATCTAGAATTAGCTGAGCTCCCCTTTGAAGTAAGAAGGCAATCACGTTTGCACTATGATTTACTTTTATTTGGCTTATGACACGGGATGATCTCTAACGTGGGGAAGATGTTTTACAAGATGGAAGCCATCTTTGTTATATCACGTTTCAGTCATGATACCAGCAAGTAGTTGAACTTCATTCCCGCTCTTTACAAAAGTAATTAGCGTATGCGTGTTGTTATTCCTTTCTAGTTAAGTAACTTGAAGCAAGTGACATTCGTAGATATCTCGGCAAACAAGTTTGCCAGTGTCCCGATCTGTGTCCTGAGGATGCCTAACTTGCAGTGGTTTGATATCAGCAACAATAGCTTGACTGACCTGCCTCAAGATATAGACAGGTAGCTACTCACATTCCGAAGGTGAGGTGTGTACGCATTAGTTACTAACGCCTTAAACACTGTTACCTCTTTAAACACGCGTAACCCATGAATGGTCTTCGAAATCAACGAATTTTCTAGGAGTTTATTGTTTCTGGGAAATGAGTCTGGTTCTTTATATAATAAGACAGTTTCCAGTCTGTGTCATATGTGTGTAAGCATATACATGTGCATTTGAACACATCTTCACTGTCTTGCTGAACTTTAATTTACTTCCGTCCTCAACAGAATGGTATCATTAACTTTCTTTTATTCCACAGAAATAGAAAAGCGTGCTTGTCATGTATGGAATGGAAACCTATCACTTTATGTTTTTATACATATATTGTATATGGAATAGGAACATACTACTCTGTTTAGAGTATCAGTAAGGATAATTTTTATTGGTGTCATTTATTGACTTATTATACAAAATCTTTCAAACAAAATTGATATGATTTGTAAGGTTTCTCCAATTATTTCCTTGTATGTCGTGTTTAAAAAAATAATCACAGTGGGGCACCTGGCTGGCTCAGTCAGTAGAACGTGTGAGTCCTGATCTCAGGGTTGTGAGTTCAAGCCCCACGCTGAGTGTAGAGCTTACTTAAAAAAAATAATTACCCTGGATCACGTAAGATTCCTTCCTTCATTCATGCATTCATTTATTCATTCATTCATATATTCCACCAATAATATTAGGCTCTGGTATGGCAGGCCCAGAGTTTAATGTGGTTTCAAATCCACGGTCTTCGTTATAAAGATACAGCATAATAGTAAGTAAGCTGTATTGGCACAGAAGCCAAAACTGGCTCAGTTCTGAAGGTCATTCCTACGACCTTTCTCTACTCCTAGTACCTATGGCATATTGGTACTTTCCAGGTTGTGGGACTAAGTGGGAATTGTTTTAGTTTGAAACCCAAGGGGAACTCTGTGAAATATTGGTGGGATCAGTCAAGATTTTGCAAATGAATGCAAGAAAAAACTGGGGGGTGTTACTGAGTTAGAATCAAATGGGAAATCAGTGACACACGGCTGGAGCATAGTTTGCTCATTTCCTGTTCATTCTGCAGGTTATTTTCCATTTTAAAGGTAGGGAATATGATGGGAGAGGAATGCTGTGCTTTCAAGATGTGCACAAGGAAGTATGTTGCCCAAATCTGTTCATTCTCAGCCCAGCTCCAGGGCGCATCCTTTCCCACGCCCTGCTGACCCCAGGGAATGTGACGGACCCTTGGAGGGATGTGCTGGGTGTCAGGCCCCCTCTCGGCTTCATGCACATTGTGTGGTTTGCTTATCCAGCTGCTCTGTTAGGGTCTTCGACTGGCAAGTAAGTCAGTGAACCTTTAAAATTCATGTCACCTGGCATGACTCTATTTAAATATTTAAATCAGTCTATTCTCAAAAGGGTCACGTACATAAGATAAATGGCATAGGGATTTCATACCAGAATTTATTTGTCATTCACTTTGGTTTCTCAGCTATGAATATAATCCTTATATTCTATTCCCTTTTTCTCCTTCTTAGGCTAGAAGAATTGCAGACCTTTATCTTGTACAAGAACGAGCTGACCTATCTTCCGTACGCCTTGCTTAACCTGAAGAAGCTCTCCTTGCTAGTCGTCAGCGGGGACCGTTTGGTGGAGCTCCCCACTGCCCTGTGTGACTCGTCCACACCTTTAAAGTGAGTAGATCCCAGTAGAGACACTCCAACACAAGGTAAAGAGTGCCTGGAGCCTGGGCGCCTACCCAGGAACCAGATTAGGTGGTTCTTGTACTCTGAGGACCTGATACCTGTTCACAGAAGTTCTGATGCCGTTTTGCAGGATTTTGAAGGTTTTGGCCCCTGACACGGGGAGGTAGAACTCATAGGATTTCTGGGCAGATGCTACCGCTGTTTGAAGTGTGACAAAGCATTTGTCCAGGGCTCACTGGTCTGTTGTTGAGCGTGGAGGGTCAGTGGCTCTTGAATGTTTCCTGGTTGCCTGACTCTTCTTTGGTTTCCTTAGAGGTACATGCAAACCACCCCAAAGTAAGAAAAACCATCCATGCGAATGTGACACAAACAGATTCCAATCTAGCATTAGACATTGAACGGGTCTTTCTTACCTTGGAAGTGGACTTGAAAAGCCCCTGCTCCAACCTCCTGTGAAGCTGACTCCAGGGCGTAGCCCCTTGGCTCCAGGCTAGCATGTCCTGCCAGAATTTGAGGCTTTGGGTGTACCCCGCCTTCACCTGTATCCTGAGCCCATTTTGATCCATTCCCAGGAACCTTTACACGAGGCTACTCCAGTGAGAGCCACTGCATCACTGTGTCCAGAATGTCCATCTGCCTTGAGTACCAGTTGTTGGCTAAAACCACCATTCAAGGGGCTATTTCCCAGGGGTGTCCAATTCTGTCAGTGGTAAATGCTCACTTTCAGCTTAAATCTTCCTCATCTTCCAATCTGGGCAATAAAATGCATAGCAGACAGAAATAAACAAGTTGACAATTGCGAAGAGAGAGACTACATTCATTCCTGTGTAATCACAAGATGAACAGGGATGTGACATCTTCTCCCCACTGCCCCACCGTACTCTTTCCACTGGAGTGGGTCCTCGCCTGTCCTTGGCTGTCCCAGGAATGTCTTCTGGATGAAAAGAGGCCCCCTGGTGAGAGGGGTGGCAGGACTCATCCTTAGAGCCCCTCCCACATTCAGCCAGCTGGGAGGCGGTGTGATAGCTTCATAACCAAGGGCGGACAGGAGGAGAGCTTCTGGTCAGGGTAAAACTGACCTGTGTGCAGGTAACTAAAGTCATTTCAAATGATAATAATTGTAGGACTTGGAAATCTGAAAGAATGAGATGGAAGCTCTTTGAACTAATAAAAGTTTAATTTAAAAAAACCTAGATATAAGTTTGCCTTAAGACTTCTATAAATAACCTATAGAAAAATAATGGAAGGAATAAAGACAGTAAGTATTAGCCAAAAATAGAAAATCCTAAAAATGAAATCTAGAAAAAAATCCTAGTAAAATAGTTCTCTTACACAAAGAAAACTACAAAGTGCTCCCAAAGGCTATTGAAGAGGTCTTGAATATATGGCAAGGCATACTGTTTTTTCTGGATGAAAAGACTATAAACATATGATTTCTTATAAAAATTATACTTAAGTGTAATATGATTCCAGTCATGACCCCAGTGGGATTTCTTTTTTTGGAACTTGAAAAACTGATTTGAAAGTATACCTGAAAGGCAAAAAGCTAAGAGCCGCAATGATAATTTTGGAAAACACGAGTGACGGGGCAGAATTTGCCTTACTGAGAATTACAATGTGTTTAAAAGGTGTAATAACAGGGCGCCTGGGTGGCTTAATCGGTTAAGCATCCGACTCTTGGTTTCAGCTCAGGTCATGATCTCACAGTTTGTGAGTTCGAACCCTGCATCAGGCTCCATGCTGACAGTGCAGAGCCTGCTTGGGATTCTCTCTCTACATATATCCCTCCCCTGCTCACTCTCTCTCTTCTTCTCTCTCGAGATAAATAAATAAACTTAAAAAAACACAGTGTAATAGTCAAAATGAGGTGGTGTTAGGCAGTGAATTATTAGAACAGAATAGGTGGTACTAAAAGCGACTCTAATATATGACACAAGGATTTTCATAAACCAGTGGGGAAAGTATGAGTGACTTAATATGCCATTAAAGAAATTGGCTACTTAGGGAAAGACAAAGACTGTTCGTCACTTTATAGCATAAGACAGCTTAGGGCATATAGCCATGTATATATTGTATATCGTATATAGCATGTAGGAAGACATATGGATAACGCCACAGATTAAATATAAAAAGGAAACCATAAATGAACCATTAACGATGGTACATTGACCATGTATTTAACACCTATCCTTCTTGAGACCCCACTGAGATGAGGAAATTAATAAAACCTGCAATCCACAATGATCAAGACAGTGGGAGAAGGCTTTCCCAGAATGAGAGATATTAACACAACTTTGGAAGAGATACAGCAGACAGAACCGTGGTGACTGATAAAACTTGTATAAAATAGGCTCAAGTTCAGAGACCAAACCAAGAAATTGAGCCCATTTGCTCTGGAAAACTTCGCAGAAGATTGAGGTCAGAAATTCGAAGTACATGTTGGTGCAGACCGAGACACGATGCTAAAAATAAAGGAAAATTTCATGTAAACAGACGATCCCCACCTTCCAATCTCCTCAATTCTACCGGGAAGAGCACTCACCCCCAGCAGTCTGGCCCCCTGACCAAAAGCCTGAGGTTTCCTCTAGGGTGGTCCCTGGGGGAAAGACCCGGGAGTTCTGTGTTTGGAGACTCCCCAGGGGTCTGGCAGCCCACGGTGGAGCTGACCCCTGGGCAAGGGCTGTCCAAACGTTCAGGTGCCCAGCCCGTACTGTGTGGTCTCAGCCCCAAATATGAAGGCATCACCAAGCCTTCCCAGATAATTGTCACAAGAATATGAATTTTTCAACTTTAGAATCAAATGGCAGGCAAGATAGAAAAGTTAAATATGGTTTTGGATCAGAATGCAGATGGCGTTGGTGTTAACAATGCAAAAGTAAAAGTACGCAATGTCTGTGATGTGCTTCGAATGCATCAAAAAAATAAGATGGCTTGATGAGTAGATGGAGGGATGGACAGACGGATGGGTATGTGATAAGGCAAGAGCAGTAAAATCTTAAATATGGAACCTAGGTGGTGGGTATGGGGATGTTCACTGTAAAATTTTTTTGACTTTTCTGAATGTTGGAAAATTTTCATAATAGGATGTTGAAAAAGTAAAAGTATAGATCATAAAAATTGGGAGGTGAGAGGGTCGGGGAACTGAAGAGAAGAGAAGAAATAAATACCTTCCCTCGATTCAACAACATTGAAGTATTGGTCCTGCATAAAAGAGATTTCCAGTAGGTTAGGTAAAAATAATGATTGATTGATGAAAGAGATTGTCTCTGGGATCTGAGAGACAGAGGTAGGGTGAAAGACCATGGCTTTAAATAAAAAGTATCCTTGTGCTAATCAAATTTTAAAACAATACAGGGGCGCCTGGGTGGCTCAGCTGATTAAATGTCCAACTCTTGATTCAGCTCAGGTCATGATCTCACAATTCATGAGATCCAGCCCCTGTGTCCAGCTCTGCAGTGACGGCCTGGAGCCTGCTTGGGATTCTCTCTCTCTCCCTCTCTCTTTCTCTCTCTCTCCCTCTCTCTTTCTCTCTCTCTCCCTCTCTCTTTCTCTCTCTCTCTTCCCTTCTGCTCATGTTCTCTTTCTCTTTCAAAATGAATAAATAAACATAAAAAAATGAAAATATGGACAGTGATTACTTTGATAAAACATTGAAGAATGATAAAATATAGGCTTATTTATTTATTTTTTGATAGGGAAGAGTGATAAAAATTAATTCAATGGAAGAGCTTGCAAAGGAAAAGTTGAATAGATCTATTTACATAGAAATGACAACTTTGTTGCTCTCTCCACATTTAGACATTAAATAAAATTAAAAGGAAGATGAACTAAGGAATATGTGTACTGAAATAGGACAGATGGGTGGCTTTATCTTCCAGGTTTATAGAACTGCTACAAACCAATGAGAACAGCTAACACCCAACCTGGCAGGGCCCACAGACCAAAGACTATTCGAGGGATTTCCTTTTTGTTTTTTGTTTCTTGTATTTTTAAAATTAAAAACATTTTTTTATGTTTATTTTTGAGAGAGACAGAGAGAGAGAGAGAGAGAGAGAGAGAGAGTGTGCAGGTGGGGGAGGGGCAGAGAGAGAGGGAGACAGAGAATCCGAAGCAGGCTCCAGACTCTGCACTGTCAGCACAGAGCCCAACGCGGGGCTTGAACCCACAAACGGTGAGATCTTGACCTGAGCCAAAGTCTGATGCTTAACCAACTGAGCCCCCACTGGGCGCCCTGAGGGATTTCCTATTTTGAATTAAAATAATAACATCACCTTGCACATCAAACCATCTTTTGAAATTATGAAGACAGATCAAATCCCATTTTAGTTTCTCTCCTCGAGCTTGTCTATCTTTTGGTAGCGATGTCCATCTTTTTGTGGGGATTTTGTCTGTTGAGTCCTTTGTAATTTAACCCCACCTCATTTTAGAGTTTGATATCACTAATGGGGAGTAATAGCAAACCTAGTAGGACATCATCCAGTTTAAAGGGCCTGACGGTGAGCAAGTGCTAGCATCCGCCTCACGGCCTCCTGCCTGCTGTCCTCTGCGGTTCAGTAGCTCTCATTTTCCCAGAAGTCCCCTGAGCAAGATTGCTCCCATAATCCTGTTAGATCATTCCACAGGGCAGTTCCACTGTTGACGCTAATATTATGTGGTCTGCTGTGACCTTCAAGGATAAGCAAGAACTTGTGATTCAGTACCATAAAAGTTTTGCTTCCTATGAGAGGAATTTTGCGGTAAAAAATGCACAGGTGAAAATGTGATATTGTCCATATTTTCTTGCATAGATTTGTAAGCCTTATGGACAATCCTATTGATAATACCCAGTGTGAAGATGGTGTGGAAGTGCTGGAAAGTGAGCAAGATCGTCGACACTTTGATAAAGAATTTTTGAAAGCCTATATTGACGATCTTAAAGAAAGAGGTATGTTAATCATCTTTAAAATTCTTTTAAATGAATGTACAGAATTCCATGTGCTCACACAACATATCTGACACGAGTCACATTGACAAATGCTAATTGGTTATTTTTCCATGTACAAAATATATACAGTTTCTCTAAAATATCAACAGTTTCCAGGGCAGCTTGAAAACCTGATACAGCATCAGCTATTTGACAAGGGTCAGGGAACAAATCCTTAAGACGGGGCATTCCTAACTGTAGATGAGTTTTTAACTAAATGACATTGACAAAAGGGTATCCTAGTTAATGGCAAGGTAAGATTCCATTTCGAAGTCCATTTAAGTTCAACTTTAGAAAAAGCTGTGTCTTACATAAATCAAGGTCCACTTACGTAAAAATCACAAAAGGAAAAGCACGAGGTGGCACACTGGTACTTAGGTTTGTTTAGCTTGGTTTTCCCACAAGGTGGTGATATTACAGAGGGTGGGCAGTCACAGGACCTCAGGAAAGGGCGGGAAGCCTTTTCCCCAGTGGCTGTTTCCAAAGTGTTTTCCGGAAGGTTAGAAGCCCTTCCTTCTGCCACAAGCACACAAACATAGGAAAAAGGCATAAGTCACTCTTTGTTTTTCTCATCACCACCTGCTTCCTGGGTATGGATGCCTGAGAGTTCTCTCTTACTTTTCCAGTTCTCTTTTGTTGGTAAATTGGGCATGGACCTGCGAGAAAGTTGTCATGTGGTGGATTTAGGGAGGAGGTAGCCCTGGCCCCCAGGACTCTGAAAATGTGCACCTAGTCACCCTCGGAAAATCTGCATGTGGGCTTGCTCCTCCCCCGTTCATAGACTAAAGATGATTGGTCACATTTAGATAGTCAGGGATTTCCAGACAGGACTGAAAAATACCATTTATTTGGCAAATTAAAATTTTTTTCAAGTAAATCTCTATGCAATTACCTCTGATCTACTTGGCCATCCCTAATCTTGAATGTTGAAATATTATGAAATAGGGGCGCCTGTGTGGCTTGGTCGGTTGAGGTGTCCAACCTCAGCTCAGGTCGTGATCTCACGGTTCGTGAGTTTGAGCCCCACAATGGGCTCTGTGCTGTTAGCTTCAGATCCTCTGTCTCCCTCTCTCTCTGCCCCTCCCCCACTGGCACTCTCTCCCTCTCTCTCAAAAATAAACATTAAAAAATCTTTAAAAAATACAAATATTATGAAATACATTAGAAATGTGTGTGAAACATGAAACAAATAGCAGAACCATTTATTTTGTCAAAATTTATCTTTGGGTTGTATAATTTTCCTCTTAGGTAAACCTTTATTGTTGTATTTTATTGATTTGTTCATAATTACATTTTAGAGCTATTGTTTAAAAATGCAAGAAAGAATGAGAGAAAATAGATATTTAGCTTTGAATCTGTTGGTCAGCGATAAAATAATTTGCTTTTAAAAAGCTAACTTTAGTGATGATAGCTTTTTTTTACTTTAATTTTTTTAATGTTTATTTATTTTTGAGAAAGAGGGGGAGACCGATTGTGAATGGGGGAGAGGCAGAGAGAGAGGGAGACCCAGAATCCAAAGCAAGCTCCAGGCTTGGAGCTGTCAGCACAGAGCCCGACGCGGGGCTTGAACTCACGAACTATGAGATCATGACCTCAGCCAAAGTCGGTCGCCCAACCGGCTGAGCCACCCAGGCGCCCCTAAAAAGATTTTTTTTAAATGATTATTTTTGAGAGAGAGTGCAAGTGGAAGAGGGGCAGAGAGAGAGGGAGACACAGAATCCAAAGCAGGCTCCAGGCTCTGAGCTGTCAGCGTGCAGCCTGACGTGGGGCTTGAACTCACAAACCCTGAGGCTCATGAACTATGAGATCATGACCTGAACCGAAGTCGGATGCTTAACGGACTGAGCCACCCAGGCGTCTCTAGTGATGATAGCTTTTGAATTCATTCACTTATTTCTAAATAATTATAATAATTCTATCCTTCATATATTCATGTTGGTTCACATGATATTGCCAATATTCAGCTTGTAAAAATGTAAAATGTAAAACCTGTAAAAATGACAGTTTCTTAACAGTTCAACCTATGTGTGGTTGGGCATATTTTTAAGGTTTGTTTGTTTTCTTTTCTTCATCGTGGTGTCTTCCCTCTTTTCTCTCTTTCCCCCCTCACACTAAGTTTGAGTCAGACCCAGAGTCCAAAGCTGTAAGGAAAAAAGGTAGCTTTAGTGAGTCATGTGACCCTCCAACCTCATGTGCTTCAAGCATGATGAGGAAATGAAACTCCTCACTGGTCCTCAACCATTGGTGACCCTATAAATCACCTTCAGGCCCCGCCCTCAGAGATTTTGACTCACCAAGTCTGGGGTAGGGCCCAGAACGTGCATTTCTAACAAGTTCCCAGGTGATGTTGATGCCTTGGGTCCGGGAGCCTTACCTGGAGAGCCATTGGAATAGACCATCCTTTGACAATATTTGGCTGTGAAGGCAGAGTGGGCGGTAACCAGTGGGAAGAGCAAGACCGAGAAAAGGTGTATTTCCTAACATCCTACTTGGTTTCAGAATAGCCCAAACTTTGTTGACACACCATCTTCCCATCTACCTGGTGTCCACGGTCTCAGGTCCTTGGCCATCTCTTTCTGTCTTGTCAATTGGTATTATTTTAGGGTCATACAGGTTCCCAGAGCCTGATGTAGCTGTGTGAGTCTGTTGGGGAGGTTGCCAAAGTGTGAGTCTGTTGGGGAGGTTGCCAAAGAATGAGGGCTAATAATTCTATCCTAGATCTAAACATTTCTAAAGCGTGACTAAACATTTGTGAAGGCAAATGTCACCATTAATGGGGATAGACAAGTGCCTTTATCTCTATACTTAACATATGAAGTGGTAGTAACTTGTGTAGTGACAAAAGCCATGGCATGTAGCTACAGTTGGTGATAAAATGGGGAATGGTTGAGTCTCTTTGTTTCTCTTTTTACAGAATCTGTTCCCAGCTATACCACCAAAGTATCTTTCAGCCTTCAGCTTTGAGATCATCCATCAGAAGGCTGCAGAATCTCCCTGTCCCATGGAGATGTAAATCTTGGCGTTGTGGAATAACGGTTTGTGCTTAAGGACAAAGTCTAGACACCACAGTCATAGTTAGGAAAAATGTTTTTCAAATTTCACATTAATGAATACTTCGCTCTGTGGGCTGGAGAATTGATAAACGGGCTTATCTAAGTAATATGTAAGGGTTCATTTGCATATACTTATTTCCAAATAATGCACTTTTAATATTTTAGAAAATGTGTTCATTTAAAAAATTATAACTCAAAGACCAAATTCGGAAGTTGATCGCATTGATTTTAGGAATCCAGGGATAAAGAAAGGGGTTGTAAAAAGAGTACTTGTATTGGACTAGTCAAATGAGATTTTATTTTATTTTGAAAGAGTTTTTTTAATTAAAAATTTTTAATGTTTTATTTATTTTTGAGAGAGAGAGAGAGAGAGAGAGAGAGTGCAAATGAGGGAGGGGCAGAGAGAGAGAGACACAGAATCCGAAGCAGGCTTTAGGCTCTGAGCTGTCAGCACAGAGCCTGACGTGGGGCTTGAACCCACGGACCGTGAAATCATGACCTGAGCTGAAGTCAGACACTTAACTGACTGAGCCACCCAGGCACCCCTATTTTGAAAGAGTTTTAATACGTTATTTCTTTTACTGAGAAAAGTTTTCCTTGGGTTTATACACTGCTATTTTCATATGTTTTAATTATGTTTTGTAAGTATAGGGTCTCGGGAGAGACCTTAGGTATAATTTGGGCATTGACGGTAGAAAGAAGGGCTGGATTGTCTGCCCACGTGTTGGGCACAAGACACTCAGAGGGTGTGCTGGTAGCCCTGGCAGAGGCAGTGTAGGGGTCTGGCTGGTCCTGGGAAGCCTTACGTGGCCTGCATGGATGGTCCCCCTGCCCTGAGTGGGAACCTCGGGGGTCCAAGGACCCACCTTAGAGCAGGGAGCAGAGGCAGTATCTTCAGGGACTCCTCCTCCAAGATGGCACCCAGGGTAGCAGGGATGACTAGTCCATACTGTGGAGGAGCCTCTAGCAAGGTTTCCTTGCAGGTACCACAGGAGAACTCTGCCTGTGGCCAGAATGCTGTGGTCCACGGGGAGCTCATGAGACCGTTTTATGTTGGCAATGATGGGATTCATTATAGGGCTTTGAACTCTTACAACACATCATATGATTAGGAGAAATTGTACAAATATCTATTTTTATACCATTATCTTGGGCTAAAATCAACAGGATTGTGAGTTGAAGATAAGCTTTAACAAGTAGCTTTCATGACTAAGAAAGAAAAAGTGCATATTTCACATATTTATATATGAATCGACTCCTACATGGTCTAGTTCAGTGTGGTCAAGTAGAATTTTCTGCAGTGATGGAAATGTTCTTTATCTGTGCTGTCCAAATGTAGTGACCACCAGATACATGTGCTTTTTGACTACTTGAACAATGACTGTTATAACAAGAATTTTTAATTAATTAAGAATTTTAAATTAAATTAAATTTTAGATTGCCACAGGTGGCTACCATATTGGACACACATGTCTAGCCAGTTGAGTGTTTTGGGAAGAAATGAAGGGTGATTTTAATTTTCTCTTATCAGAAGGGCTACTATGACACCCTCCATATTTTGTCTTGATAGATTTAATCATGATTCCAAGTATTTTATCCTCAACAGATACAAAACAGCTAGAGCATTCTAGAACCACATGGTAATACTTAAGTGGAGGATTGCCTCAAGTTAAAAACAAACTCTGAGAAGTAGGTTAAGAGATGAAAAGAGTAGGAAAATGAGAAATCACTTCAAGTGAACCTCAAACAATTGTATTTTTCTTTTTAACTCCTTAAAAATGGGAGTGAAATTTATTAATTATACTACTTGAATGAGTTTGAAATTTTGTTTCGTGCCATGGTATATGTTATAGATATCCAAGTAGAAAATAAATCTTCAAAGGGGGCTAATGGGAGCTTTCATGCAAATTGTCCACAACTTATGTAAAATTTATTTCAATAAAACCAGTCTTTTGTGCAAAAACCTTGTGTTGCTGTTATATATAGACAAAGGAAAAAGTACTGTGCCCATATAGAATTATTTCATGTTACATAATATCCCAAACCAAATATATTGTTTGAATAGGATGTTTGTAGAGACACTATTTAATCTATTCATATAAGTCTAAAAACGCAGCAAGATTATAATGTAGAACATGTATCTTAGTGGCAATACCCTAGAGATTCGAAAATTTTACGTGATGTGTATGGGCTAATTCATAATTTGGAAAAGGAATTTCCATTGTGGGGTATATGTATGAGCACTAAAGCAATATGAATAGGGAATAAGATGTACTTCTTAGAAGAAAAATGTTCTGGTTCCAAAAGCTAATTAGTATAACCCGTTTTTCATACATTGGATGTTAAAGGGGCAAAGACACTTAGGTGAACTCATTCAGTAGTGCATTTTAATTACTAGCAAGGTCTGCATCACATTTCTTTAAAAAATTTTCTTTAATGTTTATTTATTTTTGAGAGAGAGAGAGAGAGAGAGAGAACGTGAGAGCAGGAGAGGGGCAGAGAGAGAGGGAGACACAGAATCCAAAGCAGGCTCCAGGTCCTGAGCCCAGAGCCTGACGCAGGGCTTGAACTTGGGAACAGTGAGATCATGATCTAGGCCCAAGTCAGACGTTTAACTGACTGATGGCCCCGCATCACATTTCTTGACTCGAGCTTTCTAGAATGACTGTTTGGTGTGCTTGCCAGACTCCAGTTTAGGGTAACTTCATGATGATGGCAAACAGAAAGGTCCAGAAATCAGTTACTGTCTTTCCTTCTCTGTGTCCTTTCCTTTCCACTTCAATGTGTCTCTTGACTCTCTCACTACTTCTGAGCGGGAAGGAAAACGTACTCCGAGGTACTGTTTTGTGGTGGGTGTAAGTTTACTCGATTCTAATTTCCTGTGTCCTATTTCTGTTCCATTCCTGATACATAGGGGCAGCAAATAGTTTTCCCCACCCTACTTGTCAGTAGCAATATTTGCTATCAGAGTAACTTTTGATCATGGAACAACATTTCTTAGGATTTTAAGGTACTTTCCGATTCTTTCTTGAAATTAAAGTCCTTGACTCTAGTCTTCAGCGAGCTTACAAATCATTCAACATCTGCGTCCCTTAATGTCCCAATTATCTAAGTTTTCTACCATTTTCTAGTTTATTTTCCTTATTGACACACCCTAAATCATTCCACCCGTCCCCACCTATCTTTGGATACAGTAGAGTCTTTCTGAGAGGGATACTGGCACATGTTTCCCACCTCCCTGTGTCTGCCATCTCTTTATTGTGCAAACATGGACGCACACATGCATGGACGTTCCAGCTCTTCTGCAATCTGGTCAACTGGGACTCAGGGAGCCAGGACTCTCTCAATAAATAAATAAACATTAAAATATATCTTTATTTTTTAATTTTTCTTTATTTTAGAGAGAGGGAGAGAGAGAAAGAGAGAGAGTGTGAGCAAGTGGGGGAGGGGCAGAGAGAGGGGGGACAGAGGATCAGAAGCAGGCTCTGTACTGACAGCAGAGAGCCCGATGCGGGTCTCAAACCCACAAACCACAAGATCATTAGCTGAAGCTGGAGGCTTAACCCACTGAGTCACCCAGGCACCCTGAGAAGACAACTTCTAAGGCTGAATTCATCTTAAACATTTTATGACTTGCCTTCCACTAAGAACCCCCTTTAAAAATTTTTTTTAAAACTTTATTTATTTATTTTGAGAGAGACAGAGACAGCATGCGTGGGGGCGGGGGGAGAGAGAGAGAGAGAGAGAGAGAGAGAGAGAGAGAATCACAAGCAGGCTCTGCACTGTGAGCACAGAGCCTGATGCAGGGCTCGAACTCACAAAACCATGAGATCATGACCTGAGCCGAAACCGAGAGTTGGATGCTTAAGCAACTGAGCCACCCAGGTGCCCTAGAACCCTTTTTTATATTAACGACCCAGCATGTCCTTCCTACCTCACTGGTCATTCAGCTGCCGGCTGTTTATGGACTACTGGGCACGCTTGTTCCTTAGGCATGTGTTTGTAACTGTCTTGTCCACGCTTACATGTTAAGTTTTCTGGAGTTTGCCGAATAGGTATATAGACTGTGCTCCAATATTTGAAAATGAATAGCAAGCTTCTTAAGAATTTACCTACACATTTCTTTTGTGTTCCCAATACTTCTGTCGGTGCTGAGATGTACAAATGTTATTTCCGATATTGCCTTGAAAGAGTAAGCTTGCTGGGGCGCCTGGGTGGCTCAGTGGGTAAAGTGTCTGACTTCAGCTCAGGTCACGATCTCACGGTTTGTAAGTTCGAGCCCT
Organism: Cryptoprocta ferox; assembly: GCA_028646485.1. Classification (NCBI taxonomy): domain Eukaryota; kingdom Metazoa; phylum Chordata; class Mammalia; order Carnivora; family Eupleridae; genus Cryptoprocta; species Cryptoprocta ferox. The sequence goes on along the minus strand of CM053574.1, from coordinate 14,744,807 downwards.
GCATCAGGCTCTGTGCTGACAGCTCAGTGCCTGGAGCCTACTTTGTATTCTGTGTCTCCCTCCCTCTCTGCCCCTCCCCTGTTTACACACTTTCTCTCTCTCAAAAATAAAAAATAAACATAAAAAAACAATAAACAGAGATCTTTCCTTAAAAAAAAGAGTAAGCTTGCATTATAAAAAATTGCATTTTCTAGAAATCCAAATCAAAGATACAGTAAGATATCACTTCACGCCCATTGGTATAGCTATTATAAAGAAAACAACAACAGAAGATAAGTGTTGGTGAGGGTACGGAGAAGTTGGAACCCTTGTCCCTGTTGGCGAGAGTGTAAAGTGGTGTAATCACTACGGAGAATAGCATGGCGGTTTCTCAAAAAATTAAAAATAGAATTACTGTATGATCCAGCATTTCTACTTCTGAGTATGTATCCAAAAGAGTTGAGCAGGGTCTCAAAGAGGTATTAATCACTTGTATTCCTAGCAGCACTACTCACAATAGCCAAGAGGGGGAAGCCACCCAGATGTTTATGAATGGATAAACAACATGTGGTATATACAAACCATGGAATGTTATTCCGCCTTCGAAAGGAAGGAAATCCTTCCCACGCTACAACATGGAGGAACCGTGAGGATATTATACTAGGTGAAATAAACCAGTGACAAGAAGACAAATACTGTATGAGCCCACCTATATGAGGTCCTTAGGATAGTCATATTCATAGAGACAGAAAGAAGAATGGAGGTTAGCAGGGATTAGGGGGAGGGAGAAAATGCGAGTTGTTGTTTAATGGGTGTAGAGTTCTGAAAATGGAAAAGTCAGTAAGATACTGAGCATGCACTCCAAGTGGGTGTGTATTTGTTTATTTACACATTGTGTCACAGTACCAGTCTACTAATATATCAACATACGTCATAAGCCACACAACAAGAAATAGTAAAGTACAAAGAAACATTAAATGGAGTTTGAAGGTTCTATCCCCAGCCTGAGTAGACGGACCTGCCTTGGCCCTGAGCTGCATGGACCCTGCTTGTGGACACCACTGCTTTGAGACCCAGGTTTTCGGCCTAACGAAAACCACAGCAAGTGCCTCCACAGACTGATGTCATAGGGTCTGGGCAAGTTCCTCTGGTGAGAGGACCCACGGGTCTTGTGAGATTTCCGGATGGTTCTGTGAGCCATAACGGTTTCGGTCTATAGAGAATGAGTGGAATTTCAGTGTCTTTTACACAACATTTAATTGAGGCGAAATTAACATTAAATTAACCATTAAAACTCACATGAAATCAACCATTTTAAAGTGAACAACTCAATGGCGTTTGCCACATTCACAGTGTCGTACAACCACCTCCTCCATCTTGTGCCAAACATTTTCATCACCATTCACCACCTCCTCCTACCCAAAAAAAGCCCCATACATATTAATCCCCTTCCCCGCAGCCCCTGGCAGTCACCAATCTGCCCCCTGTCTCTGTATTGACCTCTTCTGGAAATTTCCTCTCCGTGGGATCATCCTACATGACTTTGAACTTGGCATCATGTTGAGATCCACTGAATAGTCTCTATGATAATCACCACCACAATGACTAGAATGACGCAACAGCAGCAAACATTCCAACACCTGCACCTGGGATTTGGGGCTATGTGGGAACAGAGCCCCTCACTCCAGGGGGTAACCTGGACTTGCCTCTCCACGTGGTGATAGGTGTTTGTTCTCGGGCTCCAGTGGGTGGGTAGGCTCGAAGCCTGCATGGACCCTGAATACCAAGGTCTTGGTAAAGGCTTTCCCTTGTTGGTCTTGGTGCTCCCCTGTCTGGGTAAATCCCTTCCCCTGTTGGCCTCGGTGCTCCCCTGTCTGGGTAATTCCCTTCCCCTGTTGGCCTCAGTGCTCCCCTGTCTGGGCAAATCCCTTCCCCTGTTGGCCTTGGTGCTCCCCTGTCTGGGTAAATCCCTTCCCCTGTTGGCCTCAGTGCTCCCTTCTCTGGGTAATTCCCTTCCCCTGTTGGCCTCGGTGCTCCTTTCTCTGGGTAATTCTCTTCCCCTGTTGGCCTTGGTGCTCCTTTCTTTGGGTAATTCCCTTCCCCTATTGGCCTCGGTGTTCACTGTGTCCACTGTGGTGCCACCCGCTGTGGGTGAGGGCATGAGAATGATGGTCCTGAAAGTAGGTGAGCTGATGGGGGCAAGTGCCGGGGACACTGGTGCCTGGGTGGCTGGACCCACCCCACTCTGAGCGCAAAAGCCCTGCAAACACGCCTCGCAGTTGTTACTGTCATGGGGCCCCTCAAGAGAGATTTCCTTGATTGTAGGAATCTCCTCCATCGACTTAAATCCTTCTCTGTAGCATTTCTTCAGAATTCGGAACACCAAGTTTTTCAGGATCCTTGAGATGTTCTCTTTGGTGAACTCGGGAACCTCAAATGGAGACTGATAGCACTTCCGACATCTCTGGGCAAAGACCCTCATCTTCACGTTGCCCCTGGTTTCCCCCTTACTCTTGTGCATGTGGAAAAGGACCTGAACTTGGGAAGAGGCCCAACTACGAGAGCACAGGGAGCACTGGAACCTGCAGAGACAGAAGAGGAGACCCTCAGCTTGGCCCGGGATGACTGAGTTGGGGGCTGGGCCAGAGGGAAGAGGGGGAGCCCAACAACACATAGACATGGGTCGACTGGAGCTGTGGTTAGTGGGGAAAGAAATCAGCGAGCCCCTCATTCCTGTCCCCATTGGGTCGCCAACGTGTGCTGGGACCCACAGGTGTCTGTCATGAAAATAGTTAATCACAAGGTGTCTGCACTGGGGGAGATCTTCTAAGTCCAACTCGATCATGCTGGAGCCCAGGCACATGCTGGAACTAATCACGTGTGGGGACTCAGCGGGTGTAAGAAGCAGGACTAGACCTCCAGGCTCCTGACCCCAAACCAAGGCTTCTTCACATGTAGACTGAAGTGGGTCAAAAAGCTACAGGTGCAACAGCAGCCATTAAATCAACCCCCAAGAACCCTGAACTGAAATCCACCAATGGTACAAATGGGTGTTGGTTAAGTGCTACCATCTGAAAGTTTATGTCTCCCTGCCATTCACATGCTGGAATACTAAAGGTGACAGATGTTAGAAGGCCTTTGGGATGTGATTAGGTCATGAGGGTGGAGCCCAGGCAAGTGGGATTAATGCTCTTATCAAAAAGACCCCATGGAGCTCCCCAGCTCCTCCCACCATGTGAGGATACAACAGGAAGTCTGCAACCCAGAAGAGGGTTCTCGCCAGACCAGCTGGCACCCTGACCTTGGACTTCCAGCCTCTAGAACTGTGAGCAATACATGTCTGTTGTGTATAGGCTGCCCAGTCTGTTTCTTTTCTTTTTTTAACATTTATTTATTTTTGAGAGACAGAGAGAGAGAGAGAGAGAGAGAGACAGCGTGAGCAGGGGAGGGGCAGAAAGAGGGGGAGACACAGAATGTGAAACAGGCTCCAGGCTCTGAGCTGTCAGCACAGAGTCTGACATGGGGCTCGAACCCACGAACCACGAGATCATGACCTGAGCCGAAGCCGGATGCTCAACTGACTGAACCACGCAGGCACCCCTGGTTTTTTTTTTTTGTTGTTGTTGTTTGTTTGTTTGTTTGTTTTGTTTTGTTTCTTAATAGCTTCCCAAACAGACTAAGACGATAAGTCATAGACATAGACCCACAGATCCGTGTCCTAGGATAAACATTGCTCTGCCCAGTTGCGCAGGGCCCCTGATCTACCTGATCACAGGGCGATCACAGTGTCCAGCTGTCTCTCCTTGTACGCCCCTCGAGCCCAATTGGGTTCTGTGTGTGCCTGGCCTCAGGGTACAAGAGAATGACACCTCTTCTCCCCAGGGAAGAGGGCAATTTCCTGAGCTCAGATATTTGGACGATGCATGTCAGGAGAGATGGAGGGAGGGGAAGAAGGCAGGGGAGCACATGGCTGCGCCCAGGACGGGAATTACGGGACAGACAGAAGTCGCATATGGCAGGGCTGTCTCACGCTCTTCAGATTATCCGTGTGCTCTTTCCCACTTCCCAGCCCCCTCACAGTTAGGGAGGGCAATGTGACCGGCTGCCCAGCGGGATGTAGGCAGTGACGTGCTATTCCAAATTTAGTGCAGAAGCTCTTGGAAAACCCTCCAGCTCTTCTTCCTCTGCCTCTGTGACCTTGGGACCACGTGTCAGGTCAAATCACTGATATTTCGTGGTTTATGTGTTATAGCAGCCAAGCCTCGCCTTATCTGGCTTGATGCAGGGGCACCTAAAGTCTGGCGGGGGGCGGCGGGTGGAGAGTGAATTGGAGGGGGCTGGGAAAAACGAGTCGGTCAAGGTTTCCTTCCTGTGTCTGGATTATGGCCTCACCTCACAGGGTGAACATGACAATGAAATGAAGGGAAGATGCCCAGAGGCTCTCAGCACTGTGATTCAGAGTCGCTAGTGCACTGGAGGGGGGAGGGGCTGGGCTCTACTCTCCTGGGCTGCTGTCCCCTGTCCCTCCCTCTGGGTGTGCTAGCTCGGAGTTCAAGGTTCTCACACACACACACACACAAGAGCTGAGAGTTTGCTCGGATGCTCCTGGCTGGGGAAACCATGTCCCACCAGGAGAGGGGAGCTGTTTCCTCTGGCCAGACCCTGTCCCAGTGAGGGGGCACTGAGCCCCTGCCCCAGTCCCAGGAGAGAGTCCAGGCCCCCACCCTCTGTGCAGGTGGGCAACCCCACCCACCGACCCTTGGAGCTCTGCTTTCCCACCCGGAAAAAAGGATGAGGCTTTGGATGGACTTCTGAGGGTCTTAGTTTAGAAGGATCCATCAGCCTGGAGTAGAGGGGACAAGATGCTGCATGTTCCTCAGCTAACCCCTGTCCTCTGCCCTTTCCCGGAGGGCCTTCCTCAGCCCACGGAGCCTCTCTTCCTAGGCTCTGTAGTGAGCCCCAGGTCCCCGGAGGCAGGGAGCGAATGCAGGGAATGTTGCTCACTCAGTTTTCCTCACTGCCAGCACCCCCCACAACCTGATTCACTGTAATAAGGAAAAAGGTGGGGTTCACTGTCATAAGGAAAAAGCCTTCACCAAAGCTAAAGCTTCTTGGATGATGGGCTCCTTACTTCCTGTAGTGCTCAATTTGCAAGCACAGAATGGAATAAGAAAAGTTGCAAGTAGCAACTGGGTGGCTCAGTTGGTTAAGCATCTGACTTCAGCTCAGGTCATGATCTCCTTCCTGAGTTCGAGCCCCGCCCGCATCGGGCTCTGTGCTGACATCTCGGAGCCTGGAGCTGCTTCTGATTCTGTGCTTCCCTTTCTCTCTGCCCCTCCCCTGCTTGAGCTCTGTCTTTCTCTCTCTCTCAAAAATAGACATTAAAAAATTAAAAAAAAAAAAGTAGCAAGTATACAGGGCTACGAATAAACAAGAATTTTCTGGAAAATGTCCCATCCCATTCCCCACTCACCTGGCGAAGGCCCACTGCTGGTACTGTGACCACCCTGGCTGCAGGGTGTTGGGAAGAAGGCCTTTGTCTAGTGTCAAGGTCCATCTGTGCCACGGCTTCACCTCCTGAATTAATTCCTGAAACACCTGCTTCCACACCTCCAGGCCCTCGGCCATGGCTGCTGCTGTGGTGAGCTGGGCGCGTCAGGATCCCCTGGACTCTGACGGATCTGGAAGTAGGACATGAGGCTTCCGGCTTTAGAGAGCAAGGGCTGGGGTCCGCTCTCCCTTTGTGGACCTGCACCGGGCCCTTGGACCAGCTCTTTGCCTCAAGGCCAGAGGTCAGTTGAATCTGGCTCCCAGTTCAGAGGCCAGTGCTAGACTCCACAGGGAGTTTCAAAAGACACGGCCTGCATGGTTTCAGCTAACAAAATATTACCAAAGGCAAGCTTGGGACACCGTGTTCGGAGGAGTGGATCTCAGTCTGGCGCTGAGTACCTGTCCCTTCACCGGGAATGGAGAGAGGCTGCCCAGGCTCTTCTCGTTCTAGCACTCGAAAGTCCTTATCCGTTGGGCTACCGTGCTCATGACTGGGGAGAAGAGACGCAAAGAAGAGGTCTGTGGCCATCGTGCCCCTCCCCGACTCCCTGTGTCCCTGCTCTATGCTCTAAGCTCTTTGCTTCCTGTTTGTGCCAGTGTCTGTATGAGCAGATTTCACAGCCCCCAAGCTGTCCAAGGAGACTCCTGAACCTCGTCTCCCCCTGCCCCCCATTAGAAAACAAAGCTAATGCACCCTCTGTGTCCAGATGAGGCTGCAAGGTCCCCCAAGTGGGTGAGAGGCCAGTGGCCACACCTGACCCCACTTCCTGGAGGAGAGGCTTGAAAAGGAAGGACAGAGGAGCAGGGGGGAGGCAACAGCCCAGGGAGGGTGGGCAAGATTCTGGGTATCTGCATGACACGACTCCCTTCTTGGACACACTGGGACTGATCTGTGTCACTGACTCCCTTGGCGAGAGAAAAGAGAAAAGCCCTAGCCTTGGCGGTCCTCCAGCGTGGTCTCCGTCTCAGCCTCTCAGCCCATAAGAGCCTCTGTCCTGGCATCCCCCCAGCTGCCCCTGTGCCTCTCCAGCCACTCTCCACACTGCAGCTGGGGGAGGGTGGAAGCCCCCACCTGCACAGTGCACGTTAGCATGGCGTCGGACCCCTCACAGGCCATCCTTAGCCCTGCCCAGCCCATCCTCTCCCAAGCCCATCTCCACCCCTACATCCTGAACCACAGCCCCTGGCTCCATGCCACCCTCTTACACTCCTGCTGCCCCGGCCCCACGTCCTGGGCTCACATCCGCCCCACGCAGAGCACCAGCCTTGGATCACATGGCTCCTGCCCCCCCAGTTCCAGGGCCCAACAGCGCATGCTCCGTGTTCCACACCCCCCCCCTCCATCCGCAGCAGCCTCCTGGCTGCACCCGAGAAAGAAATCCCACCCATCTATAGTTGTATAGATGCAAATGATTTTCTGCTTCACAGAGCTGGTTCAGAGGGAAGTGGAGACCAGAGGGTATTGTGACAAGAGCCTGTCTTAGCTTTCTGGTCTGGTACGAGATCTTGTGTGAAAATGTCATAGGTGGTTCTGTGTTGTTGAAACAACCTTTGAAAGCAACTGTGCAAGAATACCTTGAAGATCCCCAGATGTCTCAGTGTTTCCATGTCATGTAAAGATGATCTTTAGCCTCTTGCTCTCCTGAGAATATTCTATTTTTTTATTTTTTAATATTTTATTATTTTTTTAAATTTTTAAAAAAATTTTAAATGTTCTTTCTATTTATTTTGAGAGAGAGCACAAGCAGAGGAAGGGCAGAGACAGAAGGAGAGAGAGAAACCTAAGCAGGCTCTGCACTGACAGTGCTTGTGGGGCTTGAACTCATGAATGGTGAGATCATGACCTGAGCTGAAATCAAGAGTCGGAGGCTTAACCAACTGAGCTACCCAGGGCTCCCCAGAATATTCTATCTTTTTAAATATTTATTTAATTTTGAGAAAGAGAGTGCGTGGGAGCACGAGCCAGGAAAGGGCAGAGAGAGAGAGGGAGACAGAGGATCTGAAGCAGGCTCTGTGCTGACAGCAGAGAGCCCAATGCAAGGCTCAAACACACGAATTGTGAGATCGTGATCTGAGCCAAAGTCAGATGCTTAACCCACTGAGCTACCCAGGTGCCCCATCTACTAAGAATATTCTAATTGGAAAATTCTGCATTCTTAAATGATATAAGTATTTGAACACAATCATTTAAGAATGTGAGAAAGTTTGTCATATTTACATTAACATAGGCTAAATGTCTTCCCTCTATCATGAGTAACATCATTTACCTGATCTTCCAGAGAATTCTGGGTTTCTTGGATGGGGGTGGGCATGTCAAGGCCTAGGAAAAGGCACATAAACTCAGCAGGCCTGAAGATAGCCAGAGAGATTCACATTCCTCAGACCAGCCCCGAAGTTCTCACTGAATTCGTCTGGGCATCAGATTTCTAAAAACTCCTCAAGCGATTCCAAGGCCTGGTTATGGTGGAGACGGGAAGGCTGAAGGGAAAGACAGCACAGGCAGGTCCTGGTCAGCAATCACAGAGCCAGAGTCAGAGGTCCCCCCGCCCCCCCAATAGCTGTGACCAATTCAGCCAGGCTTACAGATGCTATTTTAGAGGAATCAGTCCTAGGATGGCCTGGTTGCATCCACCAGGGGGTCAGACACTGGCATTCTGAGCTATGGGGAGGAGGCAGGGGTGGGGTGGGAGAGAGGAAGGGGAGGGAGGGAGGAAAAGGAAAGGCGGGAGGGGCGAGGTGGGAGGGGGTTGCTGGAGCCCTTTGGGCAACCTCCTTCCTGGTCTCACTGCAGCTGGAGAGATTTATAAAGCGGGTGAGGGGACAGGGACAGAATCCAGTTGGTGGTCAGGGGGTCTTTGGTCTGAGACTCTGACAGCCTGCGTGACAGTGGACAATTCACTGTGGGCTTTTATGAGGAAGGATACTAGGCATGCCTGGTGCAGAGAAGGGCCCAAAAGGAAGCCAACACCGATCCCTAAGGCATGACAAAAACAATTCACAGGACTTCATTGGGCCAGTGACTCTCACAGAAACCCTTCCACTCTGGAAATTTATGTGCATAAATATGAGCTCATGTCACTGCCTCTGCTGGCAAGGGTTCTGTCCCTCCCTCGTGGGCAGTGGCCGGGGCACTGTCCCTCCTCACATCCAGCTTCTAACCCAGAGGCCCTTCTCCTCCCAACAAAGTCAGGGACCCTTGCTGACACTCTGAACACCGGCTGGGCCCTGGCTCTGCCACTGGGGAGGGGGCATGTCTGAAAGCTCGGGATGTGCCCGGCTGAGCTTGACGGAGGCAACGCTCTGCCTCCTTGTTTCAGCGCTGAAAACAAGTGTCCTTTTCACAGTCTATGGGCGCCGTGTCTTTCAGAGTTTTGTATTTTTTGTTGGTGATTTCTCTGTTTGAAGCGACCACGAAGTGTAGTGGTGAAGCTCTGTCTAGAGCCCCCAAGTCCAAGTGCACTAAGCGCGAGAAGGCTGGGATGCGCCTCGTGGAGAGAATGTGTGTGTTAGATAAGCCTCGTTCAGGCCCGAGTTCTCGTGCTGACGGCTGCAAGTTCGGTGTCAATAAATTAACAATATTTGCCAAATACGGTGTCTTTAGACAGAAACAACGTAAGGTTGTGTGTTGATTAGTTGACCAAAATGTTACTAGACGCTGGCAGGAACCTAAGTCTGTATTTCCCCTGGGAGCGATGGTTCAGTATTTGCTATTCCAGTGTTTTGGGCACCTTTGTGGACGGCGACCGCAGCAAATAACGAGAAGGGGCTGCATTTTCCTTGTCTACCCAGTGGTTTGTCTTCCCTCTCACCCTTCCATGGGGAGAGCTGCTTTGGTGAAACTAAATCACTTCTGAGCCTTGTCCTCACCTGTTACCCAGCTTTTGTCCAGAAAGTCACTAAGGATTCGTGCAGTTAGCACTAGTTTTAGCCCCTGCCTAATCTCCAGGCCTTCTGCTAGCTCCTGTCTTGAGTCTGAGGTCCCGAGACCCAAGTGTCACTCTTACCAGCCAGGGTTCTGAACCGGTGGTTAGTCGAAAGTGCACCCCTCTCTTTGGCTATAACTGATTGAATGCACCGGGAATATCTAGCCTTTCAGACTGCAGTTTCTTTTTACTCCAGGGTACCAAATTGCCTGGAATCTGGGGGGCGGTGGGTATATTCCAGGAAAGCAAGTCCACTCCATCCTCAGCTCAGGGCTTTCTAAGCTCTGTGCCAGAGTCTGTCCAGCCACTTTTGGCAGTTCCTTATATCATCATTTCCCCTGTGGCGCTCTCTGGTCTCTCCCCAGACAGCAGAGCGTCTGTCGTCTCTGCTCAATCCCACAAGAAATTATCTGTGTGAGGCTCCTGGGTGGCTCAGTCAGTTAAGCATGACTTCGGCTCAGGTCATGATCTCACGGTTTGTGAGTTCGAACCCTGCATCGGGCTCTGTGCTGACAGCTCAGAGCCTGGAGCCTGCTTCGGATTCTTGTCTCCCTCTCTCTCTGCCCCTCCCCTGCTTGCATTCTGTCTCTTTCTCTCTCTCAAAAATAAATAAACATTTAAAAAATTGAAAAGAAAAGAAATCATCTGTGTGATGTCACAAGGTCGGGATGGACACCCCTAGGAGCCTCCATCTTTTGTTCACTACGTGATTGGTGAAAAGACACCAAGACACATCCTTAGGACGGTCCTCCATTATTCCAAAAATATTGGTGTCTGTTTCTGTGTTCTAGACACCAGGGGTACAGAGGCAAATAAAACAAAGACTGCCATCACAGAGACAGACAATGAGCCAAAATGTGCAATGTCGTGTCAGGCAGCCGTGAGTGCTATGGAGGAAAACAGCAGGGCGAGGGGCTAGAAAGAGAAACAGCATGGGCTGGGGGGCAGGAGGGATGGCCACTCAAAGTAGGCAGTTATAGAAGGCTGCCATGTGAGATGACATTTTAACCAAGACCTAACTCTCTGAAGTGAAGGAATGGGCCAAGCATATGCGTGGGGAAGGCACATTCAGATCAGCGGGGAGAGCCAGTGTGAAGGCCCTGAGGTAGAAATGAGCTTGGTGTGTCCGTGGAGGAGCAGGAAAACCAACATGGCCAAAATCAAGTGAGCAGACAAGGAGTACATGAGGTTAGAGACGCAGCTGAGGGCAGCAGCGACTTCTAGGATTTTACTCCAACTGTGATGGGAATCCACTGATGAGTTTTGGGGAGGAGGGTGATAAGGTCTGATTTCCCATTGTGATCTCTGCTGTCTCTGCATTGAGCTGAGGACGTAATGGACCTGCGTAGTGGGTCAAGGACAAAGTAGGGAGACCCCTCTCAGGAGGCTGCTGCAGGAGGACAGGTGAGACACCGTAGAGATGTGTATCAGAGCGGTCATGGGGAAGATGACCAGAGGTCATGGTCATCCAGATGCATTTTGGATATAGGACCTATAGGAATGTTGATTATTTGGATGCAGCATATAAGAGCATGATGAGTCTAGGACACTTTAAGATTTTTGGCCTGAGCCAGAAATGAAAAATTAAATAGAAGTATCATTTGATGAGATGCAGACATTGAAAGATTCAAACAGGATGGGCAGGGGGAAATCGGATGTTTGGTTTGGGACATGCTAAGTTTGGGATGCATATTAAACACCCAGGTGCCAATATTAAGCAGAAGGTTGGATATTTGAGTTCCAGCTACGGGAAGACTGAAGATACAAACGTGGGAGTCACTGGGATGTAGGTAGTCTTAAAGCCGTGGGAGTGGAAGAGGTTATCTCTGCTGTGAGCTCTGACATCGAGAGATGAAGAGGTCACAGGGCTCAGTCCTAAGACACCCATTGTGTAGAGCTTGGGAAGAGGAGGATGACCCAAGAAATGAGATGTGAAGTTTCTCAAGGAGGGTATAGTGGGTTGAATTGTGCCCCCCCCAAAATGTTCACCTATGAATACCACTGTATTTGGAAAAAGGGTCTTTGCAGGTATAATTAAATTAAGTATCTTGAGATGAGATCTGTTTTATAGGATTTAAAGTTTCTTTTGATTTCTATTGACCTTCAGATGAAAGGCAGACTTTTTTTGTGATTTACGGTTCAGAAGGCTGCCAGAGGGCTGCACCCCCGGACAAGGTAACAGTAAGCTGGAGCTGTAGGGGGCAGTTTGTATATGGCGAGCAGGGCAGGCATAGCTGGGTTTCAGGGGCTCCCTGTAGATTGGTTAATTTGAATAATTTCCTGGGCTCTTGGACATACAGGCTGTTCCTAGTTGTCTAGTATCTTGCCCCCGCGGTGTGTAGGTCCCGCATTAGGATGGGTGCAAAATGATTTCAAGGGTGAGACCCTTCTTTTACAGTCCCAGCATTTGAGTCAAAGTAAGCCTCTCTTCTCTTTCAAACCTGACGGCTCCAGCTTCTGCAATCTTATTCCCCAAGGAAATTGCTAAGTCAAGTTAAAAATGACTTCCACTACTTTTCTTTGATTTTGAGCGGTCCCTGTGCTGAACACAAGAGAGAAAACAAAACCAAAACAAAACTTTAAAATACAATTTAGTTCCTCTAGAGACTGATAAAACCCTCACCAGTCTCCTCATCACTGATTACTGAGGACACAGTATTCCACCAGTTCCATTTGAACCACTGGTTTTATTGTTCAACAGAGAATTCCTTACTTCAAGCCAACAGGATGACTTGCCCTCTATAGGATAAAAGTTTCCATTACTGATTCTCTGTTCACTGATGGAAAGTCCCCATCCCCCTGGGTTCACAGCCCGGGCCGGGGCTTAGGTAACGAACAGTCCAGAACCAGCGTGAGGCCACGTGATTTCGGAGCCCTGGGCAGGGCCACAGGCATCCCTTCCTGCGGCAGAGGCCCCTAACTGCTGGAACTGCTGGACGGGAGCGTGTACAGGCTAGCTGGGTGCCTAGGGGTGCTTGAGGCCACGAGGCCTCTGACTCCGCAGGGCTCCTGGCCTGCGCTGGCCACAAGGACGGAGACCCCCAGGGTGGGCAGTGGTCCTCGCTGCGCGGTCTCTTTGTCCTCTCCTGGAGCATCTTTGTGTTACACAAGTTTCTTATTTTTAAAAGGAAAAACAAATGTTTATTTCTGTTGTTAATGGAGAAAAAAGGAACTAAATACAAATAATAATAATTATGATTTTTAAAATATGTTGGCAGTAACACCGTTTCATAGCGGTTCCCCACCCGCCTCCGCCCAGGCGCCCACAGTGTGGAGAGTGCTCAGGCCCCTCGCTGGGCTCTGGTCCCGCCATCCCAAGTGGGGTTGCCAGATACAGCGTCATCTGGATTTGAACTTCCAATTTCAATAACAACGAATAATATTTTTAGCGAATTCTACACCAAAGTTAGTATCTTATACTAAGAGTTGACTCGCTGCTCATCTGAAATTGGAATTTAAGTCGGGGGGGTCCTCGGGCTGGCTTGGGACCGCCAAATGTGGCTACTGCAGCCGGAGGGGTTCTCGCCCTTCGCTGTCACCCCAGGAAAGAACAGGGTCCATTTGCGGCGGCTGCGGCGGCCGACGAGGAGGCGGGGCGCTCGCTACCGGTAGCGCGAGAGAGGGAGCCGGCTGGGGGCGGGCCGGAAGTATGGAGGGGGCGCGGCCGGCGGGCCGGAAGTGTGCCGGGGCGCGCGCGGGGCTGGATGGAGGGGCGGAGGGGCGGAGGGGCGGAGGGGCGGAGGGGCGGAGGGGCGGAGGGGCGGAGGGGCGGAGGGGCGGAGGGGCGGAGGGGCGGAGGGGCGGAGGGGCGGAGGGGCGGAGGGGCGGAGGGGCGGAGGGGCGGAGGGGCGGAGGAGGCGCGCAAAGCCGAGGACCCTTCTTGGGAATCGACTCAGATGAGGGGGAAGAGCCAGGATCCTTCCATCTGAACTGTATGCTGATGAATTTAGGTCCCGAATCTACGTAAAGAAACAAAACCCTCACACGTCATATTTCAGGTCATCAAGGTTTAGGGTTTGTGCCCTTCACCCCACGAAATACACTTGAAGCCTCAAGGCGTAGGGAAGAAAAGGCAGCGTTGAGGTCCCCTGCAGGGGAGGACTGGCGGGCCCTCCCCCGCGCCACCTGCGGCTCCGCCGGTCACAGATTGAAGACAGTGAAGCTCGGGATTAACTCGCCTCCTTGATGCTCATCCCACTCTCGCCCGAAGCGGAGCCTCTACAGTTTCAGTAAATTGTCCTGAAGCAGAACGAACATTCTGAAGATACGCATATTCCACAAAATAACAAATTTTTTAACAGTAAATTTTATTTTAATGAACATGAGCACTATTAGGACTAAACAAAGAGGATTTAACCATGTTCTTGGCTGGTTGAAGAGAGAATAAAACACTGCCTAGAGAGTGAAGGTGTTTTACGGTGATTTCCTCCCCATCTAGAGAACTGGGGACTGGCCAAGGCTTCACCACCACACCCCCCAGTTCACCTGCTATTGGCTCCTGGTAAGTCAGTCCAGTTTACTCTCTGATATATTTCATTCCATCCTATTTTAAACCATTTTGAGCCTGCAGTCACTGTTGTCCTAAATACAGCTAAAATATCTCTGTTTTGACCATACTTTAAGAAAATAGGTATGAGTACATATCTTTAGACCATATCTGTCCATTGTGGCTTCTAAGATCTTGATTTATTTTTTTGAAAAATGTTTTATGAAATATACAGACAGAAGAATGGATAAGACATATATATGAGCATAATGAGTAATTATAAAGCAAATACTTGTATAAATACCACCAAGTTCAAAAAATAGAATAATATTAGGAAGTCTTATGCGAAATTGAGTCAGGAAGCCATGAAGGAAGAGCTCTCATGCACACTACTCCTCATAGCTTACCTAGGTCTAGCAGGAGGAAGGAAGATCTTCTTTCTGCCCAGAAATGGCAAGCACAGCCAGTGAGAGGCCACCAGTGAACTTTAAAAAAAATGTTTATTTATTTTTGAGAGAGAGAGAGAGAGAAAGAGAGCACACGGTGGGGATGGGGGTGGGGGGAGACAGGGCAGAGAGAGAGAGAGAGAGAGAATCCCAAGCAGGTTCGAGGCTCAGGACACGGTCTGAGGCAGGGCTCGATCCCATGACCCTGGGATCATTATCTGAGCCACAAAATTCAAGAAGAATTTCAGTCTTCTTTTTATTAGATCTAGATTACAATTTTCATTCAATTATTATCATATTTTGAATTTCATCAATTAAAGTTTAGTAGAAATTTGACTTCCCTTTTGTTACATCAACACATAATACACTCAAGTTTGCTTCTTTCATAAAGTGTAAAATACCTATTACCTGGCCGTTTGCAGGAAGAGGCTTGCTGACCTCCGAACTAGCATTATGTACATCAACGTGGACATATCTCCCAATTGTAGTGTTGAGCAAAGAATTCAAGTTGCTGAAGAACAGATACAGTATGATACCACTTATATGAAGAACAGAACCCACAGCACGGTAGTCTATGTCGTGCGGGGAATCACTCACTCACCCTAAAACATAAGGAAATTCCTACAACGTAAGGGTGGGTGCCACACTTGGGCAGCTTTATTAAATTAGGATGCTTCCTCTGAGCCCAAGGCCAACCTACTCTCCCAGGGGGGTGCCCCTAGGGTAGCAGAGGAGATGATACCGAAACACGAACTATAGACTAACCATAGGTAGAAGGCCACTCTATATGGTGCAGTGGAGCCGGAGGAAACTCAAGTAAGGACACACTTGGAAGGGGTCAAGTCTCCTGGAGAAGGTGTGGTTCACTGGGCACCAGCGGGGGCAGGAGGCCTTCTGGGTGCCCGGGCCACGTGAAGGCTTGTCCAGGGGGCTGCAGGTGAGTGTGTGACTCTTGGGGCCGCAGGTCCCTGCGTGCAGGCCACATAGAAACTTCGAGAGGGAGCCTGGGTGCCAGCGCACAGCAGGCCTGAGGGGCACACAAGTCGCACGGGGGGCTCCAAGTCCTGAGTCGCGAGGGCTGCTGAAAGAGTTAACCCCAGACCCAGGCTGTAAAGTCGCAACCACTGGAGGTGGCGAAAGGGCTTCCTCCTGCCGTGTCCCTCCAGCGCCCTCTACCCGGAAAGCTTGCTCTAAAGTAGTCGTGCTCCCTGCAAAGGCCACTGAAGGGTGGTGTATTCAGAGCCGGGAGACATTCCCTTAGGACTGACCCAAACTTTCTACAAATGCATGACAGAACCACCCCGAAGCCACTGGAGGAAAGGTGCCCATTCGACTAACGGTGGAAAGCAGTGTTTCGCCCGGCACGGTTAGGCTCACGATGAAAGGACCTGCATGTACCACACTCTCTAGTTGGTCAATGTATTGCCCAGAGGGGACCATTCTGAAGTTGCTTCATAGGCGTCCGGGGGGCGGGACAAACCAGGACACGGATAACAGAGGTGGGGGCCAGGTTGTTCGCACTGTAGGAGAGGGAAGCTGCAGGTGCACAGGGAAGGAGGCTGGGATGGATCCCGAGAACTGCATTAGAACTGGAGACGGTGGCAGGGAGCTAGGGGACATACGTCTGTGTCCAGACTTACATTTGTTACCCATACACGCATCCACCCAGCCCTGTCTGCGGATGGTTCTGGTAGCAGCAAGCACACCCAGGGCTCACAACCTGGTTTTTAAATACCATTCTCTAGTAAAAGAATGACGGCTCCTTGGTGAAACGGTAGGGAATATGTGATACAAGACGAGGCGGGAGCATCGTGTAGTGCCAGAAAGTAAGGCAGTGCTCAAAAACCGGAAGGATGGGTCCACGGTCGGGACCAACCTGACTGAGCTCCCGAAGGAACAGTCTGAACCACGAAGTAACATAGTATTGGATTATAACCCAAAGTATAAAATAAACATACGTGAATTCACACTGGTAGGAATAAATGATGGAGCAAATTAAAAATACGAGGGAAAGACAAATCCTTATAGAAGAATTCCCAGGAACATATGTAGAGATTCTCACCCCCCTCCAGGAGGTGAGACCAAACCCCTCTTCCGGGTTGGCTGGATTTACTTCCAGGGAATAGAGCCTCAGCCCTTCTAGGGGCAGAGCACAAAGTTGTGAGTGAGGACAACGGGGTTCCCCCCTGCTGCCGCACCGCGGCTGTGAGCCCCAGGATTCATCGCACCCCTCTGGGTGGAGGGGATGCTGAGTGATCACACTGGGACCCGCTGCAGGAGCCCCTGTGGCAGCATTGCTAGAGAGAGGGAGGCCACCAGCCTGAAGTGGCTCTGGTGCCGGGTGACCTTATACCTGCAATCTAAAATCTGAGCCTGTGAAGTCCTCGAGATTTTGAAATCAAAATGACAAGGACGGGGCACCTGGGTGGCTCAGTCGATTGAGTGTCTGACTCTTGATTTCGGCTCAGGTCGTGATCCTGGGTCATGGGATTGACCCCCGTGTCAGGCTCTGTGCTACGCATGGAGTCTGCTTGGGATTCTCTCTCTCTCTTCCTCTGCTCCTCCCCTGTTTGTGCTCTCTCTCTAAAATAAAACAAACAAAAAACAAAATGATAAGGGCGACCCATCACAAACAGCCAACCAGGCTTTAAACTATAGCCACTCAAGAATTCCCTTCCTTTGCTTTCTTCTCCCATTGCTGGAGCATTCCTGACCACTTCTGGCTTGGCACTGCCCGGTTTGCTTGGATTTGTGCTCAGATAAACTCTTAAAATTTTTTAATATGCCTTAGTTTATATTTTTTTATGTTTACTTGTTTTTGAGAGAAAGAGAGAGACAAACAGACATCATGTGAGCTGGGGAGGGGCAGAGAGAGAGGGAGACAAAGGATCCGAAGCAGGCTCTGGGCTGTCAGTGCAGAGCCCGATGCAGAGCTCGAACTCACATACTGTGAGATCATGACCTGAGCTGAAATCAAGAGTCAGATGCTTAACCTACTGAGCCATCCAGGTGCCCCAGCCTTAGTTTATCTTTTAAGAGTTCCAGTCACGTTTCTGCCCTAGGATGTTGGTATCATCTGCCTCTCCCCACTTCACTGTGCCCGGAATGTCTGTTAGAGGAAAGGGATTTTGGTTGTGTTCACACTGGTAGGTCCTCCGCCCAACCCAGGACTTGATAAATGCCACTTGAGTGAGTGGATGGCGGGCGTCCCCCAACTGCGTCTGAGCCCCGGGGAAGGAGAGCAGGCGGCTGGCTGCCATGCTCCTCCCCTCTACTTTCAGGGAACTAGCTGAGCTGGGGAGGCCTTTCAGAGTTCTATTTTTTGCTGTTAAAAGCCTTCCTGAACCCTGGCTGCCTGAGCCTCCAGCCCCTCTGCTGAGGGCATTGGGAACAGGAGTTCTGCGTGTCCTTCTACAGACAAGTTGTGGCCGCCCTTCCGGCGGGGGATGGGGGTGGAGTCCTGGCTTCTGGGGCCTACAGCTCTTACCCTCTGGGAAGGGTGTCTGATCTATCTGAGAGAGAAGGGGAGAAGGAGAGGAGAGGGAAGGAGGGGGAGGTGGGGAGGGAGGAGGAGAGGGAGAAAGAGAGAAACAGCACAGTTACAGAACACTTCCACAAAGCTGACCAGACCCCTTCCAGACCTAGTCCCACAAGCTCTCGTCCCTATGGAGTCCCTGTGGGGCCATGACAGAGGCCAAGAAACGTGCACGGAGGCTTCGAGAACTTCAGGCACTTTGCACCCATGGGTGATGCAGCCTGGCTCTTGCTGGGAACCGCCCCCACCCCCTGAAAAGTTCAGCAACGTTTGCAGGCCTTTGACAGGCCCTCTGGGTGAGGTGTAGTGGAGGGAGGGCTCAGGGTGGGGAACAGCCCTGGCTCAGCCTGGAACCTCCCAGGGAGGCTCTGAGGAATTTGGACGTGGAATCAGTATTGGTTGGCATTCCTAGTATCTACCTTTTTTCCTCCTTGTTCCCTTTCCTCCCTGCCTCCTTTGACTCATTCACTCACTCATTCATCCATTCTCATTCATTCATTTGTTCATTGATTGATTCATTCATTTACTCATTCATTTGTTCATTGATTGATTGATTGATCGATTCATTCATTCATTCATTCATTTATTCATATACCCAGTGGTTGTAACCCTAGCAGCATGTAGCTTTGGTGCAGACAGGACAGGATTTCCTCAGTGGGCCAGACACCATGTTAAGCTTCTTATAAGTCATCCAATCGTCACCACCACCATGGACATTATCATTCCCATTTTAGAGATGAGAAAACTGAGGTCCAAACTGGCAAACTGGAAATGCCACTCCTGTAAGGGCCGGGTGCACCGACAGAAGCTGAAGGCAGCCATTCACCTTGTGGCTGGCTTCCGTCAATCAGGCTCTGGGTGACCGCCCTGGCTGAGCTCATCCCTCCCCACCTTTGTCAGCATTTCTGCCTTGGGCCTTCCTGCCACGTGGGCCAGGAGGCAGGAATTCCCTAGAGCTTCCTTGTTCCGTGGCGGGGGGCCAGGGTCTGTAGTGCGGCCCGATGGAAAGCAGGGTTTCTGGGCACAGACACACCGCACTGTTCCTTGTTCCTTATCAAAACCTCGGCCTCCTTTCACAGAAGGAACACACCTGCGAGCTCTCCTGTCACTCCTGTCCTTTCTGTCTCCCCCCCCCCCCCCCGCCGCCCAGGGCCGCAGATGCCCTCCAGAGCTGCCTGATGGTTCTCTGGGACACCTCTTCTGAGCTCCTTCCTGAGCCTTTGCGTGGAGGGTGGCTGTCCTGGAGTGCGTCATGCCCACGCCTCCCAGCTTCCTCCACCTCCGAGAAGTGAGCCCGCAGTGTAGACCTGAGCCCCCCTCACACGCAGTCAGGAGGGAAGGTCCTCACTCAGTGGCCACAGCACACACCTTGACCCTGGTCCCCACAACGACGGGTTGACAGCAGACCTGACTGGGCCTCTGTTTCTACTCCTAGCCAATAGTGGCTACAATTAATGCGCAACAAATTCCCAGCATTACTGCTATGAACTCTCACTTTTTGAGGAAGAAAATGTTTGAATAACCAGTTTATGGGTGTGACTGCCAACACCCATGGGCATGAAGGAGCCAGCCAGCGGCGGGGGGGGGGGGGGTCTATAAATCAGAGGAAGGGAGTGGCCAGAGGGCCTTCTGGGCGGTGGGCACCACCTACAACCTCTTCTCCAGAAGGCCCCATGACTCTCCCTAGGAGCCGTGTTGGGTCCTCGGAAGCCCCCCCACAGCCTCGCCTGTGACCTCAGTGTCTCTGTGATTGACATGAAGCAGGCAACGGTCCTCCATAGCTACCAGCGGCTATCACGGGGACTTGCACATCTTGCACTGAAGAACCCCCTCTTTCCTCCCAGGCCTCCTTCCCTGCCCCAGCACCCCATTCCTGCCTATTCCTGCTCCCTGGCCTCCCCGGTTCACGGCAGGCCAGTTGGGGCCGAGAGCACAGCAGGAACCCAGAACCCGGGAGAACAAAGTGTGCAGCCCAGCCAGCCCAACTTGTCATCACCTTCTGGGCCCCTGCCTCTGGCTCAACCAGCTTGTACCCCTGAGCTTGCCCCCTGAAACTCCCACTGGGGCCCGGACTGAGGTCCCACCTGACTCAGAACTGAGTCAACAACGAAAGGAAGAAAGAGCCTCCTGGCGTTGGCCGGGGCTCAGGAGAGCAGGAGGCTGGCCTGGGAGGAAGCATGGCCCCAGGGGACAGACCCAGAGGTCGTGGTGACTCTGTCCAGTCTGGAGCCCACTCAGCAGCCCCCGAGCGTGTGGAAGGCTTGTCCTCTCTGCCCTAAGGCGCAGCTCTTGCCCTGCCCCAAGAGGTGGGCCGGGGTGGGGAGTGTGAGATGAGATTGCGCCTTCAGGGATCAGCCCTGGCTGGGAACAGGTGTCAGCATTGGCTGGGAACATTTGACTTGATGTTTCGTTTGTTTCCTTATTCCTCCCGTGGCCTCCTTTGAAGTCCCTGCTTCATTGACCACAGTTAATCTTGATCAACAACAATATGCTGGGGGCCCCAGATCATAAGGGCTCAGTGCCAGTGTGGGAAGAGGGTGGACATTGGCAGAACATTCTGGGGCAGAACATTTCGGGCCCTTCTTGGCACTCCCTTCCCAGCAGGGACATGCAGTTTTCTAGGGGAGTAGGGGTAGGGTATGGGGCCTGCAGTTGCCTGGGGGGCATTTCAGCTTCACTTCGTTCCCAAGCCTCAACCTCCTCATCTGTGAGATGGGCAGAATGATGGCAGGATCTGCTGCACAGGGGTGGCCGAGGACCCAACGAATAGTGTCCGCACAGTGTCCAGAACAGTGCCCGGTGCTGTGCTCAGGAGCTCACCAGGGTCTGCCAAATATCTTTGTTCTTCTCCGTCTCTCTCTTTCCTTCGCTCCTTCCGTCCTTCCTTCCTTCCTTCCTTCCCTCCCTCCCTCCCTTCCTTCTTCCCTTCCTCCCTTCCTTCCCCAGAGCCCATGCCCCAGCTCAAACACCCATCCCACTGTGACTTGGGCAACCATAACTTCTGTCCATCTACAAATATTCCTCCCCACTCTCTCCTACCCATCCCTTTTCTCTTCAGGCACCGACATTGGAGGGAGAGGGGCATTTTTTCAGGAAAAGCTTTGCTCTGCAGTCTCCAGAGACCCCCGGAGGAGCATTTCCGACTCGTCCAGAGCAGGGCAGCACCTGTGGGGGCGCCAAGAGGCCGCGCCTGGGCTTGCAGCCACGCATATGCCTTCACGCTGGCGGCTTTTAAAAATAAGCTTTTATTTATGTATGACAATGTCTAGAAAAGTGCATTGTTAATATTTGTACAGCTAGATGAGTGATCACAACATGAATCCCTTCACGTGATCACCACCCAAGTACCCCATGTCACCAGTACCCCAAAGGCCCACCTCTGCCCCCGTCAATTACTTTCTTGCTCTTCTACTTCCCAAAGTTACCACTCTTCTTTTGTTTTTTTTTTTAATATTTATTTTTGAGAGAGAGAGAGAGAGAGTTGTTGGAGGCAGGGCAGAGAGGGGAAACACAGAATCTGAAGCAGGCTACAGGCTCTGAGTTGTCAGCACAGAGCCCGATGCGGGGATCGAACTCACAAACCATGAGATCATGGTGTGAGCTGAAGTTGGCTGCTTAACCGACTGAGCCACCCAGGTGCACTTAGACTTCTTTTTTTTTAAATATTTATTTTTGAGAGAGAGAGAGACAGAGACAGAGCACGAGTAGGGGAGGGCAGAGAGGGGAAACACAGAATCTGAAGCAGGCACCAGGCTCTGAGCTGTCAGCATAGAGCCCAACGCGGGGCTCGAACTCACGAACCACGAGATCATGACCTGAGCCGAAGTTGGACGCTTAACCGACTGAGCCACCCAGGTGCCCCCACCACTCTTCTATCTTGTGACATCAAAGGCTGATTTGACCCAATCTTGAGCCTTGTAGAACTGCAGTAAGGTGACAGTGCTCCTTTGTGTCCCCTCTCTTTTGCTCAGCTCTGTGTTTGTGGGATTCAGCCATGCAGTGGCAGGTGGCAGCCACGGACTCATTCTCCTGGCTTAGTTTATAGTATTATTGTTTATTTTGCTTATTTATTTATCAGGTATGTCTTATTAGTCTATCTATCACTCACAGACACGTTGGATGTTGGGGGGACGCTCTGATGCACACTCACACTCCTGTTATGCTTTTGGTGCACCTGCGCTCGTTTCTGTCGGGCGTAGTTCTGGAAGACTAGCTGCCCGCTCGCAGGCAGTGCTGTGTCAGGCCTGGCCCCTCCTGGCTCATGAGAGCCTGCTGTTAGACTGTCAGGAATTTGCAAAATTTTGCCCCATTCTCACCTTCCTTCCCTTGCATTCCTGCGGATCCTGAGGTTGCTTACGCCCATTCTACCTGTGCCATATAATGTGACTTTACTTATCTCTTTCCAGCCCCCAATTCAGTGGTAACCATCCACATCTGTGGCTTGAAATCAGCCGTGGGGCAGGCTTTACACCATGGAGATCTGGCAAATAGATCAAGGAGATCTATTAGATCAAATAGATCATGGAGATCAAGGCTTAATAGATGTATTGTTTAGTAGATGGCCTAGAGTTAGACTAAAGGAAGTGACAGAGAAAATGTTGATAACGCCGGGTAAGCACAGGAGGGTGCCACCTCTGCAGCGGTGACCTTGTAAATGGAGCAGAAAAACTGAGGCCGTAGTTCTCCAGTTTCGGAAAACTATGATCTGATTCAGGAGAGAAGTCAGCTGCTCCCATCACTGACGAATGAGTGACCTTCAATGCTGTTTCTCCTTCGTGTTACATTTTAACACAAACAAAAATATTAACCCCTAGATATTTCTGTTGGAGCCGCACTCCCAGCGGCAGTTCCGGTGAAGCCCGGATCAGCCTGAGCAGAGGGTGTGTCCTGTGGGGCCTGCCAAACCCTTCTCCAAAGCTGTTATGACAATTTCTGCGTCTGTTGGTGGGCTTTTGACGACAAAATTCAGCTGTACTTTGTACTCCTATCTCAGGACTTGGAGTTTCCTAGAAACTAAGGCTGGGGCTGAGCAAATAAGCTGAGTTAGGCTGTTGATAATTATTGGCAAAAGATTCCATAAACAAGTGGGGCTGCAGGCATGGCCACTCGGCTTCCTGGGGGGGGCTGAGCTCGGATGGCCCCGAGGGTTCGAGTGGGCAGAGGAGGCACCAGGCGCAGGGCGAGGACAGCCCGGGAGCACTAGGGACAGGTGGTGGGCGATCTTGCATAAGTAACAGCTGGGGGAAACAAGCTGGGGGCACTTGCACTGGTGGATGTGTCCCTACTGTCCGGGTCTCCTGTCCTTCATGCGTCAGCCCCACTCCCCACCTGGAAGGAAGCCTGAACTTGAGGAAGCTGGTCCCTTCTCAAGGTTTCTCTTGCAGGTTCAATTCTCATGTCTTGTGTATCACTGCTCGGTTCCAACCTCAATAAATTCTTTTGTGCCCTGACATCTGTGGGCAGCACCGAGTGGCCCATAAATAATGAATAAACATTGTCCCCAAATGCACACAAACCCTTGGGGCTTGTGAATGTGCCTGTTGTTCTCGCGGCCACGATGGACATTTCCTGCTCTTTCTCTCATGCAGAGGCCATGGTGGGGTCAACTATCAATCACTAATGAGTTTTAGACGTGAAACCGAAGACGAAGGTTCTGCGTTCGACGTGACCCTATAGAGAAAAGCTTCAGCTTCCTCCTGAGTTCCCATGCAAGGAAGGAACCAACGTCCATGACACAGTGAGATGAGCCAAAGGCTGGAACGGGAGCTTGTCTGTGCCCCACTGCCGTAGACACAGGACGGGCGGGGGGCACAGAGGTGAGAGTAGGGATTGAGGGGGGGTGGTCAGGAAAGCCGAGGAGCCCCAGACTCCCAGCACATGAGAACGACCCATGGCTGTGATGCACAGTATTTCATGAGCCCTGGAGCTAGAAATGATATTTTGCATCACTAGACATCAGCATTATCCTGGGGGAGAAAATGGACCCATGCTCCAAAATAAATTTTAAATAAAGTGCCAGACTTCTACCTTCGACTCCTGTAGGGCCAGAGCCACTCTGGGTGGGAGTGTGTCAGGGGCTTCTTCCATCACCACCCACCTGGAGGTCTGAGGTTCCATCCTACTGACAGCATGCAGAATGGAACTTCTGGTCTACCACTCTCGATCTGCTTTCTCCAGTCTTCCCATTCTCAGCAATGCAAATCTGTTCTTGTAGCTCCTCTGGCCAGGCACCCTCACGGGATCCCTTTCTCCTGATTCTCACACCCCACAGCCCCTGGTCATGGAAGCAAACCCCGCTTGCCCACCTTTAAAAGTCAACCCATGCTGCTACTTCCCCACCGCTGCACCCAGACCAAGCTGTCATGTCTCTCTCATGGATTGTTGCTGAGCCTCACAATTGTCTGTCTGCTTCCCTCCTGCCCCTCCCTCTTAGTCTCTTCTAAGCTACCCCAATGGCTCCTCCCTTCCCCAGAGTGAATGCAAAAGTTCTTCCAGTTGCCCACAAGGCCCCACAATTCCTGGTCCTGTAACTTCTCCTTCAGTTACTTGCTTCTAACCAGGCCCACCTTGTGGAGATTGCTGGAAGATGCCAGGGTGGGGGAGTGTGAGGGCTTTCCCAACCTCCTCCAGAGCTGCCCCAGTGCCTCTCTTGTCTGTTGTCCTTGGGGGCATGGATCAAGTCTGATGCGTGTTGATGACCTACAGCACTTGACAAGGGCCTGGCCCAGAACAAATGCTCTGTGAGGATGTCTTCGACTGAAGGGAGCCCTGCCTCTTCCCACTCTCCTCTCTCCGCCAAGTGCAAGAGGTCAGGAGGCCATAGTCCACCTCACCCTACCCGGCAGGCCTGGGCAGGCCACATGCCCCTTCTGTGCTCAGAGACTCCATTTTTAAAATGGTATCAAGGGAACGATTCAGCTCTGAAAGTGTCTGATTTTTTCGTCAGCTTATTTCATGGGAGCAATCTCAAGCCAAAATATTTCCAAATATCCTGGAAATTGCTCACTTCCCTGACTCTTTCCTCCATTTCCAAATAGCCATCATGTTCTGCTTCATCTACCAGGTCTCCATCTACTTTGCCAACCACTTCCTCATTCTACAAGTCATCTTCTGCCTTTATAGTCTCACAGTGGCCCTCTGGCATCCATGTTGCATCTCGCTGCTGCTTTCCCAACAAGGTGTCACTTCCCCGATGACCAGGGAATGGTGGTTAAGAACCAGCTGGGCCTGTACTCACCTGGACTCACTTGGACCCAGTCCCTGGCACTATCCATGGCCCCTACCATTGCCTGCTGATGGGAAAAGCACGTCACTTGTCCTTAGTCACCAATACAGTGACTTTGTCTCTTGGGGAAGAGACCAAATGGCCACAAGTGTTCCAAGAAAACTTTCCCGGTAGCCCGGGGAAGTGCAAGTGGGAGGGAGAAAACGTTGTAGAGTAGAGGCAGGACCTGAGAGCCAAGAGGCAGCGGGCTGGGAGACAGAAAGTGCCAAGGAGAGTGACTGGGGCTGTGGGGCTAAGGGAAGGAGGCAGGGATGATGTGAGACAGAGAGATGTAGTGAGAGGACAAGGCAGAGAGAGATCTGAAGATGGATAAAGAGCTAGAAGTCATAACAGAGAGAGAAGGAGGGAGCAACAGAAAGTTACAGACTGATAACAGGATGGAACAAGGCATCATAAAGACAGATGTCCTGGGTCAAGCACAGGAGACATGATGCTTGGTTCAGCTTCAAGAGGGAGATTGTGGGAAAGCAGCTCCCACTCTTCCCTGGTCCTACCTGCCACCACCCCCCCGCCGCCCCCATCTCACAGCCCCACTGACCCACTGATTATTTACAAGTGATTATTTGGGTGCTTAGTCTCTAAGGGTTTGGAAAATTTCCTCTTTTTGTTATTGATTTCTAGCTTGATTTGATTTTGATTAGAGAATACATTTTGTATGATTTCAATTTCTTTATGTTGTTGAAGTTTGTTTTATGGGTCTCAGGACACGGTCAGTCTGGTAAATGTTCTGTGGGAACTGGAGAAGAATTGTATTCTGCTGCTATTGGGCTGCGTGTTTCACAAATGTTGCTTATATCTTGTTGGTTGATGGTGGTGTTGGGTTCTTCTGCATCCTTGCTGGTTTGCTCTCTCTGTTCTCTCAGTTGTTGAGAGAGGGGTTTGATGTCTCCCATGATAATTGTGGAGTTGTCTATTTCTTCTTTCGGTTCTATCAGTTTTTCCTTTATGTATTTTACAGCTCTATTTTTTGGTGCATGCATATTTAGGATTGTTATGATCTCTTGGTGTCTTGACCCTTTTGTCATTATGCAAGACCTCTCTGTGCCCCTAACAATTTTCTTTGCTCTGAATTTAACTTTATCTGATATCAGTACAGCCACTCCTACTTTCTTTTCATTAATATTTTACATGGTATATATTTTTCTATCTTTTTACTTTCAACTTAGCTAGGTGGTTATATTTTCTAGTGAGTTTCTTGTGGACAGCCGATAGGTGGGTTATGTCTTTTTTAAAACCACTCTGCCAATCCTAGTCTTTTAACTGGAGTGTTTAGGTTATTTATATCTGATATAATTATTGATATACTAGGGTTACTTCTGCCATTTTGTTTTTTGTTTCCTCTGTTTTTATGTTTTCATTTTCCTACCATCCTGTGGGTGACTTAAACATTTTTCACAATTCCATTTTGATTTATCCATAGTGTTTTTGAGTGTATCTCCTTGTATGGTTTACTTAGTAGTTGCTCTAGGAATTACTTTACATACACAATTTATCATAATCTACTGGCCTATTAGGTTGAGTAATGGGCCCCAAAGATGCCCATGTCCTAATTCCTGGGACCTATAAATATGTTACCTTATGTGGCAAAAGGGACTTTGCAGGTATGATTAAATTAAAGATCTTGAGCTGGGGAGAGTGTCCCAGATTATCCAAATGGGCCCAATGGGATCACAAGTGTTTTTGTAAGAAGGAGGCAGGGGAGTCCAAGACAGAGATGTAACAATGGGAACAGAATTGGGAGTAATGTGAGGCCAAGACCTGAGGACCTCAGCCTCCAGAGGCTGCAAAAGGCAAGGGAATATCCAGAGATCCCAGAATCTCCCCAAGAATCTCCAGAAGGAACACAGACAGCTGTGTGTTCTGAACCTCTACCTTTAGAACTTTAGGATGATAAATTTGTGTTGTTTTGAGCTATGAGAGCTATCATCCTCAGGGGTTTTAAACTGTACTTGGGAGGGGTAGGGAGAGGTGTGTCGGTTTCATCTCGATCCAGAACTGCAAGGCGGACATGCTGGTTTGAAGTGCTGCTGGGACCCCCAGGCTTAGCTGATCGGTTCATGGTTGAGCACACCTCCATCAGGGGAGATGTGAGCTCTGGGTGGGCAGTGCCGTCCTGGGAGTGTTCAGCACAGAGAGTTCCAGAGTCCAGCTTCAGCAGGTCCAGGGTTCCCTGAAGGATGGACGGTGTTGGCACGAGAGAGATGAGAGAGCCTCAAGTTTCTTTCTGACCACCAGGCAGGCATCTCTGCTCTGTCTGATTCTCTAGCTTTATTTATAGTGAAAGTTACAAGGAGCAGAAAGAGCAGCGTGTATTTAGTAAATGATTTCTCATAGATAATTTTTACAATTTTCCAGAACATGGATTCTGCAGAAGTTACAATTCTAATCTTAGTAGTAATGATTGTCGTAAAAAAACTTAGCTACAGGCACTCATGCTATTATATGGGAAGGACAGTTATTTTTTAAGTGTACATTTTTTCCATAGGATGCATAAGACCGAGAAAAACAAAACCTCAGGCACAGCCCTAAGAAAGCGACCTTTAACCATGAGGCAAACAACATTGTTTAGTAAAGGTCAGTTTTTTATGAGTAAGGGTCATTAGGCTGTTTATTGCTCTAAGAGAAAGTTCCTAGAAAAACAGGATTCCCAGGAGACATAATGTTTGCTCTCACAGTCCCAAAGACGAATGATACATTTTTGACATTTATCCTAGTAGTGATTTTTGCAACGACGTCCAGGCCTAGAAAGTAGTGAGTTATCAGTTAATTGCTCAGCTAGGAGGAAAATAGTATGTTGCTTG
Source organism: Cryptoprocta ferox (assembly GCA_028646485.1). NCBI lineage: Eukaryota > Metazoa > Chordata > Mammalia > Carnivora > Eupleridae > Cryptoprocta > Cryptoprocta ferox. The sequence goes on along the minus strand of CM053574.1, from coordinate 14,716,802 downwards.
CCTTAGTCGCATTAGGGTGTATCTAGTTTACTCATCTTTTCCCTGACCAGGTGCAGTCACGCCTCAGGGACAGGGCAGGGGGACAGGCCGCTCCTGACACTAATCAGCAAAGCACTCTGAGGTTTGGTGCCCAAGCAGAAATGAAAGTTACAAGAGGGTAGATATTGGTCACTGCCTGGTGGCAAGAGACTGTGCAAACTTGTCGTACCCTCACCAGGAATTTTCACTCAACCGGTTAGTTCAGATGGCTCCCAACAAGAGAGCGTAGTTCAACCCTAAGGAGGAGGGGGGATGAGATTCCTCGGGGGGAAGAGCATAGAGAGAAGAGAGGAGGGGTGAAGAAAGAAGCCATGGAACCGCTGTCAGCTCTGTGGTTTCCAGAGAGTTCCTTGGGGTCGAGAGAGGCAGGAGGGTGATCAAGAGCTGAGGCAGGAGCCCAGGACCATCTCCTGACCACGGAATGAAAAGGGACGCATGGACACGAGAGGCAGGATGCAGGAAGGCTGGGTGCAATTGGACAGCAGATGGCACCGAGTGAGTGAAGGAGAGGGGGAATCTGAAAACGCACCCAAGTATGGATCTAGAGACATTGGGAGCCAGGCCCAGCCCTGCCAGACTGGAGGGAAGAGAAAGCTATAAGGGGGCAGGAGTTCCAGAGAGGAGGGAAGGCATGGGAGAAGCAGCAGGAAGGACGAGCAGAGAGAAGCTCTTTGATTGCTGAGTTTCCTTTACAAGTGAGGCAATATTGGGCAACAACATTATTGGTCACAGCCTTGCTCCCCTGTACCCCCACCCCTACCCTCCAGGTTCCCCCAATCTTCCCTCAAACACCACACAGCCAGGATGGGGGGATGGTTTCAGCTCTCTCTTCAAGAGGGCCAAGCAGGTGACTGAACTCTGTCTTTTCCCAGATGGATTTCTCTGGAAGTTAATACTTTATGGAGGAAGATTTTGCTTGGGATCAAGACCTGCTCAGTGGATCCGGAAAAGGGGACATCTTGCTCCCCCTCTCTGCCCTTCCTCTCACTCCACGTGAGCACACAGGAGGTTAAGGATGAGCGGATAGGGTGCCCTGGGGAGAACCCGGCTAGTGTTCTCTGCAACCTTGGGAGAGTGCAAGTTCAGTGATAACATACACTTGTAGGATTGAATGCCAGCGGTCATGTGCAGGCACCCCCTATAGGGAGCTGGGTTCCTGGGAGCTTTATCTCTGGTTTCAGCTGAACAAGAGTAGGTGGGGGGGCAGGGAGGTGGGGAGCTGGGAAGGAGAGGTGGGGGGATGGGAAGGGCGTGTGTTCCTGGAGAAGAGAGCACTGAGAAGGAGCTAGAGAGAGGCCACCAAGGCCCCCCTGGACATGACAATAGGCTTTTGGCTGGAAACTAGTTTTTTAAGATGAGAGAAACTCTGGCCTGGAAAGGGGGGGGTGCATTAGAGTTTGGGGGGCTCTGGCCCCCTTACCTCCACAGTCCTCTCAGCTCATGTCTGCTATTTCCCTGGTGCCCTCGTGGTGCCCCCTCGCCTTGCTTTTGGAAGCTGGTGCAGATTGTAGGGGAGGGAAGAGGGATTTCAGTAGAAGGGGGTCCTAGCCCCCCTGTAGGAGAGGGGGCTGGGTGCTGGGCACGATGGAGGACTCTCTCCTCCAGCTTTTCCCATCACCTCCCCCCTCCCCCCAGCTGCTGTCCTCACACTGATGCTGCTCAGGACACCAGATGCTGTATGGGGCAGGCCAGGGGTAGGACCAGAATGTCCCACCTGCTGGGAGGTTTCTGCAGGGCACAGACTGGGGAAAAAGAAAGATGGGGCGGCTGCCCCCACACCTGCTGCGCTGGAACTCAGCGCCCCCGTCACCCTGTAGGGCCAGTGCCTTCCTACCTCTGTGAGGATGAGAAGGGTGCTGTCAGTTAGACTTGAAATCACGGGATGTTTGGGGTGGGGATTTCAGCCTCTCCACCTGCCTCTCTTCACACTCACCCAGTGAACGATTCCCTCAGTGAGGCTCTCCTCTGGGCCAGGCTGTGAGCTGACTTTTGACCTTGAGGATCCAGAGATGGGTCAGCTGTAGCCGATTCCTCCCAGAGCTCGGCATCAGGGGGCAGGTACAGGCAGGTGGGTCAGTGCTACAATCACGGTGACAGAGGAGGCTGAGTCAGGGTCCGCAGCAGAGAGGGGAAGAGGCAGGGATCAGAGACAGAGGCGTGGAGAAGGAGCTGGGGAGCAGGACGGGGTAAGACCGACATTCGAGAAAATTCGGGCAGCTGAGGGCAGCCATATGCTCTGGTAGAAGGAGGGGCACGTGGGAAGAATGACTCTGCCCTGGTCTCTGCTCTGGGGGTGTCTCCTCTGCCTGCCTGCTCCCCACCCCCCTCTGCCGGACGCCCATGCCCAGCTGAAGCCCACTCATCGGGGGCTTGTGAATGTCTGCCGAGCATTTCGTAAGCATCTCAAACATCAGATTTCAACTCTGCCCACTTCATGAGGTGGGTATTATTTCTATGCCTTTTTTTACATATGGGGAAACTGAGGCTTAGACAGGTTAAGAGACTAGCACGGGTCCAGGTGGCTATTTAGAGTGGAGCAGGTTCCAACCCAGGTATCCAACCCAATCTCCCGTGTTTCTAACCGTGTGTCCCCTGTGCCCGCTGGCCTGCGAGGCCATCCAGTGAAGAAATGAATGAGGGGATGCAGAGAAATCTACTCGGAGCAGATGGGGCTGGCCACTCCCGGCCTCGGGGAAGCTGGGGAGGAGCAGTGCCCAGGGGATGGAGGCAAACGGGCTCCTTGCTCCTCTGGGCGCCCACTCAAGCTCCTTCTCAGGGATGGCCCACAACCTCTGTCCCGCAAGGTGCAGACACCAGATGGGAGGCTGCCGGCCAGCTAAGCTGCAGACGCCAAAGCCCATGGGGCAGGCCCGCTTCCCCCCAGAATGCCACCCTCTGGGACAGGCGGCAGCAGTGGCCCCAGGCTCAGGCGCCTCCTGCCTGGGGGGTTTCTCTGGCAGGGACCTCATTCCTTCTGGGAAGAAATTTGCATGGTTGGCCCTGGGCAAGCCCCTGCCACCTTCCAGGCTGCCCTTGGCTGGCTCCTTCCAGGAAGACTTTCCCTGGGCCTGGCCCTGCTGCACATTCTCATCTCCATGGATACAGTGATTAGGTGTTCATGGAGTTGGGATTTCCGCCAGGGACATGGGGTTCTATTCTGGCCAGGAGAATTGAAATCTGCAACTGGAAAAGCTGGCAAGTTTCCATTGCCCCTTGGACCATCGGGCAGGATGGTGCAGGGTCACTCAGCAGGTCTGTGGGGGTGCTGGCCCTGTGAGGGGAGGGTCCAGAGGGGGCAGAGGGTCCTGATTACGGGGGAAGTAGGTGAGGAAGAGAAGGAGGAAGACCGCTGTCCAAGAAGATAGAAGCTCTTTGTCTCTGTGGGTTCTTCGTAAATTAGGCAACGTTTGGCAACAAGACATATTAGTTAATAAAGCCACCATTTTCCTGCCCGCCACCCTTCAGTTCAGCTCTCTCCCCATAGCAGCCCCCACCACCCACGGACAGGCCTGAAGAGTCTCCAGGGCCTTCGGCTATATGCAGGGGGCCAGCTTGGTGCCAAACGTCTGGCAATCATGACCATCACACTGCTCAACAAGCAGAGGGCTCTCTGTCCACCGCATCCTCAGTTTTGCTCACTTTCTGCTCTCCCTTCAGGGGGGTCAGCGAAGGAACGATTGATAGCAATAAAGGATCACTGGATAAGGATCAGGGGTCCATGGTAAGTTTCTAGATCTAACCAACTGAGTGACCAGGGGCAAGCTGCTTTGCCTGATTCCACCTGTTTGGAACGCAGGCCTAATGAGGCAGGTCATAGTGCTTCGGATGAGGACCAAAAGCCACGGCTGACTTGTGGAAGGGGCTGGATAGAGCCTGCTCCACAGAAGGGGCTCTGTACCTGTGGGTTTTCCTTCTTGCTGAGATCAAGAGCTAAGGATACCCCTGGATCTCAGCCTCCCCATCCTGAGCTCTCAGGGAGTTCTGGGCTCTTGAGGGTGACAGACTGGTCGTGGGCCTCAGGGGAGACTCAGGGCTTTGGGTTATTATCTTGTCTCTCTCCTGGGATGGCACACCAGCCCCAGATACCCACGCTAACGTGGGCACTGCATGCCTCCAAGCAGTGACAGACCCAGGCAGCCATGTGCTGTAAACTGGCTCTCCAGGAGGGAGAAATGCTCTGCTTCATGGCGTTTGCTAGTGTCCATGGTGTAAATACTCTCGCCATGAATGATTTCAAGCTACCGATGGTTCAACAACCCACCACGAAATTCCTAAATATTTAACAAGTTGGTCTCTACCCAGCCGGTAACCTCACACATTGGCAGGGGCAGGATCCCTGGTCTGGGATCTCCTGTTGGCCAAGTTGGGGCCCTCGTGTGAGCAAATATCTCAAGAACTCTTTTTCTCTCGTCTATTCTATCTAGAGTGGGTTCTGCCCAGATCTACCCATTCTTCCCAGAGCTCCTGTTGGGGTTTGAAGCTGGAGGACTCCATAGAGGGCAGGGTGTGGAGCTTACGCATGCCTGTGGCATACCTTGTGCCAGTCTTTGTCCCTGCCAAGGGTCCCAGTGTGAATTTCAGGGATGGAGAGGGAGCAAGGATGTGGGACATGTTAGTTGGCTTCCCTCGCCCTCCAGCCAAACACCAGCTCCCGCCAGTGCATGGCGGTTCGTACCATGGCCACCCTTCTTGGCATTCCTTATATTCACGCCATGCCACAGTCTCAGCATTAGGAAACCTGTCCCCTGCTTTCTTGCAGGCTCTGGGGAGGCCCTGGCATAGCCAGCTCTGGGCCTCGCTGTCTTTCAGACTTGACGCATTGCGAACAGGATCCGTCACCCACTTCCTGGCCCTCTTCCCCATTCATTCATGCATTCCTTCAACCAACATTGATCATTAGCTGTCCGTCACACATACAGGGCTGACTGGTCAGGGGATTTGAGGACCACTCTGAGGCTTTTTATTTGGAGGGTTTGGTGGAAGGTGGTAGGAAATCCGAGAGAAGATACAGGGCTGGAGGGGGTGGGTGAGTTTCATTTCAGATGCACCGAATTTCAGTACCCACAGGACCCATTAGAGGAGTGGTTCAGAGGCAGATAGACACCTGGTGTGGTGGTCAGGATAGGGGAGGTGACTTTGTTAATCCTTTTTCCAAGAAGAGTTGCAGGCCAGAAAGCCCTGTGCTCAGGTAATTGGTCACGGGGTGCTCATGCGCCCAAGCCTTTACTTGGCTGTTCCCTCCACCTGAATATTCTCCTTATAGAAATGCTGCCCTTCCTCCAGGTACCCAGGTCAAATGTTCTTCTTCGAACTCTTCTGGAACCCTCATGATGGGAACTGGTCGGTCCTGTCTCCTCCCACCCTCACTTTTTATTTTTTTCAGATTCTAAAAAATGTTTATTTATTTTAGAGAGACAGAGCACAAGCGGGGGAGGGGCAGAGAGAGAGAGAGAGGGAGACACAGAATCCGAAGCAGGCTCAGAGCCTGATGCGGGGCTCGAACTTGCAAACCTCGAGACCATGTCCTGAGCCAAAATCAGATGCTCAACCGACTGAGTCACCCAGGTGGTCCCCACCCTCACTTTGTTTATGCTGCCTTGCCTTTTCCCAGGTGCCTGTGCCTGCCCCCCACCCTTTGACTGTGCTGTGGGCTCCTGGGGGCAAGGACAGACCCCTCTTCTCCGTGTCCCTCCTGGAACTCACCAGTTCCAGCATGCATGCATGAATGTTGATAATAGATCGGTTGAACCTCATGGTCTTCCGGGTAGATCCCACCCTTACATCAGCGTCCCCCGCAGATGGAGGGCTGGTCTGCGCCTGTCCAGCCGAGCACATGCTTGGCCTGGGGCTGGGCCATTCCCTCCGGACACAACACAAAAAGGGTCTGCCCTGTGGCCTAACCCATCCTAGTCCTGTCTCCGGGGCGTCCCTGACTGAGCTCAGCTCGTTGGCCGTGGCCCCAGGCTCTCCATGTTCCTGCCAGTGCTGTAGCAGACATAACAGGGTCTAGAGGCCCCGATCGCATAATCCATCATTTTTAAAATTTGCGCTCAGAGACAGACACATGGCTTGTGACATTTCTTCATTCTTTTAGGATCATGGAAAGGCAGAGCCAAGTTGCTAATTGAGGTTCAAAGATGCTTCGGCACTCTTGAGAATTAGTCAACTGTGTATTTCTTCACTAATTTTGAAATGGCTCATTGCAATTATTGATGAAAGCAACTTTCAATGTTGTGACACTATGTTTCCAAACAATAGGAGACCCTGGATCTGTCCCCTCAAACCCAGGTGTAGATTCTAGTGATTCTAGACACTCTTGTGTCTGGTAAGCAGGGTGCCTGATCGGACCTTACTCTGGGTCTTGCCAGACTCCACACCTGGGACAGAGGGGCTCCGCGGCTTCCTTGAGGGTCTCAAGTACTTGGGCCAGGTCTGCCTCTTCATGGCCAGAGCCTGTCGCATGCCCACCCTTCACAGTGCTGCCTCCCTAGCTGCTGCCCAGCTGCTCCAGGAAATCCTTGGTGTACACGTAAGCAAACAGTCCAAACCAACTTCCCCGGATGAACAGATTTCAGAATAATGTCTTGGCAAGGCTGGCCTGTGATATCCCTCACTACTGGTACCTTACTTCTTCACCTAATATCTCTTGGCACCGAGTTCACCTTAATACATACAGGGTGGCCCATAACTTTCTGAGGCTGCAGTGTGTCCCTGGCATGACGCCACACTCTGTGACTCCCCCCCCCCAGACATGGACATTTAAGTTGCTTCCATTTGGTTAATGACACACAGTGCTGCCCTGGAGACCCTTGTATGTGAGCCCTCGTGCACGATGGGACTGTATTTTCAAGACACACTTAGCAGAATCCTAGCTTTAGACTTTAAAACCTCTTCCTGAAATATGGTCCGCTTATGTATGAGGACAAAATGTGACATTTATAAAATGAGGTTCCCACAATAGCCAAATATGGAAAAAGCCCAAATGTCCATGGATAAAGAAGATGCGATATCTATATACATGGCAATCAAAAAGAATGAAATCCTGCCATTTGCAACACGTGGATGGAACTAGAGTGTATTTTGCTAAGGGAAATAAGACAGTCAGAGAAAGACAAGTACATGATTTCACTCATACGTAGAATTTAAGAAACAAAACAGATGAACATAAGAGAAGGAAAGGAGAAAAAAGCTAAAAACAGAGAGGGAGGCAAACTATAAGAGACTCTTAAATACAGAGAACAAACTGAGGGTTGCTGGAGAAGGGGTGGATGGGGGATGGGCTCAATGGGCAATGGGCATTAAGGAGGGCACTTGGGGTGAGCACTGGGTGTTATATGTAAGTGGTGAATCACTAAACCATTACTGCACCACATGTTAACTAACTTGGATTTAAACTAAAAAAAAAAAAGGGGTTCCCATCTCCCACCTCATACTGCCACAAACCAAAACAAGAGTTAGGACAGTTAGCGAATGAGGGGACAAGGGGACAGCCGTTGGCAGTGGGTAGCGGTCACTTCCTCTGAGACCTCTGGCTCTGGCTTCTGGGAGCTGTACTGTGTTCTCGGTGGTGCCAGGAGAGACCCCGTGGGCAGCTGGGATCAGACTCTGGGCAGCCTCTGTCACCTCTGCTAGCTGTCCCAGGCTGCTGACCTCAGGCAGAGGCAGCTGGGTCCTATGCAGAGCTCTGGGCTGGCTGCTGGCCAAGGTGGGAGATCCCTGCCCTGACTCGCTCCCAGGCACTTTAGACCCATCTGCTAAAGGAAAGTCGAGTCTCAGTTCTGATCACAAATGATCACAGAGGATCACAAACATTCTCCTTAGGATCCCTGCTCTGGGTCCAACCCTCCAGGAGGCGCTGAGACCAGAGCAAGGACCAGACTCAGGGGCTGGGACTCCCCAGGGGCTTGCAGACTCCTAGACGGATAGATCATCCCAGTAACCAGGGGGCCCAGCAGCGTGTGGGCTGGGTTTCCGCTTTTGAGGTGCCAAGCGGCTCAGGCACCGGTCCTTCTCCCCACCCACCTGTTCCCCCTCACCGCACCGCCCCCCCTTCTTGGCTTCAAGGAACTAGCTGGGGGTTAAGGGGGGAGGGTAGGGGGTGCCGATTGGGCCACAGGGCGGGGCACACCCCTTGAGGTCACCAAGCCCTGGATAAAGGGGTGCAGAGCCTGCTCGGGTGACAGAGCTTTCATTCGCTGGTCGCCTCAGGAACCCAGAATGAAGCTAGTCTTTCCCACCCTGATGTTCCTTGCGGCCCTCGGTGAGTGCAAGGACCTTGCGGGCGCGCCCCGCCGGGTGGGCGCCCCTCTGTCCCCGCGCCCCGCGGGGTGGGCGTCCCTCTGTCCTCGAGCCCCGCCAGGTGGGCGCCCCTCTCTGTCCCCGCGCCCCGCCAGGTGGGCGCCCCTCTCGGTCCCCGCGCCCCGCAGGGTGGACGTCCCTCTGTCCTCGCGCCCCGCCAGGTGGGCGCCCCTCTCTGTCCCCGCGCCCCGCAGGGTGGGCGTCCCTCTGTCCCCGCGCCCCGCCGGGTGGGCGCGGGTGTCCTAGTGCCCCAGGGAGTGAGCGCCCAGAGCCGGCACCATGGGAGCCGCGGGGGTGGGGAAGGGGCTTGGAGCCGGGTCCCGCCCAGCTGCTGCGGGAGGCGCCAGAGCGGAGCTCCTCCTGGCAGATCCCGGAGTTCCTAGGGCTGCGCGAAGCGTTCCAAAGGGCCTTCTTGGACCCTGTCCCACTATGTCCCACCAGGACCTTTGGTACCCATAGGACGGTTGCAGGCTTTTTACATGAAAGGAAAATGAGACCCAGAGAGCGTCCTGGCTGGCAGAGACCGGCTGGGCCGAGAAGGGTAGCTCCATCCCAGCCCTGCCCTTTGAGGTCAGAACACTGCATGTCTGCACAGAAGCAATCCCAGGATGCCTCCCTTCAAGAAGTTTCCAGCCAGGTTCATGGGGGAAGCATCTGATTGGCTGACACAGTTCAGGTGCTGGGTTGGGGATACAGGAAGGGCCAGCCCCAGACCTGCTTCTGGCAGCATGTGGTCTTGGGGGGTGGGCGTGGACATGTGGCTTCAGAGCTGGCTGGTGAGACCTGTTGGGGAGGGAGGGGGGAGATGAGCTTGTGGTGCATTTGGTGCTCCCGGTGTTTGGGGGGCTGGGACTGTGGATCTTGGTAAACCCCTCAGTAGTCCTTTAGTCTCCTAGTTCAGCCTTTGCCAAGGGAAGAAATGAGCTCTACAGGTGGGTTCCCCATTTCTGCTGCTGTTTACGCCCTGCCCCCACCTGGAAGCATCGTCTCCTGTTTGGCTCTCCCTCTTCAGCCCCAGGTCCCATCCATCACCAAGCTAATTTCTGACACCGGCTCCCTTTTCCTGCTGCTTCTTCATTCCCAGTGCTTTTCCGCTTGGTTCCTGGCTTTCAGTCCGCCCCTCCCCCCCTTCTAGGCTGAGCCCTTATCTCTACTCTCTTCATGAGACGGCTCTACTCCCTGTGGGGTAAGATCACCTCGGACCGGCTTGTTGGTCCTTCCATGCTCTGACCCCACATTCTTCACTAGCCCCATCTCTACTGCAGCCCACTTCTAGCCTAGCTAGCCTAAATAGGCAGGCTAGCCTTGTGGTAAGGGCAGGGTTTTTGTGTCTGACTGCTTAGGTTCAAATCCTAGACCCCATACTTATCAGCTGTGGGACCTTGGGCAAGCCGCGTAACTAGCCAAAGACACTATTTTCTCACCTGGAAATGATATTAGCAGAATTCACAATATAGAGGGTTGGAAGGACCAACAGACAGAGAAGATGTGAAGTGCTGAGGAGAGAACCTGACATAAAATGTGCTTGCAACATTAGTTGCACATGGGGTCCATTGTTCTCGCCTCCAGGAATGCCACCGCCGTCATTACTGGCTTAGGTCCTGGGGACCTCACTTCTTGTCTGGCATTGGTCTCTTCTAGAGCATCCATCATACTTAGCTTCCTCTTTTGTGACTTTTTTCTCTCCAGATGGGAGGTGAGATCTTGTCCTGTCCACTTACATGTTCCTCTGTATGACACACAGTGCCGTGTACACAGAAGGCATCCAGTAAATGCTACTGGGCCACAAGTGGCTGAATATGACCGGGTTAATGTTTATGGCAGGACAGTTCCCTGAGGGCCTTGGGATAGACTCCATCCTTTGGGATTTCCGGGGATGATGGCCAGTGGAGAAAGAGTGTGGCAGCAGGCCCCTGAGCCCCTGCTGACTCAGCCTGGGAGCCGCTGGTCTCCTCCCCACACCCTCCCAGGGAGCCTCAAATACCTTGGTGGGTCTGACTATGCAGGGGATGGTTCATAAATAGGAGGTAGCAGTGGGCTGAATGTTCCACTCTAAAGCATATCCAAATGGGAAAGGGGCTTTTGCAATCAAGTGTGTGTGTGCGTGTGTGTGTTTATTGAGGTATATTTTGCATATCATAAGATTCACCTATTTCAAGTGTACCATTCAATGATTTTTAGGAATTTTACCAAGTGGCGCTACCATCACTGTAAAATCGTTTTAGTACATTTCTACCCCTGTAATGAGATTCTTCATGTCCATTTATGGTTACTCTCCATTCCCACCCCAGCATCAGGCCAATCACGAATTCCTTTCTGTTTTATAAATTTGCCTTTTAAGACCTTTCACATACAAGTGGAAGTGTCTTGTGTCTTGTTTCCTTCATTTAGCATAAATGAGGTGCATTCATATTGTAGTGCATATCTCTAGCTCTTTCCTGTTTACTGCCCAATAATACTCTATTGCATGGACGTACCACAATTTGTCTAGCCGTTCATTCACCAGTGGCCAGACTTTCAGGTTGTTTCCAGTTTTGGGGTTTTCTGAATAATGCTGCTGTGAATATTTATACAGGAGTCTTTATGCAGACGAATAATTTTTTTCTTTTGGATATATATCTAGACGTGGAATTGCTGGGTCAAAAGGTTTAACGTTTTCAGAAGCTGCCACCTGTTTCCTCAAGTGGCTCCAACCACTTTCCATTCTTAGCAATGTATAAGGGGTCCCATTTCTTCATATCCGCATCATCATTTGTTATCCTCTGTTTTAGTTATTATGAGTATGCCCAGTAGGTATGAAATGAATCTCTCATTGTGCTTTTAATTTGCACTTTCCTAAAGACTAATGGTGTTGAACATCTTTTCATGTGCTCGTTAGCCATTCATAGATCTTCTTTGGTGAAATGTCATGTCTTCTGCCTATTTAAAAATAATTTTTTTTAATGTTTATTTATTTTTGAGAGGGAGACAGAGTGTAAGTTGGGGAGGGGTAGAGAGAGTGAGGGAGACACAGAATCTGAAGCAGGCTCCAGGCTCTGAGCTGTCAGCACAGAGCCTGACGTGGGGCTTGAAGTCACAAACCGTGAGATCATGACCTGAGACCTGAGCTGAAGTCAGACAGTTAACCGACTGAGCCACCCAGGCGCCCTTCTTCTGCCTATTTTTAAAAAAATGTTTATTTATTTATTTTGAGAGAGAGAGAGAGAGAGAGAGAGAGAGAGAGAGAGACGGCAAGGCAGGGGAGGGGCAGAGAGAGGGAGAGAGAGAATCCCAAGCAGCCTCCACGCTGTCAGCACAGAGCCCTACTAGGGGCTCAGTCTCACAAACTATGAGATCATGACCTGAGCCGACATCAAGACTCAGATTTTCAACTGACTGAGCCCCCCAGGCACCCCTGTTTGTATTTTCTTAACTGTCTTTTGAAACACAGAAGTTGTGAATTTCAGTAGGCCACTTTCTCAAGTTTTTTCATTTATGGACTGTGATTTTGGTGCCATAGCTAATTAAACTTTGCCTATCCCAGGGTTGCAAAGTTCCCCCCTGTGTTTCCTTCTGAAAGGTTAATTGTTTTTATCTCTTACACTAAATTCTATGATCCACTTTGAGTTAATTTCTGTGTGTGGTGTGAGGTAGGGCTCTAAGTCAATTGTTTTTTGTATGCAGATATATGTTGTGCTAGCACCCTTTGTTAACAGACTGTCCTTCTGCCAATGAATTGCCTTAGTGCCCTTGTCTAAAATCAATTGAATGTAAATATAAGGATTCTGTTTCATTGATCTGTAAGTCTATCTTTATGCTAATATCACACTGTTTTGATAACTTTGTCTCTATAGTATGTTTTGAAATTAGGAAGTAAAATTTCTTGAGATTTGTTCTTTTTCAAAATTGTTTATTATATGTAAATTATACAAAAATAAATTGTAAATATAAATGATATAGAATTATTTTGGCTATTTTACATTGATTTATTTATCTTACGTAAATTGTAGAATCTGCTTGTCAGTTCTGCACACCGCCCCCCTCCTCCCAGCCTGCTGGGATTCTGATAGGGTTTGTGCTGATTCTCTGTATCAATTTAAGGAGAATTACCATCTTAACAATATTGAATTTATAAAGCATGAACATAAATGCTTCTCCACTTATTTAGATCTTTAATTTCTTCAGCAAAGTTTTAATTTTCAGTGTAAATTTTGTATTGTTTTGTTAAATATTTCCCTAAGTAGTTAATCCTTTTTGATGTCATCGCGAATAGAATTATTTTCTTAATTTTATTTTTGGATCATCCAAGGCTTATATGCAAAATACGATTGCTCTTTGCATATTGATCTTGAATCCTGTGACCTTGTTATATTTGTGTATTAGTTCTAATAGCATTCTGTGCACGCCTTAAGATTTTCTCCGTAGAGGATTGCGTCATCTGCAAATAAAGACAGTTTTATTCCTTCCTTTCTGGTCTGGATGACTTCTGTTGCATTTTCTTATTACTGTGGCTAGGATCTCCCGTATTATGTTGAATAGGAAAACTGAGAGTGGAGACTTGATCTTCCGGGGAAAGCATTCAGTCTTTCACCTTTTTAATGTAATGGTGAAAAACTGTAAGGTTTTCATAGATGTCATTTATCAGGCAACCATGTGGTAGTTAAGAGCCATGAGCAAATCTGGTCCAGGCTTCTTCCTAATTGCATTGATTCTACCAGCAAGGTAGGCTTGGTAGGAGAGTCAGTCTTTCTGATACAGAGGTGAATGGTGGTAACTCAGGCACATTGACCCATTTGGTACACCACTCAGTGTAGCTACTGACAAGGAGTCGGGTGTGTTTAAGTTGCCTTGGCATCAGCTGGGGGATATTCTTGTAGACACAAGAGTCTAGAGAGACCCGGATTCTAGGCTGGATTTTGCCACTGCTGAACAGCGAGTCTCTTAGCCTCTCCAAGAGCCAGTTTCCACATTAACAAAACAGGAGCAAGAATCCCTTTCGTGCCTACCTCCCAGCTCCAAGTGGGACAAAGCAGGAAGAAGAGCTCCACAAACTGAGGCCAAGGAGCATCATCATTTTTTAGGGGTAGGAAGTGTGTCAGTTACAGGAAGGAACATAATCCCGAGTCTCTGACTGTCTCCTTGCATTTGCGGAGGATCACAGCCCTCCGGCCAGCAGAGAATGCTCATTAGACAGTCAAGACACTTGCACTTGAAGAGAGTGGCCTGACTTAGCGGCCGAATGGAGAGGAAAGAGGAGGAGCAGCGAGATGGGGGAATCTGGATAAGTCTGTCAGAGAGTGGGGTGGTCTCTCCCATGGGCAGTGGTTGAGCCTTTGCTCCTTAACTTCTTTCCCCCAGGACTGTGTCTGGGCGCCCCTAGGAAAAGTGTTCGGTGGTGCACCATATCACAAGCAGAGGCAAGAAAATGCTCCAAATTCCAACGGAATATGAAAAAAGTGGGTGGCCCCACTGTCTCCTGCACAAGGAAAACCTCTCACCAAGAATGTATCCAGGCCATCAAGGTAAGGCAGTACCATGTGTTGGTTGGGACCAAAATGAATGGAAGGGAATGGAATGGAATAAAATAGAAAATGTATTTTCTCCTCCTTCTTCTGCCTTTCTTCCTGGGCACCTATAGGCTGGGAGTGCTCCTTCCTCATAGGACCCAAGGATATTTTGAAAGCAGATATTAATATTCTAAAGTGGAGACACCACATGTGGGGAAACTGTGGTTGCAACACACATTTTTTTCCAATAAATTGTTTATTTAGTTATTTTGAGAGAGAAAGAGAGGGAGCACGAGCAGAGAATGGGCAGAGAGAGAGGGAGAGAGAGAATCACAAGCAGGCTCTGAGCTGTCAGTGCAAAGCCAGACGTGGGGCTCTATTCCATGAACGATGAGATAAGACCTGAGCCAAAATCAAGAGTCAGATGTTAAACCAACCAAGCCACCCAGGTGCCCTGCAATGTGAATTGTTAAGAACAGCTGTGCAAGCACAGAGCAGTCATACTGAATGAATATGTAACAGTGGCAAAAGTCCGGGTTCCTCCGAAAGGTAAAACCTCTAGAAGATCGTTACCACCAAACCCTGAGCAAAATAAGTTCAGCCGATCTCTAGTTACCATATTGCCTTGCTGGGGCAGGCTGGCCAGGGCTCCAGGCTTTGGAAAGACATTTGTGCGACACATTTCCAGAGGGAGAGAAAAAGGAATCATGACTTCTGCATAATTTCAGATTCCTTTTGTTTTTTGAGGCATAAGATCTACTGAAATAATTTTTGCTCGTTCACTCAATATATATGTCCTTTGTGCCTGCCACGTGCCATGGTTGTATGTACTTGACTCTAGACAGTGTGGGTAATTTGGGTAGAAGTTCCTAATAATATCGAGGGGTATCCCTTAAGAGAAAAAATCTAGTTTGAACAATGTTTTAGGCTATTATTTTACAACTATGGCCTGGGGAAAAACAGCACCAGCATACCCTGCTGGTTTAAAATGCAGATTCTTAGACCGTATTATAACCAATTAAACTGATTATCTGTGATAAGGTTGCAAAATATGCCTTTTTATTTTTATTTATTTTTTGAGAGAGAGAGAGACAGTGCGAGCAGGGGAGGGACAGAGAGAGAGGGAGAGACGGAATCTGAAGACAGGCCCCAGGTTCTGAGCTAGCTATAAGCACAGAGCCTGATACAGGGCTCGAACCCACGAACTGTGAGATCATGACCTGAGCCGAAGTTGGACGTTCAACCGACTGAGCCACCCAGGCATCCCAAAAATCTGCCTTTTTAATAAAAGCCCCATTTGAAACCAGTTCTATGGGCCACACATCAAAACAAAGTTGAGACAGATGACATGGTTGGAAATAAAATGTGTATTATTGAAGAACCAGGGACAGGTTAATTTGCAGAACTGTAGAGGAAAGAGAACTCTCATAGCTTTTAAGCAAAGAACTAAATTGTGAAGAAAACTGACAGATTTAAGAATAGAAAAAATTTAATTTATAGCCATTAAAAACATTAAAAAATTTTTAATGTTTATTTTTGAGAGAGAGAGAAACAGAATGTGAGCGGGTGAGGGGCAGAGAGAGAGACACACACACACAGAATCTGAAGCAGGCTCCAGGCTCTGAGCTGTCAGCATAGAGTCTGATGCTGGGGCTCGAACTCAGAAACCATGAGATCATGACCTGAGCCGAAGTCGGACGCTTAACCGACTGAGCCACCCAGGTGCCCCAATAGCCATTAAAAACATTTAAACAGGGGTGCCTGGGTGGCTCGGTCGGTTAAGCATTTGACTCTTGATTTTGGCTGAGGTCCTGATCTCACCGTTCATGAGTTCGAGCCCCACGTCGGGCTGGGTGCTGACAACAAAATAAATAAATAGACATTAAAAATTTTTTAAAAAACCCATTGAACAAAAAATTTAGAAAACACCACAATGACTATGCACCAGCTCTGACAAGTGATTACTATGTACTGTATACTCTATAAAGAACGAATTCAATTTGGTAAGTAATGTAGGGTTATAAATGAAAAATGATATGGATAGACTATTAGTAAGAGGGAGTTTATAATTATTAAAAATACAAAATTTAGTAACCAGGGGAATACAAACGTAGGCAATTTGTTAGAACTTGCATTTTCTTTTTTTAAGTTTATTTATTTATTTTGAGAGAGACAGAGACAACGTGAGCAGGAGAGGGGCAGAGAGAGAGAGAGAGAGAGAGAGAGAGAGAGAGAGAATCCCAAGCAGACTCCACGCTGCCAGCGCAGTGCCCAACATGGGGCTCAAACTCACAAACTGTGAAATCATGACCTGAGCTGAAACTGAGTCAGTCACTTAAGTGACTCAGCCACCCAGGCGCCCCAGCGCTTATATTTTCCAAAGTAATGGCAATAAAACGAAAGCCTACCTTGCTGGCGATTTTATAGTGAAACTAAACTTTGTGGTTGGTGGCATTCCAAATTGGCATTATGAATCTTCTGGAAAGCAGAGTAACAAGAGCAGCCAGGGCCACCAAGATAAGCATGCTCATTGTCTGAGTGATTCCACCCTCAGATGCCTGTCCCAAGGCGACAGGTCATCAGAGGGAAAACATTCTATGAGGACAAAGCTATCCATGCAAGCATAGATTTCATAGCAAAAAGCAAGTGCTGAACATCTGAGGAGTTATTTGGCAAATTGTGGAACAACCACATTATGGTAAAATATTATGAAATCAACAAAATCAATAAAAGCCCTGCAGAAGCATGAAAACGCATGCCATTTTAGAGGAATAAAGCAGTCCACAACACATTATCTGTACCAGATGGCAAATAGAAGATATATGGAAGTGTATGAGAGGGTGATATGCTAAAGAGGATGAACATGGTTTATTACGATAATTTTTAGATAGCAGAATAGTTTTATTTTCTATTCAATAAAAAAGAATTTAAAAGAAATCAACATAGAGCTTTCTAGAGAAAGCATCTAGAATAAACAACTTCATTTATTATTACTTTATTTATTTGAGAGAGAGAGAGAGAGGGAGAGAGAGAGAGAGATAGAGAGAGAGAATCCCAAGCAGGGTCTACACGCAGACTCAGCTTGGAGCCTGACATAGGGCTCGATCCCATGACCCTGGTCGTGACCTAAGCCAATTCAAGAGTTGGACACTCAACTGACTGGGCCACCCTGGCGCCCCCAGAATAAACAACTGTACATATAAATGACTGTGAAGGGCAGGAATGATGAGGCGATACAGGCGGGGAGGCTCATGAGAAAGAGACAATATGCCAATCTCGGTAGTTAAGGCTGTTGGGCTGATGCCATTGCCTTCAAAAAAGGGAACTTTGGCTCATGCCCCAAGTGAACATGAGTGAATATGACCCAAAGGTGACCCTTCTGAAGATCCTTCCAGTCTTTTGAAGATCCTTCTAGATCTTTCTGACCTCCTGAAATCCAATTGCCTGTGTTAGGGCGAGCTCTCTTCTGAAGCTGGTCTGGCCTCTTTGCTTTCAGGCAAACAAGGCAGATGCTGTGACCCTTGATAGTGGTCTGGTGTTTGAGGCTGGTCTGGACCCCAATAAACTGCGCCCTGTAGTAGCTGAGGTCTATGGGACCCAAGCGGGTGAGTTCTCCCTGGAGACCCAGAAGCTGGGGTGGCCCTGGCCTTGGCACCGGGCTCTGTGCAGTCAGAGTGGATGAGATCTAGAGGTGGGGTCTCAGACACCATCCGGCTTGCAGGGAACAGAGTCCCTGGGCTCACTGGGCCTGATGCTGACCCACTGGGGAAGGACACGCGTGTGCTCCTGGGGAAATAGAGCAGGTCCGAGGAAAAGGCAGCCTATGGCTCCCCTTTCCGTCAGGGCAAGGTCAATTTGGGCTGTTTTTCTCCCTCTGGTTTGAGCTAAGAGCTTTCAATTCTCTCTGTCCCTTTGCAGAGCCACAAAGCCACTATTATGCGGTGGCCATCGCAAAGAAAGGAACCAACTTCCAGCTGAACCAACTACGAGGTGTAAAGTCCTGCCACACAGGCCTTGGCAGGTCCAGCGGATGGAACATCCCTATGGGGATACTTCGTCCGTTCTTAAACTGGGCAGGGCCCCCCGAGCCCGTTGAGAAAGGTAAGATGGGTGGAGGATTGCGGGCGATCTCTGGGTGGGGTTGCATACACAGGCCACTTTGTAAACATGTGTGATGAACCCCAGTGTGCCCACTGCACCAGCGGGCCTTGGGAGGCGGCGGCTGAGTCTGCTGTTGACCAGGGTGCGTCCCTGAGCTCCCAGCCTCACACACGAGGCTGTCCTGCAGGGGTGAGGTTGTCCCACAGGGGTGAGGCTGTCCTGAGAGGGTGGAGGATGGGGCTCTGTCTCCCTCTCTCTCTCTCTGCCTTTCCCCAGTTCGTGCTCTCATCACTGGGAGGTGCGATGAGCTGCGGCCAGACTGGCTCACACTCTGTGGTCTATTTCTCTGTGTTCAACAGCGGCGGCCAATTTCTTCTCTGCCAGTTGTGTGCCCTGCGCAGATGGAAAAGAGTACCCCAACCTGTGTCGCCTGTGTGCGGGGACGGGGGAAAATAAATGTGCCTGCTCCTCCCAGGAGCCATACTTCGGCTACGCTGGTGCTTTCAAGTGAGTGAGAAGGGCCTCTTCTCCCCAGTGGCCTGAGCACCATGTGTCCTCAGGCCATGGGACCCTTTTTCTGGCTCCAAACACAGCTCAGCCTGCTGGCAGGGACCACAGAGCGGGTCTCGTTCTCCTACTGGTGGGCAGAGGGAGACACAGTCCAAAGAGGGCACTGGCTTTGTCCAGTGCCTGTGCCCCTCCAGCCCCACCCCTGGGTCCCCCCATGTGCCCCTCACCTCTACTCCAGCCTGTGATATATCACCCCGACAGTGGTCATTCCTTGTCCCCGTAGAACCCTGGCTCTGGCTTTGTTTGTGCTGGGATGTCCTCGGTTCCCCTGCCGACTTCTGCCCTCTCCCTAACCACAGAGGGACTGAAGGGGTCTTGTGAGACGACCAGTCCCTCGCTCCCGGAAGGACAGCTGGAGTGTCTGGGCTGATGGGGTCTGCCCCTCGCGGGCATCTCCTCCACCCGGGAGACTCCACGCTCTGCCCGACTGCTCCCTGCACCCCAGCACCCCCATGCTGAGGCTGATGTTGCTTCTCTCCCCATATCTGCCTCCTGAGCTCAGGCCTTTTTGCAGATGCTTGGCCGCCAGCCAGGGCACATTTGCCCACTAGGTCCTGGGAGAAAGAACCAACTGCTCAAGGATATAGAGGCTTCAGACCCTTTTATGTAGAAAGACTCGTTTTGCCCTTCAGCCCCTAACGCAGGAGGTGTGGGGGCGCTGGCCGGCCCCTGGGCCATCCTTCCTCACAATCTACCCGAAGGTGGTTTCCGCCGCCTTCCCAGATGGGCTGCTCCAAAGCGTCAGAGGAGGCGAGCCCCAGGGCCCCGTTCCCGCGGGAGGCATGAGGAAAAGGCTGAGGACGGCTGCTCCATGCTGACCCTGCTGGGGCTTTCTCATTTCACAGGTGTCTGCAAGAAGAGGCTGGAGATGTGGCATTTGTCAGGCACACTACAGTGTTTGGTAAGAGGCGGGAGAAGAGATAAGGGTACTTGCCTTCTTTTGTTTTATTTTCCTGTAATTCTGAGTATTGAGCTAATTGGACTCCTCTCTTGATGTGCGATTATCAAGGTTTCCTATGGGCCATACCTCTTATTTGATGTTATTTCCTATTTTACTTTTATTTTATTAAAATTTTTAAAATGTTTATTTATTTTTGAGAGAAAGAGTGTGTAAGCGGGTGAGGGGCAGAGAGAGAGGGAGACAGAATCTGAAGCAGGCTCCAGGCTCCGAGCTGTCAGCACGGAGCCTGACCCAGGGCTCGAACTCACAAACCATGAGATCATGACCTGAGCTGAAGTTGGATGCCAAACCGACTGAGCTACCCAGGCGCCCCTATTTTATTATTATTTTTTTACTAACATTTTTTTGAGTTTATTTTTTAGAGAGAGACAGAGCATGAGTGGGTGAGGGGCAGAGAAAGAGAGAGAGAGAGAGAGAGGGAGACACAGAATCTGAAACAGTCTCCAGGCCCCAAGCTGTCAGCACAGAGCCCGAAGGGGAGGCTCAAACTCACAAACTGCGAGAGCATGACCTAGGCCCAAGTTGGATGCTTAACAGACTGAGCCATCCAGGAGCCCCTTATTATTTTTTTAAAAAGCTTATTTATTTATTTTGAGAGACAGAGACAGCATGAGTGGGGGAGGGGCAGAGAGAGCGAGAGTGACCGTGTGCGAGAGAGAAAGAGAGAGAGAGAGAGAGAGAGAGAGAGAGCAAGCGAGAGAGAGAGAAAGAGAGAGAGAGAGAGAATCCCAAGCAGGCTCCATGCTGCCAGCACAGAGCCCAAGGTGGGGCCCGGACCCACGAAACTTTGAGATCATGACCTGAACTGGAACCGAGTCGGATGCTTAACCGACTGAGCCACCCAGGCGCCCCTTATTTCCCATTTTAAGCCATCAGTTTTCTCTAAATCCCCCAATGCCCACTGACTTTTCTTTTCCTCAGAGACACTCCCGCCTTGGTACTTGACACGGGTTTTTGGGTTTTAAGACCACAGAAGTTTGAGCATTAGAAACCATGCTGCTGCCAAGATTTTCCACTCAGCATTTTGTTCTCGAGATTTATCTGTGTTGTGCATATGTCTCATTCGGTGGTTCTAACGGCTGAGGAATGTTCCTTGGAACCGATCCATCAGCTTTTACTTATCTGTCACCCTAGATCATCTTGTCCTTCCCTCTACCACAAACAGCCCCATGACTCATGCTCTCCTCTGTATCCTCTTGCTGTCCTGCAGGAGATTCCTGAAATACCACACGCTGATACGCATTGCTGGGTATGCGCGGGCCGAACACATTCTTACCAGGACCACCAGAGACAGACCCACCCCACTGCCCCGGGGCCTCCAGAGATAGGCTTACATTGACCATCTTCATATATTTACTAGTGATTTTATAATCTTGACTATTTTTCTATTGAGTTTAATGCCTGTTTCTTCATGATTTTGATTCAAGGAGAGGCATTCTTTCTTTTTTGAAGTTGATTTATTTATTTTGAAAGAGACAGAGCGAGAGTGAGTGGGGGAGGGGCAGAGAGAGAGGGAGAGAATCCCAAGCAGGCTCTGTGATGTTAGTGCAGAGGCCGTCGTGAGGCTCGAACCCACAGACCGTGAGATCATGACCTGAGCTGAGATCAAGAGTCGGACGCTTAAACGACTGAGCCACCCAGGCACCCTGGTGTTCTTTCTATTTAGATATCAAAGCATTATTGATTCTAGACTTTAGGAAGATCTTTTCTTTTCTTTTTTTTAATGTTTTTTATTTATTTGTATTCTTTTGAGAGACAGAGAGAGACAGCGCGAGCAGGGGAGGGTCAGAGAGAGAGAGGGACACACAGAATCTGAAGCAGCCTCCAGGCTCTGAGCTAGCTGTCAGCACAGAGCCCGACGCGGGGCTCGAACCCATGAACCGCGAGATCATGACCTGAGCCGAAGCAGGACGCTTAACCGACTGAGCCACCCAGGTGCCCCAATCTTTTCTTGGTTAAAAAATATTTTGGTCAATAGCACCTTTTGTTGAACAGAAGTCCTTGATATTGATAGGCTTAAGTCCATCAGTTGTGCCTTGTTGGTTTGTGCTTATGGGGTCTTTTAAAGATGCCCTCTTTGGGGCGCCTGGGTGGCTCAGTTAAGCGTCTGACTCTTGATCTTGGCTCAAGTCATGATTTCTCAGTTTGTTTGCTGGAGCCCCATGTCGGGCTCTGCGCTGACAGCCCAGAGTAGACCCTGTTTGGGATTCTCTAACCCTCCACTCATGCACACACACACTCTCTCTCTCTCAAAATAAATAAACTTAACAACAAATTCCTCCAATACATGGAGCCACTTCAAGTTTACATATAGCCGTGGATCTGTTTCTGAGCATTTTGTTTCTCTGGTGTATTTGTATTTTTCTGCTTTTTTTTTTTTTTAACCCAAGCTTGTACTCTTAATATCTGGGTATCCCGTGGGAAGCAGAGGTGGGGTTGGTGGAGAGACATCTCACCCTACACTTTGCTGTTCATTTTCCAATTTTTTTAAACTAAAAGCCTAGAGTTATTTTGCTGGATTTCTAAAGACGTCATACTTTAATTTTAATTAGAATGGTTTTGAGTTTAAATTGGTCCATGGGGAACTATATTGCAATCTTAAATTGTCCAATCCCTGATCACGATACATTTTCCTCCTTTGATCA
Organism: Cryptoprocta ferox; assembly: GCA_028646485.1. Lineage (NCBI taxonomy): Eukaryota > Metazoa > Chordata > Mammalia > Carnivora > Eupleridae > Cryptoprocta > Cryptoprocta ferox. The sequence goes on along the minus strand of CM053574.1, from coordinate 14,694,702 downwards.
TGCCCCTATGTCCTTTAATAGAACTTACAAAATTTCTCTTTGTTGGTTTTATGCATTTCTTGTGTGAGGTTAGTAACTAGCTCTTAATGGCTTGGGTTGCTATTATAGTCTCTGTTAGCTTACGGGGAAGGGCACAGGGAGAGGGAGAGAGAGAATCCCAAGCAGACTCCACGCCCAGCGTGGAGCTCAATCTCACAACCGTTGAGATCATGACCTGAGCAGAAATCAAGAGTCAGACGCTGAACAGACTGAGCCACCCAGGCGCCCCCACAGATCACATCATCTCTAAATAGAGTTCGTCTTCTTCCTTCCAGTGGTTACATCTCGTTTCTTTTGTCAGTTGTGTACGCCAGGCCATCCGGCACTGTGTTGGCAATATGACAGCTGACATTTTTGCTTTGTTCCTGATTCTGAAGTGAATGCTTACATTTTCTTCCGTTGGTATGCTTTTGCTGTAGCCATTTTGATAAATGGTATTTGTCAAGTTCAAGAATGTTACCAAATTCTCCATGTTATTAGTTTCCTGAAACAAACAAAAAACCACAACTAGACCAACCACAACTAGAGGTTGAACATACACATGGTTTTTCTGCATCTATTAAAATTATCTCATGGTGCTTATTAATGATATGGAGTATTTTGGCTTTTAAGAACACTGAGCATTCTTTTGTTAATGAAATGAACTGATAAACCTTAATCCTGATCTATTAGTTTTTAAAATACTCTGTTGAGGTATTCTTTCTGTAATTCTCTCTCTTGTACTGCTGTCTCTGATTTTGAGATCCAGGTTGTACTAATCTCATAAAATGACTCGGGCAGGTTCCTGTCACTTTACATATTGTCACTATACATACTTATATCTGAGATACATTAACAGTTCCACATTGGGCTGACCTCACTCCAAAAAACAGACTTTCCCCTTCTTTCGATAACACCTAATGTTGGGAAGTGATTCAACTGTACATCCTGCTTTAAAAATGTTTGTAATTGTTTATTCTTTCTAGAGAGGTGAGTGAGGCAGAGCCCCCTGGCTGGTGCGCTGGGATTGCCTCTGCCCTGGGACCCTTTCTTAGGAAGGGTTGTCGTGGAAACAGATGGGGTCTGGTTCAGCCTCCTTGGCTGGCCAGGCAGCAGGTGCAACAATCCCAGAGCAGCCTCTATGATCCAGAGGAACCCTGGGCTGGCCCCCCCAAGGCTTTCTGGCTACTCTCTTTACCTTTTTTGAGAGTTCTGGAGCAATCCGCTGCCTTTCTGATCCTCCCTCCCCCAGTTTTGTAGAGTACGTATGATGTCTCCTCTAGCTCACGATATCGGGGAAGGGAAACTACAGCTCACGGTTAATGCCTGCAGTGGGCTCATCTGGGTTTCCCTCCACCTCCACCTTTCCCCCAGAGATCCTGCCAGACAAGGCCGACCAGGACAAGTATGAGCTGCTCTGCCTAAACAACACACGGAGGCCAGTGGATGCATTTAAGGAGTGTCACCTGGCCCGGATCCCTTCTCATGCTGTTGTGGCCCGAAGTGTGAATGGCAAGGAGGACTTGATCTGGGAGCTCCTCCACAAGGCGCAGGTGTCTACCTCCCCATCCCGCTGAGGCCCTCCCCACCCGCTTGGATTTGCTGTGGGGAGGTTCCTTCCTTCCCGAATTTCCTGCTGCTCTAGTAGTCTCGTTGCACAAAAGTTAACAAGTTCAGTGTGCTCTGGACAGCAGAAACAATAAAGATCTCTCCAGCGTTACTAGTGAACGGTGCTCAGTGGCTGGAGCAGCAGCAGGGGGGAGGATGAGGCAATATTCTCAGGACTCTGAGGTGCCTGGACCCTAGCAACTTTTGAAGCCACAGCTGAATAAGCCACGGGGCCAGTCCCTCCACACCAGGAAGGGAACCAAGGTCCCCACCCTCAGCATCAGCCCCACACTCCAGATACTGTGTTTCAACATGGTGTTTTTCTTTCCCCTCCATGTCCCTCTGTCACTGTAATTCCATTTCCCCTTAACAGGAAAAGTTTGGAAAAGACAAGTCACCTGCGTTCCAGCTCTTTGGCTCCCCTAAAGAGGAAAAGGATCTGCTGTTCAAAGACTCTGCCGTTGGGTTTTTGAGGATCCCCTCGAAGGTCGATGCCGGGCTGTACCTTGGCTTCAACTACCTCACTGCCATCCAGGGCCTGAGGGAAAGTGAGTGAGGCCCGGGCAGGCCCTGGGGGCAGGCTGGTGGGGGTGCTAAGCCAAGGGTGAGGGCTTCCAGAAAGTACTCTCCCTTCTCCAGCAGCATAGCCCTGCTGTGGCCCTGAGTGGTCACTTTTCCATTTGAGGCAGATGCCGTGTACTGTCAACCAAGCCAGGGCATTTTAACATGCGGAGGGTCTCCAAACTAATGTGACAAACACCCAGTTAATGCCATTATATGCCCCTGGCTCCCTGGCCTGGACAGAAAAATCAAATTGCCTCCCTATAAAGTAAGAAATATGTGCATGAACCAAGAGAGCCGGGGCCCCTTCTGGGATGAATCTGGAGGCCTGGTGAACGCAGCTCTGGGGTGGGGCCCTGGACTTGACCCGGAGACCACAGGGGGCCAGCTCAGCCATGGCTCCTCCTCTCCAGGGGCGCTGAGGTGAAGTCAGCCAGCCGGCAGGACACTGCACTGCAGTTAACAGTGATGACTGACTTAGGGGAGGTCACGGCTGGGCTCAACGTCCCCTATGCCATCTCTTGGGGCTGCCACTGTCTGTGTCCTGGAGCTTTTATCCTGTGGGATCCCGATACTACGCGAGTCACTGCACCAAGGCTTGAAGGGTGGGTCAGAAGCCAGAGAAGTCTCCAAAGGAACGGAAATAGGAGGCCCGGGGTTATGCGGGCGCCTGGAGAAGGAGTTGGGCCTCTCAGCGTGGAGGGGGAGAGTGGCAGGTGCCCAGCGCTGGGCTTCAGGGCGGTGGGCGGCGCCTGGGTGTCCCCGTCAGGCTCTGGGCCCCACGACCGCGGTGTCCCTGTGCGCAGAGGCTTCGGAAGTGCAGGAACAGCTCTCGCGCGTCGCTTGGTGCGCGGTGGGCGAAGAGGAGGAGCGTAAGTGCCAGCGGTGGAGTCGCGCGAGCCGCGGGAACGTGACGTGCGCATCGGCGCCCACGGGCGAGGACTGCATCGCCCTGGTCCTGGTAGGGGCGCGGGCTCCACGGGGGCGGGGGGTGGTGATCGCCGCCGGGGTCACCAAGCAGGCTGGGCCCAGGCGTTCTGAATGCTTATGGTGGCCTTTGGTTTTGCAGAAAGGAGAAGCTGACGCCCTGAGCCTGGACGGAGGACTGATCTATGTCGCCGGCAAGTGTGGTTTGGTGCCTGTCCTGGCAGAGAACCAAAGTAAGTCGGTGTTGGGGGGAGGGTGTCCTCTCTGGTTTATTCCATCGGGCCCATGGGAGTAGTAACCTCACTTGGTGGGTCCAGGTGGAGATGCCGAGGTGGATGGATGCATTCAGACAGGAGAATGGGGAGGGGGGAGAGAATAGATGAAAGAGGTTTTCACCCACATCGTCTGCCCGTGTTGAGAAGTGACAAAGCACAGATTGGTTTCCTCTTCTTCGTTTAAAACAGGAGTTTAGTCAAATATAATATATATACAGAAAAGGGCCCATAAGTGCAACTCAGTGACATGTCACAAACTGGTATGTCCCCATGCACTAGTGCCCAGATCAAGACACAGCAAGTTCCAGATGGTCCCAGGTGCCCTCTTGCCACCAGCCCCCTTACTTGAGCCAGGGTAGTAACCCCTGACTTCAAACGGCAGAGATCATTTCTGCCCGTTTTTAAATGAAAAAAAAATTTTTTTTATTCGTTTTTTGAGAGAGAGATGGAGACAGAGCACGAGTTGGGGAGGGGCAGAGAGAGAGAGGGAGACACAGAATCCAAAGCAGGGTCCAGGCCCTGAGCTGTCTGCACAGAGCCCGTCTCGGGGTTCAAACTCGCCAACTGCAAGATCGTGACCTGAGCCGAAGTCTGACACCTAACCGACTGAGCTATCCAGGCACCCCAATTCTGCCTGTTTTTAAACCTTACACGCGAGGCATGTGCTTCATACATCTTTCACTCAGTGTTAATGTGTGTGTGATTCATCCAAAGAATATTGAATCTTGTTGCTGTATGGTATTCTGTGGTGTGACTCTATTAGTTATTCGTCCATTGTCTGGGGGAGAGGCATTTGGGTCATTTGCAGTTGGTGGCTGTTGTGAATGTGCTGCCATGAGCATCTGCATCGGTGTCTTTTGGTGAACTCACATATGTGTGCCTTTCTGCTGCATGGGATTGCTGGACGGTCTCTTCGGATTGGATCCTGCATCACTGAGATTTAAGAGTTTGTGGCTTCTCAATAAAGCCGAGTGTTTAATGACATTTTGCTCGTTTTTGTTCCTTTCAGAATCACAGACCCCTAATAATGGACGTTGTGAGGATAGACAAGTGGAAGGTGAGTTGGAATCTGCTAATTTTAGGGTCATGGGTAAGTTCTCGTTGCTGGAGGAGGTAGTGGCAGGAATTAAAAACAAACAAACAAAAAAAAAACTCACAGAAAGAGATACAGCCATAGCAGCCAGAAGTTCTTTTGAAGAGACAAATAATTCATAGATGAGTAATTGTAATTAATGTTATATTGCTCTTCACACTTGGCAGAGAACTTTCAGAGTTCTTCACTGTGGTTTGGGCCTGTGGAACGAGGGCTGTTACATCCCTGTCCTATAGGGATGAGGAACCAGTGGCCGAGAGAGTCTCCCAAAGTGCCCCGGGTCTCACTCACAGCCATAGATGATACTGGATCCTGGCCTTGAACTGGGTCTCCTGTGCTAGATCCTGTGCTCTGAGTGTTACCCCCACCCTCCCACCAGAGCCGGGGCTTGCTCAGCTCCGGAGAGCTTCACATTTGCCCACAGCTGGGATCTGTCAGCTACGTGCTACCAGGAGAGGGATTGCCACCGTGTCGACCCTGTCATAGTGCAGGGCTGGTTCGGACTCAGCACAGGGAGGTCCTTGGAGACACACTCCCTGCCCCTGCACAGGACTTAGTCTGGTGGCCGTCATCGCTCTGGCCTGATACCTATTGCAGTTGGTGATTTATGCACCGTTGGGATCACACTTGTCGTTCCGTGTTTTTTGCTTCAGTTGCTCACATCTAACTTAGTAGCTCACAATGTGTGCCTGGCCAAGGACAGTCCCTAGCAATCACTTAAAGGGTCAGCTTTTCCAGGGGCGCCTGGGTGGGTCAGTCGGTTGAGCGTCCGACTTCGGCTCAGGTCACGATCTCATGGTTTGTGAGCTGGAGCCCCATGTTGGGCTCTGTGCTAACAGCTCAGAGCCTGGAGTCTGCTTTGGATTCTGTGTCTCCCTCTCTCTGTGCCCCTCCCCCCTCTCAAAAATAAATAAACATTAAGTATCAGCTTTTCTTATCTCATTTCATAGCCTAGATCATTCTCACCTTCCCATAGAACAGCCGAAGCTTCTGCCAATGGCCAGATATCTGGGGGCATCATTGCCTGGCGATGCTTTGTCCCTTATTTTGGCTTGGGTTGCAGGTGGAGGCACTAGAGTCCAGTGCCAGGCCCCCTGGAGGTTAAGGCCTGCTCTTCTGTTGTTCAAGGGTACCTTGCTGTGGCAGTTGTCAGGAAATCAGATGCCGATATCACCTGGAATTCTCTCAGAGGCAGGAAGTCTTGCCACACCGGAGTGGGCAGGACTGCCGGCTGGAACATCCCCATGGGCCTGCTCTTCAACCAGACGGGCTCCTGCAAATTTGGTAAGGCCTGAGGGCGTCGTGGGCGGGCTGTCGAGGGCCTTAGCCACATCCAGCTGAGGAATCTCAGGGAAGGGCGGGGGCGGGGATGTGCAGGTTGACTGTGGCCCATGGGCCGCTTTTGGGGTAGGCGTGTTCTCTGTGTGGCTGCCTCCTACAACCATAGGAGCACTGAGGGGGTCTCTACCCAGCACTACCCATGCCCCAGCCACCCCAGCCCAAGATAAAACTACTGGAGTATCAGTCTGTTTCCCTGCACCCTAGGAATAGAGGCAAGTTCTGAGAAGGACAGATGTTATTATTATTATCTTTAATCTCTTGGAGCTCCGGATCCAAATTTCTCATAGGCGCTGGCTTCCTAACTTGGGGAAAGGCACCTGCTGCCTCATGAAACTGACCTCTTGCTCCACATTTTGAGGAAACCACATAAGGCCTCAAGGGTTCTGGCTCACCCGCTTCTGGGGCCTTCTCTCCCTGCCACGCCCCATGCTCACACCCCGTGCCCTACCTGCGGTGGACCTGGTGACGTGGGAGTATGTGGCATGTTCCGCCAGGGCTCACCTCTCTGGCAGGGGTCTCCTCAAGTGGGGCCCTCCTGCATTTGGAATGGATTTGGGGTCCTGGCTCCGGCAGGCTTCCATGCGACTCTGGTCCGAACCACTAACACTTGCTGGCATTGCTCTGTACAACCCCTGTGGCTGCCTCAGGGCCCGTGGAGGTCTAGTCCCCTCTTCTGCTTTCCACGTGGAGAATGAAGGAGGGGAAGGAGAAGGAGAGGCCAAAGACAGGTGCCAAATGTCTTTTAAGGGTGTTTCCAAGGCGCTGGCACCCAGCACTCCTGCTTGAGTCTCACTGGCACGTTCTAGCCACATGGCTCGACTAGGCACAGGGCAGCTGGCAAGACCGGTCTTTATTCTAAGGGACCAGGAGTCCGGGGCCAAGAGCAGGATTTCTCTTTCTGAGGAAAGGGAAAATCAGATCCTACAGGACACCACCAAGTTCATCAGCTGAGTCCCCAGCTCAAGGCGGTCATGATGGGACCCTCTGTCCAGTGACAGACTCTCTTCTCTGGCCGCAGTCAGGTTTCCCATCGGTGCCTGCAGTGAGAAGCTTCTCGGATTTCTGGCAGGCCCTCGGTGGGTGGTAGCAGGCTACCGTTCACGATGGTGAGTGTGTTCTGTCTGTCCTGGGCAATGTAATGAGCCCAGACATTGCATCGCCTGCTGGGTAAAGTTCTTTTATCTCGACTCAGGTAGGAAGCACTGACTTCCCATGTTCCTTTTCCGCAGATGAATTCTTTAGTCAGAGCTGTGCCCCCGGGTCCGACCCGGGCTCCAATCTCTGTGCACTGTGCATTGGTGACGAAAAGGGTGAGAACAAATGTGTGCCCAACAACAGTGAGAGATACTTTGGCTACACTGGGGCTTTCAGGTGAGTGCCGTGGCCAGGCTTCCCCCTCGCCCTTAGTTCCTCATCCCCTGGCATCTTGGCAATGCATCTCTAAGGGGCCAGCTATGGCCTGTCACAGCAGAGCCAGCGGGCAGCTTGGAGGTCCACTAATGGGCTGCTCCTCCCCCACACAAGCCACTCCAGACAGCGGAGGCTGGCAGGAGGTTGTCTGGCCTCAGCTCGGCTGGGCCCCTCCCTGTGGCCTGGGGCCAACGTCGGCCTCAGTGGGCCTCAGTGTCCTCATCCTCCAAATCAAATGCGGAGAGTATGTGGTCTCTTAAGTCCCTTCTACAATTCAGTTTGATGGGGAAGCCTCCTCTTTCCTGTAGCCACCACCCTCTCTCCTGGTCCGGTTGTCATTACTTCCCACATTTCACTTTCCTCTTTGATTTCCGCCTTAGAAATGGCAAAGACAAAGCAATATTGCAGTGTTACTCCCCACTAGGAAAGTGAAAAGATAAACCAAACCATAGGTTTTCAGAATTCACCAGTGGTAACCACTTAGTGAGTCACAGTAACTGCCCACAACTCTCAATTACAATCCCATTCCTATGGATGCTGGCGGTCACTTTTTGGTGGGGGGGGAGGGTCCTCCTCAATCATCAAGAATATATTTCACCTCCAGATGGCGCCATGGATCTGACAATGGCAGTGGCCAAACTTGGGACTTGGAGTTTAACTTTTTTTTTAATAGTTTATTTATTTATCCTGGGAGAGACAGAGACAGGGCAAGTGGAAGAAGGGCAGAGAGAGAGGAATACAGAGAATCCCAAGCAGAATCTACCCAACACGGGGCTGTAACTCACGAAACCGTGAGATCATGACCTGAGCTGAAAACCAAGAGTCGGCCACTTCACCGACTAAGCCACCCAGGCGCCCCTGAGCTTTTTAATATATAAATTCAGTAGCCTTTTCTCCAGTGATGGGATGCTATAGAAGTAGCTTTTACTATATAGTCTCAGTGGCACATACAAATATTTTGCGAACGTACGAGAATATCTTTAAGGGTTTGCAAATGGAAGAGTTGTGATGTGATTGCGCTCAGAAACATTGAGTAGACACATCTCTGATACAAACCCAAAGGAATCATGTGGTTTTCTCTTTTAAACCTGTGGGAAGGTATTATTTCGCTGGAAACTCCTATGCCTTGGTATTCCTGTTTATGCTGGAAGGAAACGCTTTGTCTTTTGTTCACACTGAGAGCTGGGACCAGAAGTCTTGTTACCACAGTATTTCTAACTCACATCCTCATATTGCCAGTTCTTAATTTTCAATCATCAGCTATTTCTTTGTAAAGAGACTTTCTATTCTGGAAGAAGAGGTTCTAGCCTCTTCCTGTGTCTGTTCCACTCACAACCACAAACTTCACCTGCTTTTAGCCTCCAACAAATTTATGTCATGTTCAGTGTTGATGTGACCATGAATATGTAAATATCATTCTCTTATTACATATGTGGTATCATAAGGTTGTACTTCCCTTATTGCACAAAGTTTTTGTTTATTCTAGAGTTAGCCGGTGTCTTATTTTTTATTTGCTTAATTTTCTGTGTTTAAAAAAAATCACTAATTCATCTCAAAACCCCGAGGCAGTAGTGTAAACCTCCTAACAATGCACACCCAGAGTGAGTGTTGGCCTGGGTTCATCAGATGCTGGGGGAATATTGCTCCTGCCCAGTCGGAACTGGTTTTCTCCAGGCCCCCTGCATATGTGGTCCTGGGATTCCCCTTGAGGATCATGCTGGGATTTCCCTTTGTCGTACTTCATGTAAAATGGCCCATTTCCTGGATCCCATATCTTTCGCTTTCTTGGTTTTGTTGGCACAGAACACATCTCTTTGATAAAGGGTGACTTTGATTTGCTGTGTTTTGAGTATTACATGTCTGAAAACGCCTTTCTTCTGTCTTTGAAATGATTTCTAGTTTGGCTGGATAACTAAGTAGAGGTTGAAAAACATTCTCCCTAAGCATTTTGACAGGATTTCCATATCTGGGAAATGGCAGTGTTAGCCATTTTGACTGATTCTCTCACTAAAAAACAAGCAAATATGCTGGATTAGTACACACGTGTGTGCACACACTTTCTTTAAAAAATTTTTTTAATGTTTTTACTTATTTTTGAGAGAGAGAGAGAGAGACAGAGTGCCAGCAGGAGAGGGGCAGAGAGAGAGGGAGACACAGAATCTGAGCTGTCAGCACAGAGCTTGACACGGGGCTCAAACCCACAAACTGTGAGATCATGACCAGGTGCCCCTGGGATCTTTTTTAAGATATTTGTGAGTCGAGAATTTCTGGGCCATCCTAGGGGATCCAGGTTTGAGCTACAAATCCATGCGGGAGCTGGCTCGTGGTTTCAGTTTTTCAGGGGGTGGTATGCATTGTCCCTCCCTGTTTTCCTCCCCATCCAGCAACTTGATGGCCCCTAGGGGTGGAAGTTAGTTCTGGTTCACTCCTACCTTAAAGGTGTTGGTAACCTTCAGGTTCATGTCTGTCACGAAGGGTAAATGTCCAGAGAACAAAGTGGGCACTTAGCTCTCTGAATTCCTAGTCTCCCTTAGATTTTAGTCCAACAGTTCCTTACGACTTTGTTAGTTACTCAGTACTCCTAAGAACATGTGTGTGAAGGGGCTCCTGGGTGGCTCAGTCAGTTAAGCGTCCAACTTCGGCTCAGGTCATGATCTTGCAGTTTGCAAGTTTGAGCCCTGCGTCGGGCTCTGTGCCGACAGCTCGGAGCCTGGATCCTGCTTCAGATTCTGCATTTCCCTCTCTTTCTGCCCCTCTCCCACTCGCAGTCTATCTCTCTCTCAAAAATGAATAAATGTTAAAAAAATTAAAAAAAGTAATTATAATAATATTAACCAGCACGCAGTGGGAAAGCTACCAGAAGCAGAATCCAGCAGAAAAAAACAAGGTAGTATTTGTTTTATAAAAGAATAAATAGAATTCCTGAAAAGGGAAAAAAATACGCAATTGAAACTAGCTATGCCACTGGCCGGATTGATAATGTAGACACAGTCAAAGGAGGATTAAGGAAGATATGTGAAAAAACTATCCAGAATTTAGCAGAAAGACAGAATATGCAGCAAGTTCAAAACATTCATTGTCTTCTAAATCCATTGTCTTCTAAATCTAGAATTCCTGTTGAGAAATCGGATACCACTCTGGATTTCCGATTCTCTGTATATGACACTTTCATCTTGAAAAAAAAATCTATTTTTGAATTTTGAATGATTTATTTGTAATTTCCTTTTCCTGAGAGAATAAGCTTCAGAGGGCTTAGAAAGTGCCCTAGACACACGGGTCTACGCCAAGAATGTTTCATGAAGAGTAAAGAAATCAGAAACCTATATTTCTTCTCTCTTACATGTATATTTCTCTCTAAATTTCCAGAGATTTCACAATGAATGAAAAATACATTTTGGGAAAAATACATTCGGGGTTTTATCCAATGTAACATGCTTCAACAATGAGTTTCTTAAAAAGTTGCTGAGTTTTTAAAAACATGATTTTTGAAAATCTCCAGTATTCTGAAACTTCACACTGATATTTCTTTTTATCCTTCGGGATTGAGCCCTTGCTGGACCCATTTCATCAGGAAGCTCAAGTTGTTCCGCTCTGGGAAATTTTCCTTCATTAGTTTTTGATGATTCCTACGCTGTTTTCTCTGGTTTCTCTTTAAACTTTAATTCATAAATTACAGACTCCTGGGTTAGCATCTCATTTCCTTCTTATTTATTTTTTCTTATTTGCTTCTCTTTATCTTCCAGTTTCTGGGATATTTGCTCAGCTTAACTTTCTAATCGTTCCATCATTTTTGAGAATTTTTATGATGATGATTTTTTGACTTTCTAAGAACAACTCTTTGTATTCTGATCGCCCCTTTATCAGACTTTGCGTTCTTGTTTCATGAATGCTGCCCTTTCTCTCATCTCTTTAAAGACATTCGTTGTAGTTTTTTTAAAAAAAGTGTTATTCTCTCTCCCGTATCGTCTCTGTATTTTCTGAGTATTATTACTTTGGTCTCCATTTTTTTCCTGGTATTTCTTCAACTATCCAGTGGTTTCTGGCCACTTGTCCATATTTAAGAAGGAAATAATGAAGCTGTCACAGGTCTGCATCAGGTACCACATCTTGGCGAGTAGGGCCCTCCCCTGTGGGGCAGTTGGTTTGTGTCATTTCACTGTGGGGCATCCAAATATCAGAATCGATAGGTATTTTTCTTGGGTTGCTAGGCTTCTCCAGAAAAAGAATCACCCTGTATGCTTCTCCGGAGGCTGACTAGGGGAAAGGGGCTATGATTTAATCTTCCAGAATAGAGATTTTCAATCCCCTTTCTGATTTCAGTGTTGGGGCTCTGCCCTCTGCTGTGCTTGGCTGTCTGTCCATAGTGGTGTTCAGGTTCAAGTTCCTGTGAACAAACCTTTGGTCTTCTGTGGGGTGGGGGGAGGGGGAGAGAGCTTCCGGGTACATGGGGCAGGAGGGCACCTGCCGGGTCCTCCTTTCAGTGGCACCTGGGACTTCTAACTGATGAATCTTTCTGGAGTTCTGCCGTGCACAGCCGTTTTCTTCTGGGCTTCCTACACTTTCAGCTTATGGTACAGCTGTTCTCTGCTCTGCTGGGAAATCACTGCTCATTGATTTGCTCTCCACCTTCCAAACATTGCCATATTATCTCCTCTCCCTCCTGCCCTCCTCTTGCTCATGGTTTACGGCTTATAAAAAATCTCCCTAATGTAAAAAAAAGATCTCACTAATGTTATTTTATTGGGATCTTAGAAACAGGGAAGGTTTTAAATCCTAAGTTCCAGGAATATTTGTCTTTGTCTGTTCCATGTATATTATAAATATTTATGAAAACCCTAGTAGTTTCTCTTCTCTGGCAATGTGTTCATTTTCTGAAACATTTTAGGTGCCTGGCTGAGAAGGCTGGAGACGTCGCCTTTGTGAAAGACTCCACCGTCTTGCAGAACACGAATGGTGGGTGAATATGTTCTGGTATTCAGATGTGGAGTTGGGAAGCTATTCTCACCTTTTCCAGGCTTTGGATCTAGTTAATTCCAAAATTATTTACCTCATTATGCAACATGGTATATCTGTGAGTGTCACGTTGATTTTGAAACCAAGTTCCCTCTCTCTCTCTCTCTCTCACACACACACACTCACACACACACACACACACACACACACACACCAGCCATGCTCAGTAACAAATGTCTTTCTGGCTTTGTCTAGTCAACCACAAAGCACACCATCTGCCTGTCCCTGCTTATGGACAGTTGAATGTGGATGATACTAAAAGAAATTTGATATATGCAAATACAATTTTCCTTTTTTAAAATGTTTATTTACTTTTGAGAGAGAGAGAGAGACAGACAGACAGAGTGGGAGTGGGGGAGGAGTAGAGACAGAGGGAGACACAGAATCTGAAGCAGGCTCCAGGCTCTGAGCTGTCAGCACAGAGCCTGACACGGGGCTCAAACTCACAAACCGCGAGATCATGACCCGAGCCGAAGTCAGACACTTAACCAACTGAGTCATCCAGGTGCCCCAAATTTCTCTTTGTAAAAAAGAAAGTAAGGGGCTTCATTTGGACCCACGTGAGCTCTCAGTCTGAAAACTCCTTGGGAGTCACTGGGCACAAAGTCACAGGCAGATACAGATAATGGAAGATGAATGATAATAATTGCCAGCTTCACCACCCCTACATCTGGCTGCTTTCCAAACTGCCACCTTCTACTGCAGACTCACTTGGCCCCCATGGCCCCTAGCAGGTAACTTGCCACTTCACCCCCCTGAGAAAGAGCCACCTGGACTTCCTGCCTCTGTCCTTCAAATATCGGCACTCATAGTTGCTCCTCCCTCCTTCTGCCCCTCCTCATAGCTCTTGGGAGAGGAACTGAGGATAGGCGTATAAATTTGGAATGATCTCAGTATCAAACAGACAAAGCCAAGAGAATGAAGTGTTTTTTAATTTTTTAAAATTTTAGATAGATAGGGAGAGAGAGAGTGAGCATGAGCTGGGGAGAGGGGCAGAGAGAGAAAGGGAGAGAGAGAGACTTGTGAACAGGCTACACACTCAGCACAGAGACTGACACGGGGCTTGACCCCACAACCCTGGGATCATGACCTGAGCTGAAATCAAGAGTCACATGCTCAACTGACAGAGCCACCCAGGCACCCCTTTTTTTTGAGGAGAGAGAGCCAAAGGGGGGAAGCAGGGGCCCAAGCAATGAATGTGTATTTGCACACACTGAGATGTGCATACAGTTACATTTTGAATTTATGAGCCATCAATCTAAGTGATGTCTAAGGACATGAGACTGATGTCAGGGGTTGTATTGAAGGATAATTAACATGCAGTGTGATGACAGTTTCATATATAGGTATGGGGATCAACACTTCTGTACATTCCTCAGTGCAACCCCTAGAGTGATGTCAGATTTAATTGTATGTCAATTTCTTTGGGATTTCACAACTGTGTTTTATTGGAATTGACTGAACATATTCGATAAATGTATCGAATGTTCCTCGCCTTTTCCTAGTTACAACAAGATCATCTGAACATGAAAGGAAGGAGAAAGCAATTTCTTCTTGAACATAAACCAGATAATTCGTTCTCTGGAGCTCACTGGAAAATATGGCATGGATGGAAAGGGCTCTTTTTAAAAAATTAACCACTCTATTGAGAGAGAATTCATGCTATGAAAGCCAACCATTCAAAGTGTGCGGTTCAGTGGTCTCCAGCACATTCACAGAGCTGCGTGACCACCCGCACAGTCCGATTCTAGAACACTCACACAAGCCCATCAAATGACCCTGGGCCCTTCCTCACTCCTCGAGAGTTGGCAACCTTCAGTCTACTTTCTGTCTCTGTAAATTGGCCTGGTCTGGGCATTTCACACAAATGGAATCAGGCGGCCTTCTGCGACTGGCTTCTTTCACTTGGCATCATGTTTTCAAGGTCCATCCATGTTGTAGAATGTGTCAATGATTCCCTCCCTTTGACTGCTGAATCCTATTCCCTCGAAGGGAAGCAGCACTAACATTTGATATATTGGAAGTTTGTATCGTTTGTGCGGACAAAGCTTCCTTCCCTCTCCCTCGTGTCACTGAGACCCTCCTGTATGCATTTCAAGAGGCCGGTGGACTCGTCCAGCCCACCGAGAGAGGACTTTTGACTAAGCTGGACAGCCGTGGCTCATGCCGCCTCTTTTCTCTCCCCAGGAGGGAACCCTGAGGCATGGGCAAAGGATCTGAGGCTGGAGGACTTTGAGCTGCTGTGCCTCGATGGCACCCGGCAGCCTGTGACAGAGGCTCAGAGGTGCCACCTGGCCAAGGCCCCAAACCACGGTGTGGTGTCTCGGAAAGATAAGGCGGAATACCTGGAGCAGGTGCTGCTCCGCCAGCAGGTGCGGATCCCAGGGCCTCCTGCCCTTTCTTAACTGCCCAGGCTCTCGCTGGGCGGGGCGCTTGCAGGGGAAGCTGCCCGCCCAAAGCCCTTCTGTCTTGTCCCTTTACCTGAAGTGAACACTGGTGGGGCCAGTGTTGGCCTCATGCTGAGGACCTTCCCAGAGTCTCAGTGAGACCAGCAGAGGCGTCCTCATTTGTAATCTATAAGAACAACACACCCAGAACACCTGTAGATTTAAGGCTATCTGTGGCAAGTGGTTCGGAGGAAACTGTGCAATTTCCTTAAAGTCTGGGATTCTCTTTTATTTTTTTAAATATTTTTTAATGTTTATTTATTTGAGAGAGAGAGAAAGAGAGAGAGAGAATGTGAGCGGGGCAGAGGCAGAGAGAGAGACACACACACAGAATCTGAAGCAGGCTCCAGGCTCTGGGCTGTCAGCACAGAGCCAGACGTGGGGCTTGAACTCAACGAACTGTGAGATCACGACCTGAGCCGAAGTCAGACGCTTCACCAACTGAGCCACCCAGGTGCCCCTGGGGTTCTCTTTTTGAGCTTCTAGTTTTGTATTAAAACACCATGCGTCTAGGTGTGCTTTAAAGACCGTGCCCCCGGCATGGTAGTAACAGGTGTGTAACCTCACTGTGGCGCCTCACCGGCTGGTGAGAGGGGTTCTGCTCTCACGCCTAGGCATGGAGGAGGATCTGTGGCCATGGGAGGCTAAGTGACACTCCCAAGGCAATGACCCGCTCAGAGACAGAGAAGATTTCCAATGCAGACAGCCTCTCCGGGAGAGCTGGCCTGTTGGAATGCTGTAGGTGATCTCAGCTGTCACCTGGCCACCCAGAGGTTCTAAGGGAAAAGGCCACGGATTAGCAAGGGGGAGAAGGTGGCAGGAGGTGGATCAGCAGTAGTGAGGGGCCCCTGGCTGCGGGATGACATGCAGGTGTAGGAAGACTCAACCGAGGCAGCGGAAGGGCTCCAGAATTTAGCTCCTTCTATTCCGCAGGTGAACCAGGGCTGAGCCTGGATGGAAGGAATGCCCTTGGCCTCTCCCAATCCACACGTTCTCCTGTTTCCCTTGGCGACTCGCTTACTGTCTGCCTTTTTGATACAGGCTCAGTTTGGAAGAAACGGAGATAAATGCCCGAGCGAGTTTTGCCTGTTCCAGTCCGAAACCAAAAACCTCCTGTTCAATGACAACACCGAGTGCCTGGCCAGACTCCAAGGCAAAACGACATACGAAGAATATTTGGGATCGGCATACGTCACGGCTGTTGGTAATCTGAGACAGTGCTCCACCTCTCGTAAGTAGGACGTCTGGGAGAAACCACCCAGCATGAAGGGCACAGCTGGAGGGTCCAAGGGCATTCCAGGAGCGAAGATGGGAATGAAAATGTTAATGCGATATCCCCCTACCTTGGGAAGTTACAGTCTCGCTGATGGGGTGGAGGACTCAGGAAGAATAAAGCAGTAGATCATATGCTAAATTTTTATAATCCCGATAGTGCCTGTCGTGGGGTTTTTAGAAACTGAGAATTCACTGTATTCAGTAGAATGAAGTGTGCGTGTATCTATATGTAGATACAGGTACATATACCTAAATACCCACACACACATATATGTATGTATATATATGTATGCATTCAGAAATGACAAATTCTGGTCCCTAGACAATTACCATAAATACCAACGGCCGAGAATACAAATTCTCAGGAAGTATCTTAGCCAGGAAAATATATTGACAAATAAGTTGCTCCTTCAAAACCATTTATGGGACGTCGCAGTGTTGTAAGGCTCCAGGCGGTGATTCTAAAAGGTCAACGTGCATTGTCTCCCCTGTGCCGGGGGAGGGGGGGGTGGGTATCACCCAGAGTCTTATTTCTGGTACCTCATCCAGACAGTCTGGAGGCATTGGGGTGATGGGTGGTCCAGGGATGGGGCGGGGCCAAGAATCTCTGTATCAGCTGTTTCCACCCAGGCGTGGCTCCCCTCCCCCGCACCCAGGGGACATCTGGCCGTGCTCGGAGGTATTCGTGATTCTTACAACTTAGGGGGCGCTGCTGGTGTCTGTGGGCAGCAGCCAGGGTTTCCACAAGGCACAGAACAGCCCTCTCAACAGAGAATTCCCCGGCCCCAAATGTCGATAGCGTCCCTGTCCTTTACCCCCTGGCGTCTCAGAGGATGGTGACCGGCTAGTCCTAGGACTGACTACAGTTCGAGGCTGTAGGGCTGTGCCTGGGAGCAGCCAGCATTTAGCTGGCCAGGGCCCATGCGTCCCTGCCGAGCCCCCAGCATTTAGCACAGTGACTGGCAGAAAGCAGCCTCCACGAGTATTTGTGAGTGACTGAGTGAGCGGGCGAGAGAACACTCCTGGAAACAGATCGGCATGAAGATGAGGGCGTGGGTTGCCCCCATTTCAGACGTGAGACGACCATTGTGTCTTGAGTGTGACAGCTGATTCCATTAGCGTCAAATGGGGTGGGGGCTGTGTCCGTCAGGCCAGGGCAGGCCGTCGCCCAGGTCAGCGAGGGCCAGAGCAGCTGGGCCGGCGTGAGGAGGGAGGCAAAGGGGGACATGTAGACTAAGCACTGGCCGAAGGCAGGGGAAGGTCTGTGTCTTAGGGTCCTCCTTGATTGATCTAGTGATTAAAAAAAAGAAATCAGTTTCTGAATCTTCTGCTTTGGTGTGTCCCACAGCGCTTCTGGAAGCCTGTGCCTTCCTGAGGAGGTAAACCCACCCGAAGACTCTGGGGCCTCCCTTCCTGCTCTGCCCCCCAGGCCCGCCCTGCTCTCAGCGCCGCCCGCACTGGGCTGTCCCCCTTCCGGCCAGTCACCTGCTTTCGCAGCCCTCTGCTGTCATTCTAGCAATAAAGGACATGAGAAAGCCTGTTGGTTTTCATTCCTTAGAAGGCGTCTTTCATCTTTTCTAGAATTTTATACTGAAACCATGTGTCTGATGGAATATGGGCTGACACAGCTGGGCCTGTCCTTTGGTGTATTCCAGGTCCAGCACCTCCTCTTTCCTGCAGTTTTGGGTTCGAGGCCTGCTGGTCTGGAACCAGAGGACAGGCCCAGCAGCTGGATTTCTCAGGGGCATCTGCTGGTTCACATGATTGTTGCCGTGTGTGTGCAGGTGTGTGTGTGTGCACATGTGCTGGTGTATGTGTGTGTGCACGTGTCTGTGTGTGCATGTGCACGTGTATATGTGTGTGCTTGCATGTATGTGCACGGGTGTGCATGGCATATGTGTATGAGCGTGTGTATGTGTGTACACGTACATGTGTGTGCACGTGTGTATACGTGTGTGGACGTGTCTATGTGTATGTGTGTGGTTGCATGTGTGTATGTGTGTGTTTGTGCGTGTGTGCGCATGTGTGCTTGTCATATGTGAATGCGTGCATGTGTGTATGCCTGTCTGTGTGTGCATATGCACATGTGTATATGTGTGTGCTTGTGTGTGCTTGTGTATGCATGTGTTTCTAGGACGGGGGAGGGAATAGGGAGTAAGATTGGTTAGAGAAACTTGGTAACCCAAAGATTTTTGAGTACTTGGTATTTTAAATAAATTACATCAGGTACAGTGAATGTACAAATACAGGTGTCAAAGGGAAAGGTTAAAACCTTAAAAAAATTTTTTTTAACGTTTATTTTTGAGAGAGGGAGAGTGTGAGCAGGGGAGGGCAGAGAGATGGGGGCAGAGGATCCCAAGCAGGCTCCTGGCTCTGAGCTGACGGCAGCGAGCCCCATGCAGGGCTCAAACTCACAAACCTCGAGATCATGACCTGAGCTGATACCAAGAGTGGGACACTCAGGTGCCCCTGTTTTGATTTTTAGATTCTACATACGAGTGAGGTCCTACAGCATTTGTCTTTCTCAGGCTGACTTATTTCACTTAGCGAAACACCCTCTAGGCCCACCCATATCTTCGACTTAACTTTGATAGCACATCAGAAGTATATAAAGTGTCTTGACATTTCTTGTGATTCAAGCATTAGTTGTCAAGTGACTTTACTACAGTATATGTTTTATATGTAAGTGCTATTTTGCGTTGTAATGCTAGGTTGAGTTTATGAAGAAACAGTAAATTCGGCAGAGAAATTTAATTTTCAAAGCCATTCAGTGTTCTATAAAGTAGATAAGAACCATCCTTCTTGTTCAGAAAAATTTACGTTGTGGCCCTGACCTCAATCTGCCACTGCTGAGCCACCAAACTGCTGTGTGGTAGAGTAAGTCATGATATGAAATTTTTATTTCTGAAAAAAATCCACAGAATTAAGGATAGTTAAGCCCATGGCAGCAAATGAACTTCACTGTTGAAACTACTGGTTTAATGCACATCGTAAATTCCAGTACTTCCCACAAAATACCGCTAGTGAATAACCATTAACTTTATCATTTTTACAAATTTTGTAAATTTGCCCACATGAGCCTTTTAAGTCCCACCGATTATAACACATATTAGCAGATCACACTTCAGACTGTACTGAATTAGTGTTCTCTCCACTTCCTTCAAAATATTCTTGCCTGGAGTTATTTTGTGCAGACTATTCATGTGGCAAGAAAGCCTAGTGAATTCCACAGAGCAAGTCACTTTTACCTCTTAATCCATAGCGTCGGCTTGCCAGTTCCTTCAATTATCTGCCAGAAAATGTGCCCAAACAATTACTTGTACGTGAACCAGTTGCTTCTAATTTGGAATGTGGTCTAGTTTTAGGAGTACATATTTATTTCGTGTGTTTTCTTGCCCGCTGTTTGGAAACTTTGGGGGTGCTGGACAAAGCATAGATTCTAGAGTGAGTGGCACTCAGATTTGGGTCCCAGCCCTGCGACTTTCTGGCTGTGTGAGCCTAGACCAATTTCTGAGTGTAAGTTTCATCCTTGGCGAAATGAGATGAATTCCATCTACACCCACGGACAAGCGTTGAGGCGCGAAGGAGCTCATGTTTGCAAAGAGCCTACCTAGCATGACACCTAAGAGAAATTCAGTGCTCCCCACTTTTCTTCTCATGTCCTATTTTTAAAAATATTTTCATTTTTTTAAAAATTTATTTTGAGAGAGAGAGCGAGAGAGCGCACATGGGTGGGGCAGAGAGAGGGGGAGAGAGAGAGAGAGAATCCCAAGCAGGCTTGGCACTGTCAGTGCAGAGCCCGATGAGGGGCTCGGACCCACGAACCATGAGCTCATGACCTGAGCCGAAATCAAGAGTCTGACGCTTAACCGACTGAGCCACCCAGGCGCCCCTCTTGTATCCTATTTTGCATACAGATGTGTAAAAATAAATACACAAAACAATGCAGAAATACAAAACCCAGTGTTTATTTATCCTGCCGTTGACAGAAGCCAGTTCACACTTTGCTGAAATGGTCATGTCCTTCCACGGACGCATCTTGTACGGGATCCTCAGTGGCCCGAAGCGGCCTGTCACGCTGCAGACAGCAAAGGTGGCAGAGGTGTCTTTGGAACGTGGTGTCGAGGACCAAGTGGAGCAGAGGGTTGACACAGCAGTGGGTGGCAGCGACAATCCTCGCGATCTGGACACTTCCATCCAGGTGGTAGCTGCTCTTGCAGTCGTGCAGGGAGAAATGTTCTTTGAAGGTGGACAGGAAAAGTGCAATATTGTAGGGTCCCCACATCAGAAGGAAAACAACCACTATGAAAAACACAAGCTTATGAGGGTCATGTTCCCTTCCCCTACACCTTAGTGTTTCTCGCAATCGCGTGTAGCAAAACGTCAAGACACACAGGGGCAAAAGAAGGCCCAGAATGTTCATCTTCAGGGTCAGAAAATACTTCCATAAAGTCTCATCAACTGGTAGGAAGTGAGGTCTGCTAATGAAGCACTCGTATTTCTGGCTCTCCGTCTGAGGTTTGTAAAACACCAATTCAGGCAAAATGACCAGCATGGCCAGGACCCATGCCAGAACACTCGAGACAATGTCCCAGTGCACCGTCCTCAGGGGGGGAAAGGTTCTCACGTTGAAAAACACCACGTACCTTTGAACAGTCAGAAGGATGTTGAAAAAAGCCTCACTGTACAGGCCTATGGAGGAAAATACAATGAGGATTTTACACATGGGGTTGCCCAGAACCCCGCCATGGGACGCAGTGTAGGCCCAGAAAGGCAGGGAGAGCAAGAAACATAAATTCGAAACTGCCAAGTTCAGGAAATAGACATTTTCCGTGTGCCTGAGTCCTTTGTGTTTTGCTAGGATGAGCACAGCCAAGATATTGCCCAAGAGACCAGCCAGGAGCACGGGGCTGAAGAGCTGAGGGACCACCCGGCTCGAGAGAAGCTTGGCGTCGTACGGCTGGCATGTTTCTATGTCGTCGCCATTCAGGTCCCCATCTATGAGGACATCGTAGTCATCCTCCGGGGCTGACGTGTAATTAGTCATCTTCAGCCTGTCCTGGGGACAAGTGAAGGGTTATCTTTCCTTCATACAGCTGGGTGGTCCTGCAGGGGGAAAAGAAAACTGGATTAGTATCCATGAAGCCATACATTCCTCTCCTGGCATTTCATTGTACCCAGAGGAGGTCTACATCTCAGAAGACTGACACTAAACATTTCTCCACCGCATCCCTGCTTGCGGAGAGCGGCTACTCTAAGTCATCCTTTCCTTCAGCCCTGAGGTACTTCTAGGAGTGTGCTAACACTACGGGGGAATAAAAGGAATCTTCCACGTCTTCAGGGCACTTCATTTTCCTGGTGGAAACAAGACTTGCCTCTCTGAAGATCCCATCTACGAAGACCCCAAGAGGGCTGAGAACTGTGGTTTGGTTTCATTGAAATCGATCGCGGTCCTAATTTCTACCTGTTCAAAAAGTCTGCTCACCCAGTGAAAGAGCTTCCTGTGACGGGCCGGCTGATGACTGAGTTCTTCTCTCGAAGGACAGAAACAAAGGTTTGCAAAAGTGAAACCATTCCCAGGCATCAACAGAAACGTCACTGGTTAAATACATAGATGACTTACCACTTGACAGAGTTCCAGAGGGGGGAGGGCACGGCCTCCTGACCCACCATCCGAGCTGCTGTGGGAATGGCCTGGGGGCAGCTGGGAGACCGGCTTTCTTCTGAGCAGACTGGTCCTGACTTGTAGGGCCAAGAGAAGCCACTTTTAGCCCTTGGTAGGTCTACGTCTATACCACGAGACCCAGGTCTCGGGGAATAACCCAAAGAAAGCAACTCGAAAGCTCCTCCAGACCCCTAGAGTGTTTCTCGAGCCTCTGA
The DNA here is from genome assembly GCA_028646485.1 of Cryptoprocta ferox. Lineage (NCBI taxonomy): Eukaryota > Metazoa > Chordata > Mammalia > Carnivora > Eupleridae > Cryptoprocta > Cryptoprocta ferox. Next base: position 14,672,854 of record CM053574.1, on the reverse strand, counting down.
GCCAAACCAGGAAGTTGTTTTCTCCTCCCGGTCCCCCCCCCTCGGACCCCGCCTTTGATTTCCCCATGGCCTTTAGACAGGCGTCCGGCTGGCTGCCCCAGATAAGGGAACTGACTTGTCACTGCTGTTCTCCAGCGGTACTAGGTGGGGTGACAGGAGGGCTCTTCTGAGCAGGTGACAGCCAGCAGTGGAGGAGAAAGTGTCCCGTGATAGCTCTGTGTCCGGACCCCAGGGCCTGGAGCTCCCCTGCAGCGGCTCAAAACCCCAGGGCATCTAGAACACTCTGGGAGAACCACAGTGGGTGGCATGTGCTTGGATTTTCCTTGTCATTGTTGAGAGACACTGAGCTGTGGCTGAGGGGTGGGGTCCCGAGAGAGGATCTGGGGGACAAAGGAAGCCACGGAGGGGTGTCACTTGGGACAGGGAAAGGGGTTGCTGCCGAGATGCTCAGTACCAGTGAGTGTGGGGCTGCTGTGGGATTTGAGGAAAACCGACAATGGGGAAAACCCAGAGTTAAGCAAGTCATGAGGTGCGGACCCTGCTCTGAGAAGATGCCAGAAAATTCCACGGAAGCCGTGACAAGTCTGGGCGGTGAGGGAACATGCCACCCCCTGACTGAGGCAGGGTAGGGTGAAGTCTGAGGCTGGAGAGAAAGGAAGCCGGGAAGAGTCCAGATTTTGGAGTGTGGGAAGGATTAGTGAGTGGGGGGCTGGCTGGGGGTGGCTTGGAAGAAGGAGGAACGTGAACCAGCTGAAAAGTCTGTACCAACTTCCTCCGGATCAACTCTGTGTACCTGTGATTGACCTAATTTGGGGACCAGACCTACACCGTGGCTTAGCATGCACAGAGTTGGTGGAATGACATCCTGTTAATGGATGTCAGAAACGTGTCTGACGTTAAGCATTCCATACGGAGCATGGACCCGTGGAGATGGAAATAGAAATGAGCGCACTATTAAAAGAAAAGGAAAACCAACATCAAAGGGCTTAGACGAACATGTGGTCCAACATTCAATTTCACTCAAAGATGATGTTTCTCAGCATGGAAGGGTTTGGTGTCAGTGGGAACCCCGGCTGTGAACACTTCCCAGCAAGTCTTGCCCCGCACAGGCTTCTGTGAGTGAGTGGGAGTCACCCAACCCCGGAAGCCTTGCCTCCTGGGCATAGCTCTGTGACCAGCAGTGGACCGTGAGCCTGGAGCTCTACCTCCCATGTGATCCCGGGCTATTTGGAGCCACACCAGCCCTATGACCCCAGGACCTTGAGTGAGTAAGGGATGCTGGCTCATGGTGCCTTACTGTCTGATGCTCACTGGTCCATCCCGGGGGAGGCAACGAGTAGTCAAGTCAACTCCGAAACATGAAAAGTCCTGTGGCTATACACACGCACCCTACATGGGTAAATAGAGGAAAATAGCAGCCAGCAGGACCTCAGATGTGTCACCGAATTACATGGAATTTGAATTTCCCCAGGAAAAACACTGCAAATTTAGAATCACCCTAACTTCCTGATATTTGTACGGTCTTCACTTTCAGTATTATTTTATTTTGGCTTGATTCCCAACATTCTGCCTATTCACACTCAGGCCAGGGAGCTCTTCCTTTTTTTTTTCTTAATTGAGATATAATTGCCATGTACCACTGTGTAAGTTTAGGGTATACAGTGTATTGAATTGAACGTTTATATTGCAAAAGGATTGCCATTGCATAGTCAGCCAACACCTCTGTTCTCATCACGCCACCATCATTTCTTCTAGTAGTGGGAACAATTTGGATCTATTCTGCCAGCAAGTTTGATGAGTATTATACAGTTCTGTTGCCTCTAATCACTGTACTGTGTGTTAGATCTCCAAGGCCACGGATTCTAGAAACTTCTAAATTGGTAGGAAGGAATGCTTTGGAGGACTGACGCAGAGGCGAGTGTTATCACCATTCTACTAGCTGGAGCCATAATAGGGTGTCTTCACCATTTGTGAAACCTCACCGCATTCTGTGGCTTACCTGAGTTCTTTATCACTATCATTCAACCCCAATTTCAGCCTAAGAAAGTAAGAAACTGTAACTCTTATTTTCCTGTACACACAGATCACTCATTTATTTAATTCATCTATTCCGCAAATATGTAAAGAGTGCCTAGACTGTGCCCAGCACCGTTTGGGTGAACAAAGTGAACATCGATGAACGAGGTAGGCAAACGTGCTGAACTTCATGGAGCTTACGTGCTACAGACAAAAACAGATAGGTAAGTAAGTTGTAGGGTAGTCGGAGAGACGCTCTATAGAGAAAGCAAAGCAGGAAAGAGGGTAGGAAGGGCCAGGGGAGTTCAAGAGTTCACATTTTACACAGGATGGCTCAGAGAAAGCTTGGAGACAGGTGTGCGCAGGAGGGGCACATGATGGGGCCCGATGACAAATGCTCACGATCTCATGTTTTCCCCGTTACTAAGGGACGTTGGAAAGCATGTGATTCAGTGGGTTGCAATCACACCATCTCGAACAAGCTCTGAGTCTCAGCCTTGGGAGGGAAGGCACCTTCCAAGTGTGTTCCTTCTGGGAACTAAACTGAACTAAAAAATTGAAGCAAGTTTCTTTACTACAGGACTTCTCAGAGCTCTTAATCCGCTAATAAGAGTGGTGATCCTCCCTGAGGAAGAGAGGGTCTGTGGTGTTTCCCAAAGTGGTTTGATCGAGGAACCCCCTTTTATGTTCGCAAATAGGTGCTTATGAGCCACCAGCTCGGCAGAACATTTGAAAAGTGTTGCCTTCGACCCACACATATACCGCGTCATGGGGTGGCCATGGGGACGGGCCTCCACCTCTCTGAAGGGAGCGCAGTGACTGAGGGTCCCTGCTGCCTCACCCTGAAACACACCCTCACCTTCCCTCCAAAGGCCATGCTTACCAGGGACTGCTCTGGCCAGTGACCCTCTTAGTGACACCGGGGCAGGCCCAGTTCTGGGAGGTGGGCTCCTCTGATGGTGACCTTGGCTGGTGCTTCCCCCCACCCCCAAGCCTGGCTCTCTCCTTCTCTTCTTTTCTTGGGGGTCAGATCTGCTTTGTGACCTGTGGCTTTCCCAGCTTCTCCAGGCTCCCTTACGATCTCTCAGAGACCTTTCCTCTAATACGTTTTTTCTACGCCACATCATCCCATCTCGAAGGAGCCAAGCTAACCTGGCCTCGGAAGGGAGGCATCTGTCTCTAGAGTCTTGAGCCCTTGGCTTGCCGGAGAGTGATAACGCTTTGCAGCACCGCATCCCTCTCTGAGCGTCTTACCCACCACCATCTACCTGTGGCCTGTGCCGGGATCGAGCTTTCTGGAACATGTGAGAGCAGGTATTGCTGTCATAGCCCCATCCGGCTCAACTCTTCAGGTCATGTACCTTCTCTGGTTCTCATCACCATCTCCCTAGCTCTACCTTTGCCTTCAGCTCACTTCTCCATGCTCCTCCCCCAACCCTCTCCCCCCCTTCCTCTGCTCCTTCTGGAATCTGAATTCCACGACAGGTACTCCTGCTGACCTCCTTAAAGTATCCCAGGAAATTCCTAACATTTCTCGTCCCTTGAGGGTACTCCTTTCCTCTCACACCTTCCTCAGACTTGGGGGTCAGGAGGTGACATCCCTGGTCCCCCTGTCACTTGCTGACCTTGTTCCAGGTATTGAGGAGACATCTCTGGTCCCCAGCCCTTTAACTGTATCACCTTCTGCTCCACTGCATCCCTGCCACCGCCTGCCCCCCTCACCCCACCCGCCTTTTTTTTTTTTTTAAATAAAGCCACGAATAATGAGCTTCTGTCCACCCCAATATCCTCCATGTCCTTGGCTACTTAACCGGCCATGGTGACCCCCATCCAGTACCAGGTCATAACTTCCATGAACTCACGAATTCGACTTCGCTCAGGTCCATTAACGCTGGTTCACCACTGGAGCCTTGCAGTACACTTGCTCACTTTCCTGATTACAGCTTCCGCTGCTCTGACTCCCCCTCACTCCGTTCACTTCCTGTTCCCGCCCCTCCTCCTTCCTCAAGCCCCCCGGCCTCTGCACCTGAGCCCCTTGGATGGTCATATACCTCCTGTCTCACCCGGATCCAAGTCTATCACTTAGCTGCTCTCTCTGGTCAATATCCTGCCGTCCCTTGAAGCCCCAGCCTTAGATCAACCCCCATCCATCTGCTTCTCCTTTTCATTCTTTCTCTGAGTCCGTGTGTCTGGTTTAAACCACTTAGCCACAAAGAGAAGACCTATCACTAATTTGTGGTCTCCCATCTCAGCTAGATTCTAGAGACTTTTCTAGTCTCCCGAGTCACTCTTCTGAGTGTCCCAAATTGTCCCCGTCTCCTATTTTTCATCAGCTGTTCCAAGCACCAGAAACCACTTCCGGTGCCTTGGAACTCCCACTGCCGCCGCCTGCACTTGTGTGCAGGAGGCGACCCTTTTTCCTGCTTGTCTCCACCCCTGGGCTCCGGCTTCAAATGTTGTGGTGGCATCTCCATTCTTTCCTCCTCTATGGATAGAGTATTTCTCTGATAGTAAAGGTTCGTTTCTCCTCCTGCGGTCTGGCCTCAGCAGCTGTTTCCCCCTTTTGTGTCAGTTCCAGCCTCTCCTGGATTGTTTGCGATATTGAAGTGCTCTGGCGTCTGCCTTAAATAAAGACTATAAACTCATCCTTCCCGATGTTTATAGCAGCGCTTCCAACAAGAGCCAAATTCTGGAAAGAGCCTAAATGTCCATCAACTGATGAATGAATCAAGAAGATGTGGTTTATCTACACAGTGGAATACTACATGGCAATGAGAAAGAATGAAATCCTGCCATTTGCAGCAACGTGGATGGAACTGGAGGGTATTATGCTGAGTGAAATAAGTCAGTCAGAAAAAGATAGATATCATATGTTTTCACTCGTATGTGGAACTTGAGAAACTTAACAGAAGACAATGGGGGAGGGGACGGGAAAAACACAGTTACAAACAGAGAGGGAGGGAGGCAAACCATAAGAGACTTTTAAACACAGAGAACAAACTGAGGGTTGATGGGAATGGGGGGGGGAGGGAATGGGCGATGGGCATTGAGGAGGGCACTTGTTGGGATGAGCACTGGAATCTACCCCCAAAACCAAGAGCGCACTGTACACACTGTATGCTAGCCAACTTGACAATAAATTATATTAAAAAAATAAAAAGATTAAAAAAATTAAATGAATAAAACCAGAAAAAAAAAAACCCATCCTTAACCCCACACACTGCCCTAATGACATACCATCCCTCTTCTTGCGCAGCCTTCATTCGTTGTCCAAACCCACTCTCCCTACATTGTCATTGTTCATTCCCCACTCAGTCCCCCCCTGCCTGGCGTCTGTCTCCACCGTTCCGCTGAGATCGGCCTCCCCAGGGTCACCAACACCGTCCCGTGGGGAAATGTCATCAACTGCTCTGGGAAGCTGGGGTAGCTGATGCATTGCGCGCCTGTGAGCAGGAAGTGTCCACCATCCCCTACTCGCGATAGGGTGGACAGCATTCAAGCACCATTACATCCAGGGCCCCCCACGCCGAAGCCGCGCTTGGTGTTTCTGAGACCCTCACACGATCTAAAAACACACTCGTACGGGCCTTTCTAGTAAAGACGGTAGAAGGAAACAGGCTCACAGCCTCTCCCCCCATCGGTACCTTACAAAATGACCACAAAACAGCTTTTCCAACAAAAATTCTAAAAATCTGCCGGTAGCAACTGAACATGAAATAGGGTACAACCTTGTTTCAAAACTTGGAAAGGTGGGGTATTACAGCTATGTCTAAAGCTAATCCCATTACAGGCACGGTACTGAAGAAAGAGGGAAAATCCGTAAATCCTGAGAGTTATCCCAATAATCTCCAGTTAGGAGACAAGTGGGCAGAAGGGGGGTGTGTATCCCTAGGAAAAGAAAGGAGAAACACCTACTGAGTAAGAGCCCTCCTCTTCCAGAAGGGTTTCTTGGGCTTCTCACATTCTGAGACAATGTGCTGAGCGTGGGCCAGAGGGCCCACTGCACAAGAGTCCAATACACGCTTGTTCACATTCAGTGGCTCCTGGTAATGATATTCTGGTTTGTTTTTGTTTTCAGGATTTTGATTCCTTATAAAAATACTTTTTTAGGGTTGCCTGGGTAGCTCAGTCGGTTGAGCTTTTGACTCTTGGTTTCGGCTCGGGTCATGATCTCATGGTTTTGTGGGTTCGAGCCCCACGTCCAGCTCTGCGTTGGCAGTGTGGATCTTGCTTGGGATTCTCTCTCCCTCTCTCTCTTCCCCCTCCCCACTCTCTCTCAAATAAATAAATAAATTTAGGGAAAAAAAGCTTTAAAAATACTTTTTAAAAAACCCAGTTTTTTAAAATGTTTATTTATTTTCAATAGAGAGAGACAGAGCACGAGTGGGGGAGGGGCAGAGAGAGAGAGGGAGACACAGAATCCGAAGCAGGCTCCAGGCTCTGAGCTGTCAGCACAGAGCCCGATGGGGGTCTCGAACTCACGAGCCGTGAGATCATGACCTGAGCAGAACTTGGGACGCTCAACCGACCAAGCCTCCCAGGCACCCCTAAAAATATTTTTAACGTTTATTTATTTATTTGAGAGAGACAGAAAGCACAAGATGGGGAGGGGCAGAGAGAGAGAAGGGGGGAGAGAGAATCCCAAGCTGGCCCCACACTATCAGCATGAAGCCTGATATGGGGCTCGAACTCATGAACTGTGGGATCATGACCTGTGCCAAAGTTGGACGTTCAACCAACTGAGCCACCCAGGTGCCCCAATAAAAATACCTTTAATCTACGAATAATTTCATGAAGTCTTGCAAGGTTGTAATCCTAGGAACCGTTAGACCTGCTCACTTACAGTGACTCATTTCCTCATGTGTTTTGTAGTGTCCGAGTGAGTTCCTATTTCTTGGGAATTCCTGACCTTGCAGCAACACTCTGTGGCCTGCAGGGGGGGTAGTCCCTTCCGGAGGAGGGTTGCATTTGTTTCTTCTGGGAGCATGAGGGGACATCCCCCGGCCTGAGCTGACTCTTGGTTTTGGGGTCTCCCATTTTGAGGGCATCATAAAATCGAACTTCATGTTTGCATGAGACGCAGGTTTTGGGGTCTCAGAGATGTTCCCCCCACTACTTCGAGTCTAGGCAAAACCAGACCAACTTCCCTATTGTCCCCTCCCGTGGGTGTATTTCCTCCAGCTCACCCCTCCCCTGGTGCTAGCTTTCTGTGGGGGCCTCTGGGCACCGGCTCCCCATCACACATGGCCTGAGGCCTTGCTGTCTGCCTCCGTGTTGGAGTCACGCTCCACGGCCTTTTCGTGCGTGTGCCTGTGGTTCACATCAGCGATCAAAATAATAAATATCCATGGAGTGAAGATTCAGCGAATATTTGTTGAGAAAGATTATTTGTTCATTTCACAGACATTTCGCGCCTGCCGGCTGGGAAATCGCTCCCCTTGGCCCTTCTGTGCAGACTCCCCATCGCCTTCCCGCCTGCTTTGTGTCCTGGAGGCTCATCCTGTTAACAGCAGACTCCTCTGCCCCTGAGTCGAAGGCAGGTTTGGCCAGTGGGGGCTTGGGGCAGGAGGGTAGAGACTGAGGTCAAGGGGTTTAGCTCCCCGGCTCCTTCCTGGTGGGGCTGATGTGTCCCTTGACCCCGACCTAACACAGCCCTTGTTAGAGAGCCCCTCCCGGCTCCTTTGCCCCTTGCTCCTAGCGGGGGGGGGGGGGGGGGAGGGTGGCAGCCTGCGCCCTCGGGCACCAGGACTGCACTACCCACTATGCCTTCCCTGCACCGTGTCTAAACCTTGGGAGGCGTCCTCTTAACCAGTCTGCCTCAGTTGCCTCACTTGAGTGAGCTGTTTGTTTCCTGCCAAGACTCTGCAGGACACATCTTCCAGGTCCCAGGAGCTTTGCCAGGACCCCCGGAGAAGGTGGTGAGCAAATAGACCTGTCCTTTGCCCCCACCCCGGCATCGACATCCTAATGGGAGCCGGTCAGGTACAGAAGTGATTCTAATCCAGGGAGTCTCGTGCTGTCCCCGGGGGAGCGCCTGGCCCAGCCCAGAGGGAGCAGGGAAGGTGTCCGGCGGGAGGGGCTGTCTCAGCAGAAAGCCTGGGTGGGAGTTAGCCAGGTGAGGGGCGCATGGCCTCTCCTCGCCTCCCTTCTCCTCCTAACGCCTTCTTTAGGTCCTAACCTCAGAGATGGGCCAAGGGGAAGACATTTTCTGACTTATCAGCATTTGGGACTGAGTTTCTGTGGAAGAGAAAGTTGAAACCAAGAACCAGACTATTTTAGATGCATTTTTTAAACATTTATTTATTTAGAGTGGGAGAGAGAGAGAGAGAGAGAGAGAGCATGAGAGAGAGAACACAAGTGGGGGAGGAACAGAGAGAGAGGGAAAGAGAGAATCCCAAACAGGCTCTACCCTGTCAGCACAGAGCCTGATGTGGGGCTCAAACTCACGAAATGTGAGATCATGACCTGAGCTGAAGTCGAGAGAGTCAGACTTTTCACTGACTGAGCCATCCAGGTGCCCCCACCTTTTTTTTAAAATGCATTAAAAAATTTATTTATTTATTTTGAGAGAGAGAGAGGGAGAGAGAGAGAGAGAGAGAGTGAGCAAGCAGGCACAAGTGGGGAAGGAACAGAGACAGACTACTTCAGATCCAATTCCTGGAAATCCAGAGCTCAGCAGGATAGCTGTAGGCAGAGGGACCTTGTTGGAGAGGGCTTTCAGGAGACACCCCTGTCAGGGGGTGGGCGAGGCAGGACCAGACAGAGGGTGGAGTGGACCCCGAAGCCCCGTCTGACCCTGCGAGGGACCCTGGGCCAGGGATGGCCCCGCAGAGTTGTCCCACATGGAGGGAAGGGGGCTCGGCTTTCACAATCCCACATCAGAGAGCTGCTGACCTCAGTTGTCCTCTGGGAGGGGCAGGTCCAGTGGCTGAAGGTGGTCCCCATCCCCAGCAGCTGGGAGGGTGAGTGCACTGACCCTGAAAGGGACATCCGGGCAGAGCCCCACCGCACCAGCTGCAGGGGAGAGGAGGGGCCGGTCCTGGGTTCCCCACAGATTTCATTTACCCTGCATAAGAAGAACCAGAAACTAAAATCTGAAACCTCCTTGTCATAAGACCACAAACCCCCTGTGTGCAATGCCTGGGGACTTACATGCCCTGTGAGCACACATGGTCCACTCACTCTATGTGACCGTCCTGTTGTTAGTCACCCGTTGTTGTCCAAGTGTGAAGAGTTGAAGAGGAACTTGACTTTGCCATCCCCTGTCCCTGGCCCCATCCTCCAGCTTTTTCTTTCCTCTTTCTTCTTCCCCACCTGAGTGGCCACACTCCTGTTTCCACAGGGTCAGGCGGGTAGGACAGTCACTCGTCTGAGAGCAGCCATATTTAAAACAGATTTTTAAAAATCTCTTTTTGTGAATAGAAGTAAAAGCTAACAAGCCAGGTGTCATTCTCCTTTTATTATATTTTATTTTATAATATTTTATTTATTTTTGAGAGAGAGCACAAGTGAGGGAAGGGCAGAGATAGAGAGAGAGAGGGAGAGAGGGAGACAGAGGATCTGAAATGGGCTCCACGCTGACTGTGGAGATCCCAACGCGGGGCTCGAACTCACGAACCTTGAGATCATGACCTGAGCTGAAGTTGGATGCTTAACCGACTGAGCCACCCAGGCGCCCCTCTTTTTAACAAAATAAATCATGACAGATTTGATGTGCGTAGGACAGGGTTTGCCCTGGTGGTGGCTGGGGACCCTCGTAGGGTCTAGGCCCCTGTGAGCCCCTGTGGTTGGACATTGAAGGTGTGCTCGCTCCCTGCCCAGTGCTCCGCCAGGGATGGGACGGCCCCTGAGCTCTGCAGCCATTCCCTGGCAGCCCCTGAGGCTCCTATCTCTACACCAGAGTTCAAGGCCCCCATCACCTTCCTGTCCCCAAGGATTCAGCCACACCCCCTGGAAAGGGTGGTTGAAAGGGGCCCCTAACCAGCTGACCGGGACCTTCAGACTACACAGGCTGGTCCTGTTCCTTCCAAAGGGTCCATAACTTGGGCACAAAGTGAGGGCTTTTCCATAAAGAGGAAATACGATTCTGTGCCCTTGGCCTTGATGACGTAGGAAGAGACAAGCCAGCGGCCTTTAAGTTATTTTGCCTTTCTGATTGCATCAGAGTCAGTGCATGTTTTTTCCACTCTCACCTTGCTTCATATCTCTGCAGCACTTGACGTTGCTGACACTTCCTGTCCCTCCCAGTGTGTCCTCCTCTCTGCATGGGCCCTGCCTTTCCCAGCATTCCTTCTCCTCTTTGGGGAGCTCCTTTGCTGCCTGTCTTCCTCTGGGTTCTGTCTGGACCCATTTGCCCACCCCGGTGGTGTCCGCTGCCTGTGACTGTGGGTCTCCTCCGCGCGTGTGCTCTGCTGGGTCCAAGGCAGCTTCTCCTGACACTGCCACCTGAGTAGCCCCCAGGATTTCTAACTCAACCTGTCCTGAAAATGACCCCTGAAGCCAGTACTTCCCATCTGCCTGGGCTGGAGCTCAGGCCCTGCTCTCTCCCCTCCCTTAGACCCTCAATCCAAGTCCTGCCTTGTCCCTGGCAGCTTTCGGATCCACTCACTTGTCTCCGCCCAGAGCTGTGTACCTTGGCAGAGGCCTCTGCCGTGTCCCAGAAGGAGCATAGCCAAACTTCTGTCTGGGGTCTCTGACTCCATCCCTGCCTTAGTAGCCTGTCTTCAAACCCCGCCCCCTCCCCACCCCTGCTGTGGGCCGCACTCTTCAGCGCTCCGTGTGAGCCCCGGCCTATTTGCCCTCTACAGTCCTGTCTCTTCCCACTTTCTTCTCTCCTTTGGCTCTTGCAAAACCATTGACGATTCCCTGAAGTTGCCTCTGTGTTTCTCACACACGGTTTCCACTGAAATTCCTCCCACATATACACACTTGTCCTTGTACTTCCTCCTTGTATGACCACCCCCACCCGCACACACAAGTGGGATCACGGAGGAAGGTGCCTGGCATGACTATGTTCTAAGGGCACCTTGTCGGGGTGGACAGGGGCCACACACTCGCAAATGTGGGGTCAGAGGGCGTGGCATTCTGCCATGTGGGCGTGTGGTCTCAGAACAAGGAAAAGTTTGGGGGCGTCTGGGTGGTGGGGTCGGTTAAAGCGTCCGACTTCAGGTCATGATCTCATGGTTCGTGAGTTTGGGCCCGCATCAAGCTCTGCGCTGACAGCTCGGAGCCTGTAGCCTGCTGCGGATTCTGTGTCTCCCTCTCTCTCTGCCCCTCCCCTGTTCACGTGCATGCTCTCTCTCAAAAATAAATAAACATTAAAAAAAAAAGAACAAGGGAAAGTTGGTTGGGCTATAGACTAGTTTCATCTGTGCTTCTGCGTGTGGATATAAATAACCGTGAGGCATCCGTCGGTTCCTCCTTGTTCCCAGGCTCCAGCTGAGCCATCACTACTGCCAGGAAGCCCGTTCTGACAGCGCAGCACTGGGGGGGTGAGGTGGGGGGGAGGGTGGGGGAGTAGGGGTGGATGGGAGGGGAGTGGGAGAGCAGGGGGATGAAGACTCCTCCTGGGCACCGGGAGGCACCCCTCCCCTCACTCCCTCACTCTCACGGGGACCGTCCGGCTCTCCGGGTCTGGCCTCCCATCATTCCTTGATTGCAGGACTCAGGCCATGTTGCGCCCTAGGAGCAGGTGCAGCTTCTCAGTAAACATTAGGTAAGAAACTGAATAATTTAAAATGCAAGTCCCGAATTAGTGACCCCTTCTGCCGTAATCTGTGAGTCAGCTCTGTGCCTGGTGAAGGAAAGAGTGGAGGAAAGAAGAGGAATACTGTGGGGATGGGGGGCAGTACTTTGAGAGAGGTGAAAGGGCTCATCTTCCAAAAGCCGGAGTCTGGTGTAATTCACCTAAGGTCCCTTAAGAAAGCGATTTCCAAAAGGATAGACAAACACCTCGTGGAAGAAAGGGCTGGTGTCTTAGCTCAGGCTGCTGTAACGCATTCCACAGACTGGGGAGCTGAAAGAACAGAAGTGCTCCCCACGCTTCTGGAGGCTGGAAGTCCACGATCAAGCTGCCGGCCAATGTGGTGTCCAGTAGCAGCCCACTTCCTGGTTTGCAGATGGCTGTGTTCCCGTTTTTATCCCCACAGGGCAAGGGCAGGGAGAAGGAGCAAGCTCTCGAGTCCCTTCCTACGAGGCCACCGATCCCACTTATGAGGCCCCACCCTCATGACCAATCCCCTCCCAAAGCCTCTATACAACACCATCACATTGGGGGGCGGGATTTCAATATACGAATTTTGGGGTGTCACAAACCCTAAGTCTACAACAGCTGGCAAACAATCTGTGCACGAAAACCCATCAAGTCATGTGGGAAAAGAAAGGGGCAGCTAAGAAATATGGAGTGGAGAAACATTTCTTGTTGAGTGTGGGAGAATTGGGGACTTTATGTCTGTACTAGGGAGGGTGCAGGCTCACCTGGCAGTGACGCGGGGTGGATCACAGGAGAGAAGGAATTGCCCAGGGTCTTCTCTTGGGAAGGTCGGGATGCCAGGTGATGGGGTTTTGGGGTGATGGTGGGGTTCAATTCTTGAAGACATCTTTGGTGCGCATAGGTGATTTTATTACAGCACGAGGACAGGACCGTGGGCAGAAAGAGCTGCCCTGGGGTTGTGGTGGGCAACTGATTACAAACCTTCACGGGGGAGGGGGTTAAGGATAGAGTCAGTCTCTAAGGAATTTTGGAAGCAAGGTTTCTGGGACCTTGAGGGACTAGCTGTTGCTAGGAAAATGCCACTTATTACCATTTAGTAAAATCTCAGTCATGAGACCCTTCAGATGTATACCAGGGGCCATATGCTTGGAGTATGATTCCCAGGATATTATCTTGGGGGGTTGAGATAAAGGAAGTTTCCAAAGGGATTTTTATATGTTAAAGTAGACTTACAGGTTCCTGGGGGGGGTGGTGAGGATAATGTGAAACCAAGGTTCCCTTTTGCCCCCAGCAAAGTGTCACCATTGAGGCAGCTGAACTCCTAGAGGGAGGTCACTCTGCCTGTTTCAAGGACTTGTCAATGGGCTGTAGGCAGTAGGGGAATTTAATTTTATTTCCTACATCACCATGGCAAGCACTTAAACCCCTTTCCTTTGTTCTTGGGTAGCCAGCAGTGTCCGAGGAATATCATACGTATCACCCCCTCCCCGGGGGAGTGTGCTGTTAGCCTGTACTTTGCCCTCAGCTGGCCCCACACTCCCTCATCACCAGGCAGCTCTGCGTTGCGGCATCTTCCCAGGAGGTCTTGAGTCCCCCCCCCACCCCCCTGGCTCCAGGGCACTGCTGGCCACACTGCATTCGTGGTCATCACTTTTAGGAGTAAGAATCTGATTGGCTCACCTTGGGCAGCACACACCTGGCCTTGGTGGTAGGCAGGCGGCCTCTCGAATTTGTGACCACTGCGATGGCCCTTGAAAAGATCACCAAAGGCTGTGGAGGACGCTAGTGGTTCTGACTGTCCCCGATCCCACTGATCAACATTCACATAATGGAAGCAGTGGTAGTGTGCCCTGTGTGCAGCAGCAGAAGGACTTGCCCCACGCATTGAGGGGCCTCCTCGAGGAACAAAGCACATTAAACGATGCCGGGGGATGTAGTCATTTGACAGAAAATACAGAAATAGGGCAATTATGGGGCAGGGGGGAAAATATTATAAACATGGCATTTAGGGGCGCCTGGGTGGCTCAGTTGGCTAAGCATCTGACTTTGGCTCAGGTCATGATCCCACAGTTTGTAGGTTCAAGCCCCATACCAGGCTCTGCACTGACGGCTTGGAGCCTGGAGCCTGCTTCAGATGCTGTATCTCCCTTCCTCTCTGCCCTTCCCCCTGCCCTAAATAAATAAATAAATAAATAAATAAATAAAATGGTAGCTTAGAGAACAAATATGAGTCTCAGAACAGGAAACAGGAAGAGCATCATTTCCACTCTCTCTCTCTAAAAAAAATGGCATTTTAAATTAGTAGGAAAATTACTAAATAAATGATCTGGGGAGGATGGTGTGCTGTCTGCAGAAAAAAACCTTGGATTCCCACTTCCCTCTGCTCTGCAAGATGAAGTCCAGAAAGGGCAATACAAATTGTAAAAAATGAAGCCATAACAGCTTTAGAAATAAAAATGGGACAGTTTTGTAATCTCAGCATGGGGAAGGCTTTCCTAACCATGTCATAAAACCCAGAAATCAAAGAAAAAGTTAATAAGTTAATTTGTGGGGCGCTTGGGTGGCTCCATCGGTTAAGCGTCTGACTCTTGATTTCAGCTCAGGTCATGAATTCACGGTTCATGGGTTCGGGCCCAATATTGGGCTCTGTGCTGACAGTGTAGAGCCTGCTTGGGATTCTCTCTCTCCCTCTCTCTCCGCTCCTTCCCTGCTTGTGTGTGTGCACATGCATGCTCTCTCTCTCTCTCTCTCAAAATAAATGAATAAACATTAAAAAAATAAGTTCACTTGCATAAAAATAAACTCTGCATGGCAAACAATAAGCAATACTAATAGCTAAAATTCACTGGGTGGTTGTCATCTGACAGTTAATTATCTGCTACATGTTGTCTCATGCCAGTTAACACATTAACTCCTTGGAACAATCAATGAGGTTGGTACCATTTTCCCATTCCACAGATGGCCAAAATGAGGCACGGAGAGGTTAAGAAACTTGCCTAAGATCGTAAAGTGGGAAAAACCAAGGTGCGGTATAGAGTACTAGCATCTGAGATTTGTGTAAACACAGAAGATAAGGGGATACATGTGATTTTGGTTCTGTGCGCAGGAAGTAACTCCCAAATGATAAGAAACTGGTGACTTTATTGCCTCCAGGGTAGACGACGTGACAGGCAGAAGCAGGGGTGGGAAGGAGACTTTCCACTTCCTTCGGTACAAACAAACTGAAGGTAAAGGCGGACACAGGGAAACTGCAAAACCAGCCCCAAGAATTCAAAGAGGCTGGTGTCTGGGTGTGCAGACAGGGTCCTCTCCCCACCCCTGGACGACCCCACCTCAGGGCAGCGGGCGCTGGGACAATCAGGGACAAGTACGTTCTGTTCAGCGTAAGCTATTTAAGGAGGCACGGAACCGTGAAACAGCTGTAGCTGGGCTTTCTTTACAGAATGGTCAGAGAACGCACCGACTGTCCGTCTGTCTGTCTCACTCATCTTTGCTGTGCCGTTTTAGGTACCCGGACCATTCCTTGCCCTGTTTTAGCTATTCGCGCTGGCATAGTTGCGCCTTCTCCTAGGCTCCACCCACGGGGCTTCTAAGCAACTCTCACTCAACCACACAGTGCGTCCTGCAAGCTCCCTTACCCCATGCCCCGCGCCTTGCGGAGGCCCTCCATGCATGTTCATTGAACGAATGAATGAATGAATGAACGAGTGGGCTGCCCACCGTTAATGCACAAGTGAAATGTGTTCCCACCTTTCTGTTTCTGTCGGAATCCCAGAAGGAAGAGGTGGGGAGTTGGCCTGCCTCCCTATCTCCCAGTTTGCTTAGAGCTGTAGGGTCCAGTGCGGCTAGAATTACGGTTTCCTGTTAATCCCCCCCACCCCTACCCGAACCCTTTCCAAACGCACTACACAAGTTCAGACGTGTTGAACACAACGTCACAGAGTTGCGAGGCCCTTTCCGTCTATTGCTGTAAATCCACGGTGTTTGATTTCACCCCTGAGAGCCCCCTCGGATCCACGGGGCTTCTGTTCCACTGCAGAAAGTGAGGTGGGTTGCACACACGCTGTCGAACATTCTTTAGGGGGGTTCAATTCTAATATAAAGAGTAAATAGCCACTACTAGGGAAGTAGCAAACAGTTACAAGAACTTCTACATGCCAGGCACTGCGTTAAACCAACATGTGCTTTCTCATTTAATCCTCCACACAAACGTATGACGTAGTAGGTATTGCTGTTGGCCCCATATCACAGATGAGGAAACTGAGGCTAGAAACATTACAACTTGCCTAGGAATCCCTGATCCCAGAATCCAAGTTATATACTGATATTTCTTGAAAATTACTGTATGCCAGATTTACCCTTGTCCATTCATATATGCATTGGACATTTTAAAATGAAGTGAAATTAAAAATCCAGTCCCATAGTTCACATTAGCCACGTTTTGCACCAGTCTGGTGGCCACTGTGTTGGATGGTGCAGATCTGGAGTCATCTCCATCATTACAGAGTCCTTCTGGTCAGAGCTGATCTAGATACTATATACTGACATAACTAGCAGATGTTAATAGATGTTAGTATTATCCAGAATTACAGGGAAGGACCCTGAGGTCCACAGACGAACTCTGAGTCACGCCCCCAAGCTCCCACAGCCTCAAGGCTGGGCCTTAAGTCAGTCTGACTTTGAAATCCCCACTCTTTTATCCACCAGGCTCCACTTTCCACCCTGTAGGAAGGAGTGAGATAATCAATCAACAGAGAGTCCCAATTTGATGATCTGTTAGAAAAAAAAAATCATAATTTTCTGGGGCGCCTGGGTGGCTCCGTCGGTTGAGTGTCTGACTTCGACTCAAGTCATGATCTTGCCGTTTGTGAGCTCGAGTCCCACATAGGGCTGTCGTCTGTCAGACTGCCAGCATGGAGCCCGCTTTGCATCCTTTGTCCCCCTCTCTCTGCCCTTCCCCCACTTGTGCTCTCCCAAAACTAAATATTTATTTTATAAAATCATAATTTTCTTACAGGGGATTTTTGAGGAATATTAGCTAGTGGAAATAAGCAGGAATTTTAGGGTGAATATGGGCTGTTGCCGTTTTGTTTTCTGTGTTGCTTTCTCTGCAGAATTATCATTGCCTTACTCGGGGCTGACACACACTTCTAGAGTTTTCCAGGTCTTCACGGATAATGCTTTACTGGACACAGTTAAAGGGCTGGCTCCCTGGACGGACAAGGAAATGGGGTGGAGATGAGGTGGGGGGAGAATTCTTTTGCCAACATAAGCAAAACCAATATTCATTTGTAAAACATCTCGAACAGACCTTTTCTACCCAAGAGACTTCTTCTCTCTTGAATCTGAAGCCGCCAAGCTCCTCATGGGCAACAGACATCCCATTTTTGTTTACTTTTCACTTGGAATGGACAGGTTAAAACATAATCCACAGGCAGAAATGAAAGCAAGATGCTTGGAGTCTCGAATAGAGATATTTTATATTGCCAAGTAAGGTTAGATGCATGTGCTTTAAAGACCAGCTTGTGGGAATGTTCTCTGTGATGACTGAGGAGTCGAATCCGGACCCTCCCTGGCCTGTGTGCCACCCACTTCTAGGCCAGTGGGATCTTCCTCAGACAGCAGTCCTCACTGCAGCAGGCTCAGTTTGATGGGCTGTAAGCAGCGGTACTTAAAACGTAGAGCTTCTGCAGACCTATCAAATCAGAGTCCCGGGGGTGGGACTGGGTATCACTATGTGTAAAACTCCCCAGGTAACTCCAAGGAGCAGCTAAGATTAAGCCAGTGGCCATGAGCATGGCCCCCATGAATTCCGGATCCAGCTCTCTCCCTCATTGACATGGGTGCCGGGCGTCAAGGGAGTTAGAATGGCTCCCACCTGCTTTCCTCAATGGCGCGTCGCTGGCTGACAGGTGCAACGGGGGAACCCCGTGGGAACTGAGGCCAGGCCTGATGCTCTGGACCCCCCACACCTATTAAGTCAGTGTGTCTGGCGCTGGGGGTGGGCTCTGTTCTTCTTCCATGAAGTGAGGGGTCAGGCTGACGGGTCCTCAACAACCTTCCTGTTTTCAGATGATGTGATACCATTAAAAGGGATCACAGCGAGGGGAACACAGGAATAGAGAAAGGGAAGTGGGAATAAAGAAGAAATCCACCCACATCACAATCATATTGGATTGCTTCAAACACTCGGTACCAGCAGCCATTGCTGGGCATACACGGGAGACACATGGGAGGTGCTTGTGGCATTTTACGGACGGTAAAAAATGCTTCGTCATGAAACATTTGTGACCTTGTTGCACAGCTGTGGGTTCAGTGATCTGCAGAGATCGGCCCGAGACAGCTGGGAACGTTCAGTTCACCGCAGGCATCGGCCTGTGTCCTCCACTGACCCTCCTTTTCCTCTTCAGTGAGTTAAGCATTATCTACCCTGAACTGCTGTGGAAAGACCGCTTGTGCATGACACGAATGGTGGCAGGAGAGATGAACATGAAACAGCCAAAGGTATAAACTACCCCAGGGCTGCAGGGTGCCCTTGTTGGATACCAAGGTGACCACAGGGGGGCAGTATAACCCAAGGTTCTTAATGGCTCTGAAGGTCTTTCCAATGGTTCCTTTGCAAAGACTTTTTTAAGTGTTTAAAACACTAGTTATCTTTGTGTATAGTGTAAGAAAGGGGTCTAGTTTCATTCTTCTGCATGTTGCTGTCCAGTTCTCCCAGCACCACCTGTTAAAGAGGCTGTCTTTTTTTCCATCGGATATTCTTTCCTGCTTTAAATGGAATACTACATGGCCATGAGAAAGAATGAAATCTGGCCATTCGTAGCAACGTGGATGGACCTCGAGGGTGTCATGCTAAGCGAAATAAGTCAGGCGGAGAAGGACAGATACCATATGTTTGCACTCATAGGCCTAACAGGAGAAACTTAACAGAGGACCATGGGGAGGGGAATGGGGGGAAAAGAGTCAGGGAGAGAGAGGGAGGCAAATCATGAGTGACTCTTGAATACTGAAAACAAACTGAGGGCTGAAGGGGGAGGCGGAAAGGGGAAGGGAGGTGATGGTCATGGAGGAGGCCACTTGTGGGGAAGAGCACTGTGTGTTATATGGAAACCAACTTGACAAAAAATAAAAAATGCAAAAAAAAAAACCCCACTAGCTATTACCATAAGAAAAAGAAATGGAACCACAATGACACAGAACTTATAATCAAAGTAGTAACAATATGAAGCCCAAATAAAAACACTTACAGAAAAAACTGAAGGCATGGGGCATCCGGGTGGCTCAAGTCAGTTGAGCATCCAACTCTTGATTTCAGCTCTCATGATCTCAGGGTTGTGGGATCAAGCCCTGCATTGAGCACTGTGCTGGGCATGGAGCCTGCTTAAGATTCTCTCTCTCCCTCTGCCCCTCCCCATATGCGCTCACTCTCTTTCTGTTTCTCTATCTAAAAAGAACAAAAAACTAGAAATTATGGCACCATTGCGACATCTATCTATAGAAATATTAAAGTTTGACTGTGTTTCAGAAAAATACCAAGCAGGACTTTCATAGTGAGTTTTACTTAAAAGCAAAAGAGCTCCGGAAATGCGTTCCTGTTTCTACCTGGGTGCAGCCACATGTCAGGTTGGGGGAGCTCTCCATGCACTCAGGGTAAGTGGGGGGTGCCTGAACAAGCTATGGGGGAGAGGAGTCAGGACATTCATGGTCACGCCCCTTGCTCACATCTTCACACCTCCTGTGCCTTCATCACAAAGTCAACAATGAAAAGCCAATGTTCATGTTGAGGAGTCTGTCCTTCCCTTGGATAGGAAATCAACGACCTGATTTAATCACAACCATGGCAAGACTGTTAGCCTTTTAGCTAGAGGTATTTACAACCTTGGAATACAAGTGTGAACAGAATCCTAATTTTTGAATTTGCACATTTTCCCTCCCTGCTAAAAGTGTTCATTTTACGTGGACTTTATCCATGGCACATACAGAACTCCCTCCATGACAGAGGCCCCTGGGCCGGGGAGCAGGGTGTCTTCACCCAGGACATGATGAGTGGAGTCAGAACCTGAGAGTCATGATGAGTTCAAGCCTGTTTGTCGATTTGGACTGGGGCAGAGGATGGGTGGGCAGAGGAGGGCCCCGAAAAGTGAGGGACACAGGGAGGATGGGGTATGCCCTGGACCCTTCCTGTACTCAGACTCAGTCCCCTCCCTCCTTTCCTTGGGTCACGCCTCTTGTTGAGTAGGAGGTGGAAGGCAGTCTTTCCGGTTGTTATGGGAAAGCCCTTGCCTTCTGCCCATTCCCCGAATCTCCAAGCAGGACAGTGACCTACCTGGTCTGGAAGGTGAGAGCCTGGAGACCAGCCTGCCCCAGGCTGTAAATGTGACCTGGGCCAGTCGCCTCTTCCTGAAACACCTGTCCTCTCTGGGGATAAGAGACACGTGCACAGAAATCCAAATGTCAAGGGCAAATCCATGGTCATCACTGCAATCACAGGCAAGTTTTTAGAAGGGACTTGAAATGAAAGAAAAGCAAGCTTTTTAGAAGCCGGGTTCTCATGCATCATGTGTCTGCAATTTGGGATTCCAGAGCAATGACCAGACTGTGACATTGTATGTCTTCTTCATTTTCTTTTTGTAATTTTTTTTAAGTTTAGTTATTTTAAGAGAGAAAGAGAGCACACACTCGTGAGTTCTCTTGAGTACTTGAGTGCACATGTGAGTAGGGGAGGGGCAAAGACAGAGAGAGACAGAGAGAGAGAGAGAAAATCCCCAGCAGGCTCTGCTCCATCAGCACAGAGCCCGACTTGGGGCTTGAACTCATGAACCATGAGATCATGACCCAAGCCAAAAGCAAGAGTCAGATGCTTAACCAGCTGAGCCACCCAGGTGCCTCTAGGTCGTCCTCATTTTCAAACACAGACAGCTGGCATGGGCTTACACAACACACCAATTTTTTTTTCTTTTCTTTTTTTAAATGTGTCAATTCTTTTGCTCCAGGAGTAGAATTAGATTAGAAACTTGAAAGTTTTCAGTGTCTGTTGGTCAGAAGCACCACCCTTAGAAGGAGCATCTTCAAACAAATTATTCTGGCAATTTGACCCAGGAAGGGGGGCAACTTTTTAAAAATATTTCAAAAGAAGTATAGTTCTCTGTGTGTGTACATACGGAATTTTCCAAAACAGTTACTTACAAAATGCTCTTATGGTTTTGTTTTTGTTTTGTTTTTTCTAATGTTTATTTAATTTTAAGGGAGAGAGATTGAGCAGGATTGGGGGAGGGGCAGAGAGAGAGGAAGACACAGAACCTGAAGCAGGCTCCAGGCTCTAAGCTGTCAGAGCCTGACATGGGGCTCAAACCCATGAACTGCAAGATCATGAGCTGAGCCGAAGTCGGCTGCTTAACCAACTGAGCCACCCAGGCACCCAGCTTTCTAGGTTTTGAATGCTATTCTCTAAATGTGCAATTTTAAAGAATAGGAAAACAGTTATTTTACAGGGTGGTTTTTATTAGGTTAGGGTTTTCTTCCAAGCAATTTGTAACTTTCTATATACATAAGATATACCATATCATGCATGATATACATACATACACAAAGCTATCAGAGTGTCTTTGAGTTGAGCCAGAGGCTAGGGTCATATGATATTTATGCCCTTGAAACAACCATAAGAGCACTTCCGGTTGCTCCCCGTTGACACCCATGCTCTCAAGGTCATATTTCAGAGCTGAGAAAAATCAGTAGCACCTCTTATTATTCTGGTACCTTATCTCTTGAGTGAGTCTCACTGCTTTTATGTCTCCTCACCTAATCTTTTCCAAATGGTCTTAGCTACTCCCCAAATTCAAAATAATCTCAGGCATGTACCAAACAAGTAGCGACTGCCAAACATGAAATCATGACCCTCTCTTTGAAAGGAATAGATCCCTTAGTGTTTGGGGGCATGGTATGTCCAGAGAAGGCATCGGAAGGAGTGTCTAAAGCCACCACACTCAGCCCGAGACACAAAGTTCCGTAAAATTGTGCTTCTTGGAGCTGAGTCAGCTGGAGGTGGCCTGTTTCCAAATGAATCTGTCCCTTCTGCCCGCTGCCCACGGAGACTTAACTCCGGAAGACAGTGCTTAGGCAGTGGTGTGTCCCAAGCGGGCAGAAACTTAATCATCCTGGCTTCCCTCCCTTCTCCGGGGCTTCTTTGCTTAGTGCTTGTAAAGCCCTGCATGCTCATTAACCACACAATCAATCTTCACCTGGATGTCACATCTGTCATAAAAGTGTTCCTGGCCCTCAGACCCACGCATTTCCTAAACCTAGTGTTTCCAAGCTTCCTGGAGACCCCCGTTGTTGGAGCTGGGATGGGACGGACAACTCTGAAGGCAGGAGAGGCCACCGAGAGACAGCCCAGCTTCTGTCTACAGAAGCCTGTGTTCAAGTCTACAAAACTAGACCCTTCCTCTTCCACCAGCCCCTCCTGGTTTTGACGCAAACCTTGTCCCCTTTCCATGCCCGAAGTCTTCCTTAAGGAAGGAATGCTTGCTTGAAGCCTAGAGGTTCCCTCTGCCTCTCCACGGCTCCTCACCTCCAACCCCAGTCCTCCCCAAGTCCTGCTGACTCTCTCCCTACATGCTGTGAGGGTGCTACCATCCCTGGTGTCTGGACCTACTTGGAAGACTCCTCGCCTCACCTGACCTCAAAGTTCATCTTTCTAGGCCACCCTTTGGACACGCAATGAGCTCTCTGCAGCGGTGCCCAGGGGTTCCCCGGCTCTGCTCTGGCTTTGACAAGCGGGGCTGTGCAGGCTCCCCACGGTCTAGGCTCACCCATCCTTTCCCCAGCCACTGCCAACCTCCCACCGTGGAGCCGCCCCTCGCGTGTGCGGGGCCTGCAGCCTGTGCTCAGCCTCCTCCCCCTGCCTCACCCCTTCTCCCTGAAGAAGACTTCCCAGCCCTCACCCCATCCTGATCGCCTGTGGAACTTACCAACCACACCCTTGGCAGGGAGATCACTCTTGGAAGGGCTCGTTTCTTAACGTATCACCACAAGCACCTGCTTTCAGCACATTTACAACCTTCACATGTGACCTTGAGCAGGTCAGACTCCATATGATACGCGTCTTGATTACTTTTGTTGTTCCTGTCCAGGTAACCAAGCTCAAGACTTAGGAGTTCTCTGAGGAGCTTTTTTTTTTTATATATAATGAACTTTTTCAGCCAAGGGGGAGTTTGCCAATAAATTGTTGTATGCAGAGGGGCGGGGAGGAGGTTTGCTCTGTCATCAACATGTATTGATTCGGCTTTTTCTGGAAGTGATGGGTTCGAACGATGTGATAAACTCAGATGTCAGGTGCATGGATGACTCTTAGACCCTCTATGACACTCATTTCCTTTTTAAAAGAATCACTCCTGCCCCCAGGCTGCATACAAACACCTGGTCCAGTTCACAAGCCAACAGAGATTTCATGCTCTCCAGTGGATCGGGTGTAAACCGAGCTTGATCTCTCGGTGGCCTCTCCCTGGAAGATAGGACAGTGTTTGCAGAAGCGCCTGACGATGTGCTTTCGGAAAAACTTCAAGAGGTAGTTTCTGAACTTCTCCCCCACGAAGGCGTAGATGATGGGGTTGATGCAGCAGTGCGTCATGCCCAGGGTCTCTGTCACCTGCATGGCTTGGTCCAGTCTGTTGGAACTACTGCAGTTATTCAGGCCAAAGGAATCCGAGAAGGTGCTGAGGAGTAGGACGATGTTGCTGGGCGCCCAGAAGAGAAAGTAAACAATCATGATCACAAAAATGAGCTTCACGGCCTTGTGCTTCTTTTTTTCATTGCGACAGCGGAACAGAGTCTTGAGGATGGCTGAGTAGCAGATGATCATGACGAGCAGGGGCAGGACCAGGCCCAAGAGGGTCATCTTCAATGTCTGGAATTTCTTCCAGAAGTGATACTGATTGGGTGGAAAATGAGGGCTGCATGTAAAACGAAAACCCTCCTTTTGAGATCTACTAAAGATGATCCCTGGGACAGAGACCAGCATAGCCAGCACCCAGGTGACCGTGCTCGTCACCACCCCAGAAAGGACTGTCCTGGCCTTCAATGCAAACACAGCATGGACGATAGCCAGGTACCTATCGATGGTCAGGAGGATGATGAAGAAGACCCCGGTGAAGAAGCCTATGTGATAGATCCCTGTCAGAAGTTGACACATCCTATTTCCAAAGACCCACTGGTCTGCAGCATAGTGGGCCCAGAACGGAAGAGTGAGGAGGAAGAGCAGGTCGGAGATGGCCAGGTTGAGCAGGTAGATGTCGGTCATGCTCTTCAGCTTTTTGCAGTTGATGAGGATGAGGACGACCAGCAGGTTGCCCACGAAGCCAGAAATGAACACGAGGGAGTAGAGCGGAGGCAGGAGCCTGGCTGCGATTTGCCTCACGTCCGTTTTGTGGCAGGGCTCTGACAGCTCATATTCAATGTCATAGTACGGACTCGATGTTTCATAATAATCCATGTTACTCGACGCTGTGAATAAAGTAAAAGTGATCTTCTATAAAGCCCCGGAATGGACTTAGCGGTCTGCCGTGGGTGCAAACTGTCTTAAACACGAATGGGCTTTTCAACATTGGTACTTAGATTTCTACATTTAACAGAGTTCCCTTGTTTGGCAAAAAAAAAAAAAAAAAAAAAAAAAAAAAAGGAACATTTTCAGGAAAAGGAAGGATCGCTGCTATCACCTCTGCTCACTAGATGGAGCGCATGACTCTCGGGGGGGAATTCACAAAAGCATCGTCTGACCAAATAAAACCTGGTGCTCTGTACCCATGTGGAGCGAATGAAGCTTTGATAACAACTTCGAGAAACTGACCCTGGTGCCGTCTAATGCTGTCTTACGATCTCTGCTGTAGTTGCCCTTCCCTGGGGTGGGCTTGTGCACGGTGTCACCCCGAGAGTGTGCTGCTAGCCAGTAACGGCTCCCAAGGGCACTCTGTGGGCCAACCACTTCATATCCATTCATTCAATTCCTCCTCACGGTCACGCTATGAGTCAGCTCATGTTACTGTCCCCATTTTGCAGATCAGAACCAAAAAAGCACAGAGAGGATGAGTAACTTGCCCAACCACACACAGCTAGAAAGCAGCTGAGTTTGAATGTAGGCAGCCGGCACTCTTATCCACCAGCTACCTCCTCTCTCGCTTCTTGGTGAGGGAACTGGAGCGTGGTACTGTCAGCCTGGCAGCTCGATGCAGTCAGGATGAAATGGGCTGGTGCCTGAGTCCCCCGAGAAAGCCAGAGGAGCCAGTAGCCAAGTATAAATTCCAGGCTGCCATTCGTGCTTACAGTTCCCAGTTGCTATGGGGAAGGGCTCTCCCCCACTCTTCCCTGCCCCACACAAGCCATCCAAGTAGAAGACATCTCGGCGCCACCCTGTATTCTGGGTTTGCTCAGCCCCTTCATAACTGCCTGGCTAGCCCGGTCTATTGTGGTTCCACTTCCTATTTAGAAGTTTCTTTAATGAATCCTCATGGGTTTCATGCTCCCTGGACCTCAGATTAGGGAGCTGGGAGATGCATACAGAAAATATCAGCTTAAATTCTGAGCCAGAGCCAGAGCCACACACTAAATGCACTGCATAGCTGATACAGTAAAGGGACACTTTATTTGCTATTTGTAATCCAATATTAATTTGGACAATGTTTAGCCTTCCCCCTTTCTGGGAACAAACCAACCAATAAGTGAACTTGGACACAACTTCTACTTGGACACACATTCAGAGGGCATCCTGCCTGGTCGGTGTCCGTTCTTACCAGAAGATCATTCTGTCAAGATTTTGGCCAAGAATCATCTCTCTGAAAAGCTTTCTTTTGAAAGGTGAGCTTTCTTTATTCCTTCCTTCCTTCCTTCCTTCCTTCCTTCCTTCCTTCCTTCCTTCCTTTTTCTTTCTTTCTTTCTTTCTTCCTTGCTTCCTTCCTTCCTTCCTTCCTATTAAATATTGCTCCCTTTACAACAATCTTTCATTCACAATTGTGTTTAGTATCTTCGATGTGATCACAGTCTGAAACTCATTCTCAATTCGAACTGATTTCTCCTCTCAAAGATTATGTTTTAAGATAGCTCTATGAGCGGCAGGTGTTTGTCTGGTCTTCTGGGGTTTCCTGTAAAGCCTTTTACTCATCACAGAAGCTGAGCTAAGTAACAGGCAAGGTGGCTGAGGGGTGACTTACCAGGAGCGTCCTTGTAAGGGGAACGGATGTCTCAGCTGCTCTGGCTAGCTGAGCTGTGCAAATGAACATATACGCAGCATAAAACTAGGAAATGCATGGTTTCTACTCAAAGGGGGAGGCGGAGTTTTAATGAATAACTATATTTCAGGGCCCCCAAAAAAATCAAAGAACACTTCTTCTTTTTCCTTTTTTTAAAATTGAACTTAAAATAGGTCAAAGACTAGATTTCTGGTCTGAACTTTTATTTACGGGCTTCCCTGACGACACTATTTTCTTTTGTTTTCTGCTCATGCAACTACCCAGAGTCTGTTAGAAAAGAGAAGGATTGAGGGATATCAGCCCTAGAAAAACATTCACACTTATCGGGCCAAACATCCTCATTTTGTCCAAAGAAATAGCTGCCTCGGAGGCCAATGGTTTATTTGTATAAAACCACAGGGCTTATCACTGGTGAGGCTGAACAGGAGAGATTCTGCTTCTCTTACTACTTGCCTTCCACGAGAGCCACTGAAACCAACTTGAAACAGAGGGGATGCTTCACATAAAGCCCGTGGTCCCCTTCACCCACTGTCCCCCATCCCCTATGCCCACCCCAACTCACACCCCTACCTCATGCCCCAGTACAATTTTTCCCTGTAAACAAAAACAACTGGTCATCTAAAGGGCTTTCACTGTAGGCTCATCTGTGAGCTAAACACATCACCCGTCTTTCCCATCTTGCTTGGGGTTGGGTATATTGTGGGGCATGTCATTATGAATTTCCTCTACCCGGTCACTATTTGGCAGCCCTGCCAACCAGCTGGCATCCATAAGGGCCTGTGCCGTGCCAGAGACACAGGCAGCAGAGAGCCTCTCTCTGAAGACGGTCTATCTGTAGCCAGGAGAGATTTTCCACATAAAGGGAGCAGAACTGACAGAAGGGTAGGGTCCGGTTCAGGATTCTGGGACAATAGCACATGCAGCCACATGGAGCTTTCTCGGTGGTTGGTTACTTACCTAAAAAATCAGGTGTTGATGGCAGAGCTGACCACACAGTGGAGAGCCAGACTGAGCCTCGTGAGTGCCCTCTGGGGTCTTCCGTCTTATCCACAGAATCAGAAGTACTGGCTTGTGTGGTCTGAGAAAGGTGGAGAGGATTCCAAACCTAGGGACGCAGCATGACGCAGGGCTAAGCAGGTGGTCTCTGGAGCCAGACTGAGCTTGAAGCCCAGGCCAACCCTCAGCTTTCTCATCCGTGGAATGAGCTCAATAACTGATTGCCTCATGGGTTTGTGGGAAGGGGCTCACCAGGCATCCACACCCAGAATGTGGCATATAATATACACTTGACCAACATCAATCCCCTAGCTGCTCATCCCATGATCCTTTCCTAGGGAGAGTTTATCTTATAAAATATTAACAAAATTGGTTCCCTGGGGTCCTTGTCTAGAGCAGGGTAGTGCCAGCAAACTAGAAGCTGAAAGAGGGAAGCTAGTGACTGGTGCTTGGAGAACAGGGGGAAATGATGGCTGGGCATGCCAGAAAAGCTACAGAAATAGCCCAGCGTCCAAGGGGCGTCTGCTTGTGTTACAACACAGCCCAGCAACTGGTAATCACAACCACGGCAGTGAGTTGTGAAAAACATCTCCGAGTTCATCCGGTGCCTGTAACTCAGGAGGGAATGATTAAGAACTGGGCTCTGCAGCCTTGCTCCAGCGTTATGTCCCAGCATCCCCCTTTCACTGCTTGACGCTGAACAAGTTTCTGAAACTCCCCCAAGCCTTTAGTTTTCTTATCCTTAAAAATGGGGGCAAACACACACACACACACACACACACACACACACACACACACACACCCCAACCCAACACACAAACCTATTTGATAGGTCTGTGGTCAAGATCAAACGATATAACAAGAGTAGAGTGTTTCTCAGACATCAGCCCTCTGTGGGCTACTTTAGTGTACTTTATATTTCACAAAATTATGGGGTCACAAAATGGGTAGCAAATGAATCAATATACAATTTCTCAGAAAATCGGGACCATGATTTCGATTCTTCGAAGAGCAGCCTTGTCTTTGCCGGAGCTGTGTGGGTGTGGGGGGCTCTCGGATGTGATGGCCGGCTCACCCCCAGGGGGCAGTGTGGAGCAGTGAGGAGCAGGCTTGGAGTCCCAGACTGCGCTGCCTTCCTCAAGATATTCCCCTCTCTGCCCTTCCATCTCCTCATCTGTCAAGTGATTGGCTAGATCCCCAGGGGTCCGGAAGGCAGCTCCCCATTCAATCCTCTAAGATGACTGTATATATGGCCACACCGGTTTGGCCAAGACGCATTGGAAGGGAAACAGGCTGATGATTCCTACATGGGCTGCGACACGGAAGCACCGCTTAGCAGGGGTCTTATTTACTCTTCTCGGGTTTCTGCGTCCAGGGGTGCATTCTGGTCATGTCTCGGGATGGAGGTTCACCCCAGGGAGTTACAAGCAAGTGAGGACTCCTGGACACTTCTTCAGCATAGAATCAAGGAGGCATTTCAGTCTGTCACACTGTGACTTCGTTTCAGGGTCTCTGCTTCTCTTTGGTTCTCCCGTTGGCAAGGCTCTTGCTGTCCCGCATATATGGCCTTCAGACTTCCGATGAGAAATGATCTTTTCACCTGTTCATCGCTCTAGACTCAAAGCCCGTATTGGAAGGTGTCTTGTGCGGCCCTCCTTTCGGGGAGCAGGCTGGCCTGTGAGCAGCTGCTCTGCACCCAGACATAGAATCCACCTGCTCGGGTGCTCTCCTCTCCTCGCACCACACATTCAGAGCATCAGCCGCAGGATGGGGAGACATCCGTTCTTCTCCTTGGGTCGGAGGGTCTACCGCACAAGCACAGCTCCTGAAACCCGCCACACAGCAGCTCTCACAGAGTTCCGGCCTGACTCAAGGTCAACGCCAGTCAACAGTGAGATGGGCTGTCGAAATAGTGAATACGCCTTTTAGTTTTGAAAACAGATGTCTAAGGGGCGCCTGTGTAGCTCAGTCAGTTGAATGTTCGACTTGGCTCAGGTCATGATCTCACTGTTTGTATGTTCGAGCCCCACGTCAGGCTCTGTGCTGACATTGAGGAGTCTTGCTTGGGATTCTTTCTTTCCTCTCTCTCTCTGGCCCTCCTCTGCTCGTGCTGTCTCTGTCTCTCTCACAATAAATAAATAAATCAACGTTAAAAAAATAAAACAAACGTCTAATAAAACCAATATGCACTCATTGTATGAAGTTAGGAAAAACGGAAAAATGGAAAGTAAGGGGAAAAAACCAGACATAGTCTCACAATCTCAAAACAATCCTTTTTTTTAAAATGTTTATTTCTGAGAGAGAGAGAAAGAGAGAGACTGAGCTCAAGTGGGAGAGAGGGAGACACAGAATCTGAGGCAGGTTCCAGGCTCAGAACTGTCATCCCAGAGCCCAATGTGGGGCTTGACCTCAAGAACCCTGAGATCATGACCTGACTCAAAGTCACATGCTTAACTGACTGAGCCACCCAGGTACCCCTCAAAACAATCCTTTTAAACACAGGATGTGTTTCAATCCAGACTTTTTCCCATGTACACTTTTTGGTCAATTGTTCCCACATGGATATCAATTCTATATGCTTCTCTCTGTGATGTTTTTTTATTTTTGTTCTTTTTTTTGTTTTTGGGGGGGTTTTCTTGCTAAAGACCACAGTATAGGCATTTGTTCATGTCATTAAAAAAACACCCCCTCTATGTAATTCTTACATTGTTATTTTTATGATGGATTTATTTATTTAATTAATTAATTTATTAATTAATTTATTTATTATTTGTTTGTTTTTACTGCAGTATAATTTAGACGCAGCAAAGTTCACTGATCCTAGGTGCACAGCTTGGGGAAGTTTCAATATGCACACACCCACATAACTGCCCTCCCCCCACTGATGGAGGTGATAGGGAATTGTCCTATCAACCCAGAAGGTGGCCTTGCTCGGTGCGCAGAGGTAAGGGCCACTCTGACTTCTGTCACCAGGGATCCTCATGTGCCTCTCCCTTAAGTTCATATAATTGGAATCGTAGATGCTACCCTGTTTCACGTCTGGCTTCTCTTGTTCAACAGAAAGTCATAAGCAGACTTGACAGAGCTTTGTTACTAGACATTCTGGCTCCTTCCGTCCGTCCATACTACGACAGCCCATTCCCAGTGTGGCTGCCGGTGCTCTGTGATTCCCACCAAGGAGGACCCTCCCAGTGTCCCCAAAGCCACCTTTCCCAAGAAGGCCAGAGAATCCCCACGGTCTTCAAAGAAAAAGGAAGAATCCCTCCTTACCGTGAGTGTCACGTTTTGTCACCTGTGTGCCTTAGCCATGATGCTAAGGGTCCCATGACTCCCAACACTGCTTCACCTTCAGCCTCAGACACACAACGTGGTGAGTGGGGCTAGGGGTCATCATGCTTTCCTCTCTACCCTAACATCTCTGTCCTCCAGGCCCTTCCCAGATTGACCCCCTTCCTGGCCCCTGCACCACATTCCCTGTGCCCTGTGCAAATCATCAGAGCCAGCGGACACTTGTAGGCTGCCCACCTCCTTGCTTATTGGATACGACGTCCTGTCATGGTGGATGACCTTCCACTCCCCTGGGAAGTCTGCTCTCTGCCTTTTGGGGATTCCTTTCATATCAGTGCCCAGACGTGGTGCAAATGCAATGCAACGCACCGACTAAGGGGTGTGAGAGGCACAGTGTGACTTTGGCGGATCGGATCACACCTGCACCTCTGTGTTCAGCTCTATGCAAA
The DNA here is from genome assembly GCA_028646485.1 of Cryptoprocta ferox. Classification (NCBI taxonomy): domain Eukaryota; kingdom Metazoa; phylum Chordata; class Mammalia; order Carnivora; family Eupleridae; genus Cryptoprocta; species Cryptoprocta ferox. The sequence goes on along the minus strand of CM053574.1, from coordinate 14,642,153 downwards.
ACAGGATATCATGTAGGACTTTTCCTGTTGCCCCAGAACAGGCAGTTATGGCCTGAGGCTCAGGGCAAAGAGGTGTTAAGTACCCTACAGTTCTGAGAAAACCACCGACACCTGGAGTTACACATCTCCCTCAGGGGCTCATGGAGTGGCAGAATCTGTGCCCCCAGGTGCCGTGTCAACTCCTCCCACCCCAGTCCTATAAGGAGACACATCTGGGCAGGGAACGGTTGTAGAAATGGGATGTAGAAACCCCATCACATTGAACAACAATGGGGTTGATGGGAAGGTGAGAGGGGGCTCTTCTCCTCAAAGCCAAGGGCAGGTGGGTGGTCTGGGAGATCGGGTGAGGAATGGCGGCTTGCAGGAAGGGGAGGCAAACACCTCTTTCCTGGGTGGGGCATCCATTAGGCAGCGGGCCAGCCAGGAAGGTGAGGAGGGGCCTGGAGAATGAGGAGGTGGAGACAGGGCAGGGAGGCAGCAAGGAGGGCCTGAGGATGTGAAAACGCCCTTGGGTCAAGTTGCAAACATAATGTCGAAGTGACCACGTCCAAAGAGTTGGCCAACCTCAATCGCTCACCGTACCCAGGGCCGGCCCTCCCCTAAATTCACGGGAGGTCCACTCACCAGCTCAGATGCCTCTTCCCTCATGAAAAGCTTCTTGGTGGCCCTTGGTGGCCTTTGTGCTGCTGGCTAATCTCCCCTGAAGCCATTTCAATTTGTTAGGGAAATCGGGATAATGAGAAAAAGGCGACATGGAGGGATGGGGTCTGAGTGGCTCACTCCCAGGAGGCGGCAGGGCCTGCGGCTTTGTGTATCACCTATTGCAGAGGACACCAAGGGGTGGGCTCAGCCAAGCCCCCAACTCCACCAGAAGTCTTAAGGCACCCATCCCCGGGAATGATGATCTTCCCTGACATCTGCTTGACTCACACCGCCCACACAAATGCTCTCCTCTGGATAAAGAAGACAGAGTTTCCACTTCTAGAAATGGAGCAGGTTGGCAGCTTTTAAGTGGCAGTTTCTCTGGTGGCTATAAAATCCTACTGCAGCCATTACTGCTATGATGTAGGACTATCATTGAGTTAGCTACCCTCTCCTCGGGGCTCTTGGAAAATTTCACATTGACCTCTGTCTCTGTCCTCTGCACTGTGCCTGCTGATTTATAAACACTCCATCCACACCCCTCCACGTCCCCCAGTCCCTGCACTCGAGGTCTGAGAACGTGGGAATTAACACATCCATCTTTACGGACCCACCCCGGACTGACACATGATGGGTCCTCATGCATGCTCGTCACATTGAATTCCATGATGGAGTCACAAACAGATACTTTTCCAAATTTTATTTAAAAAGCCACTCTGTACCATATGCACTAATTAGCTTTTGTGCTTCTTGGCAAATAGCCTCCACAGCCCAGTGGCTTAAAACAGTGAGCATGGACTGCTTGCCCCTGTGACACTGGCTGCCATGTGCCTGGGGCTCTGGCTCTGTTCTCTGTGTCTTCTTGACCTGGAGTAGCCTGGGACGGACCTTCCGGTGGCTGAGCAGGGACAGCCAGAGGCTCAGTCCAACCACTTTACCACTCTGTGTGGCTGAAACAGGTGTCCCCTCTGCTCCTGCTTTAGTGGCCGAGCCACCTGGGGAGTGGGTCGGGCAGGCCACCCGTAGGGCACACTGTAAGTCACACGGCAAGGACAAGAATGTGTAATTGCACAGGGGAAGGAGTGAAAAGTGAAAACTAAGACAATCTAAGGTTTATCATTATTATTATGGTTAGAACACTTCACATGCCATCTACCCCCTTAGCAGATTTTTAACTGTATAACACAGTATTGAATCAACAGGTGCACTGTGGTAAAGCAGATGCTTGGAAATTATCACCTCGTATCACTGAAATTTTATGCACATTGATAAATGTGTAGAGAAAATGCAGCATATACTTGCAATGGGCTATTACTCCACCTTCCAGAGAAGGATGTCCTGCCACTTGTGGCAACGTGGATGAAGTTTGGGGGCGTTATGCTGGGTGAAATAAGCCAGGAGTAGAAGGATGGGTGCTCCATGATTCGACTTCACGAAGTGTCCAAAATAGAATCATGGATGTGGTGGTTGCCAGAGGCTGGGGTGGAGGAGAACATAGGCAGTTGCAAATCAGATTTTTAAAAAATTTTTCAATGTTTTTATTTATTTTTGAGAGAGAGAGAGAGAGAGTGTGCAGGGGATGGGGCAGAGAGAGAGAGGGAGACACAGAATCCGAAGCAGGCTCCAGGCCCTGAGCTGGAACATTGCTTCATTTTCCAAATCGTAGCATTAAAAACCCCAATATTTACATTTCATCCCCAAAACAAAATTTTATACATTCATTCAGATGATACAAATACCTGAAGGTGAAGCATGCTCGCCTCATGCCACTTCTTTCTGGAACCTTCTCTGGCCATGAAGCAGGAAAGTAGAGCCATAGTAACTTCCAGCTCCCAAGTGGCCAGTTTCCAGGAGCCCCATGCTTCCTGCTTGCATCAGATCAGAAATGCAGTGGGTAGCATGCATCTCATTTCATACTGTGGCTCTACCAAAATCAAGTCTTGGCTTCCGCAAGTGACCCAACTTCCCTCCTTTACAAACTGGGTTTCCACGTTTGATGAGGGGTCCATGAGATATAGGAGCTCCCAATCCAAACCGGACAGTTCGAGCATCCCTAAGGGTATCTACAAAGCACGGAAGCATCCAAACACGATTAAACCCATGACGTCCTGGGCTGCGTAGGGACACAAAAGAGATGCGTGGCAGCAAGTCCGGGAGAATAAAGACATCATGGAGATGGCAGGTGTGGTGTGTGTGCTGCGATCCACATGATACTAGTTAGACACCAAAAACTACCAGCCTATAGATCACAGCCACCTGACTCCCTGACCGACAACTATTTATGCTGCGTTGGTACTGTCCCAAACATACCGCATGCGCCAACATTCTAAGCTCAAAACTGAAACTCAAATTCTGTGACTAATACAGTATTTTCAGACTTGACCTAGAAGCAACTCTTAAAATGACACTTTGCCCCATTTACAAGTTGTAGTTTCAGGTTTACTTTTATTTTTACTTTATTATTATTATTATTACTGTTTACATATCTGAACTCTATTATGCCCATATCCAGAAATGAGGTGCAGGAAGGGAGTTTGGAAAACACTTTTTCCCAGCCCGTCTAGAGTCTTCTGCCCTGCCTGGCCGGCTAGACCCTGACATTCACAGGTCGCCTGTGACGTCCAAGGTGGGGGCCTCTGTTATGTCCTCGGGGTACCCTCTCTGTCCCAGAGGCACACCCCAAGGCCCACACCTGCCGCTCCCCGTCTCCCAGGCCCACTGAGGGCTTCTGGTTCCACCATTTTCTACTCCCCAAGGCTAACTCTCCTGAACCTCCACACACCCTTTCTGGGGTTGGGCAATCCTCTGGGCAAGAGTGATGTGATGAGGTCTGGGGAGGGTGGCAGATGGGGTCAGGGCAGCAGGAAGCAGGGACAGGCAGCAAGATGCAAAGCACGAGGCCCCTGTGGGTTCTGACGCGCCTCTCCTGGCCTCTGCTCCTAGTTGATTCTGGAAACTCTGCTGGGCCAGTGGCCTTACACACTCTCTGAGCTGTTGTTACAGCCCTGAGCTCCTGATGCAGGAACTAACCCTTCACTCCTTCTTGTCGTCATGACCTGCAACCCCCGCCTTTCCCTGGTAAGACCCAATGAGGGCTTTTATTTTTTCATCTCATTATAGATTATGCTTATTTTATGAACAAAAATGTTCCTACATTTTTACATAGTAGGATACGGCATGAGATGCGTGTGAACAAGGGGGCGTGATATTTGCTAGATTTCAGATGTAGGGTGTGTGGTTATCACAGATTAAGCCTAACGAAGCAAAAGTGTGTCCTGAGCTTGCACTGAAGAGGAGGATTGGTCCCAAAGTAAAGCTCTTGGAGAGTTCTTATGGTTCCCATGCTCTCTGGGACCAGGTGGGACCTTCCTGAGTAAATCAGGTGAGAGGTGGGTGGGGCTGGGGATGGAGCCGCTGAAGCCCTTCCCTCCTCCTTACCTGGGCAAGCCATGCCCCCAGCTCCCTCCTCCTGGCAGGGCCGGAACCCCCCATGCCATCCCCCTCCCTCCTCCAGCTGGGCCCCTGACCAGAGGGAGAGCATTGCAGAGCAAGTGAGGCGCAGGTGAGGGCTGGGAGAAGCGCATAACCATTTTCCAGAGGTGGTGTTTCCCAGGAACTGGGAGGAGCACTTTGGAGACTCACAGTCTCCCCCCACAGCTGTTCTGGAATGCTCTCTGAGGGCATGTTGGCTGCACAGAGAGGAACAAAGTCTGTTTTGGTGCTCACACCCTGGGTCTCCTGCACGCTTGCCTGAGAGGCTCACTGGCCTCCCTTCTTCAACAGACCCCTGGGGCTTATTATCATGTACAGATTTCTGTCCCCCCTTAATGGTCAGAGGCAGACTGCTCCTCATTTATAAGCCGACTGAGACCTCCTGCTCGCCTGTGGAAGGTGTGTATGTGGAGCTCACTCGATCCGAGGTCTCCCTGTAGAAGACTGGGCACTGTTTGCAGAGATGTTTGGCGACATGCTTTCGGAAAAACACGGAGAGATATCTTCTGAACTTCTCCCCGACGAAGGCGTAGATGATGGGGTTGACGCAGCAGTGCGTCCACCCCAGGGTCTCCGTCACCTGCATGGCTTGGTCCAACTGACTGGAGGTCTTACAGTTATTCAGGCCAAAGGTATCCGGGAAGGTGCTGAGGAGCAGGACGATGTTGTTGGGGGCCCAGAAGAGAAAGTAAACAATCATGATCACGAAAATGAGCTTCACGGCCTTGTGCTTCTTTTTTTCGTTGCGACAGCGGAACAGAGTCTTGAGGATGGCTGAGTAGCAGATGATCATGACGAGCAGGGGCAGGACCAGGCCCAAGAGGGTCCTCATGATTGCATGGAAATTCTTCCACCCTGGTCGGAAAGAAGGGCTGCAGGCGTAAAAAGAATCTTCCCACTGCAAATCGTTAAAGACACACCCTGGGAGAGAGGCGACCACGGCCAGCACCCAGGTGACCACGCTTGTCACCACCCCAAAGGTGACCGTCCTGGCCTTCAATGCAAACACAGCATGGACGATAGCCAGGTACCTATCGATAGTCAGGAGGATGGTGAAGAAGTTACCGGCAAAGTAACCGATGTGATAGAGCCCTGTGACTGTCTTACACATCACATCCCCGAAGACCCACCCGTTGGCCACATAGTGGGTCCAGAAGGGGAAGGTGAGGAGGAAGAGCAGGTCGGAGATGGCCAGGTTGAGCAGGTAGATGTCGGTCATGCTCTTCAGCTTTTTGCAGTTGATGAGGATGAGGACGACCAGCAGGTTGCCCGGGAAGCCAGAAATGAACACGAGGGAGTAGAGCGGGGGCAGGAGCTTGACCGCATTTTGCCTCACCTCGGATTTATGGCAGGGTATGCTGTAATCATAGTCGAAAATGGTGGTGGGTTCTTCGTCGCCGCCCTGGTTATTGGTTGTGAACAGAGTTTGAGATGTGGACAGCATGTGGTGGCTGAACTGGGGAAGCATGTCATTGTCACCCATCTTCTCCGTCCTGTAATCAGAGAACAGAATGATCACACCCCCACGTATTGGCTGCTATCCCTGGTCTTAAAAATGTCCCTGCTCCCCTTCAGCAATGGCCCAGTGTTCATCTTCGGTGTCACAGCCATCTCCTTGAAAGTTCGCGTGCTGGTCGATCACTTCCCTTTATTCCTTCTAGCAGACACCAGTTGTCTGCCCACCGGCCATTTCTCAACACTCTGGGCCTTCCCAGAAAGTCCGACTCTTATTACAAAGTTCCCCACGCTGCACACTTGTTTTCTACCTCCTCTGCGGGGCCTCGCAGGCCTGGGAACCATTCATGGACGACAATGTGGAAGGGGACTCTGCTTAGAGGGCTCCTGGCAATGCCCTTCTCTGACAGGAGAGTTGCAACAGAAACCCTGGCCTGTCCCCTTCTGCTTCTGTAGCTTGTCTTATGAGGGCTTGGTGCTTGGGACCCTGAGTGAAAGACTCAGAGGATGGGGCAAAACCAGGCAGAGTCACAACATCACCAAGTTGTAAGCCCCAGGCTTGAACAGCCCATCCTCTGATTTCTATGTAAAAAAAAAAAAAAAAAAGCCCTTGTTTTTAAGCTACTATGAGTTCCATGTTCTGTGATGGGGAAGCCGGAAGTGTTGTAGCTGACACCGCTCTCCACCCTCTGCCCCCATCACCCTGCCAAGCTTCTCCTGCGAGGTTGCAATGACAACCCCACTTCTTAATGCCCTGGCTCTCCTTCAGCTTTATCCTCACTGTGCATTGGACCCGTCTATTAAGTTCTTCCAGTTAAAACTCATTTTGGGGATTCCTGGGCGGCTCAGTCAGTTGAGCATCCGACTCTTGATTTCAGCTCAGGCCATGATCTCAGTCCGTGAGATCAAGCCCCGCATTGGGCTCTGTGCTGGCAGCACAGAGCCTGCTTGGGATTGTCTCTCTCTCCCTCTCTCTGACCCACCCTCTCTCTCTCAAAATTAATAAACATTTGGGAAAAAACACAAACTCATCTGGCTTCTGGGAGGTTAGTGCCTGTCTCACACCTTCTTATTCCTTTTCTTCTTTGGTGTCTCCTTCCCCTCTCTACACTGTGAGAATCCCCAGGCACCATCCTTGGCTGCCACCTCTTTACCCACTGTCTCATTATTCTCACCCCAAAGTTCTTGCTGAGTCGTGTGGTCTAATTGCAGGGTTTTAGGCCCCGTGGATGCCAGTGCATCCTGAAGCTCTGGCTTCTGGTCCCAACTTTCAACCCCAACATCTCAGAGTTGAGTTTCCTATTGCCTTCTGCATATAAGAGCTTACTCATTTGACGTGCATTTATTGAACACCTACTGTGAGCCATACTGCATTCTAGGTACTGGAGATACAACAGTGAGCAAAGTGGGTGTCATACACATACCTCAAATTCAACCCACCCAGAACCCAACATCCCCGGAAGTGTGCTCCAGCTAGAGGACTCCTTATCTTGGCTACTATCCTTGACTGCAGTGTCTAGGAAGCAAGAGTGGGCATTGTCTTGGGTCCTTCATCTTCAGAAGGTTAGGAGCAGGCCTTAGGAACCAACAGACCCAGATTCAGATCTCGCCTCCAACTACTTTGGTAGTTTGGTATTTGGGGCAACTATGTCTTCAACTCTCAGTTTTCTTACGTATAAAACACTAACTCTGAAGAGATGAATGAAGAGAAGGACTCAGCACAGCACCCGGAGCAGTGATGTGCTCTGTGTTATTGCTATGGTGTCATGTGAATTTTATCTCATAAACACCTCCGGGTCTAGCACCTTCACCAGCCCTGAAACACCCCTCACTTCCATCTTTGTTGTGGTCTTGCCTTGCATGTGCCTTATTCCTGATCATGCTCCTTTTCAACCTGTCTTCCCCAACACTGCACCGGGATCCAGCGCTTCTCAGCTGAACACTGCCAATAACCCAGCAATTTGTATGTGGCGGGACCTCAAAGGCAATGCCCAGGCCACTCTCCTCAGTCTTTCCTTTTTTTAAAAAATATAATTTATTGTGAAGCTAGCTAACATACAGTGTATACGGTGTGCTCTTGGCTTTGGGAATAGATTCCTGTGATCCATTGCTCACATACGACACCCAGTGCTCATCCGAACACATGTCCTCCTAAGTGCCCATCATCCATTTTCCCCTCCCCCACCCCCCCATCAATGCTCAGTTTGTTCTCTGTATTTAAGAGTCTCTCACGGTTCGCACTCCTCAGTCTTTGCTATGCTCACTTCTTCCCAGCTCTGTCTCCAGTCACTTCTCAAATCCCAGGTGCTCTACTCCTGCCCCAGAGATCTTTCGTCCATTTTCCTGCAAAATCACCATTTCCCTCCTGCTCCAGGGGTTTGGCACAGGTTTGCCCCTCTGCCTAAAATGGCTGGTGAGCTCCTAGCCATCTGCCAGCACCTCCTGCTCCAATTCCCCTTCTCTGTGAAGCCAAACCCGCCTCCTCTATCAATTACTCAGATCATCTCATAAACCGCTGTTTGCCTCTCAACAAGCCCTATCACATGATCTTCCACACACTGTGGGCTCCCTGAGGGCCAGCTCACGTTTCTATCTCCAGCTCTTAGGATAGCCTCTGGCTAAAGGAGGCACCAAGAAATGTTCACTGAAAGAATTCGTGAAAGTCTTTATACTGAGTACGACATCATTAGACATCACAAGACATCTAACATTAATACTCAAAAATATCAATTCTTTTCCCTGGTAGTGGCTGTGAATTGGTCTTTCTCTTTGTACACACCTTATCCTCAATTTCTCTTATGATCACTACATCTCATAGATCTTGCATTTCACCAAGCCAGATTCTTGGAAATCTGCAGCAGCTAAACAGGACTTCTAATCCAGTTTGGGGAGAAAACCCATGTATCCACCTAAAGAATGACATCGGGGATCATTCACTGAGGGCTCCGGTGCTCCGGAGCTCCGGGTGCTGTGCTAAATACTTTGCATGCATTAATTAATTTAATACTTGCAATAATTCTGTGAGCAAGTGTTCATACATTTTGACAAGTGCAAAAATTCGAAATTCCAGCACGGATGAGTTAAATGACTTTCCCACGTTCGCAGAACAAGTCATCGCTGGGCTGGATTTTGAACGTGGGGCTCTTCAATTACAAAAAGACCTCAGGGGCTTCCATTTCCAGGCTGGGAGAGCTGAGATGGATGGAGAACAGGTCACAATTTTCTAGGAATGCTTTCATTGCCCTGAACAGAACTTCTTTGGCATTTGGATGTAACACCTACACACTCACCCACATGAGCCTGCCCCACCCATGTGCACACACATGCGCGCTCACACACTTCTAGAAAATAAAATAAGCCCACGAGGGCTTAGGTGTTTGCCTTGCAAAGAGGTATCTTTGTGCCCCAGAGCCTGATCTGGCACTCAGAGATTGCTAAAGAAATACCATTTCATTAAGCGAGTGACAGAGGACTAGCAGGCTGCAGGCCACCGAGAAACATGATGCCCCATTGTGGACTAGCCTCCCAGGTAATCCAGTGGGAGACTGTATACAAACGAAGAGATTGGGGATTCTCGCATGCAGCCCCTTAACTGCAGCACACCCTCTGGGCTGTTCTGTAACCAACCACAGGGCTAACCTCTTCATCTGGGTAGGAAAGTGTGGACTAGACCGGTGGTTCTCAAATGCTGGGCTTCAGTATCACACAGGAAGTGTGTAGTCAAGAGATGTGCAGCCCAGACCCTCTGGTGGTTCAGATCGGGGGTCGGTAGGGGGAGAGGATGGGGTGCGAGGGAGCAGTTGCCCTAACCACTGACTTCCACCTTGTCTCCCCTCCACTTTGTTGTTTACCTGCACTGACTTCTCAACTACCAGCCACCGCTGCCACCGCCCCTGCTTCTGCCCAGTCACTCCAGCACCACCTAGCTTCTAGCATATGCTTGGCAAGGTGCCACTTACAAGTGTCAGGACACATCCTCAATCAATAAAAAGCCGCCTCTCAGAAAAATTAAGTTCCTCGCATCAGCCTCCGTGGGTCTTCTGAATTGAAGCAAGGGGCCCATTTTGGTTTGGGGTCTGGACCATCACATACATGGAATATGGGGGCGGGTAATATTTGGGGTAGAAAGTTCAGGTTCTTTAAAGCCCTTGGAAGGAGGCTGGGAGGTACAGAGTGAGAGGCAATAACATGAGCATCCTTACTCTCCCCTTCACCGTGCTGTCCTCTGACCTGGGCCCCGCGGGGTGGTCTCGCCCTGCTCTACATTTGTTTACCGCCAACAGAGCCTCTCCAGCGATCCCAGTGCAGACACCACCCTCCACCCTTTTCTCCACCAAGATCACCCCCCAGGAGCCTGGGCTATGCAGGCCTCAGTGAGAGCATTAAAAATCTCAACCTAAATAAAATTTCCAATCTGATCCCAAATCCATTGTGCATGGTCACACAAAACTTTATATTTTTAGCCCTTAGGTGCTCCCAGTCCCTGCATCTCCAGCATTGGGATGCTTTGAGCCTGTGACTCATAAAGTAATGAAAAAACAAAAAAACACCCAAAACTCACCAGTGGATGGCTTCTCCAAGTGGCCCTGGAGGGTCAGGCTTCCCAGCAACTGAACCAAAGAGTGGAGGTAGAAACTTGGTGTGCAGAAGAAGGAAATAATGTTTCCTGCAAAAAAAGGAGGCGGAGATAGAAGGGCAAGTAATGGCAAAAGGTTTAAAAAAAAAAAAACACCCCACGCCAACAATGGTACAGTTCGTTTCCAGCCAGGAATGCTGCACACTAGGTTGAAGTCTTCAGAATAATACTAATTTTGAAATCTTACTTATGCAACCTTGAGTATGAGTCAAGTGACCCTGCACATCTGCTCTTGTGTCTAACGACTCTGGGTTTATCTTGTGGGTCTATCTGGAAATCTTCCTCCTCTCTTCTGCCAGTGATAATTTGCATGAAATGAGCACAACAGAGCTTCATTCTCCAGAAGATAAATGCCAACAGGGAGGGCTGCAGGTGACGGTAGAGAAAATATAACGTGTTTTGTGTGACCATGCACAATGGATTTGGGATCAGATTGAAAATTTTTTCTAGGTAGAGATTTTTAAGGAAAAGGGAATACAAAATTGTCTCCTGTATTAGAGATGTCCTTACCAAGAAGGGCCTCGGTTATCATAGGTTCCACTCTTCAGAAAGAAGTTTTTATAAAAGAAAACACCACTGAGAGTCTGGGAAGATGGTAGCATGGAAAGCACCAGAAATCTCTCTCCCTATCCAGGCAACAATTGTACAGACAGAATCTGTCTGACCTAACTATTCTAGAACTCTGGAATCTACTGAAGGCCTGCAACCATCAGGGGAAGGCTCGGATGATCAACTGCAGGTACCTTTGGTCAATTTTAGCTCTTGGCACAGTAATAGCTAGCCAGGCCCCACCTGCTCCCCCTGGCACACATGCATAAAGATGTAATTCTGTGATACTAACAACCAAAAGGAGTGAGGACAGAGCGATGAAAGAACAGGGTTTTGTGTGTTGTTGACGTCAAGCTGGTATAAATTTAAATTAGAATGTTAGAACCTTGGGATATTATATGTGATCTCCAAGGGAACCACAAAGAAAATAACTTTAGAGCATACACAAAAGGAAGTAAAAGGGAATTTAAATACTTCTCTACAAAAAATCAACCAAATACAAAAGAAGACAGTAGTGTAGGAAAAGAGGGACGAAAAAGCTATAAGTGTGCACATAGAAAAAAATGCCAAAATGACAGAATTAAGTCCTCCTTATCAGTAACTATTTTAAATGTAAATGGTTTAGGTCTCCAATCAAAAGATAAAGAAATGGTAGAATGTATAACAAAACAAAACAAAACCTGATCTAACTATATGTTGTCAGCATGAGACTCATTTTTTATCTAAACACACAAATATATTGAAAGTGAAAAGATGGAGAAAAATATTAACTAAAAGATATTAAACAAAAAAGAGCAGAGGTGACTATATTCATGCCAGACAAAATAGCCTCTATTTATTATTATTATTATTATTATTATTATTATTACTTTTTTAAACAGGCTTCACACTCAGCTTGGAGCCCATCATGGGGCTTGAACTCACAACCCTGAGATCAAGACCTGAGCTGAGATCAAGAGTCAGACACTTAACCGACTGAGCCGCTCAGGAGGCCCTGACAAAACAGACTTTACATCAAAAAGAGCTTACAGGAGACAAAGACAGATGTTATATATTAAAAGGTTCAATACAGCCAGAAGACATAACAATTATAAATATTTACACCTAATGACAGACCATCAAACTATATGAAGCAAAAACTGACAGGACTGAAGGGAGAAAAAGACACTTGCACAATAATAGTTGGAGATTTCAATACCCTGTTCTTGATATTGAATGGAGCAGCCTGATGGAAGATAAGTAAGAAAGCAGAGCACTTGAACATACAGTAAGCCAACTGGATCTAACAGACGTATGCGGAGTACTCTACCCAAGAACAATAGCATATGTGTTCTTCTCAAATGCACTTGGGACATTTTTTCAGGAGAAGCCGTGTTGAAACTAGACAGAGAACTTCTAAATCTCAACAACTAAACAACAACTCAATTCAAAACTGGGCAAAGGACTTGAATAGACATTTCTTCAAAGAAGATATACGAATGGCCAATAAGCATGTGCTATACTCAATACCACTGATCATTAGGGAAATGGAAATTAAAGCTATAATGAGACATCACTTCACAGCCATTAGGATGGCTACTATCCAAATGACAGAAAATAACAAGTGTTGGTGAGGGTGTGGAGAAACAGAAACCCTTGTGTACTCTTACAGGGATGTAAAAACAGTACAGCTGCTGTAGGAAACGGTATGGTGGTTCCCCAAAAATGTAAAAGTAGAATTACTATGTGTTCTAACAATTCCACTTCTGGTTATGTACTCAAAAGAACTGAAAGCAGGATCTTGAAGAGATATGTATATGCCCATGTTTATAGGCATATTGTTCATGATAGCTTAAACATGGACAAATGGATGAGCAAAATGTGGCATATGCATAATATGGCATATTATTCAGCCTTATAAAAGAAGAAAATCCTGACCCAGACTACAACATTGAAGAACCTTGAAGACATTATGCTGAGTGAAATAAGCCAGTCACATAAAGACTAGCTGAGTCCACTTACACGAGACATGAGATACTTAGTCAAAACCATAGAAATCAAAAGTAGGACAGTGGGTGCCAGGCACTGGGTAAGGGATTAATGGGGAGTTTGTGTCTCATGGGTACAGAGTTTCAGTTTTCAAGATGAAACGAGTTGTGGAGATGGACGGTGGTGCTGCACAACGTTACTAATGTGTTTAACACTGCTGAACTATACGCTTAAAGATGGTTAAAATGGTAAGAGTTTATGTTATGCACACATAATACATTATGTTTGTTTTGTCACAATAAAAAAAGAAAAGACAAAGAGAAATCACCATTAACAGCTCAAATTCTGCAATTTAGGCAACTATGCTTAGGAATATTCCTCAGGTCCCAGAGGGAACATTGGGTCACCTGAGTTGGCTCCAGACACTTTCTGGAATTCAGCAGATCTGGGGTCAGGATCTTATGCTGGGGCCTTGGCAAATTTCTAGGTTTTGATTTCCCCAACTATAAAATAGGAATAATAAGGCCTCTAGGGTCTGTGGGGTTGAAATGGATATAAAGCAGCTAGTACAGTGTCTGCTATGAAATAGGCACTCAACAAAATAGTGGCTAACAATGACAACAATAAAACACTCAGTGCAATCCAGGGGTCCTTTCTGGATTTCTGTTTGTTGTAACCATATATGCTGTGTAAGACCTGATTTTTTTTTGTGAAGAAAGAAGGGCCTCAGGTCTTTCCTTAGAAGACAGATCCTTGCTTGGTCAAGAACATGAAAAGTTCCCCAGTTGATTCCTAATGCGTGTCTTTCTGAGATTTAAATAGTAAAACAGATCGTACTCACCCAGTAATGCTGGGTCCATCCCCACTTATGGAATGTCCTTGCTCTGCCATCTTACTGCTGGTTCCTTTGAGAGGCACAGGGATGGGGGGTGGCAGAGCCAGGATCTGAATCTTTGTCTTATCTCTGGCTCAGGGAACAATGGATGCACACTTGTCCGACAGTTTGAAGACACAGCATAAGGCAGAGCGTAGATACGGAAGGGTGAGCAGGGTTAAGAGAAGCAATAGGTGATGAGATGTCCAAAGACTAGTGGGAACTCTTACCCTATGCTTGAAGGGCCAAACAAATAAATATTGCCTGACCCCTGTTGGGTGTTGAAGGTAGAAGAATCCAGCTGCTGCTAGAACTTCCACAGGGCAGGAGGAGAGCAGAACAGAAGTCCTCTGACCTCCTGCCAGTGCCTGAACCCAGCAAGAAGAAGCAGCAGCTGGAGTCCAGTTGATGTAGCCAATAGGTGTCAGCTTCCTGGGAATCAGAGTGGGTCTGGGGGAGCATGGTTAATAATCACTCAGCTATTAAGTCAAACTTCTTTTTGTGTGTGTGTGTGTGTCACTAGGTTCTCACCTGGTCCATGCAGATAGTCAGAGAATTAGGAGTTGGAGTAAGTACACCTTACAATTCTTTATGCACATGGAGAGAGTTAGAATGATGCTTTTCCAGCAGTTTGAGAGCCTCATGTCCACCTGTTGGCATTGGGTTCATGGGGTCTGCAATTCTCAGTGTGGAAGAGGGGGTATGGCCTTTTGAGCAGACTTGGGGGAAAGAGTGTCACCAGCCTCCTAGCTCTATAGCAGGCACGGCTGTGGTCACCTCAAGGTGACCTGAGGCAGGGATGAGGGGACTCTTAGTTCTGTAAACCGTTGAAATAAAAATAGGTCATGTTCCCTGAATGAAGAAAGAAGAACAAGGTCCACATTGGCCAAGGTTAAGATTCTTGTTTATTTGTACTCTGAAGGTCTACAGCTGAGTTGGGAGTTAGACCATAGAAGCTGAACATTAGATTTATTCTAAGAACCTCTCTTCCCTTGCATGGATGGCAATATTCAGCTAAATGAAAACGTGAGGAAAAGTGTGGCTGGAAAGAATTGCTGTCAGAGCAAGAAGACAGGAAATGTTTTTCAACCAGCCTCAGGTTACATTGGTGACTTCCTTCTAACTAACTCCCTTACTTATCTGTGTTGGGATTTGTTCAGTTGACATCGTTAGAAGATACATTCTTGCCTTCTTTTCAACACAGATGCTTTGGTTGGTTGTGGTTTCAATGGTTTGCATGCTTCCTGTGACCTACTAAAATAGATTAGTGAGTTCTAGGATTTTACATCTTCGGTATGGGTTAAAAACAGTGATCTGGACTAATGTGATATCCCTAGAAAAAGCACCATTATATACATTCTTACATGCTCTGCTCATATTTCCATAATAAAAATCATACAAATTATTTCCACTATTTTTGACCCAAGTGACAAAGTAACACAACAGCAAGAAAGCCTGGAAACTGCAAATGGTTTTTGGAAAGCAAAAGTGTCAAATAACAGAAGCCAGACATCAATGATTCCCTCCTCCTCCTCCTCCTCCAAGTTCATCACCATCTCCAAGTGAACCAAGAGCAGACAAGGATATGTGATGGGAAAAAAAAAGATAGAAAAATATCATAAAAGAGTGTAAAGGTAGTAGATTGGATGTTTCCATACCTGAGGCCAAATAAACTTTGGAAAATAGAAGTGAAGCCAAGACCTTTAATACATCCAGCTGCCAAAAAGCCCTCTCAAGTGACTTAAGCGGATGTCATTTGAATGTAAGGCAGGGAGATAATCTTGTATTCTACAGCCCAGATGTTTGAAACTACTCTGAGACTAGACTCAGATCTTGCCTTGGAGGTGGCCTGCTGCGGGGAGGAAGCTGTGGCTGGGGATGGGTCAGGACACAGTACTTGGAAGGCATTTTTAGAGACCCCCCAGGACATTGCAACAGTGTGGGATGGGAGCTAGTTCTGGGGAATCAGAAGCTAGAATTCACTGTCGCCGCCATCACCTGCCCTCCCCCAAGGCGTGGTGAGTAGGAGGATGATGGGGTGAATACCTACAGGATGAGGTTTCATACATGGCAGTAGAAGCCATAACTCTTCTCCCACCTCTGACATGATCTACTGTTTGAGTGTGGTTTCTGAGGTGTCCCAGGGAGGGGCAGAATGTTGTTGCCATCTGCAAAGAACTCAAAGAGTGCTCTTTGCAGGTTCTGGTGGCATGAGCAGAAACCCGCAAATCTGGATGTGGCAGAGATTCTGATTGGAGGACATGACTGAGGCCTCCCTCTGGATGGTCAGTGGGTGATGGAAGATAGAAAGACCCTTCCCAAGTATGGCTAGTGGAAGATGTGCTCAGCCACTACTGGCTTTACAAGAGCCATAAATACTTGGTGGTGAGAAAAGAACAGGCATAGAGAGGACAACTCATTTGTAATGCAACACAGGTATACATACACATAAAAATACAGCACCTATTATATATATATATATATATATGTATATTTAAAGTAATGCATGCTAAAAATAAGTGTTAGTTCTTTGAAAAGATCAACAAAGTTGACAAATCTCTAGCTATACTAAGAAAAAAAGAAAAGACACAAATAACTAAAAGCAGATGAAAGTGGGGATATTACTAGTGAATTTATAGAAATAAAAAAGATTGTAAGAGATTATATATGATGTCCACCAACCAATTAAGTAACATGGACAAATGAAATGAAATGGAAAAATCCCTAGAAATGCATACATTGACAAAAACTGACTCAAGAAGAAATAGAAAATCTGAAAAGATCTGTATTAAAGAGATGAAACCAGAAATCAAAAATCCCCCAACAGATAAATGTCTAGAACTGAGTGGCTTCATTGGTGAGTTCTATCAAACATTTAAAGAACAATTAACATCAGTTTTTCTCAAACTGCTGTTAAAAATAGAAGAGGGGGATATTTCCTAACTCATTCTATGAAATCAGAATTGACCTGCTAGCAAAAGATACCACAGGAAAACTGCAGACCAACATCCTTTATGAATATAGATATGAATATATTTTGTCTTCACTCTGTTAATATCACGTATGATATTGGTTGGTTTTCCTATGTTGAATCACCCTTGCTTTCTTTGGATAAATCCTATGTGGCCAAGGAGTATAATTCTTTTAATGTGCCGTTAGATTCAGCTTGCTAGTATTTTGCTGAGAGTTTTGCCTCTATGCAGAAAAACAACTTTGGAGGACTCCAGCTTCCCGATTTCAAAATGTACTACAAAGCTACATTAACTGGCATAAGGGCAGACCCACAGATCAGTGGAATATAATTGAGAGTCCAGAAATAAACTACTACATCTATTGATTTTCAACAAGGTTGCCAAGACCACCAAATGGAGAAAGAACATTCTCTTCAACAAATGGCCGAGACAACTGGATCTCCACATGCAAGAGAATGGAGTTGGATCCCTTCCTCACATCATATACAAAAATGAACTCAAGGTGGATCATGATGTAAATACAAGAGCTAAAACAAAATAATTCTTAGAAGAAAATATAGAGGTAAATCTTCATGACCTCTGATTTTGAACGAATTCTTAGATATGACACCAAGAGCATGAGTGACAACAACCATAAAATAGGTAAATTGGACTTCATCAAAATTTAAAACATGGGTACATTAAAGATATTACCAGTGGGGCACCTGGGTGGCTCAGTCGGTTAAGCGTCCGACTTCAGCTCAGGGTATGATCTCACGGTTCGTGAGTTTGAGCCCCGTGTTGGGTTCCGTGCTGACAGCTCAGAGCCTGGAGCCTGCTTCAGATCCTGTGTCTCCCTCCCTTTCTGCCCCTCCTCAGCTAATGCTCAGTCTCTCTCTGTCTCTCAAAACTGAATAAACGTGAAAAAAATAGTATTTAAAGACATTACATTACCAGAAAACTGAAAAAACAACCTATAGAATAATAGGAAATATGTATGAATCATATATTTGCTAAGTGTCTAGTTTGCAGAAAGTATAAAGAATGCCTATATCTCAACAGCAAAAAGGCAAACAACCCAACTTAAAAATGGACAAAGCACTTAAAGACATGTTTCCCCAAAGAAAAAATACAAATGGCTAGTAAGCATATGAAAAGGTGCTCAACATCCTTAGTCATCAGAGAATTGCAAATTGAAACCACAGTGAGACACCCATTGGGTATAGAAGTGTTCACACCCATTAGGATGGCCATAATTAAAAAGAGAAAGAAAGAAAAGAAAGAAAATGTGTTCGTGGGGCTGTGGAAAAATTCGAACTCTCCTATGTTGCTAGTGGGAATAAATAATGGTGCATCAGATTTAGAATCCAGTGTGACAGTTCCCAAAAAGAATTAAACATAGAATTATCACATGACCCTGCAATTCCAGTCCTAGATATATGTCCCCCCAAACAGGAAAGCGATAATCAAATACTGGTACACAAATGTTTGTAGCAGTACAATAACCAAAAGATGGAAACAACCCAAATGTTCACCAACAGATGAATAATGAATAAGCAAATTGTGACCTATATCTACAGTTATCCATAAAAAGGAATGAAGTACTGATCCGTGGTGCGGTGTGAATGAGCCTGAAAGACACCATGCTAAGGGAAGGAAACCAGACATAAAAAGCCACATACTGGGGATCCTGGGTGGCTCATTCGGTTAAGCGCTCTACTCTTGATTTCGGCTCAGGGCATGATCTCCCAGTTCGTGAGTTCGCGCCTCGCGTCAAGGCTCTGAGCTGACAGCGCGAAATCTGCTTGAGATTCTCTCTCTCCCTTTCTCTCTGTCCCTCCTCGGCTCATGTTCTCTCTGTCTCTCTCTGTCTCTCTATCTCTCTCTCAAAAACAGATAAATAAACATTTTAAAAAGTCACGTATGTGTGACTCTATTTATATAGAATATCTAGAATAGATAAGCCCATAGAGACAGAAAGCAAATTGGTGGTTTCTGGGGCTGGGGAAGGAGAGAATGGGGAGTAACAGCCCAATGGGTACAGGGTTTTATTTAGGGATGATGAAATGTTTTGGAAGTAGATTGAGGTGTTGTACAACCCTGTGGATGTACACCCTCCTTGTTGTCCCCCAATGTATAGGTTTGTTTTTGTTGTTGTTTATACAGCATTGGAGTCACACATATATATGCTTTTGTACCTTTTAGTTTTTCTACTAAACAAATCAAAAGTTTTTCCATATTGTAAATTCTTCATAAACATAATTTTAACGGCTGCACGCAGGGCAAATGATAAAATAGTTCATCTATTCACTGGTTCAATAAATAAATACTCACAATGTATATTATTTTATATTCACTGTTCAACCTAGACTGGACCCTGGATATACCTTCAAGAAACTTCTGTGTTCAAGTGTGGTAGAGAGGGGTTAAACAAATAAAGACACATATAATATAAAATACACATTTTAATAAATGTAGGGACAAAAATGAACAGATTCCTATGAAATCTAATTTATAATGGAGAGCCAGGGTAGACTTCTTTGAACAGGCATATTTTGGGGGGCCTGGATGACTCAGGCAGTTGAACGTCTGACTCTTGATTTCAGCTCGGGTCATGATTCCAGGATCTTGGGATCGAGCCCCACCTTGGGCTCCACGCTGAGCATGCAGCCTTCTTGAGATTCTCTCTCTCTGTCTCTCTCTCTCTCTCTGTCCCTCTCTCCTGCTCGCTGGCACACACTCTGTCTCCAAAAAAAAAAAAGTAATATTTTAACTGATCTCAAAAATATGGAGGGTAAATAGGACTTGACCAAAGCAATTTCATCACAATGGTGATATTGATGATGATGGTGGCAATGGCAGACATTATTAAATGCTTATAGACACTGTTCTAGAGCTCTCGATCTAGCGGCCATATTTAATCCTTATGATGACCCTCTGAATGCAATGCTGTTATTATACCCAATGTTCAGAAGAAAAACTGAGGCAATGAATTTAAAAATCTCTCCTTAAGTCAACTCAGCCCTGAGATTCAAGCCCAAGCAGTGTGCCTCAACACCCCTGCTCTTTTTTTTAAAGTTTATTTATTTATTGGGGTGCCTGGGTGGCTCAGTAGATTAAGCACCCGACTTCAACTCAGGTCATGATCTCACAGTTCGTGGGTTTGAGCCCTGCATCGGGCTCTGTGCTGACAGCTCGGAACCTGGAGCTTCTTCACGTTCTGTCTCCCTCTCTCTCTGCTCCTCCCCGACTCGCTCTCAGTCTCTCTCTCTCTCAAAAAATAAATAAACATTAAAAAAATTTTTTTAACTAAAGTTTTTTTATTTTTTGAGAGAGCGAGAGCAGGGAAGGGGCAGAGAGAGGGGGAGACAGAGAATCCCAAGCAGGCTCCTCACTGTCATCGCAGAGCCTGATGTGGGGCTTGAACTCACGAATGGTGAGATCATGACCTGAGCCGAAATCGAGAGTCGGATGCTTAACTGACTGAGCCACCCAGGCGTCCCTCAGTACCCCTGCTCTTAACCACTGCATGAAGAATCCAGGCAAAGGGAGCCATACAAATGAAGGCTAGGAAGCAGACAAGAACCAGTTAAAAATATTACATGTGTATTTTTGTTTTTAAAATGGAATATTTAAATATTCAGACATTTTTTTTAGTTTATTTATTTTTGAGAGAGACAGAGAGAGCAAATGGGGGAGGGGCAGAGAGAGAGAATCCCAAGCAGGCTCCACATCGCAGTGCCTGATATGGGGTTCGAATTCACCAACCGTGAGATCATGACCTGAGCTGAAATCAAAAGTCAGACACTTAACTGAATGAGCCACCCAGGTGCCCCAGAAATATTTTTTTAAAATCTATTTATTTATTTTGGGGGGGGCACAAGTCAGGAAGGGGCAGAGAGAGAGAATCCCAAACAGGATCCATGCTGACAGGGTGGAGCCTGACTCGGGGCTCGATCTCACTAACAAATAGGTCATGACCTGAGCAGAAATCAAGAGTAAGTTATTTAACTGACTGAGCCACCCAGGTGCCCCAAAATATACAGAAATATTTTTTAAGATGACAGAGTGGCTGTGTACCTACTGCCCCAAATTTAACAAATCTTATTTTGCTTTATTCTATTTTGAAAAGGTAAAACTTTAGAGCTACAACTGCAATTTTTATCTTTCTCTCTTTCTCTTCTCAGTTAACAATACTATTCTGAGTCATGTGTATATCATTCTCATGCATGAGTTATTTCTTTTTACTATAGTGTTGTTTTATGTGTTTTAAAGTTTAAAAAATTTATATACTGCCTGTATCATCTGCATCTTTATGATTTTTAAGATGTATCTTACTAGTATAATTGCCTCTTTCGGGAAAATTAGTAAAAGTAGGAGTACTAGATCAAAGAATATATCCCTTTAAATTTTTACGCATAAAAGAGAAGCCTAGTAATCAGACCACGGTTGGAACGGTCCTATTGCTTCGAAGCATCTGGTGAAAAGAAACAATCACTTCATGTAATATTCCATTGGATGAACAAACCACAATTTAAAAAAATCTCCTGCTTGTGAATATATTGATTCCAGTTTTTCACTATTTAAACAATGCAACAATGAACGCTCTTTAGATATTTAGCAGTTTATTTCTCTAGGCGGCGATATGCCGAGGGACGGAGTTGTTGGGTCAATGCAGTTCTGGATATTGTCAGACTTGAATGTATTGTTTTTTTCATCTTTAAAATTTGAGTATAATTGACACATAATGTTACATTAACAACATAGTAATTGGACAGGTTTATATGTTCTGCTGTGCTCAAGTATTGTTGGCAAATATATTCTCACTGTGATTTATTTTAACTTTATTCCTGGATTTCTTTTGATGGATAGAATTTTTTTTTGAGAGAGAGCGAGTGCAAGTGGGGGAGGGGGGCAGAGGGAAAGAGAGAGAGAGAGAATCTTAATCTTTTTTTCTTTAATTTTTTAATGTTTTATTTATTACTGAGACAGAGAGAAACAGAGCATGAGTGGGGGAGGGTCAGAGAGAGAGGGAGACACAGAATCTGAAGCAGGCTCCAGGCTCTGAACTGTCAGCACAGAGCCTGATGTGGGGCTCGAACCCACGAACCTTGAGATCGTGACCTGAGCTGAAGTCGGCCACTTAACCAACTGAACCACCCAGGCGCCCCAAGAGAGAATCTTAATCTTAAGCACAACCCTGGGATCATGACCTGAGCCGAAATCAAGAGTCAGATGCTTAACCAACTGAGCCACCCAGGCACCCCAGAATTTTTTCTCTTAATTCAATTTAGTAAATATTTCTTGAAGACTAGTGTTTTCTATATCTAATTTAAAGAATCCTTTTCTATCTTACAATCATGAAGATTGTGTTCTAAACGCATTATATTTTTGGTTGTCATATTTAGGCACCTGATTCATTTAGAATTTGCATAGAGTGAGATAAGGGTCTATTTTTTCTAAATGCTAATTAATTGTTTATCCTTTCCCTGATTTTTAACAGTTTTATTGAGATATTACACACAAACCATTAAACTCACCACTTGAAAATGTAAAATTCACTGGTTTTTCTAGTATATTCCCAGACTTGTCCAGCTATCACCACAAGCTAATTTTAAAATATTTTCAGGGCGCCTGGGTGGCTCAGTCGGTTAAGTGTCCAACTTCGGCTCAGGTCATGACCTCACGGTTTGTGGGTTCGAGCCCCACGTCCAGCTCTGTGCTGACAGCTCAGAGCCTGGAGCCTGTCTTCGGATTCTGTGGCTCCCTCTCTCTCTGACCCTCCCCTGCTCACGCTGTCTCTTTCTCTCTTTCTCAAAAATAAATAAAACGTTAAAAAATTAAAAAAAATTTTTCATCATCCCAAAAAGAAACCCTGGACTCATTATCAATCGCTTTCCGTTATCTCCCCTACTCCCTGTGTCCCCCACCCTGCCAGTACCAGGAAAACCCTAATCTACTCTGTCTATTGTCTATTCTGGAGACTTCTAGAAATGCAATCATACAATATATGGTTTTCCATGACTGCCTTCTTTCATTTAACGTAATGTTTCCAAGCTTCATCCATGCTGTAGCATGTAGCAGTTTATATTATTTGAACTCTATTATATTTTATAATATAGTATAATTAATATAACATTGTATATTGTATTGTTTATATTATACTTGCACAATCTTATATTTGATGTATCAATATCTTATTAATATATAATTATAATCATATACATGGTATCTTAATATATTATTTTATATTATATATAATAGTGTCCACTATAATATATTCCATTGATAGAATATACTATTGCTAATATAAACTTTCGTATACTGGTTTTTGTGTGGATACAGGTCTTCATTTCTCTTGGGTATACATACCTAGAAGGTGAATTGCTAGCTCCATATACCCAATGCTGGACTCGTTCAGGAACTGCCACACTGTTTGTCAAAGCACCTGCTACACATTCTACATTCCTACCAGCAGTGGGTGAGGCTCCCAATTTCTCCACATCCTTGCCAACAGTAGTTGTTATCTGTGTTTTTGATTATAAGCATCTGGGTAAATGTGAGTTGGGATCTCATTGTGGTTTCGATTTGCATTTCCCTAAGAGATAATGATGTTGATCATCTTTTCACATGTTCATTGGCCGTTTTTGTATCTTCTTTGGAGCAATACCTGTTCACATCCTTGGCCCATTTTTAAGTTGGGTTACTTATCTTTTTGGTATTTGGTTGTAGGCATTCTGTATGTATTCTGGATACATGTCTCTTATTAGGTATATTATGTCCAAGTATTTTCTCCCATTCTGTGGGTTTCTTGAAAGCAAAAGTCTTTTTGCTTTCTTGATGGTGTCCTTTGTACCACAAAAATCTTTTTAATATTGATAAAGTTCAATTCATCCATTCCCCTGTTGTTCTCGGAGCTTTTGGTGTCATATGTAATAAAACATTGTCTAACCAAGCTTTGTAATAAGTATTGAAATCAGTAAGCGTGAGTCTCCAACTTTGGTTATTCTCTTCAAGATTGTTCTGACTGTCCTGGGTCCTTTGCATTTCCATATCAATTTTGTGATCAGTGTGACAATTTCTGTAAGAACGTCAGTAGGAATTTAGTGGAGGTTGAGCTGAGTCTGTAGATCGGTTTGGGAAATCCTGCCATCTTAACAATACTGAGAGTTATTGTCACTTCTCCTTTTTCTACCCCACCATTCCGACACAAAGCGTCTGTCCCCAGGATCACTTGGTGGTCTCAGACGTGCCCAGCCACCGTGCCCTCATTCAAACAACAGGAAAGAACAAGTGAGGAAGGGGGAAAAAAGCCATCTTCTTCCTTCATTTTAAGGAGGATTTGCAGAAGTTCTACATAATGCTTCTGTTCACTTCTTATTCGCCAGACTCAGTGATACCTGGTAGAAAGGGAAGCCGGGAAAAAGCTGGCTATCGTTGCCTGGCCCAGGATTTTGTAACTAAGCAAGATGGGGCTCCTAAGGAAGGAGAGCCTCTAGAAGGTGCACAGTAGTCTCTGTTAGAGTCACACATTTGTGAATTTCTATCCCTCCATCCCAGCCTTCTATGGGGAGTGCTGGAACCTTCTCCTAACCTCTGACTGTAAGCTATAAGCCTTGGTTCTCTTTATTACCATTTGATTTCTTCACGAATTAGGGGATTTTGACTTGCAATCTCATTTTGAATAAAAGAATATTTGGTCTTCCTCCTTTTACGCCTGTCTTTCCTTGTCCAGCTATTTTGTGGTGTTCTCCATCTAGTCCCTCAGGCCAGAACCAGGTTTTGTGTGGGGGTTCTGAGCACTGGCCCTGAGAGGATATTGGGGGTATCACAGCAGGTGGCCTGCTTCAGTGCCTGGATTCCAGGTGACATCTGGTCCTCCTGGTCCTTAGGCCTGTTGCTTGGCACAAGCTGTAGCCCGGGGGAAGTGTGGGCGACAACTGTCAGCCTTCTTTCAGGAGTTCCTGAGCCTCATCCCACCTTGGATTTTCAGACTGCCCATCTCAAGCACAATGTTTAGTACCCATTACTTGTCAGAAGCCACACCCTGGCTGCCATCGCCTACTTCTGGACTTGGGCCCAGCAAGCTTAGGGTTTAGTTCCACTCACCACATTGGTTTTGTGCTCCACTGCTGGCTCTCAGAGTGCTTGTTTTAGAACCTAGATTTGTCTTTTTGGAGGTATATTATGAGTGTGTATATATATATATATATATATGCATATCTCTCTCTCTCTCCAGATACATGTGTATGTATATATATATATATATACACACACGTATTAAATCACTGATATGTCATTATAGCAGAAAGGATACAACCAAAGAGTGAAGTTCCTAAGTCATCTGGATCAGAAATCACCATTTTCAAGGAACTAAAAGAAGGCCAACGTGCCCAGAGCACAAAGTGTAATGTGAAGGTCTAAGAGGCTGGAAACGGCTGTATTGTATAATAACTTGTTAAGGAGTTTAAGTACAGCATAATATTGTAAAGGCTTTTGATCAAGAGCATGTAGAAGGGAAGCAAGAGACTACATTTCCCAGAATCCCTCTCCTTGTGTAGATTTTATACAGCTTCCCTTTTTGTGGTTAGAGGTGGCCAATTTGTGATTTGAGAGGCAGAAGGGAAGAAAGGCCATTGTTCTCAAGAGTGGTGGCAGCCAGATACAAGCATTCTTTAGACTTCTTTCTCACCTCTTGCTTCACTGTCAAGAGAATCAGGAATTTTACTGTTCATAAAGTATTATTGTAGGGTCTTATTTATTACCTGGGGCTCAAGGGGATTTGGGACTAGCTGGGCGCTTTTCATTATATTTTACTATCTTTTTCTCTTTGACTCATTAAGCTGACCATTACTTAGCTGGCTTTAAAGTCAGGTGGATGGGCATTGCAATATGGAATGATTAGCCTGTAGAGTTTTTCGATGAATCACCCTCTGTGTTTGTTAATGACTTTGCACTGACCTTCATTATTTATTCTTTAGGTCCTTATCAGGGAAAATTAATGGTTCACTTGAATACATGCAAATATGACTGGAAAAAGAATATATGCACTCATTCATCAAATGCTAGCTGAATGTTTAAAGTATTTTGGAAGCTGGGCTAATGAAATACAAAGACGCATAAGACATGATAAGGTTCTGTCTTTTAGGGAATGAAAATGTGGCAAGCTGGGGAGGTTCTAATAAAAGGCAACAGAGGATACTGGCCACAAATGAAAAACTCTGTTTTGTAAAGCTCAGAAGAGGGAACACTTCCTGATGGGGGGTTTCATGAAAGACTTTATGAGAAAAGGGCATTTGAAATGAGCTCTAAAGAATTTAAATCGGGGGAGATGGAAAGGGCGGACATTTCAGGTAGAGTCAATGGCATGAACAAAGTTACAGGTAGAGAAAGAGTGATAGCATACAGTACATGGTGTAGACATTGGGGATAAGGCTAAAATGTTAAATTGACTTAGGAATGTTATGGAAGACCTTGAATGAAAAGTTCAGGAGTTTTCAGCAATGAGGAGGAACAGATTTGTTATCCCAGACCTGCCTTCCATAAATTGGTGTTTTGACGAGGTGAACCTGATGGAGGTGGGCAGTATGGATTGAGGCCAAACAAACCTACAGAGTTGATGATCTCGGAGGCCATTGTAAGAGTTACCTGGTGTGAGGTAACTGGTGAGAAGGCAATGGAAGGGAAAGGAGGGTGGGACGTGGATGAGAAGCTTTAGGGGACATGATTGGGATTGTGTACATGTTATTGATAAAGAGTGGCAGTGAAGATATTGGACTAAGAACTTTAGTTCTTACTCATTTGTCACATCAGCCTGATCAATCTTCAAATTAGAGTCGAGGGCATCACTACTCAAAGTGTGGTCCGTGACTGGCAGCATCAGCATCACCTGGGAGCGTGTTAGAAATGCAAATTCCTGGGCCCCACTCCAGCCTGTGGAATCAGATACTCTTGGAGTGGGTTAATCTATGTTGAAATAAACCTTACAAGTAATTCTAATGAGCACTAATGTTTGAAAACCATTGGTCTAGAGAAAAGAAGTTTTTCTGTAATAGGGTGCTATATATGCAGTTGAGAACATTGACTACATGGTGCAGTGTTGTCCCCTCACGATCTGGATGACCGAGGATGATCTATGCAGCCTCCCTGAATACGCAGGCTCTGGAGGCAGACAGCTTGCATTCTGATCCTAGCTTTTCCAGGCCCACCTGGTGACCCTGAGAAGGCAACTTTATTTCTCTGAGACTCAGCTAGCTTCCTACTGACAGGGTCATATGTAAGTCCTCAGAAAATGGGAGCTCTTAGTATTATTATTTCCTCTTCTGTACAACAACACAACTGACCCAGCATTATATGCTTCTAAGAATGCTCTAAAAGGTAACCCTAGTTTACACTCTTTTATTTAGAAGCAGTAAGTGTTTTCTGGGAGTGCCTTGGGGTAACTACATAAGACAGTTGCAGTTTTGACCCTGCCTTCTCTAGATCTGCCATCCAGGCAATAGTTACCCTTCTTGAACCTCATCTTGAGGTCATAAAACAGGCATATCCATACTTGACTTTCTACTCTCACAGATGTTTTAAGAGAGCTACCACCCTCCACCATCAAATAAAAAAGAATTCAGGTTAAAAGCTCTTGTGTAATTGTGAAATACGTGCTAAGTATTACTTTTGTTCTTATAATGAATAAAAGGAATATTAATTCTTGTACCAGTGGTTCTCAAACCTTAGTGCATCAGAATTCAACAATGGGCTTGTTAAGACCTCACCCCCAGACTTTCAGATTCCATGGGTCTGGGGTGGGGCTGAGAATGTGCATTTCTGACAAGTTCCCAGGTGCTGCTGGTGCTGCTGAGTGGGGACCTCACTCCGAGAACCATGGTCTTTGATGCAAACCTGGCACTGAGGAAAGCTCAGGGGACAGATGCCAACACGATGGAATGAATACATCATATTGATATGGCAGTCCAATGAAAAGAACACAGGATGAATGTCCAAAGGTGACTTTCCAGCCTTCTCTGACCCTTGTTAGCTCTGTGGCCCTGAGAAAGCTTCAGAGACCCCTCATCCTCAGTTCCCTTCTCTGAGATGGGAGGGATTGAATTTTCAAGACAAGTCCTTTTAGCTCTAACATACCTGTAATCGGGAAATTGCCCAGCTCTTCAGGTCAAGCTGCTTAAATTTTCAACTATAATGGTGCAGAGACTTATTTTTCTCAGAGCTGTTTCCCATTGACTATTTTTCCCCTTTTTTGATGGAGTAGTCAGGGAAAAGGGGGAAGCTTCTAGAAATCTCCATTCCTCTTTTCATTTACCTTCCTCTTTTTGTTTCTGGCTCTTGAACCCTGCCTTCTCTGAAATGTTTCAGTTCCTTCTCATATTTTTAGACCAACTTTCCTTCTTTCAACAGATGTAGCAAGGGTACATTTTGCAAAGCTCTTTAGGAGCCAGGACCCTAGAGGGAGACCCATTCTGGAATAGACATGGGCTGGGTTCCCAAAGTCCTTCTTCATTCTTCTAAGGCTTCTGGTTTTAGATGCTAGGTTTTTGTTATTGGTGCTAGTGTTTTAGCTTAAAATCAAGGCTGGAATCTCCTTGGAAAGTCATTCATTGGGGTGAAGGCAAAGCTGCTTCATTCAATGACACTCAGTCAACTTTGATTAATTGTTTTGGCCTCTTCTCAGTACCTTGCTCTGTTTTTCATTCTTTTGTGATGTACTTAACACCTATGAGAAACTATATGCAGCACACTCAGTGCATTATACTCACCAGATGCTTTCCATCCCCTCTCTTTCCTCTCTATATCACTGCTAATTAGGTTAGTAAAATGGCCTCTTCCTTAGCAAATTTCTGATGTTCTTTAACCCCAAGAATAGATTAAAAAGTCTTTCAGACCATAAAAAACTGAGAGCTTTTCCTCTAAGTTTACAAAAAGACACAGATGCCTAATTTCACCATTTTTTTCCACATAATACTGATAGTCTTGGCCAGAGCAATTAGGCAAGAAAAAGAAATAAAAGGCATCAAAACCAACAAGAAAGAAGTAAAATTACCTGTTTCCAGATGATATGATTTTATATATAGAAAACCCTAAAGATTCCACAAAAATACCTGTTAGAACTAATAAATGAATTCAACAAAGTTTCAGGATACAAAATCAATACACAAAAAACCCAATGCATTTTTATTTAACAACAATGAACAAACCGAAAAGGAAATCAAGAAATCAATTTAATTTATAATAACACCAAAAAGAAGAAAATAGTTGTACACTGAAACTACAAAACACTGCTGACAGAAATTAAAGAAGACAAAAATAGACATCCCATGTTCCTAGATTAGAAGACTTAATATTACTAAGATGTGAATTCTAACTAAAATGATCTACAGATTTAATGCAATCCCCATTAAAATACCAACAGTATTTTTTTTGCAGAAATATAAAATTCCACTCTAAAATTCACATGGAATTGTAAAGGACCCTAAATAGCCAAAACAACAAAATTGGAGGTCTTACATTTCCTGATTTTAAACTTATACCAAATTACAATAATCGAAACAGTAGTAGTATCATAAAGACAGATATAAAGATCAATAGAATAGAATAGAATAGAATATGCCTGTATGGTCAAATAATTTTTGACAAGGGTACCAAGACCATTCAGTATGGAAACGTCAGTATTTTCAGCATAGTGTTGGGAAAACTGTATCTCCACATGCAAAAGAATAAATTTGGACCTTTACTTTATACCATATAAAAAAATTAACTCAAAATGGATCAAAGAGTTAAGTGTAAGAGCTAAAACTATAAAACTTTTAGAAGAAAACATAGGGGAAAAACTTCATGACAATGGACTTGAAAAAATAGAAAAATTTGAAAAAAAAGAAAAAAGAGACAAATTTGATTTCATCAAAATTAAAAGTTTTGTTCCTCAAAGGATATCATCAACAGAGTGAAAAGGCAACCCACTAAATGGGAGAAAATTTGTAAATAGTATATCTGATAAGAGGTTAATATCCAAAAAATATAAAGAACTCCTATAATTCAACAACAAAAACCAAGTAACCCAATTAAAACTAGGCAGAGGACTTGAAAAGACATTTCTCCAAAAAAAAAAAAAAATGTCCAGTAAGTACCTGAAAAGATGTTCCACATCACTAATAACTAGGAAAATGCAAATCAAAACCACGATGAGATACCACTCTACACCCATTAGGTTGGTTTTATCAAAAAAGCAAACAAACAAACAAACAAACCCAGAAAGGAGCACCTGAGTGGCTCGGTAGGTTAAGCATCCAACTCTTGACTTCCGCTCAGGTCATGATCTCACAGTTTGTGGGTTTAAGCCCTGCATCAGGCTCTGTGCTAACAGTGTGGAGCCTGCTTAGGATTCTCTCTCTCTCCCTCTCTCTTTGCCCCTCCCTTGCTTGTGCTCTCTCTCTCTCTCTCTCTCTCTCACTCTCACTCACTCAAAATAAATAAATAAATAAAACATTAAAAAGAAACCCAGAAAATATCTCATGCTGATAAAGATGTAGAGAAATTGGAGTCCTTGTGCATTGCTGATGGGAATATAAAATGCTCCAGGCACTCTGGAAAATAGTATAGCGGCTTCTCAAAAAGTTAAATATAGAATTACGATATGATCCAGCAATTCCACATCTAGGTATATATACTCAAAAGAACTGAGAGTAAGAACATCACCCAAACAGATGTTTTACACCCATGTTCATAGCAGCATCATACACAGTAGCCAGGGGTGGAAGCAACCTAAGTGTTCATCAGTAGATGAATGGATAAGCAAACTGTGGTATATACATACAGTGGAATATCATTCAGGTTCAATAAGGAAGGAAATTCTTGGGCACCTGGGTGGCTCAGTCAGTTAAGCATCTGACTCTTGGTTTTGGCTCAGGTCATGATCTCGAGGTTTCATGAGTTCAAGCCTTGTGTTGGGCTCTGTGTTGGCAGTGTGGAGCCTGCTTGGGATTCTCTCTCTCCCTCTCTCTCTGCCCCTCCCTTGCTCGTGCTGTCTCTGTCTCTCTCAAAATAAATAAGTAAACTTAAAAAAAAAGGAAGGGAATTCTATAGCATGGATGCTATGAGATGGATGAACCTTGAAGTCTTTGTACTATGAAATAAGCCAGTTACAAAAGGACAAATATGATATGATTCTACTTCATATGAGTTATCTAGAATAGTCAAATTCCTAGAGACAGGAAGTAGAATGGTGGGTGCCAGGGGGCAGGGGAAGGAGGGAATAGGGACTTGGTGCCTAGTGGGGTCAGAGTATCAGTTTGGAAAGATGAGAAAGTTCTGGAGATGGATGGTGGGGATGGCTGTCCAACAGTGTGAATGTACTTGATGCCACCGAACTGTGCACTTAGGAATGGCTAACATGGTTAGTTTTATGGTATGTATATTTTACCACACACACACATCTCCCAGACTTAATTTCACCACATTGTGGCCCGGTAGAGCTGGGAGTGATCTCTCTGGTTACATGATGTAACCCACCCAGGTTACAGTGAAAGAGACTGAGGTCCTGAGAAGTGTCATCACTAGATCGAGGCTATGGAGCCACTGGTGGGAGAGCCAGGTGGTGATGACTTTCCTTCCATTTCCCTGCACTGAACTCCCATGTGACTTCTTCAACCAGCCCCCTTGCATTTGACCCCCATCTTATCTCACGTCCTCTGCAAAACCTCCAGACTGCTCCTTTGATACCACAGTTCAGATCCATATTCCCCAGATTAAAATCTTCCACGCCACCCTTCCATGCCCTATTATGTGTTTAAAATCAAATTCTCTGCATAGCAGACCTTCTGAGATCAGGCCCTCTGCTTCCCCACCTTCTCTTCTTGCCACTACCCAATATGCACCCCGGCCACACCAAGGCCATTCTAGGTCCCCGAAGGCATTATGCAGCCTCACACTGTGTCCCCTGCCTGAGTGCTTTTCCGCCTCTTATCTACCTACAAAACACCATTTCAGGTGTCCTCTCCTCCACACAGCCTCCTGGAGGATCTATCCAGGATCAGCCCCACCCAGACTGATGTCAACACTGTGTGAGTGACACACCTCCCACCTTCCTGTATCACTGCTGAGCCACAAGTATTGAAAAGACAGGGTCAAGTCTCTGATCTTGTTAACAAGCAATCGTCAGTCATGGTTTTGCGTCAGCCCCAGGCAAAGAATGGTACAGAAATACAGAAGTCCAGGCCTCTCCGTAGACCCTGCTCAATCAGATTGCAGTGAAAGAGTTCTCAGCACACTTGGGGGACAGTGAATGACCAACCAACCTCAGGGACTGGTAGGTTTATATAGGAATATGCTAGGAGATGGGCCATAAAGTAACAAAGATTGGTGCCAAGGGAGGATCTGGTCCAGAAGAGGGACACAGTGAAACATGCATTTTAAGATGGTTAGTGGGGTACAGTCTGTGCTATGAATTTGGAGGATGAGAAGCTATGGGCAGAGGGTTGAGTGAGGATCGGAGTATTGTTTCACATTTGTATTTCTGGAGCCTACTATACACTTTTCCTGGTACAGAACAGGTGCTCAATGAATGAGTGAGTGAATGAATGAACCAATGTCACGATAGCAGGAATGGAGCAGAAAGTTTTGTCCCAGGCATCATCTCAACTGCAGACAGTGAGCTTTAGGGTCAGCGTGCAATTTTCTTGGGCATCTTCTAGAATTTTGACTTTTTAAAAACATCTAAGACTGTTCTCCTCACACTCTGGCTCAATAGGGCCCTGACAGAAAGGGAACATGCATGCCCGTGCACGTGCGCACACACACAGGCGAAACCTCAAGTGTGAACGGTGGTTGTAGCTGAGCTCAGCAGATTTCTGCCCCACTTCCCCTGCTTCTGGAAGTCAACTACAGGGAGAGAGAGTCATGCCTTTTCCTGGACACACACGAGTTTCGTGTAGGGCAGAGAGGAGTTGGAGTTTCGAGGTGAAGGATGTTAAAGCAAGTGCTTCTCCATCTTGGATGTGCACATGAATCATCAGGAGATGTTGCTGGAATGCTGGTTCTGCTCTGGCGGGTCTGGGGGAGAGCCCGAGATTCACATTTGTAACAATCTCTTGGCTGAAACTGCTTGTCCCCAACCACTGCTTGAGAATCAAGGTCTATGATGGTACTTCATGGAAAATGTTGAGAAGAATTGCACAAAGGCATCAGTTCTCCAGTGGGGGTAGGTACTAGAATCAACTGAGGAACTTGGTAAAACTACAAAGGCCTAGGCCCTATCCTGCTTCAAAGAACCTGGGCCTCTAGATGATTCTGATACACATCAACGTTTGAGAGCCACACTGCACTAATAGGTAACTTAAGATGCTCCAGGTGTTGAGCTCTAGCCTGTAAGAAAATAGCAAAGCAAGTGTCTACTGGTTAGAAACAAGGAGGCTCATCCCCCCCCCCCAGCTTTATTGAGGTATAACTGACAAAATTTAGGGAGGCTAATTATTGTTCATTGGTTCACTGATGCATGCAACAAACACACACTAAGTACTTACCATGTATTAGGCATGATCTTGAATACAGGGAGCATGGATGGACATAGATTCTGCTTTCAAGAAGTTCACAGTTTAGTGGGGGAGACAGATGCTAAACAGATCATTGGACTATTGTTAACAGTACCTGGAGCTCATGCTGTGGAAGAAATGAGATAAGACGTGCATGTTTATAATTCACCAAATCTTCAGGGAACAACTATTCTGAGTCACTTGCTAAGGTGATGAAGATGAGTAGGACAGACTCCTGCCTTCTCGAAACTCCTGGCTATTGGCAAAAAAAAAAAGGAACTTGAAAAGGTTAGCATGTTGGGGTTCCCTGGAGTCCCCGAGGATAACTCACAGAAGACAAGAACTCTTCTGACCCATGGATTCTGGGAATCAATGCCTAAGGGGTCACCATGGAAATAAAGTAGGTTTTCACTCAAAGAAGCTAGCTGTCACAAATATTTCAAAGTGCCTACTTAATAATAGTTTCTCCATCTTCATACCAGTTATGGCCATCTATGACCATAATCCACATCCCACAGGAAACTGGAAGAGGGGAGAGTTTTGATGTTTAATATTAATAGGGTTTCACTTTCTTGGAACATTCCATGGCCCATGATGTCATCTGCATTGTCCCCAAGTACTCCAGCTCCAATGCTTAATTATGGATTTCAAATCCATACAGATCCTAAGTCCTGAATTCAATAGACTCTACACACCAGAGCAGGGAGATGTGCATTTTGCTTGTCCTTTTTAGAAGGTTGCAATTCACTTCAAGCAGAAATGAATCACTTCCTGTGGCTTCCCTCTGCTTTGATGTTAAGGACTTGAACTACATGGTCAAAGTCAGGGTTGTGAGCAAAGTTCTGTCAGTAGGACTCTGGTGTCTTCAGCTGCAATCTCTCATGTGCTGTGCCCAGTTGTAACCTTGTGTACCTGAAATAGCACGTGTTTCAATCTCAGCCTTTGATTGTTTCACCAAACAGAATCAAATGGAAAGAGGAAGTATCTCCAACCTCAGAGATGAGGAACCAGTATATATTACACATTCAACAAAGATTTAATACCAAGCATTGGAATAGTTGTCATTTTTAAAAAAGAATGAAATCATTTTTATATGTGGGATACAAAGGACACCATTTTATACATTCTTTTCATACTGCAATTTTCCCTTGGCCCTATATATACGAAGCCCACAAGAATTTCCTCCCTCTTCTCCCACAACAATTTTTTTCTCCTCTTACTCTTTCTCTGAAACAATTCATGAAATTATTCTATGTTTTATCTATGCAGCAATGGATCAGCAAGGACTGAGGACTAAGGGAGATGCAGTGAAGAGAGACATATTGAGGCTCTGTGTCCTCAAGGAGGATGTTTTTTAATGAAAGAGGCAGGATTTAAGATACCTGGAAAGGCAGCCAACAAGGCTGGCTTGCTTGTATTTTGTAGAAGAATAAAGTCCCAAACTATGCATGGTGTTAGATTGTTTTTTTTATTTACATTTAGGAAAAAATATTATTGTGCTGTTGTCTTATGCTATCTCTGTATGATTTTCATATCAGGGTAATGCTAGTCTCATTGAATGAATTGGGAAGTAGTCCTTCCTCTTCAATTTTATGAAGGAGCTTGTTAAGAATTGTTATTATTTTTTTTCTTTAATTGTCTAGTAGATTTGAAGCCTTCTGGGTCTAGAGTTTTCTTTTCTTTTCTTTTTTTTAATGTTTATTTTTGAGAGAGAGACAGAGGATGAGCGGAGAAGGGTCAGAGAGAGGGGGAGACACAGAATCTGAGCTTTCTGCACAAAGCCTGATGGGGGGCTTGAACCCATGAGTTGTGAGATCATGACCTGAGCCGAGGTTGGACGCTTAACTGACCGAGTCCTAGGTGCCCCTGGGTGGGGATTAACTACTGGTACATATAGAGTTTTATTTTATACATTTATATATTTAAGTAATCTGGAATTTGTTTCTTATATATGGTATGGAGAGTTGAGCTTTATTTCTTTCCAAGGTATAACCAAGTTTCCCAGCACCATTTCTTGAATAACCTATCCTTTCTCAACTGATTTGAAATACCGCTTTTATTATGTACTAAATCCCTATGTACACATGAGCTTGTTTTCACTATTTCATTCCATTCCTTTGCCTACTTCTGCACCTGTATCCCATCTTAAATAAAATCATTTCCATTTTATCTGTCGCAAGCATGCTCTAAGGGCACGCACACGAGTTGTGTCTTTCCACACATCATCAGCTTTATTCAGTCATGAAGGTTAACATACTTGTCAAGTAGGTTCAGGATTCCAAACTCAATGATATTTCACTACACATTTAACTTGGCTTTGCACAGGTCACACAAAACAAACACAAGACAAAGTCACACAACAAACAAGATACAACAATAAGGGGTATAAAGTTAATGGAGAAACGCAAAGTCAGTCCATGAGTGCACCATTATGATGAGGCCTCGTTCCGGTCCAGGTCAGCTCTTGTGCCCACAGCTTATTATGTTCAAGCAGTGGAGGACCTCTGTTATGTTTAGAGATCAGTCAGGCAGAGCCCTGGTGGCAGTTGCCTTCTTTTTTGTTTTGTTTTTAAGTAGGCTTCACGCCCAGCATAAGACCCTGAGATCAAGACCTGAACAGAGATCAAGAGTTGGACGCTTAGCCCACTGAGCCACCCCGGTGCCCCGTGGCAGTTGCCTTTTCAACGTGGTCAGACATGGAAGGTCAATGGCTGGAGCATCTGACAGTTGGCTGGAAAATCCTTCCTTTTTATTTATTTTTTTTTACTAATTTTTTTAAATGTGTATTTATTTTTGAGAGAGAGAGAGACAGAGCACAAGCAGGAGAGGAGCAGAAAGAGAGGGAGACACAGAATCCGAAACAGGCTCCAGCCTCTGAGCTGTCAGCACAGAGCCCGGCGTGGGGCTCGAACCCACGAACCGTAAGATCATGACCTGAGCCGAAGTCAGACATTTAACCGACTGAGCCACGCAGGCGCCCCCAAATCCTTCCTTTTTAAAGTGGTTTAATCAGCCTTAGGTCTTAACAAGACTCCTTTGGTTCTAATGATTTTCAGCTCCTGGTTTTCCCAGGTTCACATGACCTTACTGATGATCAGTTTTTAGCATTGCCAGTCTGTGCTGGTTTTGGTGGTGTCTGGTCTTGGCTGCAATGCCTTGGATGCTGACATCACTGCTTGACACAAATGACTCTGTCTTGCTCTGTACCTTGTTGCTTCAGTGTGTGTTTTGATCTCTGGATGGGTGAGACTTGATTCTTCTGTTTCAGATATAGTTTGGTGTGTCATATTTCACTTTCTGTGGGAACTTGGGATCACTTTGTCCAGTTAAAATAAAACTATTATGTACACTGTATTGATTTATAGTTTAACTTGAGGAGAATGGACATCGTTACAACAGTAGTCTATCCAGAAACATGGTAGGACTCTACATCTATTCCATCCTATTTTATGTCCTTCGTATCATAAGGATTTCAGATAAATTATGGCATTTTGAATTTTCGCAGCGACTTCACGAGGTGAGTGATGCTATTCTCATTTTAAATATGAGGCCCTGAAGGCTCAGATAGTTTTTGTAATTTTTCTTAAGCCAAATACTATCAGAAGCAAGCTCTATCAGATACCAATACCTTTTCCATTGTGCCTTGTTATCAGCCATAATGGCCTTACAAATATTAATCAGATACTTCCCTGAATATTGATTTTTGACTTGGGGCGAAAGAAGAGAACGTGACCTTATTAGAGCCTTCGGGAGAAAAGAAGATATATAATTGATGGGGTGCAAAGAACATTTGTTATTATGGCGTCCTCTTTCTCTTTTCAGAAATAACTCAGATCCCACTTGGGAGGCCAAAGCAGGGAGAAATGTCATCCTCTTACCTTCTGACACCTTGTGGATGAGCATGTCCTCTAGGCTGGACTGTGGGGCTGCCATCTGGATGTTTTCATCTGCAGGGCATGGTGGTTGGGTGGAGTTTATTGAGGAACCAGTGTTGGGGAGCAGTAGAAGTAGAGTATTTGTGTCACTAGGATAATGGGGGGGGCCTTGTTTCTGCCCAAGTCTGGAATCCCAGTCTCCTTACATTATGGCAGCCACTGATAGCCTTTCAATGACGTTCCTTGTTCCTATAGCAATCGCTGTTGTTCCTATTGCTTCCAACTAAGAGACTTGACTGGTATAGACATTGGTGTCTGGAAGGGCACAGGCCAAAGACCCTCAGGGAAATGGGGAGACTGGGATTGGTTGATTTCCTGGCCTGGCTGGGTCCAGTGCTGGTGAAAATCCAGCTGGCAGTAAGGTATGGTGTCTGAAACAGCTAATGAAAGTATCTCCTGTGGTCACTGGTGATAAAATGCTGTTATGTCATCGGGAATTCCACTTTATAACACTTTGTCTTTAAAACGTATAATATAGAGGTGTGTGATTTAGTTTAAGCCCTCTCCTAGGGGCATCAGTTAACATTTGAAATACCCCAATCAGAAATGCACCCTCCTGGGTTAGTCAACTTTGAAAGAATATAGTGAAGAGCTTTGCTCCAAAAAATTATCCATTTTCCTCCGACTGATTTCCAATGCCACATTTATCATGTACTAAATGATCTTATTTTTATGAATCTATTACAATACTTTGTATTTTATTCTATTGATATATTTGTTTACTTTTGTACCAATACCGCAATTTTCTTTAAATGACTAGTGTTTTGATATATAGTAGAAGAATACACTGGTGTTGTTTTAATTTGGGGTGGACTGAACTGGTCCTGGCAGTCCGATTCTGGTTCCAGAGTGGGCAGAAGGGGGAAACCACATGTCTTACAGAATGTCATCAAGGGTTAGCCCTGCAGAGATGTGCTGCATTTAATGACGGCCCCTAGACTCACATACAGTATTCCAGACATGACCAAGGCAAAGTAGGAGACGTTTTACCTTATTTGCTTAGGGCTCCATTTGCGTAGAATTCTATCAGCGTAACTCCTATCTTTAGGGATCGACCCTTCCTCCAACTAAACATGCACTTTGCAGCCAATAAAGTGTATTGGGTATTTTATGAGCATAGACGGATGCAAGGTTAGATCTCCCCCATCCTGTCCTGTGCTGTTAACAATCATTAATTTATACTTTACTGTAATAATAGGTATTAGGCAAGAAAAATCACACAATATCCTAACACAGAAATTTCTGTCATTTTTCTGTTTTTGTGCAATTCCTGTTTGTAATTCCTGTTCAAAATATACATAAGCATCTCTAACTTTACAATTGTACTCATGGACTAGGAAATAATTAATTTTATGTTTTTATTGCATACTGTGAGATCTTTTTCTGCTTCTATGTTGCCTTTAGAATAACACCAAATTTCCTCCCTTTTTAAAAGCTGCATAATGTAGTTGATATACATATCAAATTACTAAATATTCCCATTATTGTTGTACCTTTGTCTCCAGATTTTTGTTATTATAAACAGTGCTCTTGTGAGCCTCTTTCTGCATTTGGCATTTTTCTTTTTCGATTTTTTTTTTCAGAATAAAGCCTTAGGAATGGAATTACTGTGTCAAAGAGGAAAAATAGTTTATGACGGTTGAAATATTTGTTCAGTAACTTTCTAGCAGTGTTATGCCAATTTATAAAATATGAATGGGTCGTGTTCACTACAAACTGATAAACATTAGCTATTATCATCATTTAACATTTTTGAGAGATTAGTTCTTTTCTAAATGTTTATTTATTTGGAAAGAGAGAAAGTACGAATGCGAGCGTGTGTGTACGCAGGAGGGGGAGAGGGGGAGAGAGACTCCCAAGTGGGCTCAGTGCTCTCAGCGTGGAGCTCGATTTAACAGTGGGATCATGACTTGTGTCAAAATCAAGAGTTGGACGCTTAACCAACTGAGTCACCCAGGCACCCCAGAAATCTGATTCTATCATTGAACTCATTCATTAGCTGTAACTCCCAACTTTGTGTCAATTACTTCTCCAATAAGCACAGCTTCAGTGTTCTTATCCAAGTAACTGACAGATCACTGACTAGAAAAGAGTTCAATACAATGCATTTTAACTCACCCCTACACACCTTCTTCGAGGGTAAGGCTAGCCCATTCATCAACTATTGTTGGTTACCAGTGTTGACCCAGTCAGTCTTCATTTCTCCCTTACTCTGTCCCATAGGCTCTACTCAACCCAATCCAATTAAATTGATTTCTCATTATTCAGTCTCCAAATGCCAAGATACATACTAGGCAGCAGAAAGTTTGCCAAATATCACATTGTCGTTGAGGTTCGTCAGGCATTCCTGGACTTACCAATTGAGTAACCTTGCTAAAAAAGGGAAATGGGGTTGGTGTGGCATGAATTGTTGTTAGTGGATTTACATTGTCTTAGAAGCGGAGAGCTGGCTGCCGTGCCAGAGGAGGAGTGGCAATAGGCCAAGGGATTAAGCAACAACAAAACCAGGGGTGGGCAAGTGGGGTGGAACTGAGAAGTTATTGCTTAAGCATGCACAAGAGGGGCTAAACCAGAAGTTCATAAGCATGGTGGACTCACTGCAGGGAAATCAGGTCAGAGGTTAGGGGTAGAAATGGGAAAGTCTACAAAACCTTACAGTCTAGCCTTACAGTCTAGCTGTGGGCAAAAGACATAAAAGTAAACAAACAGAAACTTCCAAGGAGATTAAGCAAAAGTATATTTCCCTATTCCTCCCACTAAGTACGAGTAAAACGTCCAATCATCATATGTAAAACAAACATAGGGAAACTCTGAAAGGTGGAGAGAAGAAGGCAGACCAGCCTGAGACCTTGGGACTTGCAGAGAACAATACAGTGGAGAGTTCTCTGACTTTTCTTTGTGTCTCGTATATCCCCGGGTGCTATAGAAGCTAGAAACCTGGAAATGACAACAGATACAGACAAAAAATAGCTCCAACAAAAGTTGGCTCCTAGCCAAAGGACTAGAAAGACAAAAATGTTTAGACATGTAAATGCTCTACTCCAGCCAAACACCACAGAAAAAGCTGTGGCCTCAACCCCAGCCATACCCTCAAAGGCCCCTGGGGACCATAGACTTTCATCCTCTACAGGATGTAACAAGACTGCTCTAACCTCTCCCCTCTTCCCATGGTGGAATGGTGTCAGGGAAGGCCAGGTAGAAAGCAGGATGGTCACCCCTTACCAGGGGGTAAGGAAGCTCACCCCCTCCGCCCTGCAGTGTCAATGGAGACTATGTGAGGAGCCTGGACTTCAACTCCCACCCAACAGTAAAAAAGCATACCTCCCACTCCCTGCTGGGGTGGTGTCGGAGGAAAGCTAGTGGGAAGGCAGTACTTTTAGCACAAGGTCCAGTGATAATGTGGCATCAGTGGGAGAACAGTAATGAGGCACACCCACCCCTCCCATCCAGAATGGTATGAGCAGGAACCTAGTAGGAACTCCCAGTTCCACCAACCAGTACAAGAGCTCCTCTTCCCCCTTGGGTGTCAACGGAGACCAAGTGGAAAATCTAGACTTCTACCCCTACCTGGCAGTAATGAGGCAACACTCTTTCCTACCAGAGCAGTGTCCAAAGAAGACAGCTAATACGGAGGGTTTAAATAAGATTCAGAGTCTAATATTATGCTGCTTAAAATGTCCAGCTTTCAATAGGCAGTCACTTGTATCATGAAGCAGTAAAGTTTCAGCTTGAATGAAAAAAAGACGATCAATAGCTTCCAACACCAAAATGACAGTGATGTTAGAAATACAAATATTTACCGGGTGCCTGGGTGGCTCAGTCGGTTCAGCTGCTGACTTTGGCTCAGGTCATGATCTGGTGAGTTCAAGCCCCATGTCAGGCTTGTTCCGATGGCTCAGAGCCTGGAGGCTGCTCTGGATTCTGTGACTTCCTTGCTCTCTGCCCTTCCCCTGCTTGCACTCTGCCTCTCTCAAAATAAATAAACACTTAAAAAAAAAAGAGGTACAAATATTTACAAGCAGCCATCATACAAAGGCTTCAATAAGCAATGATGAACACACTTGAGGAATATGAATAAATCAGATATCTCAACAAAGAC
The DNA here is from genome assembly GCA_028646485.1 of Cryptoprocta ferox. Classification (NCBI taxonomy): domain Eukaryota; kingdom Metazoa; phylum Chordata; class Mammalia; order Carnivora; family Eupleridae; genus Cryptoprocta; species Cryptoprocta ferox. Next base: position 14,601,020 of record CM053574.1, on the reverse strand, counting down.
ACAGAAGATATAGAGAAGAACCACAGGAAAATTTTAGAATGGAAAAATACAACAACAAAATCTTGCTAGAAGGGCTCAACAGCATAATGGAAGGAACAAGGGGGAAAAACCAGTGAATCTGAAGAATGAACACTAGTATAACTTATACTGAACAACAGAAAGAAAAAAAGATTTAGAAAAAAAGAAAAAAGAACTGAACTTCAGGAACCTGTGAGGCAAAAATAAATAAATAAATAAAAAATCTAACATTCACGTCATCAGAGTCCCAAAAGGAGAGGACAAAGAGGATGAAGCTGAAAAAGTACTCAAAGACATAATGGGTGAAAGCTTTATAAACTTGGCAAAAGACCTTGTTTGAAACCCACAGATTCAAGAAGCCAAGAAAGTTACAAATGAGATAAACTCCCCAAAATCCACACTAAACCACGTCATTGTCAAACTTCTGAAAATTAAAGACAAAGAAAATATCTTGAAAACAGCTTTGAGACGTATTACCTATAAGAGGCAAACAATTAGAATGATAGTGAATTTCGCATCAAAAATCATAAAGGCCCAAGTTAGTGACACAACATTTTCAAGGGCTAAGAAAACAAAAACAAACACACAAAAAACAACTACAAATCCAGAATCCTATACCCAGTAGAAATAGCCTTCAGGAGTGAAGGAAAAATCAAGACATTATCAGATGAGAGCAAAGAGAGAATCTGTTACCAGCAAACCACCTAAACAGAAAGGAAATAATAAAATAAATCTTGGAACATTAAGAAGAGGGCAAGAATAATGAAAAGAGTAAAAATATGGGTAAAAGAAATACATTTTCCTTTTATTCTTGAGTTTCCTAAATGTTTGATGCTCGCAGCAGAAATTGTAACACTGTTTGTTGTGGCTTGAAATAATATGTAGAGGAAATATTTAAGACAATTTAAATATAAAAGGAGAAGGATAAACGGAAGTAGAAGGAAGTTTCTACACGTCATTTAAACTGGTGAGATGTCAGTACCAGTAAATTCTGCTGTTATGCATATAACATGTAATAATTAAAATGACTGCCAAAAAAAAAAAAACTCTACAAAAAGAGATCTCATCAAAAACACTATGGCTAAATCACAATGGAATTCTAAAAAAAATGTACAACTAATCTCACAGATTAGAAAATATAGAGAAATGACAAACAGAAAAAAAAAACAGAAAATAAAATAAATGGCAGATGTAACATGTTAATAATTACATTAAATGTTAATGGTGTAAATATACCTATTAAAACACAAAGATAGGCATGAGTAAAAAAATATGACCCAACTATCTGCTCTCATAAGAATCTCACTTCAAATACAGCAATACATGTATATTGAAAGTAAAAGGATGGAAATGTATATATCATGCAAACATCAGTCAAAAGAAACAATAATAGCTATCTTGATATCAGTCAAAGCAGAGTTCACAGAAAGAAAATTAACCAGGACAGAAAGGGATAATAACAGACCAAAAGGGACAGAGAGGACAGAATAATAAAAAGGACATACTACCAAGAAGACACAGAAATCCTAAATGTGTATGTACTAAATCAGAGCCGTAAAATAAGTGAAGCAAAGACTGATAGATCTGAAAGGAGAAATAGATCAATTCACAGTTATGGTTGGAGATTTCAACATCCTTCTTTCAACAACTGATAGAGCAATCAGACAGAAAATCAGCAAGTTTATAGAAGAACTTAATAACACTACTCACTACTAGGATATAATTGACATTTAAAGAACTGTAGGATACAATTTTTTAAAGCATTCGCCTGGCACATATGAAGGTAGACTATGTCCTAGGCCATAAAACAAACCTCAACAAATTTCAAAGAGTTGAAATAATACAGAATGTGTTCTCAGACCACGGCGGAATCAAAATAAGAAGGTAACAGGAAAATCAACAAATATTTGAAAACTAAGCAATATACTTCTACAAAATCCATGCATCAAAATGGAAGTCTCAAGGAAAATAAAAAATACATTAAACTCAATGAAAAAGACAACACAATATATCGAAATCTGTGGGACACTGCTAAAGGAGGGTCAAGAGAGAAATTTACAGCACCAAATACTTACCTTAGAAAAGAAGAGAAATCTCATATCAATGGTCGAAGCTTCCACCACAGGAAGCTAAAAAAAGAAGTGCTAAGGAAGCCCAAAGCAAGAAGAAATAAGAAAATAATAAAAATAAGACTAGAAATCAAAGAAATTGAAAAAAGGAAAACAATGAAGAAAATCACTGAGACAAAAGCTAGTTCTTCTAAAAGATCCATAACCTTGACAACCTCCAGGAAAACTAACAAAGGGCAAAAGTAGGACAGACGATTCTACAAACACCAATTTCATAGCTTAAATAAAACAGACCAGTTCTTTCAAAAGCACGAACTATGACAACTCACCCAATGTGAACTTGATAATTTGAATATCCTGATAACTATTACAGAAATTGAATTAATAATTTAAAAAGTTTCCCAGAAAAGAAATTTCCAGGTCCATATGACTTCACTGGAGAATTTAAACCAATTAAAAAATAGAAAAGGAGGGAACACCTATAATCTTATACTGTTAGAATTACCTTTATACCAAAACCAAAAAAAAAGTCAGTACAATAAAAGATAACTATAGACCAATGTCTCTAAATGGCAGATGTAACACATTAATAATTACAATAAATGTAATTATTATATCTCTAATGATTATATCTCTAATGATTATAGATATAAAAAAATCTTTAACAAAATATTAACAAATAGAATTCAGCAATATTTAAAGATAATTATACATCAGGAATAAGTGGGGTTTATTCCAAGGATACAAGGTTGGCTTAATATTTGAAAATCAATCAATGTAATCCACTATATTAACAGGCTAGAAAAAGAAAAATCACATGACCATATCTATAGAGTCACAAAAGCATTTAACAAAATTCAACATGCATATGTGAAAAAAATCTCAGAAAACCAAGAATAGGGTAAAACTTTCTCAACTAATGAAGAGCTGCTACAAAAAATCTACAGTTAGCATCATACTTAATAGTGGATGGCTAATGCTTTTCCAGTAAAGTCAGGAACAAAAGCAAGAATGCCAACTCATACCACTCTTACTCAGCATTGCACTGGATCTTTCACCCAGTGCAATAAAGCAAGAAAAAGGAAATAAAAAATATACAGATCCAAAAGTAAGAAATAAACTGTCCCTATTTGCCAATGATTTGATTGTCTACATAGGAAATCTCAAGGAATCTATTTTAAAAACTCCTAGAAGTAATAAGTGAGTTCAGCAAGGTTGCAGGATACCAGATAAGCAAATAAATTTCCATTGTATTTCTATATACTAACAATGAACATGTGGACACAAAAATTAAAAGTACAGTACAGTTTTACAATTGTTCAAAAATGAAATGTTTAGGTAAAGTAACAAAACATGTACAGGATGCTGTACTAGAAGCATATATACTGAAAACTAGAAGATGTTGATGAAAGAGATCAAAAAAGATCTTTATAAATGAAGAGACCTAACTGGGTTCATAGATTAGAAGATCCAACATAGTAATGACCTCAATTGTACCCAGAATGATTTTCAGGGTTAATGCAATTCCTTTCGAAATCCCAGGCGGGTTATTTGTAGATATAAACAAGATTAACCTATACTTTATATGAAAAGATTAAAGAACTAGAGGAACTGGAATGATTTTGAAAATGAAGAATACAGTGGGAGGAATCTGTCTACTAGATTTTAAGACTAATTACATAGCTATAGTATCAGCGCTGTATGGAATTAGCAGAGATATAGTCACATAGATAAATGACACAGGATAGAGAATCCAGGAACAGGCCCCATAACTATGACCAACAAATTGTTGACAAATGCACAAAATCAATTCAATAGAGGAAGAATAAAGTTTTCAAGAAATATTGCTCAAACAGTCCAAAAAGTAAATAAGTAAAAGACCTTCATACCTTATGCAAAAGTCAACTCAAAGTGGATCATAGACTTAAGTGAATGCAGCTTTTATTAAAAACATTTTGGGATCTAGGGTTAGGCAGAGTTCTTAGACTTGACACTGAAAAGTATGAGCCATAGAAGAAAAAAATTGATAAATTGAACTGTATTGAACTTAAACACTTTTGGTCTGCAAAAGATTCTCTTAAGAGGGGGAAGAGACAAGTTACAGAGTGGAGAAAGTATTTGCAGCTCACGTAACCAACAAAGGACTAGCATCTAGAATATACAAAGAATTCTCAAAACAGTAGAAAACCAAACAATCGCATTTAAAAAAGAACAGAAGATATTAATGGACATTTCACCGAAGAGGATATACAGATGGCAAAAGAGAACGTGGAAAGATGTTCAATATCGTTAGGGAAATGCAAATTAAGCCACAATGAGCTATCACTAAGTACCTATCAGATTAGCCCACATCAAATGCTGGTGACAATAGGGAAAAAGTGCTCAGACCTCGTGTCGCTAGTGAGAACGTAAAATGTCACAGCCATCCTGAAAACACAGTTTGGCAGTTTCTTAACAAATTAAACATGCAAATACCATGTGATACAGCTATTGAATTTCTAGGCATTTCTTCCCAGAAAAATGAAAACTTATGTTCGTGCAAAAATCTGTACATAAATATTCATAATAGCTTTACTCATAATAGTAAAAAACTGGAAACCACTCAGATGGCCTTCAGCGGTTGGTTGGGGAAACACACAGGCACATCCATGTCCATTTGCATAGCATTCTTTAAATTAAAAAACTTTAGAAATGGAGATTTGGGTAGCAGTTGCCAAAGACAAGGACATCTGGGAGGGTTTGGGTGGGGAGGGACGTGGGTGGGTGGGGCTCTAAAAGAGCAACCTGGGAATTCCTGTGGAGATGGAATTGTTCTGTATCTTGTCTGTATCTTGGCAATATCCAGCTGATACTGGATTTGATTTTTCCTAGATGTTACCATAAAGGAAATGGGGTAAACGGTCATCAGGTCTTACTGTATTATTTCTTATAACTAACTGCCCATGAATCTATAATTATCTGAAAATTAAAAAAGATTAATTTAAAAAACCACACAAATAAATGGATGGTGATTGGAATATGTATGTGATTGGGGGGGATGAAAGTAAAGATTTGTACTTTATTAGAAAAGCAACCGACACAAAGTTGGGAGCGATCGCTGGTGATGTAAAAAACAGGATCAAAATTCAAAAACATATAAAAGGACCAAAACCAGTGGGATAATAAAATATATTGGATTTTAATGTCAAGCCCAGTTTTTCTACAAATAAAAAAACTGTCCGCTCAAAAATTGAAGTCGTGAAAGTTCTGTCCTTAACCCTGAGAATTTAGGTCCTTTCAGTTATCAATTCTAGTGAAAATTGTCTAAGAAAAATCAGAATGAAGAAAGTCTCTCTCCCTTTCTCTTTCTTTCCTAACCCTGCCTCTCAGCAGCTGTGGAAGGCAAAGTTCTGAACCATAAAGATAATTCACGAGTCAGTTCTAATAATGTATTAAAGTTGAAAATACTCACAAGAATCTTGGTCCTACTCTTTTGTCTGTTAAGAAACAGGGTGAAAAAATTCATGAACTGTGATCACCTTTTACTTTTATCATAAAAAGTCATTCTTGCATTGTATTTCTAACAGATTTTCAAGACACATAGACTTTAGAGATCATTATAATTGCTATGAAATACAACTTTAAGTATCCTAATGTCTGGTTTGTGAAATTGTTTCTCTTGCTTGATCATTTGTTGCTTAATAATATTCGAGCTGGCTTTTCTTTTTCTTCTTTTTTCTTTTATTTTAAAGAGAGAGAGCATAAGCAGAGGAGAGGGGCAGAGGAAGAGAGAGAGAAAGAGAGAATCTTAAGCAGGCTTCATGCCCAGCATGGAGCCCGATGCAGGGCTCGATCCCACAACCCTGGGATCATGACCTGAGCTAAAATCAATAGTTGGACACTCAATGGACTGAGTCGGCTGGCTGCCCCCAAACTGGCTTTTCTGATTTTGGAGGGCATAAGTCCAAATCCTTGTAATGAAAAGGCATGCATGATTTCTTTATTAGCTAGAAGAATGTAAATATAATATTACAGTTAGAATGAGCAATTTAAACTTCACAATTATATAGTTAATTAGAAGTTATTCTTATAATTTTATTTTGTAATTTTTATTATTTGATTTCTAAATTTTAAAAATAATTTTATTCTCATTATTGCATGTAATTATTATAAAGTATTAAATATCAACTTTTTATAAGTTTTGTAAACCAGGTATCTTCCCATTTTTAAGTGAGAAATGAGGTTGCTCCTATAGACATAGCCTTTATCATCTTTTCTGCTAGAGGCTGCTGGATGCATTGCTGACCAAGATTTTTGGTGACAATAATTACAAATTCTTATCATCACCATCAAGGAGAAACTTTCTTAACTCAAGCAGGTAATAAAAATGAAAGCAAAATGTTTACCGCCATACAAATTTTTGCAACAGTTGAAATTATATTTGAGGAATCTGGTAGTTCTTTGGCTTTTGTTAAGAAATGTTAATGTTGACATTTCTTATCATACTGAAGTACAAACAACTCTCAAAGGCCGCCAGATGTTTTATACTAAGAGTTTAAAAACTGGTGCAGCTCTACTTTGCAAATCATGCATATGTTGTTAGAACAGTCACCCCTGCAGCCAGTTCGGATGCCAGTAAAAAGCAAGGCAACCACAAATAAGCAGAAGTGACCAAAATATGTAAAGCAGAGAATTGGTGCTCTGCCTGAAGCTCTGTCTACCAGGAGCCGCAAAGGAGCCTTCCTGGCCCCCAACCTCTACCAACCAGAGGCCTCAGCTGTGCTCCACGCCCTGGGTACCTGGAACATGAACAAGCTGTCCTGTAATTCCATAGACCCCATGCCTTTGGTGGGCAGCCATGAACTCTGCAGCTGGCTGGTGCTGTGGATGTCTCCCAGAGATGCCTCCTGGGTGGAGGCTCAGCTCATGACCACAGAGCGCAAAGGCTGCATGGAGGTCATGTGCATGCTGCCCATGGGAGTTACCAGGTGACCTCCCTGGACGAGGGGCTGCCTGCCAGGAACCCCCAGGAAGGTTGCTTATGATAAGGCCCCACCCATCTGTCCCGAGCGCTGAAGAAATCCACATGTTGTGACACATACACAGCCCATTCATGGTTCACCGGCTGGGGTGCTCTGAAGCTGAGACTATACAGAGAACTTTGATAAAAGCTGACCACGTACAAGTTCATAATAGAGTTACTAGCAAATATGAAGGAAATGGTATCACACAGACCGCATTCCCTGACTACAATTTATTAAATTAGAAACCATCTTGAGGCACCTGGTGTCTCAGTCGGTTAAGCATCTGACTCTGGCTCAGATCTCAGGGTTCATGAGTTCATGCCCTGCCTCAGGCTCTGTGCTGACAGCTCAGAGCCTGGAGGCTGCTTTAAATTCTGTGTTTCCCTCTCTCTCTGCCCCTCCCCCACTTGCATTATCTCTCTCTCTCTCTCTCTCTCTCCCTCTCTTTCTCTCTCTCTCCCTCTCTCTTTCTCTCTCTCTCTATCTCTCTGTCTCTCTCTCAAAAATAAACAAACATTTAAAAAAATTTAAAAGGGGGCACCTGGATGGTTCAGTCAGTTAAGCGTCTGACTGTTGATTTTGGCTCAGAGCATGATCTCACGGTTCATGAGTTCAAGCCCCACATCGGGCTCTGTGCTGACAGTGCAGAGCCCGCTTGGAATTCCTTCTCTCTCCCTCTCTCTCTCTCTGCCCCTCCTGCATTCTCTCTCTCTCTCAAATTAATAAACCTAAAAAAATTTTTTAAATCTTTATATAAATTAAAGATGTTTTTGGAAACTCAAAAATATGTTTCTCAATGTACTATGAATTAAAAATAAAAGCAGAACAAAAACCACCAAGTAATGAGTCGCATGAAAATGAAAGCATAGATCTGTAATCCATGCGGCCTCCAATTCTGAAATCCAAAAGATTCTGAAAACCGAAACTTTAGTTCATAACTCACTTGACGGCAAAATCTGACCTGAGGCTCTTTGGTTTTAATTCTCCCACTTCTAGCAAGAAAATAAGGAGCAGAGGGGTGGGGAAGAAAAAGCCCAATTAAGCAATATAAGCCACCACCACAAAATACATAACTACATAAAACAGAGAAAAACCACCGTAAGTTGATAACTCGAAGTGACTTTATGGCAATACATTTAGAAATTTGGACAAGATGGATAATTTCCTAGAAAATCATACATTGCCAGAATTAACTCTTGAAAAATATAAAAGCAGAATAAACTTTTAAAGAAATTGAATTATTGGGACACCTGGGTAGCTCAGTTGATTAAGCATCCAACTTTGGCCCAGGTCATGATCCCATGCTTTCAGGGTTCGAGCCCTGTGTTGGGCTCTGTGTTGACAGCTCGGAGCCTGGAGCCTGCTTCAGATTCTGTGTCTCCCTCTCTCTCTGCCCCTCCCCTGCTTGCACCCTGTCTCTCAAAAAATAAATGAACATTAAAAAAATTTTTTAAAAGAAATTGAATTATTAAATATCCTGTCTATCCCAGAGGATTTCCAGACTGAGATATAAATGGTCAATAAACATGCAACTATGCTAAATTTCCATCATAATCAACTTAATTTCCAATATAATCAAAATATAAACTGAAACAGTATTGGGCTAACATTTCCCACCCATCTGATTAGTAAAGATTACAAATCTTTTAAAACATTTTTTTTTTTAGTTTATATATTTTTTGAGAGAGAGAGAGCTAGCGAGAGAGGCAGAGAGAGGGAGAGAAAGGGAGAGAGAAAACCCCAAGCAGGTTCCGCATCACCAGTGCAGAGCCCGGTGTGGGGATCAGACCCACAAACTGTGAGATCATGACCTGAGCCGAAGTCACAGCCTAACCGACTGAGCCACCCGGACGCCCCACAAATCTTTAATACCAAGTACTGCAGAGGATGTGAGGAGCCAGCCCTCTCCCATAATGTGGGTAGGAGGGTAAATTGGCAAACGCATTTGTAGAGCAATTTGGTAATATCTAGAAAATATACAGATGCTCTGGGGCATGGGCAGGGCTTGGCAAGGGCTTTGCCCTTTACTGGAGACCAACTGGGGAGCTACTGGACACTCTGAGTAACAGAGGGACTGATTTTTTTTAATGTTTATTTATTTTGATAGAGACAGAGAGAGAGAGAAAGGGAGAGTCTGGGAGAGGTTGGGAGAGGGGCAGAGGATCTGAAGCAGGCTCTGTGCTGACAACAGAGAGCCCAACACGGGGCTCGAACTCACGAACCATGAGATTGTGACTTGAGCTGAAGTCGGATGCTTAACCGACTGAGCCACCCAGGCACCCCAACAAGATGAAATTTTTAAAAATCATAATACTAGTAAGGAGAGGTTTGACTCCAGTTCCAGAAGTAGAAAAAATGCAGCTGTATAGTTGGTACCTCTTCCTTAGAGCAGATCTGGTCACTCACAATGTTCTCTCACTGTCCCGGCAGCAAGATACTGAGTCTAAATGGTCGGTTGTATCTCCTGAGTGAAGCATTTCATAAAGAAAATACAGCAATTATTTGAAAAAAACCCAAGTCATTTTTCTTTTTAAATGAATGGGTTGCCAAGTAGTTACATTGAACATACATACATCAAATTCCAGCAGTGTTCAGGACGCAACCTATGCAACTGTCCTTGCCCACCCCTTTTCCCATCCTCTGCTAAAGTCCAGAGCTGAGAGCAACCAAAGATGTCTTTGTTTTGGTTCAGTCTGCTTCTTCTTTTATCCTTGTCATTGTTTGTTTGCTCTTTCTGCGCCCCACAGGCCACACTGAGCCACCTTAATTCAGGCTGGACTTACTACTTCCTTTTACTGAGGCTGACACGTTAACTGCCAAGAATGTTTTTTTCTTTCTGCAGTTTCACAAAGGTCAGCCTTTAAAGCAGATCATGTTCACATCTCTCTCTCTGCAGTGTTTTAGCTCTTTTCCTCTGTCGGATCTTTCAGATCCATTTAAATCTAAAAAGTTGGGGGCTGTGGCTTTCTTTGGCTGTGGCTCTGCAAAATACCTCCTTCTCTCCTCCTTCTCTTCTCCTTCCCTTTCTTATAAAAGCCTTCTGAATATTCGAATCTTGAGGTGGCCGTGGGTTTAGGCTTGCCCCGTTGGTCTTGGGCACGAAAAGCCCGTAATAATGGTGGGACCCGAGACCGAGATAGTGGGTGTCAGTTGACAATTCTGGTCGGGGATCCCACACTGTGACACTGGAGATGCAACCCTTACGCTAACTCCACTGGCTGGCGTCGCGGGGCTGGCTTGTTCTACCTTCTCAGTGACTTCTCTCTTTGACCGAGGAGAGTTCCACTTTTCATCATGACAGGTGGAAGCCTGGAGGCTTGGGCTTCCGTCCTGCCTCTGTCCGTGAATGTGAGACACGGGGCCGTGGCATGTGACCCCTGGGGAGCTCGGAGGGAAGATGAGGCTCTGTCCCAGCCCCGCTGATGGGAAGGTGGGATTGGGAAGTTGGCTCGTTTGCACACTGCCCTAAAGCCAGAAACGTAAAGGGGGAGCCACCGCCCTGGGTGTTTTTTCTTCTGGTTTCTCTTCTGTCTATTTCATTATGACTCTACGGAAGTGAGCTGAAAGGCAGACAAGGTCGTAGAAACGATTCGCCTCTCTCTCATCAATGGGGTTTTTTGCACCTTTTCTGAGCCCGCACTGACAGTGGTTGTCTGACTCGCCCTCATTATAAAGCCCAGCCTGACAGGCCCGCTGGAGAGTTTCTGGTTCCGTAGGTCTGGGCGGGGGGAGGGGGGGGTCCCTGGGAGGAAGCCCAGACTGGTTTTCCAACAGTATGCGGCTGATACCCCTGCTCTGTGGGACTGGGCCCAAAGCCTGTAACGCCTCAATTTCCAACCCTCACCTTGACCTCTTCCCCATGCACCTGCCTGACATTCCCAGCACAGGAGACCCCGCTTCCATCCTTACTTCCATCCACTTGGCTGGGGGCTGGGGAGTGGGGAAGGGCCCTGTGCTCAGATCAAGTGCCTCAGTCTGCCTCTGGTGGGGCCAGTGAGCTGCTTCCAGAGTGACCTGGGGCCGGGGCTAAGAGCTGAGCCTCTTTCGGCCTGGCCGCTCTGTGTGGCAGAAACCCTCAGCCTGTAGAGGCAGACACAAAGGACGTCCCTTTGCAATTACAGGAGGAGCCGGGCAGAGAGCAAGAGAAGGAGAGCGGAGGCTCCTGTTGCCCTGGGCTCCTGTCTTGGCCACCGGTTTTATTTTAAGTTTATTTATTATTTATTTTGACAGAGACAGCATGAGAGGGGGAGGAGCAGAGAGAGAAGGAGAGAGAGAATTCCAGGCTCGATGTGGGGCTCGAACCCACGAACCGTGAGATCATGACTTGAGCGGAAATCAAGAGTCGGACGCCTAATTGGCTGGGCTACCCAGGCGCCCCCTTGAGGTCCTGTTTTACCTCTGTCCTCGGATCCCCTGAAGAGCCCCCCTCCCTCCGACATATCCTTAAAATCTATTCCTCTGTTGGCTCAAACCAGCAGTTTTCAAGTTTTGAGCTCACCTCAGCTTCCCCGGAGGGCTGATTAGAATACACTACCGGGGGCTGCCTCTAAAATTTCTGATTCAGTAGGTCTGGGGTGGGACCCCAAGAATCTACATCTCTAAGCAAGCTCCCAGTGCTGCGGGTGTGGGAACCTAACTTTGAGAACCACTGGCTTCAATGGCCACGTCCTCAGTATTTCTGCTTGTGTGTCATTAGTGAGGCTAGTGGTGCTCCAGGCATCTCTGCACTGCATGTGACAACTACTGGATCCCCACCAGAACCCCTTGGGAAAAGGGGACGCATCAGGGCTATTTTACAGATGACAGTCTCCGTCCTGAGAAGTATGTAAACCGCCCCCCCGCCCCCCGACGTCCCTGTCTCAGAGGCCGCAGAGCTGGGAGGCGAGCCCCCTGCCATCTGACTCAGAAGCTCGTGTTCAGTTTAACTGGTGCTCAGTTTCACTTCCCTCTCCGGCCAAACTGCATCCTTTGCCACCCTCCGGGCACGGCCCCGTCTGGAGTGCAGTTCTGCCCTGTCATCCTCCGAGGCCGTTTCCAAGGCTCCCTCTGCCGTGAAGCTTCTCTCGATTTCCTAATCTCTGTCCCGCACAGTCCCAACTGTCGCCAACACCTTCCTCAGAGCATCCGTTGGACCTTACGTTTGTCCTACGGTGTTTTGTGTGATCTTCCCCCGCTTGGTTTCGCAGCCCCGTTTGCATGAGCCTGAGCCCTCGGGCTCCTTGAATGGGCAGAGGGGGCGGTGACACTTCTCGGTGTTTGTATCCCCTCAGCCCCTGCACTCCCAGCACAGGCTCCGGGCCTCAGGAACATACCTAGCTTTGGCAGAGAGGCCTATTAGGTTGAACTTGAAAAGGAAAGAAGCGGCTTGTTCTTGGTGTGGGCTGTGGGGCGCCCCCCAGGGCTAACCCTGGGGGGCAGGAAGGGCAGGAAGCAGGACTGGGAGGACGGGGAGGCTGGGCTGCCCACGGAGTCTCCCAGCAAACCTCAGCGACTCCGAGAACAGTCCTGAAGCTAGGTGGTGGCCGAGCTGTATCCTGGGAAGGGGACGCGACTCCTTATAGCCGAGATGCACAGACAGGTCTGATGGCCGTTGCGGTACCCCTGCTCTGGTACATCTGAGCCATTCTACGCTTATAGACAACACATTCTATTATGGAGAAACGCATGGCCTGGAGCTGGGAGTCACAGATTATGGACCCCGGACTTGCCTTGCTGATGTCCTGTGATGCGCTTTTTGTTTGGAAAAAGATTTACGGTGCTTTGCAGATCACAGACGGTACGTGCAGGCCACCGAGGTGTGCTCCCAGGTTCCGCACACTTGCTAGAGGCCCTCGGACAATTTGGCTCTCAGTCCAGCAGCCAAGAAAAACGAGCGAAATGCATCCTCACAAAATCAGGCCAGGTGATACGGGATTCAAGGGGAGAAAGGTCCCACGGGCCTTCTTTGAGACCACGTGGGCACGGCGGAGCACGTTTTGAATTACGTTACACAAGAGCGTCTTTCAAAAAATGTGGCTGAGCAAGTTTGGGAAACCCCGTCTATCAGACCTCCTCCTCGGAGAGTCCCATGTCAATGTACTGAAGGCTCCGTAAATCTCACAGCAAACATACTGGCTTCCAGAGCTTCTGGGACACGGGGGCGGGGGGGGGGGAGTCCCTCTGTCTTCCTCCTGTTTCTGTTTCTCCGCAGCACCTGCTAACTAGTGCATCATGGCGCCCACCACCGTCACTATCGGGGCAATGTCATCACTGTCCTCAGACAGAATCTACAGAGTAGACACGGCCTGGGGCTGGGAGGGACCATTCTCATAAGAAACACTCCACCACGTAGGTCGGCGGTGACACACAGATGCACGATTCAGGATCGGGTGTTCCGAGTGGGGGAGGTGGGGATGGAGGGCAGCACCGGCCTCACACCTGCCTCGTTAAATGTGTGCAGATTCATCTCCCCTTTCTGCACCCGGAAGACAGTCCCCTGCGAAGGGATTAGGGCCGTTCTTAGTGTATGAGCTGTTCCCCTCTTTCTGAATTACGTGAGCTGAAATTTGGCTTTTAGGAGTTTTCTAAAAGCAAAAGTAACCGTCTGGGACACCTTTGTAGAGAGGAAGTATATTACTTACAGACACACTCACAAATTTCCCCAGTAGGAAGGTCACATGAGTAGGAGAAAGTGAGGCCTGGCGCGGCGAGGTCACTCCTGTGGCCTCGTGCAGAAACCCTGGGCATGCTTCTGGAATGTGACGGCCAGCACGGGATGGCAGTCTGAAGCCTTGACCTTGGCAGCCAAGGCCAGTTTCTGTGTGTGGGGCTCAGTTCTGTAGTTTCTATAAGAACAAGAGGCGGCCTCTCAAAGTCACCCCACTTTCCTAGCTCGGAAAAGTCTTTCCGAGCTAGGGCTATGGCTCTCCTTCCATCCCCAGAGTGTGAGAATGGGATGGAAGTCATGTGACCCTCAGGTAAGAGAGAAGCCGGACAGGTGTCTCCCGGGGGCTCGATGACACATCTCGTCCAAGGAATGAACCGAAGACCTAAAAGACAGTAGCGCCTGCGGGTATGAAATTCCCAGGGCTCCTGATACAAACTCGATGTCCAGGTTGCACACCAAACCTCTCTGAATCTGAATTTTCAGGGGAAGATTCTGGGAATCTGTATTTTAATAAGTCTTGGGTGATTTCTTGTGACTGGGCCGGGCTGGGGGCTTGATATCTTTCCTGCTCCTAATCTCTGCTGTGAAGAGGGCCCCCCGTTAGCACTTCACATCTGATAACAGGAGCTGTTTCTTGGTTTCAAATATCTCAGAGAAGTTTGCAGGGTGTGTGTGGTGGGCGGGGGGAGGCAGGCCAGATGGAGCTGTCCCCCTGAGTTCAAATGTGTGAAACCTTCAAATGGGCCTTGAGGGCTGCCTCCACTCTCTCATTCCAGCCCTACTCAGTTTATTCGACCTCCAGATCAAGGTCCGCCCACCCAGTTTGTCCACAGAGCTTTCGGCGAGACCTGAACTCCAGGCACTCTCTGCCTTAGTGCCTATCAGTGTTTCTCGAACCTCAATGCGCCTGCCCGCCGTCTGGGGATCTTGCTAAAATGCAGATTCTGATTCAGTGGGTCTGGTGTGGGACTTGATATTCAGCCCTTCCGATAAGCTCCCAGGTGATGGGGATGGTGCTGGTCCCCGACCTCACCAGTGAGGCCCCGACCATCAGCACTGTTTCTTGCTTTCTGATGGTTTCATGCGGGAGATTCGCTCTTCCATTTCCCCAGTGCATCCCATAATGCTCAGCTCAGCACCACACTTATGGACCCTGCTTGCTAATGTTTGGTGGGCACCAGGCAAGCTATCAGAAAACCATAAAACCAGCCCAGTTGATCTTCAGAGTTTCATGACCTGGAGCAGGGAGCATGGGCACTTGGAAGAAAGCGTCTTTGCCCCAGGCTGCCTCGGTTTCAATTCCCGTGTCTAAATCCCCTCACCCTGCTTGGTCTCGGCCTTTCTGTCTTCTCTTCCATAGAAGGATTGAAACTACCAACCTTTGATTTTAAGTGCTTAAAGTAATTTCCTTCTTGCAGGTTTTGAATTATCTCTGTGACTCATCTCCCTCTTTGCTTTTTGAAAGTCTACCTCTCCATGTCCCCTGTCAATCCCCACGCCCACTCACTCCCATGATGTGTCACCTGGCTTTATCAGTTTTCCCGAGAGGCTCCCCACCTTCCTTTGCCATAGCACCCTCTCTCTAGGGCACAGAGGCCCGTCCCCGCCACCCCCGTTCAGCCCCTTCTGTTGTTTCCACACCTGGCCTCTGAGGTCCCTCTTATCACTTGCTGGGCTTTCTGCGGAAGACCCTCACAGCCTCCGGGAAGAAGCGGGCAAATTCATGGGTCACGCAGGCTCTCCACATGGGCTGGGGCCAGGACACAGCTTAGAAACTCATAGATTCTTACGCTTTCATTGCCGTTCACTTCACCCCATGTCACCAGGCGATGTCCAGGTTGTCCCAACTGGCATCTGTGGACCAACCCATAATGGCAGGAAGTGGGGACTGGCCTGGAGCAGAGGCCAGGGAAGTAGCTGGGCTCCTGAACTGCGCCTGAAGGAATGTCATGTGGGGCATCCCACGCAGTGGCCACGAGGATGTCCCGACCCAGGTTCCGGATTCCACCCAAGTGGTTGGTGGCCAAAGTGACAGACACCACCTAAATGTGCTTTGGGGCCACACTGAGGATGGGGAGTATCAAGAAGGCTGGGGACCCCCAGGGCAAGGTGTGGGGGGGGGCATCCTCCACGGCTCAGCAGGATTGCAGGGCCCCGTATGAACTGGAATTCGTGGGGGGTGTTATCAAGCCAGAGCCAGAAAACACTGCTCCGGAAACCTAAAGGGTGGGCACCAGAGTTTCTCATTTTCCTCCACAGTGAAGACAGCCTGGTACAAGACAGCAGACTGACATTTGAGGGCATCTCATTTCAGGTGGGCTTTAAAGGAGGTACATACGCTTTCCCCTTTATATTGTTATTTTTGGTACTATTTATTTACTATTTATTATTATATTACATTCGTACTTTTTAAAATGTGTTGAAAACAGGTTGTAATCTGAGTGAAAATCTAGCCCAGTTTGCTTTGCCAGAAGCCACCATTTGGCGGGGGCTGTGGGGGGGACTTGTTAACTGTGGTATCAAGACTCATTCCTTATCTCATCAAGGTGTGACTTTCAACACACGGGTTGTTTATCTTTCTCTTGCAAATTTTTTTAGAACGCTCTACATTGTAGATTTCAATGCTTCATTGGCCATATCAGTGCAAATATAATTTTTTTCCAATTATTTTTACATTGAGTTTTCTATGGCCTATTTTGTTCTACAAAAATTTGGAAGACTTATATAATCAAATAGGCTTACCTTTCTCTTCAAGCTTCTGAATTCCTGGGCCACTATGGCCAGCATAAGGAAAAGCTTTCGATTTTTGTGTGTTCCAGAAGTTGTTTTGTCTCTCGGGTTTTCTGGATATGTGGACATGCAAAGTGTTACCCATGCTTTTTCTTGTTGTACACTCATTGTATCTGCTAGACCCTCTAAGATAATACTAAATTATTTAATTTATTTATTAAAATGTTTTTCATTTTATTTATGAAATAAATGAAGAGATGCTCAACATCACTCATCATCAAGGAAATATGAATCAAAACCACGCTGAGATACCACCTCACACTGGTCAGAGTGGCTAAAATTAACTCAGGAAACAACAGACGTTGGTGAGGATGGGGAGAAAGGGGAACCCTTTTGCACTGCTGGTGGGAATGCAAACTGGTGCAGCCACTGTGGAAAACAGTGTGGAGGGTCCTCAAAAAGTCAAAAATAGAACGACCCTGTGACCCAGCAATTGCACTATGAGGTATTTATCCAAGGGATACAGGTGTGCTGATTCATAGGGGCACTTGTGCCCCAATGTTTATAGCAGTGCTTTCAACAATAGCCAAATTATGGTAAGTTCTTATTTATATATTCGTTTAGTAATCTCCATAGCCAGGGTGGGGGCTTGAACTCATGACCCTGAGATCAAGAGCTACACACACCTCCACCTGAGCCAGTCAGGTGTCCCTGGTTTGTGTTCTTTAATTTGTCAATCGAATGCATTAAGAGAATAGGGCTTCTCATTTATTTGGGCCACCTTTTCATGTTTACACAACATCACTCGACCATAGGATATTATTCTTTTGATGCACTGCTGAATTTCATTCAGTCACGTTTAGGACTTTACGAACTTATAAGTGACACTCATATATAGTGGATTCTACTTACATCACAGGCGGACTTCGCAAAATTAATTAGGAAGTTTTCCATCTTTTTCTATGAGCTGCAAAAATTGAAATATAAAAAATCTATTCTTTAAAGGTTAGGTAGAACTTAGCTGTGAAAATATCAGGTTCTTTTTTTTTTTTTAAAGTAGATATTACTTTACTTTTGATCTGTTCGTATTTCCCTCTTCTTGGCTGAATTTTGGTCATCTAAAACTTTCTACGTTTATAACTTAAAACTTTTCTCCTACGTCCTCAAAGTTTTCAAATGCGTTGCCTTGGTGCTGCGTGTAGAATTCACCTGCAACTGTGCAATCCCTTCCACGTTTGTGAGTATGTCTCCTTTCTTATTCCTAATGAACGCGCAGTTTCCAGAAGGGCAAATCCAAACAGCTAAAAAATACACAAACATGCACAAACACACGAATGACATTAAAAGGGAAATACCACTTAATGCCCATCAGACTAACCACTTTGGGAAGGGTGGGGATGCGTGGGTAAGGAGCTGGTGAAGGGGAGGCAGGCGTGAGGGATTGCCTCACATACAATCTGTGGAAAAGTAAGTTGCTCTCATTGTTTCAGAGAACAATGGGGCAGGGTCTTTCAAATTGGGAGCATATTTCCTGTGTCGTCCCCCACCCCAATCCCACTCCTGGGAATTGACGCCATAGAAATAAAAGTTCCAGTGACCGGTGTGTAAGGATGTTGAAGTAGGTGGGGGAAAGCCTGGAGGGGCACCTGGGTGGCTCAGTCGGTTAAAGCATCTGACTCTAGATTCCAGCTCGGGTCACGATCTCACGGTTTGTGAGTTTGAGCCCCACATCAGGCTCTGTGCTGACAGTGCGGAGCCTGCTTAGGATTCTTGCTCTCCCTCTCTCTCAGCCCCTCCCCTACTCATGCTCTATTTCTCTCTCTCTTTCTCTTAAATGCCTGGAAACTGATTACTGTAAATACTAGAAAGGTTTAATAAATGATGGCCTGTTCCACACCCTAGAATTACTAGTATGCCATTAAAAAAAGGGAATTGAAACCAAACTGGCTGAATTGGGAAAATTCAGGTATCATTGGACAAGGAAGCCAGTTGCAAAGAACTAGGTGTTCCGTGTTGTAAACAATGACAAAAACCAAACCAAAACAAAGCAACCAAACTTGTGCGCGGATGCGGCGCATGGGGTCGGAGAACGCGGTCATCCGTGAGACCTGGGGACTATAGGCAGGAAGACTGGGGATGGAGAGACTGGTAGGAAAAAGAGAGAAACAAAAACTGTATGAAAAAGAAAAACATACCCTCACCCATACATGTATACTATGACCATAAATGTAAAATTACATGTGCAAGTGTGTACTTTTGCATAAAGAAACCAGAAGAAAGATGGAAGGAGCTAAGTGTCTGTTGAATGGAGGGATGCCGGTAATTTAAAATAAAGTGCAAAATTCACAAGTTGACGAGAAATGAGTATCATCCGATGATATATCCGTGAGAGCAGGCAAAGGAAGCTCTGCGTGTGCAGATGTGCTCATGTTTCTTTTTGTGTGAGGAAGGGGAGTGCGGAAGGAGAGATGATCACCTCGCTGTTACCTGTCTTTATATATTAAGATTTCCCTCGCTACAACATGTTTGTGTTATTTTTGTAATCTGAAAACCATCAAAAACGGAAAAGAAAAGCACAAAAAAAAGAAACACTAATATGTAATGGTTATTAACATTTTAAAAGATATGCTTCTGGTTCTTACTCTATAAAAGGATTTCAGATACTAATTTTTTAAATATGTATTTACTTTGAGACAGAGAGAGAGAGAGAGAGAATCCCAAGCAGGCGCTGCCTGTCAGTGCGGAGCCCAAGGCAGGGCTCAGATCATGACCTGAACAGAAATCAAGAGTTGGATGCTTAACCACTTAACCGACTGAGCCACCCAGGCGTCCCTCAGATACTAATTGATAGGAGTAGACAGTCCCTCCCTTGTGATGTTAGCAGCCGCAGATGATCATTGCCTGCATGTACTGATTCATTACGGATCACAGAGTGGAGATATTATCATTCTATTGCTGCTTCTTTATTAGCCGGACTACTTCTATAAAGAGAAATGTCCTCTCATCTACTAAGTAGAGATTTTAAGGACTCTACTGGTTAGATAATCTTGCTGTAGCAGAAGTCAGTATTTACACACACACACACACACACACACACACACACACACAACCCACAACTGTGGCAGATTTGGTGGCTGCAGATTCTTTGGCATTTCTCCCATTGAGTCATGCGCTCTATGTTCCTGACTCACAAAATTGCGAGGTGTAATACAGACTTTGTTGTCTTAATCCACTCAGTTCTGGGGTTTTGATGTGCAGCCTGGAACACATCACAGACACACACGCACGCACATGCACCCCATTCCATCCTTGTTCCTCAGAACATATACATCCTGAAATCGCTCCTGTCCGAGCACCATGTTTGTTTCTTATCCCACAATAATTCTTCATACTTTCTCTGAATCCACCATCTCCAGTCCAACCCAGTGTCCTCTGCTACCAGATCAATCTTCCTAAAATAACCCATGTTTCGTGTCCATATCAGTTAAGTTCCTTCAGAAAAGTACCAAAATTGACCCTTCTGTTCCCAATGGATTTGTTGGAAGGACGCATGGGAAGTTTATGGAATGGGAGCATGAGCTGGGCGGCCTCAGCAACGGGAGTTCATGGACATGCTCTCTAGAGCCTTGAGATAACTCAGTTCTACCCACCGTTGGCCCCAGAATGGTTTCATTCACATGTTCAAAATTATTTTGTCTGAAATTTTCCAAATGTGATCATGCAGCATGGGTCAGCGCCCCAGCCAGGAGTAGAGTGGGTAGCGCAGCCATGGTCACCGTGGGAATTTCTGTGAGCTCACCGACACCTTTCTGGAGTTTCTAAGGGTCCACCCATTGGCCACATGCAAACACACACCTGACCTTTCTTCCTGATTATCCAAAGGTGACCCTGGATATAATCAGTCAACTGCAAAAGCACTCAGCCCCTCCATGGGGGTGATGGGGAACAGCCCAAAGGTGTTACCCACTGCCGCACTTGGAAACGTGTTCTTGAGTTCACTGTCCATGCACTCCCGGAAATGTCCATTTCTAATGGACTTTCATTGTGACCCTGTTGATAATCTGTAGCCTGGGAACCAAATGTTAGATTTAACCATAACTGACCTATGATACACAATACTATGAGAAGTAAAGAGGGAAGAGAAGTATAGGCAGAAACAAGACTTAATTTTGCAACTGGTATTTAAGACCCTCCTCCATGACTGTTTCATGTTCCCCTTTTCTTTGGCCACCATCTCCGTGGATGGAGTCCTTTGGAGTGGCCCAATCTGTCATTCCTTAGCCATCGGAGACATCCATAGACCTGTCTGTATAGGACATTTGGGGCTATAATAATACAAATGCATAAAATATTCCCCCAGATTTCACATATGTAATCTTCCAGAATACATATCTTTGGAGGGGAGGGGCATTTCCTTTACTGTGCAAGGAAATGACAACAAGGTCAGGTGGCATTCTCAGTTTCCAACGAGGGGAAATTTTTTGGGTCACTTGGGCACTAACACCCTGAGACATCATACCTGGAGTTATGGGGACAGGAAGTCACATTTATGAGTGGATCATTAGGTAAAAACATGAGCTGTGTCACTATCTCCCACCTCTCTCCCCCTGTCACCACCTTGGGATTCCTGCACCTGTACGTGTTCCTGGACCTGGTCTGGTTCTGGCTCAGATGCTAGATCATCTCAGTCTTTGAGATATTGTCTCAGCTGCTACCTTAGCTGAATGTTTACAGAAGTTTAAAGAAATCTGATTTTTCAGGCACAGTAAGAAAAAGAAAAGCATTCTACCAATGCATCTTTAGACTTCTTTTAAGACTTCCCGATACATTTGGGACACCTGGGTGGCTCAGTTGGTAAGCATCCAACTTGGGCTTGGGTCATGATCTCATGGTTTGTGAGTTTGAGCCCCACATTGGGCTCTGTGCTGACAGCTCAGAGCCTGGAGCCTGCTTCAGATTCTGTGTCTCCCTCTCTCTCTGCCCTTCTCCCACTCACACTCTGTCTCTCTCTTTCTAAAAAATAAATAAACATTAAAAAAAAAAAGACTTCCCGATACAGCTATAGTTCTTGAAATAACCACACAGATGTTGCTCTCCTTTATTCTATTTTAACTCCTTCTGAGTCACAAGAAACAAAACAGTATACAGAAATTTTGACAAGCACCCGTAATGGATATAGCATATTTGAGAATTCAGTGCCATTCAAAAATGTGGTTGAGGTAATATGGGATAGGTAAAGAGCATGGTTAAAAGAATCTAATTGTGGCTTGAGCTTTGACCTTAGTCACTAGAAGGGCAAAAATCTAAATGCCTGCATCAGTGTCATTTGGGGATTTCTGAACTTAGGGTCACTCAGCAGTCATGTGATCATTCCAGCCCCCCTCAGAGAAATGCATGCGATGGAAACACAAATTCATTGTAAATAATCGGATATTCGCTTCCAATGTAAGGAAGCATTTTGGGGTCACTGAAAGTGAAAACACTCCTTACCTGCTTCATGTGCTGAAGTCCTATCAACCAGTTGAAATATAAATGAATGTCGACTGGGGCACCTGGTGGCTCAGTAGGTTGAGCATCTGACTTTGGCTCAGGTCATGATCTCACGGTTCATGTGTTCGAGCCCCGCATCAGGCTCTGTGCTGACAGCTCAGAGCCTGGAGCCTGCTTTGGATTCTCTGTCTGCCTCTCTCTCTGCCCCTCCTCCACTCATGTTCTGTCTGTCTCTGTCTCTCAAAAGTAAATAAATATTTAAAAAATTATAAATGTACATTCACTATTGCAAGAGGAAAATGTGGCATATCTAAAGATAATACCAGCTGTCAACTTTAGGTGTGAAAAGTAAGATGTTTCAAATGGTTAAACAGATAGAACAAATAAAAAGAAGTTAAAACAAGTAATAAGAGAGAGTGTGTGTTATCTAGACAATATGAGAAGCACACTGTGTCAGCGCTGGGCAGGGAGATGTTTATAAGCATAGCAATAACATTAAAAGGCAGACAAGAAAGAATGGAGATCATGGAGATTTTGTGGGATAACACTGAATTCTATTACGCTTTTACTTCACCAGTGATTTCTGGGTCTTGTATACAGATCACAAAAAGTGAATCTGAAGGGAAAATATATGTATTTAATGGAAAACCTTTCTTGGTGCCAACGTTGTGTAACTGTCATTGAAAACAGAAAACACGTGGTAGGGCTCTGAGTGATTTAGGGATCACAGACATGCAAAGTTCCGTTCACACCTTTTAGAAAGTACCTACAACAGCACAATGCAGCAGAATTGCTGGCCAGAAGCGGAAAGGTAGACGGCCACTCGGATTATTCAGTTGTTAGCCGAAGGTAAACCGAATGGCATCTCCAACACGGGGGAGCCGCTTTGGTACATGTTTATTCCAAACGCTCAAACAAACTCCATAACCTCCATGATGTGTTAGGAAGGCTGACTGATCAGAAGAAAGTGCAATCATACACTTTACAGATAATGATACTGGCGGACTAGAACTTGCTAACAACAGACACCTGCTTGTGGAAAAATAGCTGATTTACTGGAAGCCACCGAAGAAGTCATCTTGAAAGCACAAGTATTTTGGACTCGATTTGCTTGTAAGGTCCTCCTATCCCTTCATCTCTGGAGTTGCGCGTGCAATGAGAGCTGAGATACGAATGGAATCTGAGACAAATTTTTACAAAATGTTGAATGCCGGTCGCATCGCTTCATGGCACTTTATTAGACTCATGGGTTAAGCACAAAGTTTTCTCAAGTGTTCATAGGGAACCCCAAGTGCATGGGAAAATGTTATAAATGTAAAGATGAAAGTGAAGGTGATAATTATAATCCTGTGTCTTCGCCTGGGTTCCCCTGAAGGCAGAGCCCTCGGTCCAGGCTTTTGTGCCAGACTGGACTGTCAGCAGGGTATGTGACCTTGGGTCGCAGAGGCAAGGGTTGGGGTGGGGAAACAGGGAAGGAGCGAGTTGTACAAGGGTGCACTTGTGACCACTACCGCTCGGCTAGACACTCAGGATTGGGAAATAGAGGCAGACACTTCTCTCCACCAGTTCCTCTCTCCCATTGGTCAAGGCTCTACCCCCCTGGACCTTGAGCCTCATACATTTCCAGCTGGCACATATCTGGGTGCCTTGTGTGATGGAGGCATCCTGGGACAGGTGGTAAGAGGCATGGCCCCGGCCCGGGCCAGGTGCCACCAGGCCACACCTATTGTGAGACAGCCTGGAGCCCCTAGCAGAAAAAGCTCAGAAGATTGGACTTGACTCTGCAGGAGTTTTCAGATAGTCAGCTTCTGAGAAGACTGTTCTGAAGTCCTCCTCTTCAAACTGAGTGATGAAATTGCATTATCACCAGCGATGGTATCTTTAATTCCAGGAGTTGAGGAAGAGACAAACCTTGGTTGATGACCACAGGAGATAAAGAAGGGAAAGCTTAGTAATCTGGTGATGATAGCACATCCACAAGCCCTCCCCTAAATTGGCAAACAGAGAACCTCACTCCTCCACCAACTTCGGTTGGAAGCCTTAAGTGTGTAGTGTTTTACATGTGCCATGTTAGTGACCACAGGAGCCACTGAATGCTGATGGTGCAGAGGAGTGATTGACTGTCTCTGCACCGTGATGTCAAACGTTAAGATTTAGAGCACTCACTCTGAAGAATACAACTGCAGTTATAATTACACATTTTGGTTTGTTCTTATATCCTGGCAATTTTTTTTCTAGGGCTGTGATCATCCTATTGGGCCTTAGACGTGGCCAGGTATTGAGTCCTAGCTAACCCTGGACTGTTCATCATTTCCCTAAAATGTGTAATTGGTCGGTTTCTAATTTCATATTATTCTGATAATCTATCAGTATTTTAGTGACCGTATCGGGCACTGTGTGCTCTGTGTTTGGGCTGCTAAGAAGCTCATGGCCAAGTTTGTGTTCTTCTCTTTCAACGGTCATGGCCTTAGAGCATGCAATCAGAAATTCTGTCATGGTTTACTCTCACCCTTCTATTTTTATTTTCTTTTTGCTCTTCTTTACTCATCTGAGAACAGCAGATCTTTTCAACATACACTTCACGGAAGTTATGACAGCCGTAGTTACGAAATCCCTCTCCAGACCCCTGCACACCCGTCTGAGGTGACCGCCACCATTCCTACTGGTGATTTCTCCTGGTGCTTCTCTACTGCTTATATCATGGTGTATCGATTTCAGACATTTTTGATGGATTTCCTGTTCTTGTAGGTGAGGGTTTCGCTCCCTCACACTTCCTTCCCCTCCCTGCATCTTCTCAGTGGGGTTATTTTCCAGTTTCTGGTTGAGTCGATACTTAGCATTCGCGTTATTATGACAACAGTAACATTATTCACTGTGGAACCTCTGTGTTGTGTTCCTGGAATTGACAGCGAATTCTTCACGCCCCCCCCCCCCGCCCTCCCCTACCTGTTTAGGGATTTTTTAACACCTATCACCAATTTTCCAAAATCCTCTAATTTGATCCATCACTTATTGCCTAGAAATAATTTTTCAAAAGGCTCAAACCCCACAAATTCTACGTTCTTTCTCAAGACTGGTCTGCACTGACCGCTCTGGGGGGGAGGTGTGGGGAGGGTCCTGAACTTCCCTTTGCTGCTCTCCTGTGTTGAACCCCATTTCCAGGATGCTGGGAACCCCTCTTCCTTGCTTGCTCCATTTTGCAGAAGTATGAATGTCGTCTCTTCTCGAGAAGGGGAAAATGGGAGGCAAATGTTAAAGTCCTTACATGTCTAAAATTATCTATACTCTCCCTGCATACATGCTCCATACTTTGGCTCCAAATATATTTCCAGGTTGTGTCTTTCATCAGTGAGTGTTATTGAAGGTCTGATGCCAGGTCCATTTTGGTTCCTTTTTATTGCCCATTTTTTTTCTCCTTGAGAGCTCTCAATAGACTTGTCTATCCCTGCTGTTCTAGAAGTTCGTAAGAATGTGCTTTGGAGAGAGTCTGTTTCCATTTACTGAGCTGAGCACCTGGTGCCCCTTCATGTGCGAGAGTGGTGTACTTCTGAGAACTTCTGGATTGCTACTGCTGCTACTATGTGATAATACCCTTTCCAACCTATTTTCCCCTAGTCTATTCCAAAGTCCTTTGGTCAAATTTTGGACGCCATCCTACACACCACTCCCCTTCTTTCCTATGACCCAGACTCTGATTTTTCTCTTTTCTCTCCCATTCCACAGTGGCTAAGCGTGTGGTGTCTGATAAACCTGGGTCTTGGTTTTGACGATTACTATTGTTTGTTGATGATTCGTTTTTCTCCTCAGCTTCATCTTTCAAGCCTTTTGTTAACTTTTCTTATACAGTTTCTGATATCATGTTTTTTAATTTCCAAGAATGTTTACCAGTTTCTACCTACGTGCCCACCTATTGATCCCCCTCTCTCTCCTCCTTTTCTCTTCGCTGCAGAGATCTACACCCTTCTTTTGTTTCTCTGAGAATGTATATGTGTTTTTTTGTTTTTGTTTTTAGTTTTTTTATGCCTTCATCTTTCTCTCCTCTGAGTTCCTTTTCTTCTAGAGGTTATTCTAGACGCTTCCACAACCTCCACATAGATAGTTGTCCTCAAATGTCTGGCAATCCTTGGCATTCCATTTATATTTAATAGGACACACCACAGCTGATTGGAAGCACTGAGTGAGCGGGGCTTGTCCCCATGGTGGTCTTCGCCATAGGTGATAGGGTGCTGCTCTTTATGCTGGGGGACCCCTTGAACATCAGTACTTGTAGGTGTTTTTCCTCTTCCTTCCTCCCTTCCTTCCTTCTTTCCTTCCTCCCTTCCTTCCTTCTTTCTTTCTTTCTTTCTCTTTCTTTCTTTCTTTCTTCCCAAATCCAAGTTAGTTAACATATAGTGTAATAATTATTTCAGGAGTAAAATTTAGTGATTCATCACTTACATATAATTCCCAGTACTCAGCCCAACAAGTGCCCCCCTTAATGCCCCTCACCCCTGTAGCCCTTCTTCCCACCCAACACCCCGCCACCAACCCTCAGTTTGTTCTCTGTATTGAAGAGTCTCTTATGGTTTGCCTGCCTCTCTGTTTTTATCTTATTTTTGCTTCCCTTCTCCTATGTTCATCTGTTGTGTTTCTTAAATTCCACATATGAGTGAAATCATATGATATTTATCTTTGACTGACTTATTTCGCTTGACCTAATATAATCCAGTTCCATCCACATTGTTGCTGTATGTGTTTTTCTCTGGGGCCATCTGTTTCTGCAGAGAGGAACCTTCCGATCTCCTGCCTGGGGGACTATTGCCTGACTGCAGAGTGAATGAAGGTGGAGTGGGGGAAGGACGCTGACACTCTCAGTCTTTGGCACAAGGTCAATTTGGGAAAGCCTGGGCTGAGTGGCAGTATTGTAAAGCTCTTCCTCAAAGATGCGTGGTTTCAAGAGGCCCTGGTTTAATGAAATGACTCACTTCTGAGACTTTGGAGAGAGGCCATATTCTCACCTAAAGCAACTCAAGATTGGTCTGGTTGGTTTTTTGTTGTTGTTTTTGTTTTGTTTTGTTTTGTTTTGTTTATCAGACCTGAAAATTTCCTGAGTAAGACATGATTTAATTTCTGGAGTTCCCATAATGAATGAACACAAAGGTTTCTGGATGTCAGCTCACCCCTTGAGTTCTGATTATCATCCTTCTTCAAAAGGCTTTTACATTGGCCACACCCATTTTTTTCTGGCAGGTAACAATGCATGCTTAGTGTGCCCTCTACCTCATCAAGGTCAAAGGTCATATTTCACTTATAGCCCCTCCCACTACCATTCCAGGTGCATTTCTTATCTCATCTTGTAATCCTTGCTCTAGAGAGAAAAAGAGTGAAGTAGATTGGCCAGAACTCGCATGGCAGAGGGAATATAATGTTCCAGCCTCCCTCTAGGTTATTCCAATGAATCCCTGACCTTCCACACTCACTTAGCGTAGACCAGCATTGGGTCTACATCTGTCTTAGTCCAATCAGCAAACTCTTAGAACCTTTGCCATTGAATTCAATATTTCTGACGAACTTACATATCCACAAATTCAGCCCAAGCCAAAATTCTGTTCTGCCTAATTTATCAAGCACTCTCAAAATCCAAATCTAGATTTTTGATCATTACACAGTTATATCAAACAATTTCTATCATTTCTTCTGGAATTTTCCTCCCTGTTCTGATTCTGCATTTTATCTTCTGGCCCATGTGAAATTAAAATCCAACTGACTAGGTGCACAACCGCGAGGAGTGGGCCATGAGGCGAACTGTTAACTTTATCACATTAAGGAAAAATGGCTCCGTGCGGAGAGAGAGGTGCAGGAGGCCGCGGGCCAGAAGGCAATGGAAGATCAGGGTCCC
Source organism: Cryptoprocta ferox (assembly GCA_028646485.1). NCBI lineage: Eukaryota > Metazoa > Chordata > Mammalia > Carnivora > Eupleridae > Cryptoprocta > Cryptoprocta ferox. The sequence goes on along the minus strand of CM053574.1, from coordinate 14,573,186 downwards.
CGGGTTGCCTGCACCCTACCAGATATCCCCATTCCCACAGGTTCTCAGTCTGTCCCAGTTCATGCTCTAATATTCACACGTGCTTTTGGGCAAGTGTGTGCATTCAACTCATATTATAACTAAGACACCTGCCGATTTAGGCTCTGGTTTCCAACAGTCTTAACTTGGCATCTGTAAGTTATAGAGTTTTTTTTTTTTTTTTTCCCAACATGGTCACAGAAAGCTCTAAGTTTTACTCTAACTTGAAGATGAAAATTTCAGTGTTTGGCTCCACACCCCCCCCACCGAAGCCTTGATTTAAGTTGCTTGGTGCCTTCAGAAGCATCAGTCCTACCCTCTTGTTCTGCCAGGCTTTATCCTCTTTACACTGGTGAATAATAGCATCTTCCTGCCACCCACCATCCACTGCTGGCCAGGTTCTGTCATCAGGGGACGACGAAGTGCTTCGTCACCGGATCACCGGGGCTGCCACCTTCCCACTCCAGACGGAACACAAGGTGTGAGCCTCACCTCCATGGAAGTCTGAGGTCTGCACCCTGCTGTTTAGCACTCACCTCCACATCAGCTAATCTTGGTTTATAAACAACCCCAGCTTCAACTAACAACGACTGAGTGGGCGTGGTCTGGACAGCTCCTGGAAGGGGAGAAGAAAGGGCCACCTGAGCTCAGGAGGAGGCCATGCAGCCTGTCTCTAGGCCACGGCCATTATAGGATCAACACCTTACACCCATCTCCGCGTGTCTTCATTTGAGTTTTCAAATTTCAAGTGAGCCTAGCTCTTGTCAGACTAAGGTCATTAGCCTTTGGATCAAACTAGTAAAGGGGACCTGGGAGGGGCCTGGTGATGGTCTCTGGTGAGAATCATCTTCAGCCAGGCAACCCTCCCCACCCCTGCATTGTGTCTGGAGCAGTGTCACTCCCTGTTGCCGTCAGGACATGTTCAAACCTATGGCTTTAGGGTTCTTAATTCAGGTCTCAAAGTGTCCTTACTTCCAGACCCTTGACTTCTAATCTTCCCAATTTCTCTGTTCCACACCTACTGCTAGTCTCTGCTCCCCAAACACTCCGCCTCATCCCAAGGCTGCCCTGCTTAGCCCTTTTCCACAGCTCTCCTCAGAGGGATAGCCACCTGCCTTTAAGATCGGCCTCCTGCCTCCTTCTCCAGGAAGTCTTCCTGGAATGCTTACTTGACATCCTATTTTTTCTTTTTTTGCCAGCTTCTTCTCCTGCGCTATATGGGAAATGACTGACACACTCAAATTGGGCAATTTGAGGAGAGTTTAATAAAGGGGCCATTTACAAAGGTGAGAGCAGGGTCAAGAGAGACTGCAGCCCCCTGATGAGTAGCAGCCGGGTTTGTTAGCAGCCCTGAAAGGGCGAGGGGTGGGCGAAGCCAAGTGGAGAGGCCCACGGCAGTCGAGGTGCACCGGCCCCCAGTGTTGCCTCAGGAAGGGCTGGGGGAATAAACACTGATCTCGCTCTCCCCCTTTCTTCCAACCTCCTATAGGGGCTCCCCATGGGCTCAACCCCGAAAGCAAGAGAGAGTCCTGGCGGCATCCGTGCAGGGCAGCTTCTCAGGTGCAGGGCAGGGCAGAGAAGGGCACACAGTGGATCCGAGCGCATTGGCCAGGATGTCCTAGACCCTCTTTGATTAGATCAAGTGTCAACTTGTGGCCAGCAACCAAGGTTTGGTTTTATCTTTCCCTTCACAGCGCCCCCCCCGCATAGAGACCAGGACAATTGTAGATTCTCAGTAAGTGTGACCAGCTGGGGGTGACAGATGAACAGGCTTTCGATTGCACAACACAGGATGGGCTCTGTCCATTCTCACTTACTCTGGGTTCTCGTTCTGATTGTCAGGTTTCCGAGTATGGATGGGGTCACACACAGGGGCAGCGGGGGCGTCTGTATATTAAAAGCTCCCACGTGGGCCTTAGCAAGGCTGTCTGTTTCCACCCACCCGGCCCCCACCCCCCACCCCAAGCAGCTATGTTGAATCAAGGTGTGCCTCACCCAGGCCAGGCCCTACTATCTGGTTTTTCTCTGTTCTCTTTTATTCACACGTGTTTTCAGCCTACCCATTGCTTTGGGCTTGGGCGTGGCCCTCTGCAATAAGATCTGAATTTTGGTTTAGGACGAGGTAGTGGAATTTCATAGGCCTTGAGCTATAGAACCAGTTTACCAAAATCCTACATCGCCGAACTAGGAATTAGCCCAGAGGACAATAAATCCAACCTGTGTTTCCTATCTTCTATTGCTCCTTCTTGGGCACCCCGTTGCACAATTCCTAGGGATATAAACGGCATCCCCTAAAGTTCTGCAACACAGTAGGACAACAGCAGGTACAGGCATGCTACAGTCTCAAAACGTCACCTCCCACCAATGAATGACCACTGGGCTCTGGCGTGGGCGAGTGCCCTCTAGCGTCCATATTTCACATTGCGGCTGTGACCAAAGCTGGGGTTAGCAGGTAAAGCCCTGTTGGGGTCAATTTTCCAGGACCTCAAGCTAAGCCAGGAAAAGTCTTGTCCTGTCTGAAAATGGAGAGGCTTTCCTCAGTTCCAAAAGTCTAGATTGCAAGAGGCAGCTCTTCTGATGACATAGGACAGTAGCCAGCGGACTAGCTCCCCCTTAGCCAATCAGATCCTGTGCACAATGCCTCTTTAACCAGGGTGACTTACATCAAACTCCCAGCTGATGCCATTGACATCGTTCTTGCCAGGCTTGAGGTGAGAGACACGCGCCCACCTTCCATCCTTCCTTCCCACCCAGGGCAGGGGGCACCGGCAGCTTTCCACAAAGGACCCCTTTTCAAATACCTCCCTATTTTCATCAGTACAATCTCTTTGTTCCCAGTACAGATGAGGAGGTCTAAAGAGTCATAAAATCTGTTTTTACCGTTCCTGTGTAAGTTCTGCTTACAGTCTACTTTGGGATACAGAATCTGTGGGATCTTGCTGCTTCAGTAAGCTTCCGGGGTGCTGTCTTGGTGCCTACCATTAGCATTTCACGTTACAGATCAGCATTTGGTTGCTGCACTACCCCACCCGATTTTGTGTGTTTTGAACTCCTTCCAGGGTCAAGGTAGGACTAACCTGGGGATTTAAGCAGCTTATCTACAGACCTCACATCCCAAGTTCTCCCCCACAATCTGGTCTCCCTTGTTGTGACTATTATGCATATCAGAGCCCCAGATCCTGTGGGTGATGGATGGACCATCAGGGATCAAGAAACTTCTGTAAAGGACAAGAAGGTAAATTGTTTTAGGGTCTGTGGGCAATATGGTCTCTGCCACAATTATTCAACTCTGTCGGGTGCAAAAGGAGCCAGCTACAGACAGTTCATAAAAGAGCACAGCTGTGTCCCAGTGAAACTTTATTTGTAGCGGGGGCAGGGGGCCATTTTTGGCTCATGGGTCATAATTCACAGACCCCTAGAAGAGGTCAGTGGATGGAGAAGGATGACCGTAACTATACTGGGGGTTTACCTGGGCAGAAATGGAAGAAAACCGGAATGAAAGCCCGCAGCTACGAAGGACAGGAACCTGCTTTATTAAGAACCACACTTCAGAATTTTCATTCTGGAATTTGAAGAAACACTCAGAAACTCAAGCTGGGAAAGGATCATTTTTTAAAATGTTTTTATTTATTTTTGAGAGAGAGAGAGAAAGGGAGAGAGAGAGAGAGAGAGAGAGAGAGAGAGAGAGAGCAGGAGCTAGGGAGGAACAGAGATTTGGGAGGCACATAATCTGAAGCAGGCTCCAGGCTCTGAGGTGTCTGCATAAAGACCAACACAGAGCTTGAACCCGTGAACTGTGAGATCATGACCTGGGCTGAAGTTGGACTCTCAACCAACGGAGACACCCAGGTGCCTCCAAGGCATAGTTTTTAAACTAGCAGAATGTGGGGTGCCTGGGTGGCTCATTCAGTTAAGAATTGGACTCTTGGTTTCGGCTCAGGTCATGATCTCATGGGTTTTTGGGATCGAGCCCCATGTCAGGCACCGCGCTGAAATTGAGGAGCCTGCTTAGGATTCTTTCTTTCTCTGCCCCTCCTCTGCTCCTGCTTTTTCTCTCTCTCAAAATACATAAATAATCTTAAAAAAACCCCACACCTAGCAGAGTGTGATGCTCAACAGAGAGGAGGAGGAGCAGGGAGTCTACGCTGAGGTGGGTTCAAGGCCACCTGCCATTGTCTGGGTGACTCTTAGACTTGCCACAGTGGGCTCTCTGTGGAGCCCTTTTGTGCCTTTGTGCCTACAAACACATTGACCCACCTGCCTGGACACCACTCTCACATTCACCCTTGGCTTCACTGGAAAGTTGTTCACAAACATGTTCAAATATGCAGCCGATGCACTATCCCTCAAGCCTTAACTGAGTGTGCCCGGCTGGCTCCCAACACCCTGCATCTACATCGTGTTGCCTGTGAGCTTCCCCCAAAGCTGGAAAAAAGCCTCTCTGCCAGAGCCAGTCAGGCCGGAAGTTCTGGGGAATCACCATCCCCCACCCCCGCCCCGAGAACCCATCAGCCAATGGCTGGCAGGGGTGGAATGTAAATACCCGATTCCCCCCTCCGGTGGGATAGCTGAGTAGGAATTACCCTGTGGCCACCAGTCTTCCAGTGGTTTGGAACTCCAGTCCCCCCAGTGGAAGGTACTTCAGCATGAACCCTTTGCCAGCACCTCCCCCTTCCTGGCTTCCTTCCCCGTTTCCCACTGGAGTTTCCAGCACTTTCCAAATGAACTCTTTGCTCTCAGATCCTCGCTCAGGCACTGCTCTTGGGGGAACCCCACCTAAGCAGTGTGTGACTTTCCCCACACACTTCTCTTCACGTGTCCCTTCTACTTTCTGCTACAGGAGAAAGACCCACCGTGTTCCATCATCGCCATTGGATTCATATGAGTCTCTTCCCCTGAACGGTGAGTGAATTTCCTAGAAGTGGGTCTTACTCATCTTTACCGTCACTGGTATTTTCCCTGACCATTCACACAGGGTTCAAGAGGGGTGTTTGCGGGCTTCCGGAAGCCTGATGTGTAGGTAGAATCGATACAAAGAGACAAGTCAGTGCCACACTCCTGACCACATGTGGATGCTACTAGCCCGGCGTGACTATTTAAATTAAAATGGAATAAAAATTCAAACTTCAGGGACGCCTGGGTGTCTTAGTTGGTTAAGCATCCGACTTAGGTTCAAGTCATGATCTCAAAGTTTGTGAGTTTGAGCCCCGCATCAGGCTGTCTGCTGTCTGCAAGGAACCTGCTTCGGATCCTCTGTTCCCCTCTCTCTCTGCCCCTCCCCTGCCCTCTCTCTCTCTCTCTTTCTCTCTCAAAGAAATAAGACTTAAAAAAAATTAAGAATTCCGTTGCTCGGTCACAGTGGCCATATTTCAAGGGCTGCATGTGGCTAGTGGTGTCCTACTTGATAACGCAGGTTGAGAACATTGCTATCACTGTAGTTAGTTCTATTGGACAGTGTTGGGGCTGGGGGGACCCCGAGCCCCTGGTTTGGTTATGTGCAGTCCCGTGTAGGTCACAGGGCTCCTAAAAGCTTTCAGAGGTCTGGGAATGTGAACAAGCCCCTATACCCCACACATGTGCTTACCTAAGGACAGACACCACTTCACAAAGCAAGAGAAAACCAGTGATGTGTAGGTAAGTCTTCACATGATCACTCTTCATATACATTCTGGCTGAACCACAAAAGAGATGAAAGCTACTTCAAAGTTTCCAATGCCCTCAGGGCTGGTAGAATGGATACCACATCTGAAGAAAAGCCTTGGTTTTCTTCTTCTTCTTCTTCGTCGTCTTCTTCTTCTTTTAATATATATAATTCTAAAGTTTCTTTTATATTTTTCATTGGTAACGTGGTTCCACAGTCCAAAAGTCAAAAGGCACAAGTGGATTCAGAGAAAAGTCACGCTTCTGTTCTGTACTCACATCCTTTCCTAAAGATCCTCAAGGCTACCTCTGCTTTCTTTCCCGTCCTCTAAGAGATGGGCAGTGCACCTAAGCACAGCAAATGATCTTTGTGTCTCTCTTTATTTATTTATTTATTTATTTATTTATTTATTTATTTTTGAACATATGATACACCCTTTTTGGTCTTTGCTTTCTTGTTTTCCATCAGTTGTCTATCGCTTCCGGTGCTTTGACTCTTCTGTTATGCTGTCTCTTGGCCAAATTCCTCTCTGGGCTCTTCTGGCCCCTCTCTTACTAGCTATTGATCTCTCCTTGCCTCACACGTACCCTTGTCTTCTAACCCCCACCCCCACCATGGTTCTGGGGTCTCTACTCCATCCTGTGTTACTGGATTTATCTTCCTAATGCACCATGAGGATTGCTCTTCTCCCCTGCTCTAAACCCTTCAGTAGCTCCCATTGTCTTCCCAGCAAAGCCCAAGATGCTTTGCCTGAAATCTATGGCCCATTGCAACCTTCCCACCCCACCCTACAGTCCACGTGTGTTCGTGCCCTCCCCCCCACCTTTGTATTGGGCATTCTGTGGGGCTTCTGCTGTCTCCCCCAAATCCCCTCCCTTTCCAAATCCCGTCCTTTTTTCAAAGACCTGCTCAAAATCCACTTCCTCCATGAAATCCTCCTCCCTCAGATTCCAGCTAGAAATGGTCTCTCCCTCCCTGGCCCAGGCAGAGCCCTGGGTGTGTCCCTCTCTGTTCTGGAGTCATTTGTCTCTGTCTCACACCCCCTATCAGATGGAAGGGTTCACAGGGCAAGGATTGAGTTTGTCTCACACAGTTTTTGCATCCTTCACTTAACCTAAAGCAATGTTAGTGCATCCTGTCCAAATCACCTAAAGCACAGTTGTTGGGTGAACGGTGACCCTGGTGTTTAAAAGGACAATGTCTGCGCATTTCAGGGCTCTGAGAAGTTTCTATGAGCAGGGCCTTTATTCTCTATACCAAAAATATTAAATCACTCTTCTTCTGTTGAGTCGCTCATGGGAAATTTGGTCATTCAGTGTAAACAGGAAATCCATTCACTATTAAGAATACTCAGGGCGGGAGTGGAGGGGCACTTGACTGACTCAGTTGGTAGAGTCTGTGACTCGATCTCAGGGTTGTGAGTTCAAGTCTCACATTGGGTGTGGAGATTACTTAAAAATAAAATCTTTAAAAAAAAAAGAGGGAAGAGGGTTACCTGGGTGACTCAGTCAGATAAGTTTCTGACTTTTGGTTTTGGCTCAGGCCATGATCTCATGGTTTGTGAATCATGAGATTCACAAACGTGCTCTGTGCTGTCATGCTCTGTGCTGCCCGTGTGGAGTCTATGTTGGATTCTCTCTCTCTTAAAATAAATAAATAAACTTAAAAAAAAAAGAATACTCGGAACAAAGGTGACATGCTGTTATGCTGCATGGATACATATGGAGGGTACATATACATAAGCTAACAGAAAAGGAAAGAAAAGAAAAGAAAAGAAAGAAGAGAAAAAGAAAAGAAAAGCCTTTTCTTGCTTTTCTCATCAAGCAAGGAGAGAGCTAGCCACATTAAAAGTATTGTGACTGATTTATTGTATTTTGTGAAATATGTTTCATTTATGCAACAGCTGGCTAAAGTTAAGGTTTAAACTATAGACTGATTTACTTGTTTGTAGCTGCATATAGTGACTAGCTAACACTTGGGTACATTACACTGTATGTAACTCTTCTGAGAACCAAGGAAAGTTCTGCTTTCTGGCGTGGACAGCAAGTAAACTGACTCACCAGTGATCCCTGTTAATGCCCGGGGCACACAGGTCTGCCAACCCCGTTGTGTATACACTTTAATCTCTTTACGAGTATCAGCATTGAGCTGGAAGTTCAAAGGGCTGGCATTAAGGTCAACGTGATTGACTTAATGTGTTTCCTTCATCCATCCAGTGCGTCCACTTTAGGTAATTTTCCGCATCTGGCCTAAAAGACAAATGAGAGCTCCTGCTCCCCCGTTGATGGGGAGCCAGAGCTGGCTCTGTCTGACTTCTCACTGGGAAGGAACGGGATGTATTTGCTCAGGTTGGTGGCCACGTGCCTGCGGAAGAAGTGGCCAAGGTGCTCCCGGAACCTCTCCCCGACGAAAGCGTAGATGATGGGGTTGATGCAGCAGTGCGTGTAGGCGATCACCTCCGTCACCTGCATGGCCACATCCAGCTGTTTGCTCTGCTCACAACTGACGTCAAAGAAGATCGTTTGGAAAGCAGAGAGAAGGAGGACCAGGTTGTAGGGGGTCCAGAACATGAAGAAGACCACCATGATGACAAAAATGAGCCGGATTGCCTTGTACTTGGTTTTATTGGGGCATCTCAGCAGTGTCCTAATAATTCCCGAGTAGCAGACGACCATGATGAGCAGGGGCAAGGCCAGACCGAGGATGTTCATGCTCAGAGCATGGAAACGCTTCCAGTTATCTTCTTGGCCTCTTGGGTAAAAAGGCAAGCAGATGTACTGTTCTGCTTCATTTCGGGACTGATGGAAGACAAACTCAGGGAGGGCTGCTACCCCTGCCAGGACCCAGGTGAGGATGCTCATGATGATACCAAAAGTGACAGTCCGGGTTCGGAGGGCAAACACGGCATGGACGATGGCCAGGTACCGGTCTATGGTCAGCAGGATGATGAAGAAGATCTCACCATACAAGCCCATGTAATAAAGCCCGGAGAGGAGCTTACACATGAAGTGGCCAAACACCCACTCATTCCACCCACTGTAGTGAATCCAGAACAGCAGAGTGAATAAGAAGAGCAAGTCAGAAATGGCCAGATTGAGCAGGAAGATGTTGGTCATGATCCGGAGCCTCCTGTATTTTGTGAGGATCACGACCACCATCACATTGCCCAGCAGACCAACCACGAACACCAGGGAATACAGTGGGGGCAGGAAGCGGGCGCCCAGCTCCTTGACCTTGATTTTCTCACATGGCAGTGATAATTCATAGTCGAACAGTGTGGTCCTGACAGACTCATCCACTGTCACTATCTCAGTCCTGGCCATCAAAGCCTCCATTGTCCCTATGATAGAAAAACAACAACAATGATAAACCAAAGCAAAAACAAAAAACAAAAAGCAACCCCACAATTAAGTATGATCACCCGTGGTGAGACACACCCACTGATTTATCCATTTACCCACAAAACCAGCCTAGATGTTTAAAGGATCTTCAGCACGTATTTAAAAGTATGTCCAGGATGCTACGGGGGGAGGCGTCAGGCATGAAAGATATGAAGTTTTGAAAGTAAGCGCAATTCATGATGGGAAAAGAAACAGAAATGTTGTGGATGGGGATGAAGAAAGAGGATTGGTTTCTGCAGGCATTTGAAGGAGGAAATGCAAAACAGGATAAAGCAGGCTGGAGAGTGATAATAATAATATTATATTGATTATTATTGCTATATCTTTTCAGGCATTTTGAATTTTAGGTTTTATAGTTTATATGTGACTTTTGAAATCATCTGACCTGTTTCAAAACCAAATGGTTACAGTCATACTGACTGTTCTTATTACAAATAACTACCCCTCTCTGTGGCCCCTTATCAATGTGCTCTTCATCAGAGCTGATGGGGAAATTGAACCTTGAAGAAATTTGGTAATTTACCCCAAATCCTCTATCAAGTAAGTATAAATGTTCAGGCTACAACTTCAGGCTCATTGTCCAGTTTTCTCCTCACTGGATTCAAATGCAGTGATTTTTAAGTTTAACTTTTGTGACACCTGGGTGACTCAGTTGGCTGGGCATCCGACTTAGGCTCAGGTCATGATCTTACGGTTCGTGAGTTCGAGCTCCGCATCGGACTCTTTGCTGTCAGCCCAGATCCTCTGTTTCCTGTTTCCCTCTCTCTCTGCCTCTCCCCCATTCGTGCTCTGTCTGTCTCTCTCTCAAAAATAAACACTAAAGGGGCGCCTGGGTGGCTCAGTTGGTTGAGCGTCCGACTTTGGCTCAGGTCATGATCTCACGGTTTGTGGGTTTGAGCCCCGCATCGTGCTCTTGCTGACAGCTCAGAGCCTGGAGCCTCCTTCTGATTCTGTGTCTCCCCCTCTCTCTGCTCCTCCCATGCTTATGCTCTGTCTCTCTCTGTCCCTAAATAATAAATAAATGTTAAAAAAATTTTTAAAGAAAAAAATAAAATAAACATTAAAAAAAACAGTTTAACTTTTAAAGACTTCACCATTATAGTTATTATCAGCTATTATAATGATTACAGTTATAAGCAAGAAACAAAGACTGCTTCCCTCTTCCTGCTCCTAATAATGCTGAGATAATCCAGTCATAGCCAACAGCAGACCCCTTAGAGTCCCTGCTTCATAAAGGGGCTGAGCAGGAGGGATAGGCTAGCAGAATTTCTTAGCAGATTTGATATATTTAAGACTAGGATCCCTAAAGTCAATACCTGCTTTCCTTAAGATTCCAGACTTCACTGGAGAAGAAGGAAAAACAGACAAGGAAGGAGTTCCTGTTAATCTCTGCACTGTTTCCTCAGAAAAAGTCCTACTGACTTTCTTTCTCTGAGGAAGGGACAAGTGTAAGGACGTGAAGGTAGGTCAGTGGCATTTCTCGAGGTAAATCCCAGAAGGGCAGTAATTGGAAACAATGGCAAGGCCCTGTCTTTGCTTCTTAATAAAATACTGGGACCCCAAAAGTCAGCCCCCGTCAGGGTCCTGGGTAGTCAAAGCGACATTGGACATGGGCAGGAGGCATTCCTGGCCGTGCCTCTCACCAGCCTTTGAGCCTCATTTACTCATCCCCAAAATAAGGATCACAATACCACTTGAAGCTATGTTCAGGATCAAGTAAGATCAAAAAGGCTGTAAAATTGGTAGAAGCGGAACCAAAAGAAAGGCAATGAGAAGCTGTTTCATATGAAAATTAGGAGGAAAGTACAGTCTCTTAGGTAGAACTTAATCTATTCTCAGGGCCCCGTCCTAGTGTATCACACTGATACGTAACACATTCAGGCTTTTAGGTGAAAATGGACCTGAAAAACAGCTGATTGTATGATCTTTTCAGCATTCTTACTCCTAGTGGCATAATCCTCAACCGCTGAGAAAAAAAATACTGATTATTTGTCTGTTATGCATTTACAATCACAGAGAGCCTCTAAACTTGAATACCTAAAGCAAAAACAGGAACAAAGATTCTTGCTCCAGAGAGCAAACGTATTGTAGCCTCCACTTAATTATTTCTATTATCTTTCCTTTTCTCCAAGGCTGACCTAAAAACAAGTCAAATTAAAAAAAAAATTCACTAAGGTTTTGTTCAACCTGATGATCATGTCTTTCATTCATGTGTCCCTTTCGACATGACCACGATCAAATTGTAGAATCTTTTGGGTGTTCTGGAGTGCAAGGCACAGGGTTGACTTCAGGTTCTCCGGAGTCCGAAGCCATGACCTTGACGACTCGTTACATGGGGTCAGAAATACGAAATCGGAAATGTCTCTATAGTCCAGATCAAAATGAATAATTAGGTCTGAAATCATCAAGAGGTTTGAATTAGGCTTTTAAAAAATGTGTTTTTGGGGGCGCCTGGGTGGCTCAGTTGGTTGAGCATCAGATTCTTGATTTCCGCTCAGGTCATGATCCCAGGGTCGTGGGATCAAGCCGCATGTCGGGCTCAACGCTGGATGTGGAAGCTACTTAAGATTCTCTCTCTCAAGAATGAAATCTGGCCATTCGTAGCAAAGTGGATGGACCTCGAGGGTGTCATGCTAAGTGAAATAAGTCAGGCGGAGAAGGACAGATACCATATGTTTGCACTCATAGGTCTAACAGGAGAAACCCAGCAGAGGGGAAGGAGGAAAAAGAGATAGGGAGAGGGAGGGAGACAAAACACGAGAGACTCTTGAATACTGAAAACAAACTGAGGGGGGAAGGGGAAGGGGGAAAGGTAATGGGGGGTGATGGTCTTGGTGGAGGTCACTTGTGGGGAAGAGCACTGGGTGTTATATGGAAACCAACCTGACAATAAACTATAAAGTTTAAAACAACAACAACAACAACAAAAGATTCTCTCTCTCCCCTTCTCTCTCTGCCCCTCCCCTGCTTGTGCTCTCTTTATCTCTCAAAATAAATAAATAACCATTTTTAAAAGGTCTTTTTTGCATTTCTGGAAGACTAGCACAGTAACAGGAAACAGACAAACAGCGACAGTAAAGAAAAGCAAAAACACAAAAGTAAAAACCATCCCAGATTTCACCACTATTAGCATTTCTCTGTGCAGATATGCATGCATCGGTAGAAGTTTTACCCCAAACTGCATTCATACTACTTTAGCTCGTTCTCTGAAACTGCTCACAAGACAACTCAGCTATGCAATGCGAATAAAGTCCCTTCAGTCTCCAAAACGATTTGGACCTTACCAGCTTTCCACTGGGCAGCAGGAAAAAGGATTTGCAAATTGCAGTCCGGGGTGGTTTAAGCTGAGCCTGACCCATTCATTGGGAGGACGGCATTAGTGTTACTCATCCTGTTTAGGCTGCCAGCATATTAATTTTGGTTTCTCATCTTCTCTCATTGGTCCTTTCAAAGATGGCAGTGGAGATATGGGGGAGGGGCCTGCATGGGCAGATTGAAAGGAGGTGCCCTGGTCTCCTGTTGGTCCCAGTCACGTGGCTGGTGTCTGCTGAGGAAGGGCTACCTGGTCCTGACCCTGAACTTTCTGCTGGCACCTGCTGTTTTGTGGCTCATGGCCTCACAATCCACTCATCTCAATCATCCCTGGGCATGGTGACCTCTCCAGCCCTGGCGGGAATGAAGGACCCTCTATGTCACTGCCACATCATTAGGCTTCTAGTACCTTCTCTTGAACCGACAGGTAGCTGGCAGACACGCTGCTCCTTGACGCCATGTCCATGCCATGGACAAACTAAGGGACACTCAAGCGTACAGATGAAATTATTTTTCTCCCTGACCACCAGCTTAACTGTCCCGGCCACCCATGTGGGTAAGGAAGTGACTCTCAGAGAGACGTCTTCTTGGAGGGCCCCCTCCATAATTTATCAAACAGCCCTTCACATCCTCTAACTCTGGTCAAAGCCTGGATGGGGGAGATAAGAACCCCCAAGCATGACTGCTTTCTTCTGTGACCTTGGACTCTTTTCTCGCAATTCCTGGAGTTAGAAGGAGAGGAGCCCTCCCCGTACCCCCCCACACCTAGAATTAGAGACTCTTCTTTTGAAAATATATTGAAGTATGGAATGTCATTTAATTATCAAAAAAAAAAAAAAAAGTAGGGGCGCCTGGGTGCCTCAGTCAGTTAAGCATCTGACTTTGACTCAGGTCATAGTCTTACGGTTTGTGAGTTTGAGTCCCTCATCGGGCTCCGAACTCATGGTGCAGAGCCTGGTTAGGAGTTTCTCTCTCTCCCTCCCTCTCCCTCTGCCCGTCCCCCACTTGTGTGTGCTCTCTCTCTCTCAAAATAAATAAATAAACTTAAAAAAATTAGGAGCACCTGGGTGGCTCACAGTTGAGCTTCCGACTTCAGCCCAGGTCATGATCTTGCAGTTTGTGAATTCGAGCCCCACATCGGGCTCTCTGCTGTCAGCGCAGAGCCTGCTTTGGATCCTCTGTTCCCTTCTCATTCTGCCCCTCCCTCGCTTGCACTATCTCTCAAAAATAAATAAATATTTAAAAAAAAAAACCCTAAATGATATCACTCAATCAATGCTGGTGAGGTTGGGGCGAGCCCTGAACAATAATACGTTGTTGATGCAATGTAACTTGGTGCAATAAGTTTTGGAAATGTTATATGTAACCAGGAACCAACAAGATACACATGGCTTTGGGCCAGTGTTTCTACTTGGAGGAATTTACCCCAAGGGGAAGAAGTCTGCCAAACCAAAACGCAAGGTACAGATGTTCATTGTGGCTTCATTTTCAGAACAGAAAGAAACAGAGAAATGGAAACTGTTGAAAAGTTTGACACATGAAGGAGGCTTTGAACAAATTGTAGTCTACTGATGCAATGGATTATTATATAGTCACTAAAACTGGTTTTGGAGACCAGGTGGAATGACCAACAAATAGTCATGGGAAATGAAGAGAATATAAAGTGCGCGAAGTAAGACCACGACATCGTGAAACTATATGCATATAAAAAGCAATGAGCAAATAATGAAAATAGCTGTAGAAGGGGGAGGTGGACGGTAATTAAAAAAAAATTTTTAACGTTTATTTATTTTTGAGAGAGACAGAGTGCGAACAGGGGAAGGGCAGAGAGAGAGAGAGAGGGAGACACGGAATCCGAAGCAGGCTCCAGGCTCTGAGCTGTCAGCACAGAGCCCAACCAGGGCCTTGAACTCCCCTCAAGATCGTGACCTGAGCCGAAGTCAAATGCTTACCCAACTGAGCCCCAAGTACTTTTTAAATTTGAAAGATGTGGAATTTTTCTACGTTCCCTTATCAATTAAACTGTCGCTAACAGCAAGTGCCTTCTTTCAGCAGGGACAGCTGGAAGATTTGGCAAACACGTTTTCTCAAAGTAAGTGGGTTGAAAACGTGAGCAAATTACAAGATGAAGCGTTTACCCATCAGCACCTGAAACCACAAACTGAGATCTAAGAAAACGACGTGGAAGTCACACGAGGTAGAGCATTTGAATTTTGTTTTAAGGATCTTAATGTTTGGTTTTCCTCTTTGATCTTGGGAGGAGTTAACATACACCCATCAGACAGGGGGATGGGAGATTTTTCTTAGAAATTTCTCTTTAGGGGGCACCTGGGTGGCTCAGTCGGTTGAGCAACCCACTCTTGATTTGAGATCAGGTCATGATCTCACGGTTCGTGAGTTAGAGCCCTGCATCAGCCTCTCTACTATCAGCCAGGAGCCTGCTTCAGATCCTCTGTCTCTCTGTCTCTCTCTGTCTCTCTGTCTCTCTCTCTCTCTCTTTGCCCCTCCTCCACTTTCTCTCTCAAAAATAAATAAACATTTTTTAAAAAGTCAATGATAATCGAGCCTTCCTTAGGTCAAGCGTTTTACATATTTTGCTTGATCTCCCAACTTTGCAGGGTACGTTTTTACATCCCCATTTTATAGATGAGCAAACAGAGGCTTGGCAAAGCTCAGTCAGTTGACTGAGGTTATTCTGTGCACAGAAGAACCGGGACTTGATCCTGTGCCCTTTTGCTCTAAAACCCATGCTATTATTGCCTTGGGGTTCCATTTAGTGAGGACTTCCGCATCCCAGATGACACGAATGTTTGTACGTACCTTAGCGTCTTTGCGGCCCAGCATTTTATACATACAAATCTCTAATCTACTTTTAATTTAGTTTGATATGTGGCGTGAAGTGCACGTCTATTTTCCTTCTCTGTAAACAGGTGAATAACCACCCTCTCCTCCTCAGGCTTCAAACATCACCTTTGTCATATATTCTTTAATATTCCTGATTCCGCTTGCATACATTCCATCCCATTCCATTGATATCTTATTTTGGTGCCAGAAGCACTCTTTCACTTACATAGATTTATTAAGTTGTTTATGTAGACTGTCTGATTATGCAACTCTCCTTCGTTATCCATTTCCAAATGTGTCTTATCTGTTAGACACTTTTGTCCAATAAGATAAACTTTAGGATCATTTGGCCGACTACTTTTTTTTAATGTTTAATGTTTATTTATATCTGAGAGAAAGAGACAGAGCACAAGCGACAGAAGGGCAGAGAGAGTGGGAGACAGAATCAGAAGCAGACTCCAGGGTCGGAGCTGTCAGCACAGAGCCCGATGCGGGTCTCGAACTCACGACCCATGAGATCAAGACCTGAGCCGAAGTCGGATGCTTAACCGACTGAACCACCCAGCACCCTTTGGCCAATTACTTATGAAGATATAATTTTGAGTGGGGTTGTACTACATTCATAAATAAATTTAGGAAGGGCTGACCTTGCTTTACTTATTACAGTTCTTTTAGTTAGTGGTCTTGCACATTTCTTATTGTTTTTATCTATCTGATTTTGTTGTTTTTCTGAGGTTACTGTGAATGGGATTTTTTTTTCCCCGAATGAATTTTCTGATCAATCGTTGGTATGTAAGAAAGAAAATTACTTAAAAAAAACTGATCACCTTACTGATTTTTAAAATAATTTCCTTTAGGACTTTTAAGTAGATAATCATATTAGCTGTGAAACAGGGATGAGGGATGACTTTATAACCTCCTTGTTCATAGTCCTCATTTGTTTTTCCTACCTTGCTGCTTTGCCTAGAATTTCCACAGTGATGTTAAGTAACAGTGCTTCCTGATTTAATGAGACATGTTCCCCCAGCCTTTCAAAGGCTCCAAAGCACAGACTGGTTAACAGGCCCTTCATTGTCCTCTAAGATGGTCTAATGTTGATAAAAGCTCTTAAGAATTTTAGTAAGACTCTCCAAGAATGGATGACAATCTAAAAACTAAATCACTGGACATAAGCCTAAAAAAAATAAAAACAGGAGTCTTTTTCAGAATACTTGTGGTCTTTAGGGGGTAAGAAAATTAATATTTTAATTTATTAAAATTAATAAACCCCTGGGTGGCTCAGTCAGTTAAGCGTCCGACTTCGGCTCTGGTCATGATCTCACGGTTCTGTGGGATCGAGCCCTGCATGGATGGGGCTCTGTACTGACAACTTCGGAGGCTGCTTCGGATTCTGTGTCTCCTTCTGTCTCTGCTCCTTTCCCCCATGTGCTCTGTCTCTCTCTCCCTCAAAAATAAATAAACATTAAAAAAAAATTAAAGAAAATTAACATTTTTTGAGTTGCACCTGTTTGATGTTCTTCTCTAGGTATTTTCTATGACTTATTTACCATGACAGCAGTAGGAGGTAGATATTTTTATTGTTCTTATTTTATGGCTTCAGAAAAATCTGAGCTCAGAGCACCTCCATAACTTATGATCGCACAGAGAGCAACTGGCTAAGATGGGACTTGACCCCAGGTGTTCCTGACTCAAAGAAACCTAGGCTCTCTATAGCCTCACCTGCCCGTCAGCATCTGCCCACTGGATGGGGACCTTTGGTGTGACGGTGGACATCTTTCTCCGTTTCCGCATCACCTCCTCGCTGTGGGTATCTCCTGTATGTGGGAGTCATAAGCCCCCAAAGTCTTAGTGCTGCAGCCTGTAGACAGTAGCATGGACTACGCCTGTGGTCTGTCTATGGCAGCCAAAGCCAGAGATACCCTGAGCTAATCGTTTACAATGTTTCTTGGACTTATCCGAATGCTTTTTTATTTTTAAGATTTATTTAGTTTTGAGAGAGACAGTGCAAGCAGGGAAGGCGCAGAGAGAGGGGGAGCAGACGGTCCGAAGCAGGCTCTGTGAGGACAGCACAGAGCTGGACGTGGGGCTCGAACTCACAAGCTGTGAGATCATGACCTGAGCCCAAGTCAAGACGCTCAACCCACTGAGCCACCAGGTGCCCCTCAGATTATCTTTCACAAAGATGACAGGTTGGTGATAGAGAGATAGATAGGTAGATAATGGATTAATTCCTGACAAATTATGGACAACCAGGAATCAGGGAGAGTTCTACTGGGCACTTAGAACTCTCTGCCCACCTTGGGGACGCCAAGAAATGATCACGTCCCATAATCTGCAGACAACTTCCATTAATTTAATCTAAATTACATGAAAAACGTTGTTGTTTTTCTTTACAAGAGTGACATTTTTATTTCAAATTTCATGTTACAATTGAGTAGGTAATAGACACAATCATATGGTTCGAAACCTAATACTGGGAGAAGATACACAATAAATACACCCTACCGCATATCTCCGTATGTCTCTTCCGCCTCAAGAACAGTGAAGGGTCTAAGATCTTACCCTACCTGCAAGCCAACAAGAAAGCCTGCCACTTTCTCGTGGACACCAGCAGAAGGCATGTGCCAGTTAGATAAAGGGCAAAGGATTTATTACTCATGGCGCAGCAGACATGTGAGCTTGGTGATGGTGTTGGTCCTCCCTGCCTCCGAGTTGCATAGGGGACATGTGGAGCGGCCCAGAAGCCCGCTGCACACACAGCAGGTCTACCTCACAGGTAAGGGATCTGAATTCAGGAACCTCCAATCGTTCATCCTGGGCTGATGATAAACCTGCCCAGTCTTTGCCCAGGAGGGAAACAGTATTTCAATTTCACCGGAGAGCAAACGAAATTCTTTGTCTGCCTCGGAGAGAGACGCTCTCTCTATCCTCTGAGGCCATTTCTACAAAACGTCCTCGAAAAGGTAATCTGCAACAAACATTGCCGGGCCTCGGCTCAGAAGACGCGCCGGAAATTGCCCCCAACACCCCCACTCAACCATGTGGGTAACTGCTCTTCTGAGTTTCCTGAGAATCTTCCCAGGGCTGCCATATGCAAGTGTAAGCAAATACATATTTTCTAATCTTACCTGTTGGCTGCCTAAAAGCAGAACACTACATTCATCTCACACACCTTGCGTTTTTCACTTAACAATGGAAGTTTTTCTTTCCTACCGCTGCAGAGAATCCACTGTGTGGCTGTACCCGTTAGTTAGCCAGTCTCCTATAAGCAGATACGCTTTGCTATTTCAAACAATGCTGCTGTTGATGAGCTTGCGCAGGAAGGTTTTTTTTTTTTTTAACCCCAGCACATGTTAACTTTATGGTCAACTAGAATTACAGGTTAGCACGTGATGGGATTTTAAAGTCTGAGACTACGTCCAGAGCGCTGTGCTAGGTCCCAGGCGAGACGCTGAATGTGAACATTGCCCAACTGAGATGCAGCGGAGAAGAAACCCTACCTGGTAAAGATGAGTTGAAGGAGCCAGAGGTATCCATCCACCTAGGAGAAAACATACTTTGGGTAGGAAAGAGAGCAAGATACTGGTGTGTAGATGAGAATCCGAATGTGATTCACAGTGGTGCCCTCCAGACCCCACAGGAAGTCGTTCCGAGAGGCAAATTCAAATACCACATAAGAAAGAGCTTGAGGGGCGCCTCGGTGGCTCAGTGGGTAAAGCGTCCAACTTCGGCTCAGGTCATGATCTCACGGTCCATGAGTTCCAGCCCTGCTTCAGGCTCTGTGCTGACAGCTCAGGGCCTGGAGCTGGCTTCGGATTCTGTGTCTCCGTCTCTCTCTGTCCTCCTCTGCTCACTCTCTCTCTCTCTCTCAAAAAATAAACATCAACAAATTAAAAAAAAAAAAAAAAGAAAGAGCTTGACTGGGATTATCCAAAATGAAATGTGAGGTGCTGAGCAAACTGTAACTCAAGGTATCCAAGCAGAGGGTGGGTAGCTACCTGGCAGGGACATTGTGGGAGGGGATTTCCACAGTGAGAAGTTTCATTACCGCAAATGTTCTCAGCCCTGGCTTCTCATGGGAAACGTTGGGGAGCTTTTGCTATCCCAATGCCAGGCTGTACCCCTGAATAGTTAAATCAGAATCTCTGGAGGTAGGACCCAGGCCACAGTGATTCCTTTTTTTTTTTTTCAAGTAAGCTTCACGCTCAGTGTGGAGCCCAAAGCAGAGCTTGAACGAGGACCCTGAGATCAAGACCTGAGCTGAGATCATGAGTCAGACGAGAACTGACTGAGCTCCCCAGATGCCCCCAGGACACCTTGATTCTTAAAGCTCCCCTACCCTTGGATCAGGTGACGTGAAATCTCTCCTAAATTTTATGAATCTCTTTTCTGTCTCTGCATTACATACCCTCCAACCTCCTCAACCGTTCACTTTTCTTTTTTTTTTTTTTAAACAGAGAACCTGGGATAGTCAGAAAAAATAATTATCTGGTACAGCGCTACCTAACAGAACTTTTCTGCAACGATGGAAATGTTCTGTGTCTTTGTTGTCCAATGAGGCACCACTCACCAAATGGCTGTTGAGCACTGAAAATGTGGCTGAACTTTTCATTGTATTTAACCTTAGTGAATTTACAGTGAAGTAGCCACATGTGGCAAGTCGTCACCATAGTGGACAGCGCAGAACTAGTGACGGGTCACTGTGCCCGTATAATGCCTGACGAGTAACAGCTGCTTAATGAACACTCCTGGACTGAAGCGAATAATTTTCGCTCTGCTTTTCACTGTTCAGACTCCACATTTGAAACAGTAAAATAGTATGTTCTGTCCCAGGTACTCCACATTAAGAGGGTTAATATCAATCTGGGGCCCAGGACAGGCTAGGATGATAAAGATCCAGAAACATCGGCCGTAGATGACAGAACTCAGAATGTTTTGTATGAAAAATATAAGTCTTCAAATTCTCAGACTAATTTCAGGTCCTTTTTTTTCCCCCAGTATTTGTATGTCTTTGGTCTGGACCCAGGTTTTCGAATCTTTTTTTTTTTAAGATTTTTTAAAATGTTTATTTATTTATTTTGAGAGAAAGGGAGAGAATCCCAAGTGGGCATGTGGATTTGAACTCACAAACCGTGAGATCATGACCTGAGCCGTAACCAAGAGTTAGAAGCTCAACTGACTTTAGCCACCCAGGCGCTCCTCTAATCTTTTTCATGAAAGGTTTGGATTAGGCAATGTTTTAGGTCCCTTTGAGATGAAGGAGTCTCTTTGAGATAGACTGATGTGATAGCTTTTCCTGCGGAAGAGGGACTAGACTCCCAGAGCACAGAAACTTGATGGCGTTGGACGAGACTACATTCAGTGCCACAGGGGAAGGGCTTGGTGGGAACTAAGCTGCCTGGTGAGCCGGGAAGCTCCTTCCCTGGAAATATGCAAGAACATCTCGACACTTCATTTGAGGGCACCGCATGGACTTCCACATCTGCTGATCATTATCATTAGTTACTAGAGCAAAGGCTACACTCCATGCCGGGAGTGTGGTCAGTTCATTTTAAGTGACTTGGTTTTATCCACCTGCCAAGTGATTTTGGATATTTTTACCAACGTCCTTGCCCAAAGATTAGATTTCCTCTTTTTATTCCAACACGGGGTGTTGCAAGTGGGGTTGAATTGTCATTGTATTGCAGGCCGATCTGTTATTTCGTTGAAAGAGATGATTGTGAGGAATACGTTTTCATAGGGAAGGCATGACTGTGTAGTCAAAATAGCATGGTTGGGGGTGTTCCACATGACTGGCTTCCCGGTTGCTAGAACTTCTACCTCCACCTGTAAAACGGGGAAAGAACCGGTGCCCCAGATCTCTTTCCTATGTACCATGTCACACTTTTATATCATTTCTGCATTCTGATTTTTTTAAATGTTTATTCAATTTTGAGAGACAGTGAGAGACAGAGCACAAGTGGGGAAGGGGCAGAGAGAAAGGGAGATACAGACTCCAAAGGAGGCTCCAGGCTCTGAGCTGTCCACACAGAGCCAGATGTGGGGCTCGAACCCACAAACCGCGAAATTGTGACCTGAGCTCAAGTCGGATGCTCAACTGCCTGAGCCACCCAGGCGCCCCTCTGTTCTTTAAATTTTATGTCTT
This sequence comes from Cryptoprocta ferox, assembly GCA_028646485.1. Classification (NCBI taxonomy): domain Eukaryota; kingdom Metazoa; phylum Chordata; class Mammalia; order Carnivora; family Eupleridae; genus Cryptoprocta; species Cryptoprocta ferox. The sequence continues at coordinate 14,551,825 of CM053574.1, read as the reverse complement.
GCACCTTGTTCCATGTGGTTAGTAATTATTTGAAAATATAATTTGTAGGGGCACCTGGGTGGCTTAGTCGGTTAAGCATCCGACTTCAGCTCAGGTCATGATCTCGTGGTTCGTAAGTTCGAGCCCCCCATCGGGCTCTCTGCCCTCAGCGTGGAGCCCACGTCAGATCCTCTGTCTCCCTCTCTCTCTCTCTGCCCCCACCCACTTGCGCTGTCTCTCTCTCAAAAATAAATAAACATTAAAATTTTTTTTAAAATAAAGGAAATATAACTTGAAAATTTTCCAACATATTGTGTAGACATTCATGGCTATTTAATCATTGTCTTATGGGTGTGCGATTAAGTTGTTCAAGATTTACACTTCTATAAGTAATACTGTAATAAACATCACTGTCTATTTTAAAAGTATTTCCTTAAAGTAGATTTCCCAAAGCACAAGTTCAGCCTATTTTCTAAGTCTCTTGATGTGTATTGTCAAATTGGTCCCAGAGAGTGCGTAGCGATGTGTATATTCTGGGCACTAGCAGGTGATGATGCCAGTCTCAGCAAGCATCCATCAACACCAAGGAGACAGAAAAAAAATATTGGCCAACTATATGGGCAAAAGAGATGTCATTATTGTGTAACTAATATTTATTTAATTACTGAGCATTTTTTAAAACTGTAATTGGTAGTCATCCATATTTCCTTTTCTGTGAATTATCTGGTGATGCCCTTGACCCATTTTATGGGTACCTCTGCTTTTTTCTTGTTGAGTCACACAATTTTTCCCCCAAGAGAAAGAACTCAGCCTGCATGGTTCAATATAGTCATCACCACCTTCTGAAAAGAGCTACCAATACCCCCATCACTTCCATGTACCCCAAGTCCCCATACTCCCACCTCCCTCCCTCTTAACAATGGCCAAACAACTGTCAACTTCCACACCCGTCGATCCAATGTTTCCCAAAAGATTAGGAGGGATTTCTATCCCTATCCTCTAGTACAGGTCTAGGAAAAACAGTCAACCTTATAGATCCAGACACAAAGCCCAAATCAGTTGATTAACTGGTTCATCACGATATCCTGACTTAGAGTGGATTTTCAGTGAACACTTAAAATATATATGTCTATATACAACTGTATTACATAAACGTATGTACACATATATGTAAGTTCTGTTTTCACTGACTGTTTCTTACGAGTCAATATCAGCAAACGCAAAATGGCTAATTTGGAATGGTCATGTCCTCAGCAGTTGAGAGTTTATGAAAGCACAGAGAACACACCATGGACCCAGCCATGGGCATGTTGACTGATGAGGTATAAAAGGCCAAGTTTGGATGACTGGGAGAGGCAAGCCGATCACAGTATGGGTGGGAGAAAGAGAAGGAAAATGGGAGAAAGCAAGAAGAAAATGGACGTACGTCACAATAAACTCTCCTACTTTGACCCCATACTACCTACTAAATGGCAGTGGAGTCCTCTCCTCTGCCTCCTCCATCCAAGAGCACCCTTGAGAAGCACTGTTTCCACTGCCTGAACCCCTCTCTCCATCTCCTTGTTCCTAGAAACCTGACGGTCTACCTGGAAATCACTTCTAAGCAAACGACTTCTATTGCAATTTAGTAAGTTCTTGCCCGGATGAGAACAGAAAGAAAACAATGGTACCTGCTACGTTAGCAAAGTCCTTTATGCATCCAGGGACAGCTTAGGTCTCACCCCTCACGAAATGGAGATGCCATCTGATCAGAGGCATTATAAGGTAGGAAACGATACAGGTTCCTCTTTTAAATAGGCTCGCCACTCAAGTTTTGCAAGTTTTCAGAAAGATAGCAAGTTCAGTACAGTTCTTCTTTTCTATACTGAAATTACATACTGAACACTCAGTTGAGTAATCTTTGAGATGAACGCTGCTGATGGTCAGCAGCTATTTCAGGGGTTCTGCATTCTCTTGGCATTGTTCTCTCTTTCTCTCTCTCTTTTGTATTTTTTTCGGGTGGGGGAGACAATTCCTGAATAAGCATTGCTCTGACCCAGAGAGACGCAGGGGAAAAGTAAAATCGAGTGACAGATGGTAACTACGCTTATCGTGGTGAGCATTACATAATGTATGGAATTGTCGAATCACTAGGCTGCGCGCCCGAAACCCATATAATATTGTATGTCAATTATACTTCAATACCAAAGAGAGTTTTTTAATGAAATCAGAATTTTCCCGTGAAGGGAAACTGAGGACTGCGGGATAGCCTAATTACCCTCCAGGGCCCTAGAGGAGACTTTGATGAGTCAAGGTGGAGCACAGGGGTAGACGTCCCAAGAAGACCCGAGAAGTGCCTTTCAGCGGTGGCACCCACAGCCCCATAACCTGCATCATCAGATCGTGCTGGACCTCCGCCTTCTCACCTGTCAATCATCAGGTTGCCATGGAATCGACTAAGATAAATACGGAAGAAAGGCTCTGTAGGATATGCGGGGCTAAGCGAGCATAATCTGTGGGTAGGCTACCTCCGTGACCTGTGTGCCTGCTCTCTGTGCCGGGGCACCTGTCGCGATGCTGGACGCAGAGCAGTTGTCACCCGACATTTGCGGGAAGAGGTCTAACCATAGAGGCGTGACCTTTGATAAACTGGCTATGGTGGGCGACGTCAATGAAGTTCACCGAGTGTCTATCAAACACCTGCTAGGTACGCAGGACCGTGCTATGTGCTGCCAATGGTAAAGAAAAGGTAGAGGAATAAAGAAAGGAGCCTGCGGGGAAGGCTCACAGGCATCCGAGGCTCGAGTCTGCGGGAACTTGATAGCCAGCCTTCAGTGCCAGGTGGGTCAGCAGGAGCCTTACCAGACAAGAGTTAGAGAAACTGGAAGCTTCTGATCAGAAGAAAAAGATAGGAAGTCGTGCTCCGTTATAATAGAGTCAGCCTTTCCCTCGGGCTCTGTGAGGGGCCCTGGGCAGGGGGAGAGGCTGCCATGAGGCAGATTTCTGCCCCAGAGAACAAAAAGTCTCTGCAACCTGTCCCACAAGGGGGAGCGTCCTGGGAGCCCCCGATGGAGCTGGGGATGCATAGCCTGAGTGGCCTTCGTACTCACCCCTGCGAGGGCAGCTCCCAGGGACCAGGGGCCAGCCCCCTCCTCTCCTTGCTGCTGCCTCCCCAGGCCTGCACACCGGTAGCGCTGGGTGAGTACATATTGAATTAGTGAAAGAATGAAGGGAGTTCCCCATTTTTGTGAGACAAATTTTATTTGAGGATAAAGAAAACTCTCTCCATAGGTGCCAGATTAGAAAATCCCAGAGGCCTTGCCCGACTCTGAGGCTTCCGACTGCATTTCTGGGGACCCTCTTTCTGCCCCAAATCGCCCATGCAAGCCCCGCGGGGGATTCACTGGTCCGGACACGCCCCGAGCAGTCTCACTCTGCTGGGCTGCGCCCCATCTGCAGTGAAGGCCCAGCTGCCCCATGAGAACATCCCCTTCCGCTTAGAAAGACTGGACTCCCAGGTCCAGGCAGTTGGAAGGGTGCTTGGCTTCCTCATCTGCAAACGGAGGTGAGAACGACACCTACATCGACGGGAGGGCCAGGCAACGTGGCCCATGAAACCCGTCCGCTTGTGGGAAGGGCCCAACCAGTGCCCACCACGATGACGGTGTCTTAATGTAGCAAGTGCTTGGGCCTCCCTGCCCCTCCTCTAAACTTGCGTGGCATTGATGGCCGACCTCAGTATTCTGGTGCTCGGCATCATCGGAAGAAAAATAAGCAGTCCTGCCCTCCCCACCTGTCCCCTTTGCTCTCTGGTTCAGAGCCAGTTAAGAAATTAAAGGGCCAGGGGCGCCTGGTTGGCTCAGTCAGTTAAGCATCCGCCTTCGGCTCAGGTCATGATCTCACGGTTCGTGGGTTCGAGCCCCGCGTCGGGCTCTGTGCTGACAGCTAGCTCAGAGCCTGGAGCCTGCTTCAGATTCTGTGTCTCCCTCTCTCACTGACCCTCCCCTGCTCGTGCTCTCTCTCTCTGTCTCTCAAAAATAAATTTAAAAAATTAAAAAAATTTTTTAAAAAAGAAATTAAAGGGCCACACATGACCCTGTTCACTAAACTGGAGAACTGGATGCTTTATCTACAGAGGCAAATGCAACACCAAGGGCCGGGGCAGCTCTCTTTCCGGGGAAAGAGGACAGAGCTAAGCCAAGCCTTCCCCACTATTCTTTCCAAACTTCCCAAGTGCACAAGTCACTGCACCTCCAGCAGTGGGGAGAATGGAAGCCGGGTGTAGACACTGAGTGTCCTTCATGAGAAGGAGGGTGGCTGGTGGGGCAGGGGCTGGGCCTTCCATCCAGTAAGTGGCCACCCTCCCCTGAGCTCAGTCTTCACCCTTCACTGTGGACTTAGAATTCTCCCGGAGTGATTTAAGCAACCAAACAACTTCATTACCTTGTGGAACGAGCCAGCTGTTGGCAATGGTGGTAGAGGGAAGTCAACACAGAGAGGTCTAAAAAGGTGATGGTTCTGGGGCAGAAAACAGCAGTTTGTGGTACATTGGCGGGGAATATGGAATTCGGCAGAGGCTTGGATCTTCCCGGGAGGGACCCCACAGCGTGCGCCGTGTGTAAGCCATGAACCATGGGAGCCCTTCCTGGGTGCTTGGGTCAAGGCAACGTTTTCCTGTCGATTGAGAGATTAGGCTTTAGAGAAAGTTACAACGGAGGCTACTTTATGTGAGGATAAACACAACCACCTATGATTCTTTTATTTTTAATTTTTTTAATGTTTATTTATTTTTGAAAGAGAGAGAGAGACAGAGCATGAGCAGAGGAGGGACAGAGAGAGAGAGGGAGACACAGAATCCGAAGCAGGCTCCAGGCTCTGAGCTGTCAGCACAGAGCCTGACTCGGGGCTCAAGCCCATGAACCACGAGATCATGACCTGAGCCGCAAGTCGGATGCTTAACCGACTGAGCCCCCCAGGCGCCCCCCCAATCCTATTTTTAATGTAGAAAAAAAATGTGTTCTTTCAAATAACACCTGTTAACCTTTCTCAAGATCAGGATTCCTTAGAACTCTGGGAGATGCCAGTCTGATGACTGCAGTTACAAACTGCTTTCTGGCCCATTCTATCATGTTGACGGGGGTCTTCCCAGCAGCCCGCGAGGTCAACAGGGATGCTCACATCGTAGATGAGAAAATGGAGAGTCAACAAGGGACTTGGAAAAAGCCACAGAGAGGGTGAAGGGCAGAGTTGGGCTCTACCCCCAACTGTAGACTATCTGCTGAATCCTCTTTTCTCCTGCCCTAGCACACCAGCTGAGGGACCCGTGCCAAGCCTCAGCTGATGACGAGGACGCCCTTGTGACCAAATGTACAGGCAGAGCCCAAAGAGGGTTCTCTGAGGTCCGAAGGGGCTTGTTCAGGCTTGGCTCTTCCCAGGAGGGGCAGGAGATTTGGGGTGCTTCTTCCAGGCTCCTCGAGGCACTAAGCTCACAGGAAAACCTGACCTCCAACACCAATAGCCTGTGATCTACCAGATTCTCAATGTCACATACACAAATGAAGAAACATCTCAGAGGAAAAAACAACAGCAACAAACCAAACCAAACAGAAGGCAGCTTAGGGGCATCAGCAGGAGAAGCAAACACAGAAACTTCAGAAGCTACGGGGCGGCGGGGGGGGGGGGGCGGGGGTGGTGAGCAGAATGTTCTTGTAGGAGAGCTCGGATCAGCCTCAGCCTTGAGCATGTGAAAGGAAGTGATTGCAGAACAGTAGAGCGTCTGAGCTTCTTTGAATTTCACCCATCTTCCGGTCACCAGCTCCAGGGCACCAGGTCTCAGGGCCCAGCTGGGGCACAGAGACTGAGCTGCGACCACGCACCGCCTCTCACCCGCATTTTCCCAAGGGGTTGATGGAAGGGCCTCTGTAGCTGGCACGGCCTGCCTCCGGCTTGCCGGGGGTCTGGGGGTATTTCTGGGTTCCCTCTGTCCACCGCACACTGCCCTTCTGTGAAGCTCAAAAGCCTACAGAAACAGTGGGGCGCCTGGGTGGCTCCGTCGGTTAAGCGTCTGACTTCGGCTCAGGTCATGATCTCGCAGTTTACAGGTTCGAGCCCCGCATCAGGCTCTGTACGGTCAGCCGGAGCTCAGAGCCTGCTTCGGATTCTGTGTCTCCCTCCCTCTCTGCCCTTCCCCTGCTCGTGCTCTGTCTCTCTCTCTCTCAAAAAATAAACATTAAAAACAAAATAAAACAAAAGGCCTACAGAAACAAGCCTTCAGGAACGAAACCTTCCCCTCATAGACGGGTGACAAGAAAGACGGGCATAAGCACACGGAAGCTGTCCCTTGGGGAGGCAGTGGACCTCTCACGATGTGAAGAAAACAGAAAAGCAGAGTCTAGCCTCAGCTTTGGCCGCCCACGCAAGTCCAGAATTAAACCAAAGAGGGAGCAAGCCTCCCGTGTGGTGGCCGTGACCGTGACCCTCTCACATGCCTCCAGCTGCAGGTTGGGACTGATCAAGGGGCTCTGAAACCAACGCTGTGCTTGCCCCGAGGCCGCACTTCCCAGGGCCCCCCTCTACCCCTGCCCCAGGGCAGCAGGGGTGCTGGGGCAGGCCTGTTCCTGGGACACATTCCTCCTGCGCTGGCCGGCTTTAGCCAGGTCTCCCCAGTGCTGTGCCAAACCTCCCTCTGTGTGTGTGATGGCTTCCGCCATCTTCCCAGCCTCTCAAAGGGCCTGACGGCTCTCCCAGCGCCTCCGGGCCCTCGCCCATTTCCCAGCCCGGGGCCTCCCCTGACAAACCCTATAGTAGGTGCTCTCAAACCTACTCCGGGTCTGCTCTGCAGGGGTCTGGACCAGCACTGCCTGCGTGGCATTCAGATTGGCCTGAGAACAGGCTGGGGCCCCTCCAGGCCACTCCTGTGGGGGTGCGGCTGTCCCTGGCGTCCATCTCGCCATCTGTGTGCTTCATTTTGCTCGTTTTCAGTCTTTAATGGAAACACCAAAAACCGAGTGTGAAAACTAGTAAATAAATAGGACGGTGAAGAAAAAAGTGTGCAATGATTTAGAAATGAGGCAGAAAATACATTTTTTTCTTCCGGGGTATGGGAAGTACCTCTTCATTGAGCGCAAATACCACACACCTCTGTGTACACAGAGCAAACTTACATGATGTCGGTGGAGTAGAGTGAGTGAAATCCTTCCTTCCATGTTACTTTGCACGCTGAGATGGGCGCTTGGAAATTTAAGAGGGGGGGAACAGGGGGAGGGCAGAGGGAGAGGCAGGGAGAAAATAGACAAAACAGACAAAAGGGGCGCCTGGGTGGCTCAGATGGTTAAGCATCTGACTTCCACTCAGGTCAGGATCTCACGGTTCGTGGGTTCGAGCCCCGTGTTGGGCTCTGTGCTGACAGCTGGGAGCCTGGAGCCTGCTTTGGATTCTGTGTCTTCCTCTCCCTCTGCCCCTCCCCCACTAGCGCGCGGGGGCGCGCGCGCGCGCGCTCTCTCTCTCTCTCTCTCTCAAGAATAAATAAACATATAAAAAATAATAGACAAGAGAAACAGGAGCTAGAAGGGATGGCAGATAACAGATCTTTAAACTCATTTCTTCTTCCTCCAAATAGTAACCAAAAATGTTTCTCCCCTTCGAGAAAATCTCACTTCTGCTTTGTTCACAACTCAGGAGTATGGTATTTGGGAGGCTTCTATGACCCCCAGTGGCGGGGAGGACCCCAGAAGTGTGACATCAGGGTGGACAGGCCTGAGGATTCCTTGTCTCAGAGCAAGATTAATCTGCATACCTTTTGTCTATTGTTTTTAAGTTTATTTATTTTGAGAGAGAGAGAGAGAGAGAGAGAGAGAGAGGGAGCAGGAGGGGCAGAGAGAGAGAACCCCTAGCAGACTCCGCACTGTCAGCGCAGAACCCGATGTGGGGTTCAAACTCACAAACTGCGAGATCATGACCTGAGCCGAAGTCGGAGCCGAAGTCGGATGCTTAACGACTGAGCCCCCCAGGCGCCCCTGGATACTTTTTAAACGTGTCAACCCTCCGACTCGCACAGCGTGAATCCTGAATGAATTACAAAATGTGTCTAAGTCTCTGTTGTGGAAAAGATCAAAGAGCCAATGTGGGGTTGGAAGGAGAGTCCGTCAGTCCCCAGTACAAGGGTACAGAAAGGACTCGGACAGTGCCCAGGAGTGGCAGGGGGTGGGGGCTGCCATCTGCAGTGGGGAAGTTGCAGGAGGTGGGGGGGGCGGGAAGAAATGGCCGTTTAATGATCATAACAGCTTTTCCTGAGCACTTTTATCACCCCAGGGCCTCTGCTAAACGCTTTCCGTGCTTCGTGCGGAGTAAACCTCTCGGTGAGGTAAGTGCACTTGTTTTTACCATTTCTCGGAGGAGGAACCGAAGCGAGTTGGTTAAGCAAGGAGCCCAAGATCACACCCCCAGAACACTGCGGGGCTGGGCCTGGATCCCTTCCCACCTGATTCTGGCCCCACTGCGCTGCAGTCCCCCCTAGAGGTCTGGGTGCGGCTCCCGGCTCTGTTGGGGGCCCCTGGTCCCTCTCCAGAAGCCCATGCCCGAGCCCCAGCAGCTGACTTTTATATCAGGACACCTGTGCTTTGATGTTACATTTCTTAAAACAACAGTCGGAAGAAAATGCGCACATTATGCCTCCTTAGAACAGGAGAGTCGGGGAGGAGGGGAGAGTTTGCCTGAGTTCACAGTCCTGCTGGGTTCCTCCATCCCTGTCCTGCTGACTCACCCCCTGCTTGCTGGTTTCTCCTGAGAGCACTCAATGAATCCTCGCCTCAGGGTCTGGGAACCTGATAGTAGAAAGGGAGTTTGTGTGAATGGCAGTTGCTTTTTCCCATCAGTTTATTAAGATACAAGTTCTGGACAATAAGCTGCATCTGTTTAATGTCTACAATTTGATGGATTTCGGCACTCGTATGTGTCTGGGAAACAACAGCCTCAGTCAGGGTATGAAACGTTTCCATCACCCCCAAGAGATTCCTTGTGCCCCTTCGCTGGCCAGCCCTCCCGCTGCCCCCAGCTCCAGACAACCGCGTCTTCCCAGTTCTTCAGATCAGTTTCTTTGCCCACCGCCTGAACATTGAGCCGATACTACGTATTTCAGGTTTTTGTATGACACCACCTCAAGGTACCAACTTCTACGTCAGTTAAGATGTTAGCATTTTCTACTGGGGCACCTGAGTGGCTCAGTCGGTTAAGTGGCAGACTCTTGATTTTGGCTCAGGTCATGATCTCACAGTTCGTGAGATGGAGCCCTGCATGGGGCCCCCCACTAACAGTGCTCAGAGACTGTTTCTGACTCTCTCCATCTCTCTCTTTCTCTGCCCCTCCCCTGCTCACATTTGCTCTCTCTCAAAATAAATAAATAAACCTTTAAAAAATCTTTTAAAAAAGAAAATGCTAGCTACCAACCAACAAGTTTCAAAATGCATAATGAACTTAAACATGTATTTCTGGATCATGCATAGCTAATCAGGATCACTAATTAGTGGTGGTCTCCCTTCAATTATTAATTTAGGGAGCAAGACTCCCTACATATCGCGAGTCTGATATTGCTAAAGTTGGCACCGTGATCAAAATATATACAGCCACAGTGCCCAAGAGGCAGGGCAAAGGGCATGAAAGGGTTTTGTGAGCAAGCCTACAGATTGCTCCCATCATGTTCGGCCAAGTCCATGGGCTAGACAGTGACACAACCACACATAAAGGCAAGAGAGGCCCAACAGGTAGTCTGTCAGTGTGCCCCGGAATTACTAATGCTCTCAGGTACGCATGCAGCCCTCCGAATGGAAGAGGAAAGCCAGGAAGATGGAGAAGCAAGAGATACTGACATCCATTGCCACAGCAACAACATAACAGCAAAATAACACACGATGAGACTAACTATCATCTTTTGAACAGTCTCATGCCCAGTCTTCATCATGCTGTATCAGGTTATCATCACGATTTTGTAGGCGTCCAAGTTACAGGTGAGGATTAAAGCCGTGTGAGATTACATGACACACCGTGGCTGCACGGCCACGATGGCAGAGAATAGATTTTGTGCCCTGATCCTTCTTGACTCAGTCATCTTTGCAGTTAGCATCGGGAAGAATAAATCAACAACAGCATGTTCCCTGCTCCCATGAGAAAGCTATTAAATATCAACAGAAGATTTCAAAATAACCCAGGGCGTCAAGAATACCAAGATTCTGCTGTTGTTGCTGTTCAAAGAATCTAGAAAGATTGTAGACTCTAGAATAAGCTTCCCACAACTTAGACCTCAGAGAAGATGCCGAAGAAGACATGTGCCCATGGATCCAAGGTAGGGGTCAGCTCAGCCCCAGGAAGTGGAGAGAGTCATTTGCTACTTATAGTCCCCTCTGCCTTCTAAGGAGGGTGGATCACAAAGAAGGTTCTTCATGAGATGATGGGGGCAAGAAGGAGGGCACACATTTTTTAATTTGAGAGAGGAAAAATTTCCGTAGGTAAGAAAAGAATCGATTGGGACAGGGAGTGGGTGTGATGTGAGGTCTGGGAACAAAGATGAGGCAGGCACCAGGGGGACTGACAAGGTCAAGTGGGGCCAAAAGGGAAGACAGTCAGCAATGGGGCAGCCAATGAGAAAGAGTTTGGGAAAAGAAGCGCAGAAGGGATTTCAGGACGGATGGCTGTGCGGTGTGGGATGTACCCATCCTGTATCACTCAGGGTTTGATTGTGAAAAAGGCTTCTCCAGGTATCTTCGGCCAGGAAGGGAATTCATACAGGATTTCAATGCCTTCACAACTAGTGAATATTTTCGAGTGTTCACGGAACTTTCACCAAGATAAAGCACATCCAGGGCTTCAAAAATATTTTTAAAAAATTGAAATGACACAGAATATGTTTTCAGACCAAAATGGAATCAACTAAAAATGAATCACAGAGAGACAACAGGAACATTTCCAAACACTTGAAAATTTAAAAACATACTTCTAAATCATCCATGGATCAAAGAGGAAGTCTCAAAGGAAATAGAAAATACATAGAACTTAGATGAAAACAAAAATGTAATGAGTCAAGGTCGGTGGGGTGCAGCTAAGGTGGGTCTAAAAGGACAACACGCAGCACTAAATGCTTAGGTTGGAAGGGAACAGCCTCACATAAGTAATCTAAGTTCCTTTCTCAAGAAACTAGAAAATGGGCAAAATAAACCTAATAAGCAGGAAGAAGGAAAAAACAAATTAAGAAAACTGAAAACAGAAACAACACACAAAATCAATGAAACAAAAAGCTGGTTTTTCCAAAAAATTGTTATAAAAGTGGTAAACCTCTAGCAAGACATGAGAAAGACAGAGAGAGAGAGAGACTGAAAAACCACCAGTGTCAGGATTAAAACAGGGGACATCACTACAGACCCTTCAGTCAAAAAAAGGATACCAAGAGAATGCTAGGAACATATGCTCATAAATGCAAAATCTTACAAGAAATGGAGCCATCTGTTGAACAGTAACAGAGAAAGCATTTGACAAAACAGTTAATCCATTCATAATAAACATTTTCATTGAACTATGAATAGAAGCTTCCTCAAAGTGATAAACAACTACAGAGAGCCACTGACCACGTCACACTGATGAGAGCTGGGGCTTTCCTCTAGGATCAGGAACAAGGTGAGATGTCCATCATTTCTTCCTTCTCACTCTTACCCAACCGCAGATCTTAACCAGTGACGAGGAAGAAAAAGAGACAATAAGCATACTAATTGGAACAGAGGAAATAAAATTTAGTGCCTGTTTGAGGAAGACATGTTCATCTGCAGAGAAAATCCCAAGGAGTCTACTAAAAAACTCAGAACTAATAACTGAGTTTAGCTAGGTTGCAGGGGAAAAAAAATCAAGCAAGCAACGGTCAATCACATTTTTATATATTAATGAACACTTGGAAACCAAAACTGAAAGCACAATACCATTGACAATTGCTCCAAAAAGATTTTATTTATTTTTCATTTACTATTCTTTTTAATGTTTATTTATTTTTGAGAGAGAGAGAGACAGAGAGATGCAGAACAAGCCGGGGCAGGGCAGAGAGAGAGGGAGACACAGAATCGGAAGACAGGCTTCAGGCTCTTAGCTGTCAGCACAGAGCTCAACACGGGGCTCGAACCCACAAACTGCGAGGTCATGACCTGAGCCGAAGTCCAATGCTCAACCCACAGAGCCACCCAGGCGTCCTGCTCCAAAAAGCTTTTAGATTATACTCCTGTACTACTCTAACAACACATTTGCAGGGCTTGATGCTAGAACTTGCAAAATGTTGGTGAAGTAAGTCAAAGACCTAAATAGATGTAGAGAGACAGGCTATGTTCATGGGTAGGAAGACTCAACATAGTAAAGATATCGATTTAGCCCCCAAGTGATCGTTAGGTTTAAAACAATTTAGATTAAAATCCCATCAAAGGTCTTTTTGTACAAAAAGACATAGACAAGCTGATTATTCTTACATTTATATGAAAAGTTACAGGACTTTGAATTGCTAAAACAATTTTTTTAATGTTTATTTAATTTTGAGAGAGACAGAGCAGGAGTGGGGGAGAGGCAGAGAGAGAGGGAGACACAAAATCTGAGACGGGCTCCAGGCTGTGAACTGTCCGCACAGAGCCCGACGTGGGGCTCAAACCCACAAACTGCGAGATCATGACCTGAGCTAAAGTCAGCCACTTAACCAACTGAGGCACCCAGGCGCCCCTGTTAAAGCAATTTTGAAAACGAGGAATGAACCCAGAGGAATCACTTCATCTGATTTCAGGACATCGTTTACCACAATCCAGGCAACGTGGTTTTGGCAGAGGGATAGACAGATCAATGGGACAAAATGGAAAATGTAAAACTGGTCCAAGAGGCCCACCTGCTTTTTGATGAAGAGGACATGACAGCCTTTTCAACAAATGGTGCCGAAGCAAGTAGATATCCATGGGCGGGAAGAAAATAATAGCCCTCAGCCTCGCCCTCACATCTTACACAAAAATTAACTCGAATTGATCACAGCCTTAATTGTAAAATGTAAAATATAAGACACTGGAAGATGACAAAGGAGAGATCTTTGGTGTCTGGGCCAAGGCTGTGTGTTCCTAGACTTGCGGCCAAAAGCGCCATCCAGAAAAAGAAAAATTGCTAAATTAGCCTTCATCGAAATATAAACTTTTCCTCTTTGAAGTCCTCTATTCAGCAGATGAAAATACAAGCTACAGACTCAGAGCAAAGGTTTGTAAACAACATATCCAGCAAAATATTTGTATCTAAAATGCACAGGACTCTTAAAACTAGAAAGCAAAAAATCCAGAAAATGGATTAGAAAATGGGCAAAGACGTGGGGCGCCTGGGTGACTCAGTCTGTGAAGCGTCCGACTTCGGCTCAGGTCATGATCTCACAGTTTGTGAGTTTGAGCCCTGCGTAGGGCTCTGTGCTGACAGCTCGGAGCCTGGAGCCTGCTTCAGATTCTGTGTCTCCCTCTCTCTCTCTCTGCTACCTCCCTCGCTCATGCTCTGTCTCTGTCTCTCTCTCAAAAATAAATAAATATTTTTTTAAAAATTAGGAAAAAAAAAGAAAATGGGCAAAGACGTACATGGACATCTCCCTGAAGGAGACAAACTGATGGCAACCAACCGCACGAACATATCTTCAATATCATTCATTAGTCATTAGAAAAATGTAAGTGGAAACTACCATGACATACTACCACACGCCCATCAGAAATCCTGAAACATAAAACACAGTGACAAAACCAAGTGCTGGCGAGGATGGGGAGAAACTGGCCCTCGCACATTGCTGTTGTGGATATAAAATAATACAGCTACTCTGGAGAAGAATATGGCTGTTTCTTCCAAAACTAAAACATGTCCTATAGTACAACTCAACAATCACATTCTGGGTGATTTATCTTAAAATTTAAAATGTTTTAAGATTTTTAAATTGAAATGCAGCATGCATTCTAGTAAAATGCCCAATGTACAGCCATCTTAAGTTTTCATATATGTATACATCCACGTAACCGCTTGTCGGGACATTGCCAGAAGCCAGAACATTCCCTGACCGGGTTCTTCCCAGTCAGTACCCACGGAGGTAACTGCTGTTTTGTTCCTATTGCCATGTATTAGTTTTGACTGTCCTTGAACTCAATAGAAATGGAGTAATATAGTATATAGTAGCGGCCGATGATTCTCTTATGTTGTTGTATAGGATTCATCATATGGATATACCACAAGTTGCCCATTTTATTGTTGATAGGAATTTGGGATTTTCGGTTGAGGACTATTCTGAATAAAGTTCCTAGCAACACTCTAGTGCATGTCTTCTGGGTTCCTATGTACTTCTTTGTCTTGAGTGTGTAGCTTACAGTAGCATTTCCGGGTCAAAGAGAAGGCATATGTTGCACTTTACATTTTGCTTAACAGTCTCCTAAGTGGTCACACCAATTTATACTTTCCAGCGGTGCCTGAGAGTTCTGGTTGGTCCACATTTTCGCCAACACTTGGTATTGACTATTGTTAGGAAATCTTTCTCCCTTCCTCCCTCCCTCCATCCCTCCCTCCTTTCTTTCCTTCCTTCTTTTCTTTTCTTTCTTTCTTTCTTTCTTTCTTTTTTTCTTTCTTTCTCTCTTTCCTTTCCTTCTCTGTGTCTTTTTCTTGCTTCATTCCTTCCTTCCTTCTTTCTCTGTCTCTTTTTCTTTTTCCTTCCTTCCTTCTTCCTCCCTCCCTTCCTTCCTCACTTAGCCATCCAGGTGGGTATGTGCTGCTATCTCTAAACTATGTTTCTAAAACTGTGGTTCTAATTTGCACTTCTCAAATGATTAGTGATATTTACTTTTTCACGTATGTGTTGGTTCATTGGATATCCTCTTCTATGAAGTCTTCCTATCTAAAAGAAAATTAGGTCGTCGTTTCCATATTGACCCCTGGGGGTTGTTAATCTAGTCTGCATATAAGCTCTTCATCCAAGAGAGGTATCTCGACCTGTTTCTGGCTATGGGCACTCCTGCCCTTTTCTACTCAGCTCCCGGAATCCCCGGTCACACGTGACACCAACTCTAGTTGCAGTAATGCCCAGGCTGAGGCTTCTGGACCCTGCTGGAGAGACCAGCCATTCTCCAATACCTCCGCCAGGATCTCAGCCTCGCGAGCATCCCTGCCCAGCCGGATTCTGGGCCAGCCATGGGACACATGTCTCTCCCATTTGTCCCTTCTCCTCTCACCTCTTTCTCAGGAGCAGGAAGATTTCGCACTCCCAGCACTAAGGAAGGATGAAAAGGGAAAATGAGTTTATTTAGGCAGTTTCCTGACAATGTCCCTCTGAATAAAAGATATCACACTGCACCCTCACCTGTGGTCACACGCACACCTCAGTCCTCAGGTGTGGACCCCCAGCACCTCTTGTTCATGTAGCTCCGTGCTGGGCGCTGCAGAAAACCCGCAAAGGGCGGGGCCCGGGGCCAGCTGCTGAGAGAGAAGCTTACAATCTAGTTGGAGAGAAAATATGTAACACAGGGTCCATGATATCCTAGAACAGTGTGTGGAAGTCAGCTCATAAATAAGTTCAGAATCCAAGTTTTAAAACTAGTCGTGTGCACCCCGAAGTGCTAATTTGGGCTGAGCCCAGAGGGCCAGTTTTTAGGGCACCTCCTTGAAGTAGTCTCTCCTTCCCCTTTTCAGCATGGAGGTGGGGGGAAGGGGTTCTTGGATAGCTTTTTTTTTTTTTTTTTTTTTTTTTTTGCACACACAGGAGGCACTCCACACATATTTGCCACTTTGACTGAGGCTTGGGTGGAAGAAATAGACAGCGACATGGCTCCCGTCGGCTGACATCTGCCGAGTGCCAGGCACGTGGGAAATCACATTTATTTCTTGCAACGATCCAGAGAAAGAGAGATTATGATCCCCGTTTTACAGGTGGGGAAACTGACGCTGAGGCAAGTGGTAAAGAAAATTGCCCAAGATCGCACAGTGCACAGAGGGCATCTGGGGGAGCCATGATTCGAACCCCAGTGTGATGTGCTGGGGGGCTTATTCTTGGCTGGGAGATGCGTGGATGATGAGGGGAGGAGGGGACCGTGCGCCTGGCCACTCACAGATGTTGGAGGGTGAAGCTGGGGCCCTAGGGAGTCAGTTCTCTGAGGCAGGGCCCTGGCGCAGGGCACCCTGCCGACTTTCCTCCTGAGCTCTCTGCCCACCTGGCGGTACCTTCAAGCGGGAGCCTAAGGTCACCTTGCTGGTGATCTGGACAGCAAGGCAGCAGCAAGAGGGAAGTAAAGGAGATAAGAGAGTGCACAGACTGTCGGCCCGTGTCCCTGTAACGGCCCCAGCCTGGGAAGCTGGATCCCTCCAGTACTGGAAGCCCATCTGTCCCCGCAAAGCCTCCATCCGTCCCCTCCACCTTGTCCACCCAGGAATGCCCAGGCCACACCCTGGGGCTGTGGGGTGGGAGCGAGCTGCTTTGTTGAGGGGGATCCATGGTGGCGGGCGGTGGCCTGGCCCTGGTCCTGCTTCCTCTGGCCTTGCAGTGCTGAAATAGAAATTCTACCGCCCAGACCACAGAAGGACCTTCGACGCCTTTGCCACGGTCCAAGACTGCCCTCTAAAGGACCGGGTCATGGTGAGCACAGGAGGTCACGGCCCAGCCCTTCAAGCCGGAGCCATTGTCCTCTGTACTCTTGGGAGTGGACTCTGGGAAGCACAGTCCACAACTGTCACTGTCCCCCAGTGGTAGTTGGTTTAGACCCTCAGTGGGCCATACTGACAGACCTCCCTCATTGAGCATCAAGGAGAAGGACGGGCGGTCTTTGTCTCTTCTCCCCGGCAGAGTCCCTCCCTGGTGCTCTGTGTAACTAAGGCCACTGAAAATGGAAGCCCGGGGGAGGGAGGACCAACTGCCTCAAGTTCCCCCGACCTGGGGAGGACCCCCAATAGCCATCTTTGTAAAGGCCTTTGAAGGGACTCTGGGTCCTCTTTACAGAGACATCATGAATCAGGCCTGATTGGAAGCATAAGAAAGAGGATAAGATGCTCAAAGTGGGAACCAAAGGTGAGAAAGTAGCACTGTGTGGACAGCCCTGAAGTGGGGAGGGGGAGCTGAAATGGGGGGGGCAGGCCCTGGAATAGGGGAAGGGAGGCTCCCTGGGGGGAGCGGGAGGCCCTGGAGAAGGGGGAGGGGGGCATGCTGGGGGGAGGGGGAGGCAAAAGATCCACATCAGCTCTCTGGGAGGAAAGAATGAAAAAGGCATTGACGCCGTGGCATTTGCTGATCCCCTCCCTGCGTGAAGGCTCTTCCTGCGGCCGTGTTCCAGCTACAAACTTCATGTCACTGCAGGTGTAGGTGGGTAGCCTGAGTTGGCTGTAGGGGTTCGGGAGCCATAACAGCAGTGTTTATGGAGTAAACACTATGTGCAGCAAAACGCTTTATGAGCATCCTTTCATTATGGCTCACAGAGGGGAAAAGCGAGGCTCAGAGAAATAGTGAACTTGCCCTGCGTCACCAACTATTCTGTGGAACAGGGCGTTTGGAAGAACATAGCTGTATCGGTCTGTCCTGAAGCGGTGGCTCTCGAGATTCAGTGTCGGGAACGTGTCTGCTCCACAGTGCGACCACAGCCACCAACGAGCTCCTGTCTATGAGGATTATTAGTATTTACTGTGGCAGAGGGGGCTCCTGGGTGGCTCAGTAGGTTAGGCGTCTGACTTCAGCTCAGGTCATGATCTTGTGGTTTGTGGGTTCAAGCCCCACGTTGGGCTCTGTGCTGAAAGCTCAGAGCCTGGAGCCTGCTTCGGATTCTGGGTCTCCCTCTCTCTCTGTCCATCCCCCACTAACGCTCCCTTTGTCTCTCTCTCTTTCAAAAATAAATAAACACTAAAACAATTTTAATTAAAAAATATTTACTGTAGCAGAAATTAAAACTGAGAACTTAAAACAAATTCAGTAATTCACTTAAAATAACAGTAATGAAACTGTTACATAATAACATAAATCACACTTTTGGGAAAATAATTCTGTTTTCCCAGATGCAAAAACGGTCAGTGGGAAGAGTGGCCGGATCCTCAAAACTGCTTCTGCCCCCGGTCTGTTGTGATTGTTTTGGCTGAAGTCTGTGAAGGAAAGCCAGCAGCTCACAGATTCGTAGCTGGAAAAGGGAAGACACTAGGGACCCCTTGCATGGGTGTGGGAGACCCCTGGGGGTCCTGGGGCCCCATTTTGAGAACTGCCCGGCAGATAACCGTTGTACTTGGTGCAAAAGCCAAGCAGTACAAAATAACAGACACTGAAAATGCAGGCTTTGTGTCTCTCCCAGGCACCTGTTTCCCTCACCAGAGACCAGGAATATTAGTGGTTCATCGTGCTTCCTTCCAGAGTACCTTCACCACCAGCACCTCCCTGCTGGTGGCATCCGGGGCTCACGGCCTTTGCTGGGTCCATCTAGCCTGGGGGTGTTTTGTACCAACACAGAAGGTGATGCCGAATCCCAGTCCTCCCAACACAGGGGGCGTGCTTCTAACCTGCATCTCCCACCACGTGTGTAAACGTTTGTCAGATACATTCCTACAAGTGGCATTAGAACAAAAGATGCACACATTTCAATTCTGATAGATATGGCCAAACAGCCCTCCAGGGAGGGGCACCAGATTTCTACCCCCTCCAGCGATGGGGGTGGGGGGCATGAATATTCCTTAGCCTCGCTAATACAGCGTAGGGACCAGATGTGAGGTCAGGTCCCAGGGCATCCCCGCTAAGTCCCAGGGTGGGTCTGGGAAGTGGGATCTATCTGGGCAGCCCAGCGAGGGTGCTCCTTCTGTGTGGCAACCAGTCACCCAAGGTTTCCTGAGCATCTACACCCTGAGAGGCACCCTTTGGCCACCTCCAGCCCCTGGTCCTGTGAGAGACCCCAGCTCATCTCTCTAGTCCCACCAAGTATAAGCATCTCTGCAGGGTGCTTTCAACTCCACCTCCCTTCCTCTGAGCTTCTCTTGAACCCTACACAGATATCCCACTAGACTGTGACCTTCTAGACCAGGGCGTCTCACACAATAATGTGCGAACAAATCCCTTGGGGATCCAGTGGAAATGCAGTTTCCCTTTCAGGGGGCCTGTGGTGAGGTCCAAGGGGCTGCATTTTTGGGTGAGCGCTCGGCTCTTGCCATCACACATTAAGTAGCAAGTGTCTAGCAACGATCCTCAAACTCCAGCATAAGTACGAGGCATCGGAGGGCTTTGCTGAAACACAACTTCCTGGGTCCAATACCCACTCCTGGGATTGTCATTCTGCAGGGCTGGGGTGAGGCCCTGAGAATCTTCATTCTCAACCAGCTCCCACGTGATGCTGATGCAGCCGGCCCACAGACCACGCCTGGCGTTAACGCTGGTTCCAAGCCCTGCCTAACTCCTCTGAGCCCCGTAACTGTCCGCTGCATGACAGAGACAAGGAGACACTTCATGGGTGTGTGGTGAATGAGGTGGAAGGGAAGAGCCAGGGCCAGCAGGAGGCAACCCCCGGATTCAGCTCTCAGACTAGGCGGGGGAGGGGAGAGGTCCACACACCCAACTGTCCACAGCTCAGACCTGAGGTCCGAAGGGTTGTTACCAACCTCTTCATTCCTCCCTGCCTTCCGACAGTGAGTTACAACTCAGTTCTCGCAGGACGCCTGCGCGGTTCCCTCCAGGCGCGTTCAACTCCGTGGGGGTGGGGGTGGGGCTGACTGTGACGGGACCGGATTCTGCTGGGTGGAACCCACAAGGTCAGAAGAGAGCCTAAGAGCTGAGGTGTAGGTAGGGGGGGGACTGTTACAATGGCCCGTGGAGTTAGGATGATGCAAGTCCGTGAGGAGTTTGATGGTCTGTGGAAAGTTGACATACCCACAGCCCCACTGGAGTCACGGACCCGTTGGTGTCAAATGGCAGGAGGGAGGAAAGGCGGGAGTGGGGTCAGAGGCTGGGATGCTGGGAGCCAAGGTATGAGGGGCTGTGGACAGTGTGATGGCGAGATCTGGGAATTAGGGTCACAGGTGTGAGTGGCTGAAGAATAGGGAAGACATGGCCATGGGGGGAGGGTTCAAGGAACTCTTGGCTAGAGAGCTGGAGGAAACCTGTGCTTCAGTAGAGGGCAAAATATGGTTTCAAGGTCCCTCCGCCCATCTCCATCCTGGGGCACACGGCCTTCTACAGCATGCCTCCACCGCTCCAACTAAAACAGTGTATCCTAGCTCCCGACTCCTTGGCTGTGTCTGGGCTCAGCGACTTGCTTGGACGGATACAATGCAGCAGAGGGGACATGAGGTGGCTTCTGAGGCCAGGCCTTAAGATGCCCTGCAGCCTTTGCATATGCCCGAACCCCCCATGCAATGCAGTCTGGCCTGGCTGGAGGCTGGGAGGCCACGGGGAAAACAGAGGAACCTCAGTCCACCATTAGCACCTGCTGCCAGACATGGCCCCGCGGCAACACCCATCCAACCGGCCATTTCACGCAATAGCGCCATTGCAATGTTGAGCCCCATGTTTGAGGTTGTCAGCCTGCAAGTACGGATGCGTGTGTGGATCATGAAATCATCAAGAATGAGTACAAGAGAATGTTAGACACTAAGAGCAAACCGGGGCTAAGATCTACGTTTATGAGAAAAGAGCAGTTTTTATTCTTTTTAACTTTTTTTTTAGAGCTACTTTCAGTGAATTTCCTTGCTGTTTATTGTCAAAAATCTCCAAGGTATACAATTAGGTGTGAATAAAGGGACCTTTACCCCCACCTCCACCCCCGCCCCCACCCCGCCTCTGCAAAAAACAAAACAAAACAATGTAAACCTCTAAAACTCGCAGAGCTCCGCATCTGCCTCTCCTGGATGACTTCCGACTGCAAAGAGTAGAGTGGGAAGGGCTGCAAGGAGGAGGTGGCCTCTTGGATGATCCAGGCAGGATGGCTTCTCACCCGCCCTGGGTCATGTTCATGCCCAACACCCTCATTCACATTGGGACAAGACCCAGCACAAGAGGGAAGCTGGCCAGAACGAAGGGGACAGAAGATTACTGGACCTGCCTCCTCTGGTTTTCCAGGTTGGGTTTGCAGCACGCTGTGGGGCAAGACAAGGCCTGAGAGTCACCAGGCGTGAGAGGAGGGGCAGAGATTAAGGAGGAAATTAAAAGACTGCCTGGGAAAAAGCAGTGTGGAAGGAGAGGGGTGGTGGAGAAAGAGGCTAGGGAAGGAAATTAGACAAGATGGGGATAAAATGCAGTGGTGTGGAGGGGGCAAGAGTAGGCTACCACCTAGGAGCCACCAGTGTCTCCCAAAGACCCTCTCGTCCATCTGTAGGATACCCGTCCATCCGTCTTTGGTGCTCCGAGAGGGGCCCGGGGTCAGAAGCAACCTCTTTTGCCAAGTAGGCAGACAGCGCGGCCCGGGACTGGGTGGCAGAGAGAGCTCCACGGTCATGGCGCTGCCAGCCCCTCTCGGAAATTTACCTACAAGCGTAGCACTTGAACCTGAAAGGTGTACCTCAGTGACAAGCAGAGGCTCCATGCAGTCAAGGAGCCTGGCCTTGTCCCGTCTCAGTTAAACAGACCATGAGGTTTCTGGGATGTCGAGGTTGGGACAGGAAAGGAGAAGTGGAAGCAGCTGTGTCAGCATCCGATGTCATGGATGAGACACAGACGGGAAGTATGGGAGATGGAAGAGAAGGGTCGCAGGGCCCATCAGGGGCTGACACTGCGGGGGATGCCCAACGAAGCAACCAGAGGTCTAGGCAAAGTCAAGGTTAGAAGACTGTGGTGTGCATCGTACTGACACTTCTATCTGTTCCCACTACATCCAGGGCCACGGTCACTGCCTAAATGCCCAACCCTGTGCGTTGGGGGAAAAGAATCCCCTGAGGATGATATCCAGCGACAAAAGCCAGAGAGAGCAGCCCTCAGCCAGTGGCGGAGATGTGATCGATGTGAGCCTGGTTTCCTCAACCCTTTGGCCCCACAGTTGCAGTGACTCTGAGGGGCTCCCTGAGTCCCCCAGGTGGCCTGGGTGCCACTTACCTTCTGCAGGAGTGGCTCTATAAAGCTCCCTTTCCTGGCCCCCTTTCCCCTCGCCTGCACCGTCTCCTGGTATCCCCTGCAGATACACTACTTGCATCTGCGTTCTGCTGCAGGGTTTGCACCTAAAAGGGAAACCCAAACTAAGACAGGCATCGGTAACGCTTGTCAAGCTCAGCCCCAAACCATTCATCCATGTGCATGTATATGTCCCCATTTAACCCTCTATAAAGTAGGCATTATTAGCCTCATTTTACAGAAGAGGAAAGAGATCATCTAATGCATAAATAACACACCCAAAGTTACCTCTTTGTCAGCTTAGTTGTCCTTTGCCTCCCTCTTCCCCCACCTGTCTGTGGACAGGCTGCCAAAGAGGAGAATCCTGACCCCAGAAGACTCATGGAGTGTTCCTTCGAAGGGGACATGAGGCACCGTGTCTAAAGTCGTCATTTTACGGATGAAGAAACTGAGCCCTGAAGGGACAAGTGACATTTGCAAAGTACATTCGCATTCATTTTTGAAATGGTGATTTGCAGCAATTCTGTGAAGGCCACTAGAGTCCCATTTTACAGAAAAGGAGTGGAGCCCGAGGGGGACGCCGGCACAGTGGCAGAGCAGGTGTTGGCAGCTGAGGGGAGAGTCATGGGAAGCATCCTTCATCACTTTTCCTTGGGCCAGGTGCTCTGTGACACTTTCGCCTCCAAGATGACCTTGTGCATGCTGCTGCAAGCAAGAGTGCTCAGCGATCTCATCCGATGGAGCGGGAGCCAAGACCTGTCAAGACGTGGTTTCCGGTCCTTGTGTCAGGGGAGAGCTGGGATTTGGTCACAGCCTCGGTTGGACCATCGCATTAAACAGGAACCCGGGATCAGAAAGGAATGGCCAAAACCCAGCCTACACACCTGTTCTCACTTCGGGCTGAAAGTTCCTTGAGATGAAACTGTTCCGTGGGGTTTGGTGGGGTCTCCACCACCGGAGCAGAGAGGGACAGCAAATGGTCAGAGGTGGAGGACACAGGGGGCACCAAAGAGAACCTGCTGCGTCTCTCAGGCTATCAGCTGTTTCATTTTAAGAAACCGGATCCAGCATTCTGGTTTAAATCCTTCCATTTGCAAGCTTTAAAAAAAAGATTACTCACTGACCACAAACCCTCTATGCCGTGCCTTCCCTCACCCCCCCCCAATACACACACACACACACACACACACACACACACACACACTATCTCAGCCTTTGATTGCTTCACAAATTCTGGGAACACCTCATGCCACCTCTCCCCGCTCAACTCCACCCAACCTCACCCTAACCCAATCCCCTTAAGGCACAGCTCCCCAGGGAGAAGCACAGCTGAGTGAGCAGAGAAAATCCTTCAAGTGAGCCCAGCCTTGAGGAACTGGCCACTGGTGGGTGTCGTGCCCATTCATGGACACCTGGCCATACAAAAAGAAGAACTTTGCCCCCTCTTGTCATTCTGAAAGACAGTGAACTCCGGAGTCCTAAATCATCACACAGGAAGCTGAGGGCTTCCTGTTCAATCAAGACGTTGAGCCTTGAATTCATGAAAATTCTAAAAGCTCCAGAAACAAAGACTTCGTGGACAAAACCCCTGGAGACCAGAGTAAGTGGCATTTGTCTTTTCTGTCTTGTGTGTTACCACTGAGGGCAATCTTGTGTGAAGACATGCATACAGCCACCACTGTAGTCCACTGCAGGGCATTCCTCAGAGGTGAGGGATTCTTCGAGAGCCAAGCAAATGTCTAATTGGCCCATCGATGCATCTACAAGGCAAGTAATTATAGAGCGATGCTGACAGTGGGTGAATTTCTGAGACTGTGCGCTCAGATGTAAAATAGGGGTTTTCTTGCTAAAAAGGGAAGCCTTTCTTGAATGATTGGTTGCTGGTGACAGATTGAGAAAATCAGCCTTTCTAAAGTCTGTTAAGAAACAAGAGCCTCTCTGCGAAAAACTATTCAAGAGGAAATCACTTGCCAAATTTCTCTGTGTAAACAAAACCCAAACATGGTGTATGAAGAAATTGTAGCAAACGGGAAATATTAATTAGAAAAAAACATTGCAGATGCCAGGGTGATTTGATACTGGACCAGTTTCTTGAGAAGACTGGAACTAAGGAGCCGCACAATCAGGGCTGCTGACTTGTCTTTGGAGGAGGTAGGATTTTATCCTCCCGAAGATAGGGAGACGTCCTCATGGGATACATCCATTCTGTTCTACTAACAAAGAGGCAGGTCGGAATTGGTTCTGAAGATAGAGGGAAATGGGGGCTACTTGGAGGTATCTACTGCAACTCTTCCTCCACAAAATCTGGAGTGCCCCCAATTTTCTGAGTTAGAAGCTGTCAGAAGTTTACATAGCTTGTCTCCAGGCTGTGCACCTCTCACTGACGCTTGAGTCCCCACTCTGACTAGGAGGACAGCCCTAGACTATTCGGACTGTGGGCAGTGAAGGGCCGGTAAATGTTTAATCCCTGGCTCTCCTGGGGGGAAAAAAAGGAGCCCCGATTTCTGGTGTGTGTGGATTTCTATGGCATCAACATCCCCACTATGGTTGATTTCAAGCTACCAACCCCGGAATGCAGAGTTAGGGAGAGATGTACACGGTTGGTTTTTACGAACCAGTATAAGCCAGTCACGGCATGCCACCAGGCTTGGGTGTCTTATCCCCACAGACTGCCCTTTTTTCAC
This sequence comes from Cryptoprocta ferox, assembly GCA_028646485.1. Lineage (NCBI taxonomy): Eukaryota > Metazoa > Chordata > Mammalia > Carnivora > Eupleridae > Cryptoprocta > Cryptoprocta ferox. The sequence continues at coordinate 14,527,126 of CM053574.1, read as the reverse complement.
CAACTCCTGGGCTAGGTGATCCGGGCACCAATTCCCAGGCCAGACGATCCGGTCACTGCGAGGTTCTGGGCTCCAGGACTCCAGCTGATCACCGTGCAATGACCTTGGGGCCGACTTTGCAGCAGACTCAGAGCTCAGACTTTGCAGGGCTCAATTGCAACATGGTCCTTCTGTCTCCGTGCAGGGCCCCTTCCTTCCCACCCCCACGTCCCCCTCACCCCATCTCTCTCCCGGAGTTGTGGAGTTGTTGCGTGGTGACTGACAAGCTGGGAAAATTGTAAATGAAGCCAGACGTGGTGTGGGGAGAGGGTGGCGTTGAAGGTGATTCTCTGTTCCAATGGCGCGGGCAACGCTGACTCGATCTTTTCCAAAATTCCCCTAGAAACTGGGCTCATGGGCTCGGTCTTGCAGCAGCGGCCCTTCCAAGCTTCTGGTAGCTTCCGCCGTAAACCTGCCAGGCCATCCAAAAGTGCTGTCTGCCAAGCCGACCTGTCACACTGACAGTGGCAGCAGAAGTCAGAAATTGCCCACACAGGCTGGTTAGTGACTGGTGGCCTGGGTTTCCCCAGAAGGACAGCTGGGCAGGTCTATGCAAGTCCAGAGCTGGACGAGTGAGCCACAGGGATGGATTTGACAGGAAATGACAGTCCCCCAGCCAGGATGCCCGGCCCCCGCCCCCCCACCGCCCCGTCTCGTGTGCCTTATTTTCCAATGGCCACTGCAGAAAGGTGAATTTTGTAAGCTGGAAACGTTCACCAAGCAGTTTAGAAGACTAGAGACTCCAGATTCGGGATGGGAGTTATGATGTGGGCACCGGCTACTTTACTGCTCGGTGTTTATGTCAAATCGATTCAGACTGCCGGTAACCTGCTGAAAATTTCAAAGCGTGATTCGCACACAAGGGACCGCCACTGTCCACCCCTGTCAAGCAGAACTCATTTTCCAGATTGACTACAGAGAGAGCTGGGGAGCGGGGTACACCAGCCAGAATAGGATTGGAGCCTGGGACTGGCCTCAGAGAGGGGCCAGTGCTGGGAAGGAGGAACCCTAATATTTACTGATGGGCCGATACATAGCAGGGCGTGGTTTTTCTCGTGCATGCCTCACCTTACAGCAGCCCTGCAAGGTACGTGTTACTTTCCCACAGTACAGACGAGAACCTGGGGCTCAGAGAGGTAGATTAACTTATCCAAAGTCACACAGCTGGTAGGTTACACCAAAGCCCATCCACGCTCCCTTCGGGAGGTGTCTTCAGTAAGTGATTGGAGCAGATTGGAATAGCGCGCCGAACGTCTGGGGGTGGAGGAAGTCCTATGAAGGCAAGCGATCTAGTGGTTCTTCTTTGTTTTTTGTTTGTTTGTTTGTTTGTTTGTTTCAAGGCAACCCTGGGTAAAAATATCTGAGTCTATTTCAGCAGCACTCTAGCCACCACCTGGTCGCTGCATGACACCTCATGGCTGGAGGCTGTTCTGAGCTCTTCCCCTGCCCGCCCCCTGACCCCTTCTTCATCCCACCAGGTCACCCCACTCCTCCCAGACTGTACTTTCCTCCGGATCCTCCTCACGCCTCTCACGAGCTGCCTACTGAGTTATCTGTAGGGCCACCTGAGCCACATCTGGGCTGTATGACCTGAGCCAGCTGACCCACTCTGGTGTCCTCAGGGTCCTCATCTACTAAGAGATGGGCTGGCCTTCTAGAACTTCACCATGGGTCTTGTGGGCAGGATAATTTTCACGTTGCAGGACACCCATGGCCCTGCCTGATGAAGTCCAGACAATAGCATCCCTTAGTCTCTGGGGCAACTCCCCCCCCTCCCCCCGGCAAAAAAGCCCACGAATTTTCATGTGCCCCCAGGGCGCTATGTCATCCCTGGCTAAGAACCTCTTAAGCCCCTGTAGCCATGAAGATCCCTCTGTAAGTTTTGGACTCTCAGCATCCTTCTGAGACCCCACGGTGCAAAAGCATGGCTCTGTGATTGGAGGCAGGGGTGCCAATGGTTTCAGGAATGTGCGTGAGAGTGACTCATGCCCGAGTTTGAACTCCAGCACTCATTCTCATAAATACGTGTCCTTACCACTTTGAATGTCTGCATCATCCCCTCTAAATGGGGGGGACAATGGTGGCACGTGCTTGGGGCCAAGGGGTTGTCTAGCTCTAAGTCCAATGGCAAGACCATGGGAAGCACTGGTTAGGAGTAGTGTGGCGAGACCTCCCTCCGTCTGCACGCTCTCTCCGGCCACCAGACTTCTCCTGCACGACACTTACCGCCAAAGCGATGGAATGAATCACTCGTGCGCTCATTTGTCTACTGCCTACACCCCCCCCCCCCCGTTAGGCTCCAGGTTCCACGAGGGCAGAGGCGACCCGGGTCCCCCTTACTCAGTGTTGCATCCCAGGGTCTGGTACCCAGTAGGTGCTCAGTAAAACAGCCGTCAGGTGGTGGAAGGCTTCTAATCATCACTGCATTGTCTTTGCTCTCCAGAGCCCACTGCCCTTTCACAGCAAAGGAAACAGAGACCCACGCAAGGATGACAGAGGCCAGCATGGAAATCACAGTCCCTACAAAGAACTATGACATGACGACAGAATATGACTATGAAGGCAGCACCCCGTGCCAGAAGGAGGCAGAGAGGGCCTTGGGGGCCCAGCTGCTGCCCCCGTTGTACTCGCTGGTGTTTGTCATTGGCCTCGTGGGCAACATCCTGGTGCTCTTGGTCCTAATGCAGTACAAGAGGCTCAAGAGTATGACCAGCATCTACCTCCTCAACCTGGCCATTTCTGACCTGCTCTTCCTCTTCACGCTGCCCTTCTGGATTGACTACAAGCTGAAGGATGACTGGATTTTCAGCGACGGCACCTGTAAGTTGCTCTCAGGGCTTTATTACATAGGCTTGTACAGCGAGATCTTTTTTATCATCCTGCTGACGGTGGACAGGTACCTGGCCATCGTCCACGCCGTGTTCGCCATGCAGGTTCGCACTGTCCTCTTCGGCATCCTCAGCAGCACTGCGGCCTGGGTCCTGGCCATCTTGGCCGCCATCCCAGGCTTTTACTTTTCCAAGATCCAATGGGAGTTCTCCCATACCACCTGCAGCCTCCACTTCCCTCATGAAAGCCTAAAGGCCTGGAAACGGTTCCAGGCTCTGAAAATGAACATGCTGGGGCTGGTGTTGCCCCTGTTGGTCATGATCATCTGCTACACGGAGATTATAAGGATTCTGCTCAGACGACCAAACGAGAAGAAGGCCAAAGCTGTCCGCCTGATTTTCATCATCATGATCGTCTTCTTTCTCTTTTGGACCCCCTACAACCTGGCCATGTTGGTCTCTGCTTACCAAGACACTATTTTCACCGATGCGTGCCGGCAGAGCAAGGAGCTGGACGTGGCCATGCAGGTGACGGAGGTGATCGCCTACACGCACTGCTGCGTCAACCCCATCATCTACGCCTTCGTCGGGGAGAGGTTCCGAAGATACCTGCGCCAGCTCTTCCACAGGGCCCTGGCCATGCGCCTGGCAAAATGGCTCCCCTTCCTCTCCGCAGAGAGGCTGGAGAGGACCAGCTCCATGTCCCCCTCCACAGCGGAGCATGAACTCTCTGCGGGGTTCTGACTAGGGCACCTGGAGGCCAATGCAGGCCCCAGCCGGGGTGACCTTCCATGCATGCCGACCAGAGTTGAGGCAGGTTGGGTCTCCTGGCCAGGTTCGGACACCTGACATACCACAGACTTGCAGCCACAGAGGGGGTGAGCGAGTTTAAAGGCGGTGTAGACTAAATTCCCTCCAGGCCATGTGTTCTCCAAGAACATCTCCCCGGTAGGAAGGAGATGAATGATCCAAATGGGACATTCCAGAAGACTGGGGCCAAGGGTGCCCATGAATCCAAACAGGATTTCTGATATGCGAACGTTAACATTTGTAAACAGAACCCCGTGCCCCACCACCACCCCCCAGCAGCCCCTGCCCCTGCCCCCACCACCAGTGAACTTGGAAGTAGTGATTTCTGCCCTTGACTTCACTCTGAGTGGAGAGCCAATCAGGAGCCCGCAGCCCCTCCCCACCCTCTCCTCCCCCACCCCACCACCGCTGCAAGGTTTAGGCTGTTGGAAACCCTGAGGAACAGAGAACTCAGGGTGGAACCAGAACCATGGTGGGAAATAGGATTGGGGAACTGCTGTTGGAAGTAGAACCGAGAAAGCCCTTAGTGAGAATGTTTATATTTGCAAAAGCCAAACAGTTCAGGAGGTTGGCTTGACACGGATCACATGCCTGATGCGTTCACCATTTTCTTCTTTCTGATTATTTTCCTGAACCTCCCTTGGAAGTTGGGGTGATGTGGGAGCACATTCTGATGGCTTCATTGCAGAAATTCCTATCAGGCAAAACGAGACAGAGTTGAGTTCCCTGTCTCCCCCGCTCTGCTTCTCCCCCCGCCAAACCCTTCTGGTTTTAGGGATCAGAGTTCTGGATGCCACCTCCGACCATCAACAGAAAAATGACCTGGTGTGCAAGCTGACAGTGTCCGAGGCTGAGAGGGAGAAGAGTGCCTGCCAGGGAGGGTGAGGTAGGGACTGGGTCTTGATGGAGAAGGTTAAGAGGACCCTTAACTCAAAGGAACATATTTCAGGGCGCCTGGGTGGCTCAGTCGGTTAAGCGTCCTACTTCAGCTCAGGTCATGATCTTGCGGTCTGTGAGTTTGAGCTCCACATCAGGCTCTGTGCTGACAGCTCGGAGCCTGGAGCCTGCTTCAGATTCTGTGTCTCCTATCTCTCTCTGCCCCTCCCCTGCTCATGCTCTGGCTCTCTCTCTCTCTCTCTCTCTCTCTCTCTCAAGAATAAACATTTAAAAAAAACTGTTCAAAGGAACATATTTCTTCTAAACCATCCTTACCACTCCTTCTCTCACCGGGGGGCTCCTGGTCATCACATCTTTCGTCCCTTTCCCCTCAGATATGTATTTCTTTAAAAACCATTTCCCCAATAACAAAAATAGCTTAGGGGCACCTGGGTGGCTCAGTCAGTTAAGCGTCCGACTCTGGCTTAGGTCATGATCTCACGGCTCGTGGGTTCGAGCCCCGTGTCAGGCTCTGTGCTGACAGCTCAGAGCCTAGAGCCTGTCTTCAGTTTCTGTGTCTCCCTCTCTCTCTGCCCCTCCCCCGCTCACGCTCTGTCTCTCAAACATACTAAATAAAAATAATAGCCTAAAAACACAAAGGGAAGAAGAAAACACCGAAATCACCCATAATCTCACTACCGAAAAACAACCACTGTGCATTCGTTGATGTGTTTTCTTTGAGTTTGATTTTTTTTCCTGTGTGTATTTTGATAGTGACAAAGTGGACTTCAACTGTACTCCAGTTGTTGTTGTTGTTTTTAAGTAGACGTGTGCTGGGGTCGCTTTCCCAGGTGAATAAATCATGGTAAAGCACTGGTTCTGGTAGCTGCACTGAACCCCACTGCAGGGATGCACCCTAATTTACCCCCCGCATCTCCCCCTAGTTGCTTGCAGGACTCAATTCAATCCAGCAGTGACTGAGGACGTGCTTCCTTCCAAGCGAGTTCTCTGCGCTCTGGGAGGCACACAGGCACAGGGTGCTGGGAGAACCCAGGCAGGATAGATGGGGTTGCCCTAGAGCCCGAGGTGCCTGGGCAGCAAAAGGGAGGAAGGAATCCGTCGGTCAGAAAGTACCTTAAGGTGGGGGAGGTGTGGGAGCGCCCGGGTGGCTCAGTCAGTGAAGACTCCAACTTCCACTCAGGTCATGATCTCACAGTTCGTGGGTTCAAGCTCCACGTCGGGCTTTGCGCTGACAGCTCAGAGCCTGCTTGGATTTTCTGTCTCCCTCTCTCTCTGCCCCTCCCCTACTCATTCTCTCTCTCTTTCTCTCTCTCAAAAATAAACAAACATTAAAAAATAATAACAAACATTAAAAAAATAAAAATAAAAGAATGTACCCTAAGTAAATGGGTGTCCCACCTTACTACACAGTGACACCATCAGGCTGGCCACTCTCTTTTTGGACCCTAGTGTTGTGCTTTTATCAAGCTGCCCTTCCCTTCAGTCAGGGACCTACTATGTGCGCGCGCTTCCTGTGTGCAAAGAGACTGGTATCATGGAGGTTTGGAAAAGTTTTGTCTGGGGAGGAGGAGGTCCTCCTGCCCTGGGCTTAGGTTTCCGCACAGAAAATGTGGGCAAATGCAGGCTGCGAGAGTCAAGGGAGGAGGCAGCTTCCCACTTATAAACCTGCTGTTTCCTCTCTGTGGTGTGGAAAGAAGGAGCCATAACGGAATTAAGAAACAGTTGTCTATACCACTTTGGAAACATGAGACTGCATCGGAAACAATAGTTGATCACAAAAACATCATAATGAGAAATGCTGTCATCATAACACCCTCCAATTCCATCTTGAAAATAATACTTGTTTTTTTAACTTGTCACAAAGGCAAGGATGTGCATTGTAGAACACTGGAAACATCTAGAAAGGTCAAAGAAGAAAACCGGAGCACGTGTACCCACTGCCACGTACAGCCTCTCTTAGCATGTTAAATGTTGCAGCACATCTCCTTCCTGGATTGTTTTCTAAATGTACACACACACTTGCGATCACACATTTTTTCATGTAGCCGGGGTACAATTGGACCATGGCAAGCGCTCAGTAAATGCTGGTTGATCGGATAAATCTCTAACCCCCAATTTCTTTATAAAGTGAGGATAAGACTAGTGTCTACCCCCACGGGGCTCTTTGGAGGATTAAATGAAACAAAGCAAGGAAAGTGGGTTGAGCTTTTTTTTTCTTTAATTTTTTATTTTAGGGGCGCCGGGGTGGCTCAGTTTCTTAAGCATCCGAGTTCGGCTCAGGTCATGATCTCATGGCTTGTGAGTTCCAGCCTCACGTCAGGTTCTGTGCTGACAGCTCAGGGCCTGGAGCCTGCTTCGGATTCTGTGTCTCCCTCTCTTTCTGCCCCTCCCCTGCTCGCTCTCTTTCTCTCTCAAAAAGACACATTAAAAAAAGTTTTTTTAAGTTACTATTTTGATTCCAGTTAGTTGACATACAGTGTAATTTTAGATTCTGGTGTACGATAGAGTGATTAAGCAATTCCATACCTCACCCTCGCTCATCACGACAACGCACTCCTTAATCCCCATCACCTATTTCTCCCATCCCCCCGCCCACCTCCCCTCTGGTCACCATCTGTTTATTCTCTGTGGTTAAGAGTCCGCTTCTTGGGTGATCTTTCTCCAAGTCTCAGATAAGAGATCTGACACCCCCTTGCCAGCGCCCCTCCTCAGTTACTCAAGACACCTCCAGCCCTTCCTGTCTCCACCTCCCCTCCTTGCTCCCGTCTGTGCCAGTGACGCCCCCACCTCCGTGTTACTGCTCTTTCTATCAAATCATCCTCCAGAAAGGTGGCAGAATAGCGCAAAGAACTCCCATAGCCCTCATCTGGATGCCCCTGCTGTGGGCATTTTACCACATTTGCTTTAATTCATCATTCTCTCTCTCCCTCCCTCTCTCTCTCTCTCTCTCTCTCTCTCTCTCTCTCAACAGATAGGCAGATCAATGGATATAAATGTACTGTTTTTCTCCGGGACCATTCGAGAGCAGGTTGCAAATATGATGTCTTATCAGCTTTTTGTACTTCGGAATGATTTTACTAGCAACAAGGATGCTCTCCCACAGATTGAAAACAGGAAGCTAACCGACACAATATCATCGTGTCCTCTGCAGCCTTCTTTCTGATTTTGTCCACTTTGCAAATAATGCCCTTCAGAGTCCCAGGACCTAGAATCATTGTTTACCGAGCTGTGATGGCTTTCTAACAATTCTGCAGGCCTTCCATGTCTTCACTGACCACAACACTTTGAACACTGCAGTCACCTGGAAGGGGGTTCCTTGTTGTAGGTTTACTGATGTTTCCTGATGATTAGATTCGGGTTATGTAACTGGAGCAAGAATCCCACAGAAGTGAGCTGTGAGATAACGCGTTCTCGGGGCACCATATCGGGGGGCACACGGGGCCAATCTGCCCCCTCACTCAGGATGTTGAACTTCATCACTTGCTTTAGAAAGTCTCCACCAGGTTTCTCTGCTGTAATGTACATGGAACTTATTTATTAATAAGTGTCTATTATTAGTTGGCATTTCACCGTATAGAAAAAGCACCTTTTCTCCTCCACTTACGTATTTATTCATTTATTTATTTATATCATCATGACCTCAGGGATTCCTTTTTTATTCGATGGGATAGAATCTGATATTATCTTTATCGTTTGGATGTACAAACTGTCCGAGATCTATCCAGTGGGAGTCCTTCAAGCTCCATCCGAGGTCGTTTTGCTTCTCTTTCCATCAGTTTTTAAGCCCTTTCTTACTTTTTGGCACAGAAGGTGTCAGATTCAGCCCAAGCAACCATCGACAAAGTGAAAAGGCAACCTATGGACTAGGAGAAAATATTTGTAAGCCACATATCCGTAAGGGGTTTACATCCAACCTGCCCAACGAACTCTCACAATAGCAAAAAAACCAAATAACCCAATTTAAAACTAACCGAAGGACCTGCATAGACATTTTCCCAAAGAAGATACACAAATAGCCAACAGACACGTGACAAGGTGCTCAACATCACTCCCCATCAGGGAAATGCAAAACGAAACCACAGTGAAATATCACCTCACACCTGTTAGAGTGTCTATTATCAAAAAGACAAGAGAACGAATTCTGGCGATAATGTGGAGGATAGGGAACCCTGCACACTTGTGGTGGGAATGTCAGCTCAGTCGGTTAAGTGTCCAACTTCAGCTCAGGTCATGATCTCACAGTTTGTGGGTTCGAGCCCCATATCGGGCTCCATGCTGACACTGCAGAACCTGCTTGGGATTCTTGCTCTCCCTCTCTCTCAGCCCCTCCCCTCCTCTCAAAATAAATAAATAAACGTTTAAAAAAATGGAATGACCAAAAGCAAAGTCTTATTCTAAGGATTTCCCCCAGTTTTATTGAGAAATAATCAATATATAATCGCTGTATGTGTTTAAGGCACATAGTGTGATGGCTTGTTTGCATATATTGGGAGATGATTACCACAATAGGTCCAGCTAACATCTACCTTCTCATATAGATACAATTAAAAAAGAAGAAGAAAAGAGGAAAAAGTTTTTCTCCTCGTGATGAAAACTCTTAGGATCTACTCTCTTCACCACATCACGTCTCTAGGACTTACTAATCCTTTAAGTTTGTACCTTTTGACCTCCTTCCTCCAGTTCCCTCTCCTCCACGCTCCGTCTCTGGTAACCACAGATCTCGTCTCATTTTCTGTGAGTTTGTTGTTACTGCTGTGTTTTAGATTCCACGTACAGGTGAGATCATAGAGTACTTGTCTTTCTTTGACTTTTCATTTAGCGTAATGCCTTCAAGGTCCATCCATGTTGTCACACATGGTAGGATTTCCTTGTTTTTAATGGTTGAGTAACGTCCCATTGGATATATACACACCACAATTCTTTATCCATTCATCCACCAATGGACCCTTAACGTTGTTCCCATGCTGTAGCTATCATAAATAATGCTGCTATGAACATGAACCCTTTTTATGTACAATTTTTAATTTAGGCAAATGATATCTGTCTCTCATTAAAAAAAAATTTAAGTATTTATTTATTTTTGAGAGAGAGAGAGAGCCAGAGCGTGAGCAGGGGAGGGGCAGAGAGAGATAGGAGACACAGAATCCGAAGCAGGCTCCAGGCTCTGAGCTGTCAGCACAGAGCCTGACGTGGGGCTTGAACCCATGAACCACAATATGGCCTGAGCTGAAGTCAGACGCTTAACTGACTGAGCCACCCAGTCACCGCTGGATTTTCATTTCTTAAAGAACCCAAATGTTCATCAACCGATGAATGGATAAAGAAGATGTGGTTTACATATACAATGGAATACTACTTGGCAATGAGAAAGAATGAAATCCTGCCATTTGCAGCAACGTGGATGGAACTGGAAGGTATGATGCTAAGTGAAATAAGTCAGTCAGAGAAAGATATCATATGTTTTCACTCATATGTGGAACTTCAGAAACTTAACAGAAGCCCATGGGGGAAGGGAAGGGGAAAACATAGTTAAAAACAGAGAAGGAGGGAGGCAAACCATAAGAGACTCTTAAATACAGAGAACAAACTGAGGGTGGATGGGGGGTGGGGGAGAAGGGAAAATGCATGATGGGCATTGAGGAGGGCACTTGTTGGGATGAGCACTGGTTGTGTATGTAAGCAATGAATCACGGGAATCTACCCCCAAAACCAAGAGCACTCTGCACACTGTATGTTAGCCAACATGACAATAAATTATATTCTAAAAATGCTTTAGACATTGCAAATGACTTCTATCATTGTCTCAGCTGTATAGTACTTTATGTATAGCATCTTCTGTTGAATAGGAATCCTTAATCTTGATGTAATGAAATCTATGAAATATTTTCTTTTGGCTTATGTCATTTACATGTAGCTTAAGAACTCCTTCCTTCCCCTTAAGTACTAGTATGTTTCCATTTTGTCCCATATATTTTTTCCTTTGAGCATAATATATTCCCTTTATTATTTAGGTCTTTAATCAAGTGTATCATGATGACACGTTGCTTAATGGCCCAGAGACTCCACCTGTGTAATGGAGAATATAGTATCTAGCTAACAGGGCAGTAACAACGATCAAATGAGCTAATGCATTTGAAGTGCTTAGAAGGGTACCTGGCACATATAATTAAAATACATGTATTTGTTTAAGTGTAATGTTTAGTAAATTATTTAACATGTGACATTGTAAAAAATTAAAAAGGCAATTCTAATAACTAAAGCTAGAGAAACACCGACCAGATGGAATAGATGTTGATTTTTCCACGTGTAGTGGACTCCATGTCGGCAGGGGTGAACAGACACCCTGATGTTGGCTGATTTCTACATTTCCTTCCCTGTCACACTCATTTCCTCCTCTCAATCAGGCACTCCGAACTCAGTGCAGTAAAGACCAGCTTCTACCATGCAATTTGCTGGATACAATTTTGAAGAAAGAAAAGTGATTTTTAAGTCCATCGCTGTCACCCTGTTCGGACATAGTTCGGTGCAATCAGATCTCTGTCTTGGCCAAGAATTTGGACAGAGTAGGGTTTTCCTGCTCTGAAGTTGTCCGATATTTTTATTCTGGTCTTTCACTTCCCATTCCTGCGTTCTGTGGCAGCAGCTCAAGAACGGTGTAAAGACTGATACCTGGATGGCAGTAAAGGAACAAGGGTCGTGTCTAAGGAGAGTTGGTAGGGCTCATTCTGTGTCCACCCCTGGGCACTGGGCCTCCTGGAAGCAGGAAGGGGTTATTCAGGTTACCCCCCATCCCCCTGCCATGCCCCATGGGAGAGAGTGCTTGCTTAACGAGAGTTTCCCTCCAGCTTTAGCCTCACACACCTGCTACCCTGCCCCGACCCCCGCCCCCAGCACCTCCGTAGTCCCGCTGCCATGGGTGGGTGGGCTTGCTTGCCTTGGGCCAAGACTTTGGGATCATTTAAAGCCCAGAGACCCTGGAAGCCTGGAGCTATGAGATGTTCTGAAGCCATCAGTAGAAGTTTTAGACACAACTTGTAGCAGGATTCTCACACAGAGAATCAGGTCGCCGAGGCTTTTCTTTCCAGGAAGCAACTTTATTCCAGCTGGCATCGCTCAGTTGGGTTCATACCCAAAGAACTGAGCCCCGAACACCACGTAGTCTGATTTTTTATTTATTTTTTACTTCTTTGTCTCCCATGTATGGTAACACACAAACATGCAGTCTGATTAAAGTGGTCTCATGTTACAAGGTCTTGAGGGATGTTATCATGTATTCGCATAGCAAGGTTGCCTTGAGATGTTCTTTTTTTTTCTTTCCTTAGGGAGGGGACCCTACCACAAACAAAATTATAGAAACCCCGTAAGTCTCTTTTTTCTATCTGGCCTTGTAGGAAAGGGGTCACAGTCCTTGGAACAGGGCATTGAAAGGGGAAAAGTAGGGCTGCTAGTTAATTTCATTTATCCATTTATTCATCCATCCAAGTGTCACTACCCACTCATGCATTTAATCCATCCCTTCATTCAGGACAAGCTCCTGACCACTTGGGAGAAGCACCTGACACGCCCACGGACACTGAAGCCTTCCATGTGCCAGGACGGGGCAGGAGTCATGTAAGGTGGTCAGTTCAATGGGAGGAAATCCGGCCAATGAACTGATTTTGGCCACAGGCGTGGCAGGCTGGCACCAAATTCCTTTGTAGCGTTTGTTCAACCTCTAGAGCATTTTGTCTTGGCCCATAATTTAACAAATCTAAAACTCACTTGGAGAAACCAGGTGAGACATTCTAAGCAAATTTCAAAAAAGAAAAAGTATTTTATTGAGGGAGAAATGTGCCTACTTGTATATCAAGATACAAATCGAGCTATACAAAGATGTTATGCAAAAGGACAAGAACAACAACGCAAACCCACTAAAACTAAAAATTAAGACATCTGTAATACAAAAGGCAATTTACAAATCAATAGGAAAACCATTGGGATTTTCCTATCACACAACTATCCTGTACACCCAACTGTTTTCTAAAATCAACAGAGATATAAATAGATAGGTCACAGAAGAAATGCAACAGCCATTAAAATACCAATCACAAGAGTTAATAAGAGAAACGCTAATGGAAATGAGATACTTCTTGATAAAAGGATGGAGACACTTTAATCCCGTTAATGAAAATACCCAGTAAGGTATTAAGGTATTAAGGCCCAAGTAAGGACTTGGCCAACAATGTGTAACAACTATCTATGAAAGGGGGTCTGCCCCAGAGTGAACCCCTCATTTTATTTGCGCTTCTTTCAAGTTTTCCTCAGAAGGAAGGTTTGGTGCAGTTTTTTTGAAACAGTGTCACACTCCAGTGATTTCCTCCCACTTCTTTGCTGCCAGAGACATATTTCAGGAAGCTGACACATTGTAGCGTTCACACTTGACCTCACCCAGGGGCTTGTCAACACAGCTCTGCTGCCCTGCAGCACTTGCTTAATTCAATACTTGGTTCCTAAGAGGGGAGAACAAAAAGGAGAAGTCACTCCCATCATTTAAATTTTGAATATGCGTCTTTGTAAAACTGCAGAAGTTCAAACAGCTCTATAGTTCTCCTGTTTTGTCAAAACTCAATCTGCTATATCGTCACCAGGAAGCGAGGCTGAGCGTTCTGAAAGTAAATAGAATGGGCATCACTGAAATGTGACCGCAGAAAGGCTGCAAGGATGTTGTCCTCATGATGAGGAAGAACTAGAAAGCCCCTGGAGGACCAGCATTCGTGTGTCGCAGTGGATAAAATAGACTGCTTCTTCCTGCTTTGAGGAAGCACCTTTTGTATCCGGAGGACAACCAAAGGAGCAAAACCAAGAACAACAACAACAAAGTGACCAGTAATATGCTACAGCCAGCTTGTAACAGTTCACGAAAACCAATTGCGTGATCCCTTCCCAATTCCGTGATGAGTTATGTAACATTAGTACCTTGACGTGGGAGGTGGTTGGAGTATTTACACCAGGGAAATTGGTGAATGCTACGAATCAGGGCCTGTTCTGAAAGACGGTTGTTAAACACTTACCAAGATCCCGGTGTTGACAGGATGTTTGTGAAATGGAATATTAAGCTGATATCAATATTAACATTGTAGAAAAAATGTTTCATAATAAAGCAGCATGTACATGCAAAAAAAAATGAACTTAAACCTCCATCTCACACCACGCAAAGATTAGTTCAAATGAATCATAGACTTAGATGTAAGAGCTAAAGCAATAAACTTGTAGAAGAAAATGTTGTAGGTTAACAAACCTGAGTAAATAATGGAAAACCATTAACCGGCTGTTTTGGCTTCTGTAATTTGCTTTGTGAATGCATCTCTCCGTTCACTCTTCTACTAACTGCGTGGTGACCACTAAAACATTGAGATAAAAGCCTACGGAGCTCTCTGTTGGAGTTACCAGAAGGTGCTAACAGCCTCGTCTGGCCTCTGTAACTTCGCCTGCTTTCTAAGCAGATAACTTAGATTGTAAAATGCTCCCCCACCCTTCTGTTTGGAGCTGGCCAGGCGAGGCCAACATGTAAGAAGTCACAGAGTCACTGCCCCACAGAATCTGGAGTGCCTAACTATAATTGGTCATTCCAAGACTGTCTTAAGACAAAGAACTTTAAAACTGACAGGGTCCCGCCAAAACTAATGTCTGTTTGTCAAAATGTGACTGGCTGTCCTGAAATGCTGTACATTTTAATTGGTTAACTAAATGGTGATGTTTTATGCCTTGCTGAAGTCCATATGAGCTCACTGCTACCTTTGTTCGGGGCCATTCTCTGCACTTTTCTCCTTAAGATCAGGAGATCAGGTTTGGCCCGGCTGTGCATAAAATCTTGCCTCGCTTCTATTTGGCGTTTGGTGGTCTTTTTGACACCACCCTGTTTCAGAAAACAGAGAAGGAAATCTAATTTAGACTTTGGGCTAGGCCAAGAAAACAACCCCATTTACAATAGCACCAAACAAGGATGAAATACCTAGGAATAAATTCAACCAAGGAGGTGACAGATCTGTACATTGAAAACTACAAGAAATTGAAGACAAATAAATGGAAAGATATCCTGTGTTCATGGATCAGAAAATTTTAATATTGTAAAAAAAATGTTCTTTCCACCCAAAGTCATCCGCAGATTGATCAAATCAATCCCTATCAAAATCCCAATGGCATTGTTCACAGAAATAGAAAAATTCTTTTTAATTTGTGGGAAACCCTAAAAATCCCTGAACAGCCAATGCAATCCTGAGAAAGAATAAAGCTGGAGGCAACACAATTCCTGATTTCAAACTTTATTACAGAGCTAGTGATCAGAACGGCACAAAAACCGACACACAGACCAACAGAACAGAATCCATAAATAAACCCACACATACACAATCAACTAATATTTGACAAAGGAGTTAAGACTAGCCGGCACTCAATAACTTCAGTAAGTAGAGCTGGGACAACTGGATATTCACATGCAAAAGAGGGAAACTGAACCCCCACCTTATACCACTCACAAAAACAGACTTGAAATGGATTAAAGACTTAAACATAAGACCTGACACTGTAAAACTACTAGAAGAAAACATAGGGAAAAATCCCCCTGACGTTGGTGTTGGCAACAATGTTTTGGAGAACATAAAAGCACGAGCAACAAGGCAAAAATCAACAAGGAATTACAACAAACTCAACAGGTTCTGCACGGCAAAAGAAAAAGGCATCCTGCTGAATGGGAGAAAATATTTGCAAGTCATTTCGCTGAGAAGGGGTCAATTTCCTAAATATACAAGGAACCAGAGTGACTCAAAAGCAACCAAAATATTCAGATGCTAGAGGTGTTTGCTCAGCACTGCTATGGACCAGCCTTCAGTCGAAAAGTGTGGAGTCCTTAGTTTCCTCCTCTACCCTGCTGTCTTCGTTTCTGAGAAGAAGGAATCCCATCTGTGCAGCACAGGGACGACTCTGCCAAAGGGTCTGAGCTGGCGGTCCTAGCATCCCCTTCCTCCCTTGACTGATGTGGATTTATCCAATCAACTTTCATGCCTCTGCCTCCCCTTCTCCCTGAGTTGATCTCTCTGCAAAAGATCCTAGAGTTGCAGAAGCTTCTCCTTTCCTTCATTCTATAGGACCTGAGCAAACATGCAGGCTCCTGGCCAAAGAATATTGCATATCGGAACACAAGGACACAGCAGGTAAAATTACCATTGTGGGTGATGAGCCGATAAACAAAATGTGGTATGTCCGTACAAAGCTCTAGTAGTCAGCAATAAAAAATGAAGCACCGGGGCGCCTGGGTGGCACAGTGGGTTAAGCGCTGGACTTCAGCTCAAGTCATGACTTCACGATTTGTGAGTTCGAGCCCCGCATTGGCTTTCTGATATCAGCACAGAGACTGCTTTGGATCCTCTGTCTTCCTCTCTTTCTCTGCTCCTCCCCACCCCTCATTTCTCTCTTTCAAAAATAAACATTTAAAAAAGTGTAAAGAAAAAAATGAAATACTGGTACATGAAACCTTGAAACGTGTGAAGTGAAAGAAGCCAATCACCAAAAACCACTTCTCCTATGACTTCATTCATGCTAAATGTCTGGAAAAGGCCAGTCTATGGGGGACAGAAAATAGGATGAGTGGTAACTTAAGGCTAGGGCAGCAGTAGAGGGCTGTTGGTGAGAGAAGGAGGAGTGATCACTTATAGGTATAGGGCTTCTCTTTGGGACATTGATGAGCATGTTTCCAAATTGACTGTAGAAATGGTGGCCCAACTCTGAATACACTAAAAACTGAGCTTTATACGTTACATGGGTGAATTATACGGCATGTGAATCACATATAAGTAAAGCTGTTATATTAAAAGGAAAGGAGGAAGGGAGGGAGGAAGGGGGGACATATAGGGCAGGCAGGGTTGAGATATAAAGAACATGGCAGTATGTGGGATACAATGGCCCCTAGGCCCCATTAGCAGATGCAAAGACCTGGAAGTGAGAGAGAGCTTGGCTCATCTCAGGAACTAGAAGTGGCCCACAGGCAAGAGTGGTGGAGTGGAGCGAGCCGGGGGTGGGGTAGGGGGTCCAGCGGGGACCTGACCACCAGAAGCCTTGGAGACCAACCAAAGGTTAGGATCTTACCCAACAGCAAAGGAGTCTCAAGCTTGGGAGTGCCTTGACCAGATTTGCAATTTGCATTTTAGCAACATCATTTGGGCCATAGAAAGGATTAGGAGGGGGTAAAACAGGAGACGGGGACTCCTTATCGTAAGAGTCTGTGGTTCTCAAGCAATGACGTGAAGGTCGTCCGACACAGGCCAGTGGCACTGAGGACAGAGCCGGGTGGATAGGGATTCAGGAAGAAGGATCGGCCACGCTGTGCTGATGATGTGGGTGTGAAGAGCAGGGACGCTGGCTGTCTGTCTCTAGTGGAGGCTGTTACCAGTTGCTGAGTCTGGGAACCCAGCTTGGGGGAGGGGGGAGGAGCGTAATGATGAACTGGGTTCTGGGTGGATACATTTCCAGTGGCAGCAAGATGCTCAGGGGGTATCTGGAGACAGGCACCCCCAGAAGGTTCTAAATGTCAGCATTTAGTAACCAAGAGATCTCAGACAAAATCTGGATTTCTGGCTTCTCTGGAAAACCAGAAGCTCTAGCCACTCTGGGCTTGCCTTCACTCTTTCCTGGGGGTCAGCAAACTGCAGTCTGCACATGAGATGTGACCCTTGGCTTGGGTTTCTATGACCCTTAGAGCTAAGAATTCCTTTCCATTCTTACAGGGTTGTTAAAACAAAGAAGAATAAGTGACGGAGAGGACAATGTGGCCACGAAGCCTGCAGCACTCGTGGTCTCTGGCCCTTTAGAAAACATTTGCCGACCCTGCCCTTGGCAATCACCTGCTAGTGCTGAGTTGTGCCCACCACCTTTCTGAGGCTCTCTCTCACCCCCTGGTTGCCCCAGTCCCCACAGCTCCCTATCACCTCCACCCAGCCTGCCTTACTCGTGTGAGGTTTCTCCCTGGCCCCCAGCTGGACCCTGCCTCAGGAAGCCCCTGCCTATGAGAATAGGGGCAGAAGCCAAGGCAAACAACCTTCCAGAAACAGGCAGGGAGAAACCTGCAAGGAACAAAGGACACCAGGAGGTGAGAAGTGAGGTGAGAAAACGGAGCATTCCAGGAAACGAGTGGTGGACAGGGTGTCTGGCCGGCTGAGCAGCTGGGCTGGGGGAGGCTTGCCGAAGGAGCGTGGAGGCCGTGAGCCTCCGTGGAACGGGGAACGACCGAGAACACAGGCGTCAGATTGGAGTAGGTTGGGGGACAGGTGGCTTGAAGCTCAGCTGTGAAAAGGAGGGGGTGAGATGAGGCAGCAGCTGGGAGGGGTGTAGTTGCAGGAAAAGTTCCAAGGATTTCTAGCAAAAGTGAAGAGTGTTACACCCTGATGGCTTCTATCTTCTTAGTGAAATAAAGGATAGGGCCACCTGCTGAGCAGGGCGGGGGCGGGGCGGGGGGCGCAGCTGGGAGAATTCTAGAGTGAGGTTTGAAACACGTGTGGCACAGAGTGGGGGAAACTCAGAAGTGTTGCTGGGTGACTCTGAGAAGGCCACCAAGCCTGGCGGCTGTGGCTCGTGGGGGCTCCTACTGTTCCAGGCTCTGCCATGTTCCCGAGCCCACGTAGCAGGTGGGCATGCCAGCCCCGAGCCTGCGAGTCAGGAAGACGGGCCTGCCCTCCCCCCTCCCCCCCGCAGGATCACTGTTTAACTGGCCGGGAGTCAGACGACTTGGCAAACACAGCACATCTAAATCCACACCCTCCAACCGGAATTTTCAGCCGAGCAGGGAAGATACGTTCTTTTTGTGAAATGTGCTACGTTTACCATTTAAAACCCAGAAGAGGGGCACTGGGTGGCTCGGTTAGGCATCTGACTCTTGGTTTCATTCGGCTCAGGTCACGATCTCACAGTTCAGGGGTTCAAGCCCCGCATTGGGCTCTGCACTGACAGCGCGGAGCCTCCGTGGGATTCTATGTTTCCCTCTCTCTCCCTGCCCCCTCCCCTGCTCATGCTCTCTCTCTCTCTCTCAAAATAAACTTAAAAAAATTTTTTTAACACAGAAGAAAAGAAAAGCAGAAGGAGCCCTTCCTTAAAATCTTGCCTTCAAAACCAATGCAATTAAACATGAGTTACAAGTGATCATCAGGCCACATAGCGTGGCAGGAGGTCACGTGGCAGCAGCCTCACCTTGGGGCTGGGAGGAAGGACCCAGATCCAAGCGTTCTGCATTTTGCTGCGACTTCTTTCCAGCCAGGAAAGTGTGATTCTGGTAACCTCGTGCTTGTTCCCCGTCTTACTTTAACCACATTTTGTTGTCAAGGCAATGAGCTGGTCATGATGAAGGAAACTTCCTGAAAAGGAAAGAGAAGATCCTCTTCTATGAACCTGTTTATAAATATATATACATTTTGCATGTGCCACTCTAGTCATGCATTTTCTAGAGCCGGTCACTGCGCTTCTTTTTTTTTTTTTTTTTTTCTCTGTCTGCTTTCTCACATTTTCTAAAAGGCATATTGTTCCCTGTTACTCCCCTCCACACCCAATAATCAGGGGAAGGTGCAGGCGTGACCTAGGGGGCTTGCGAGGGCCCTGCCCTCGTCCCCTAGCACGGGGCTCCTGTGCTCCCCATGCTAGGCCACCTGGGAGCCTCAGAACACCCCAGGCCCTCTCTGTTCCTTCCACTCCTACTGTGGCTGCTGACCCGCAGTGCCCGCCAGGTAATGTCCCTTGCATGACCTGAGCATCACCTCCCAGCAGCGATTATTCTGTTTGGCTACTGTGCTGCTCCATGTGTCATGCACCTGCCTCGCACATGGCGCTGTGAGTGCCACGTCCCCGCGCAGGGGTGCCGTCCCCAGAGGTGCTGGGAGCGTAGGATGCAGGTGTGAGGTCCAGTTCCAGTATCGCCCAGATTTCACTCCTAGTGCTGCTTATAAACACACTTCTCTTTGGGGGTGCCCGGGTGGCTCAGTTGGTTAAGCGTCTGACTTCGGCTCAGGTCATGATCTCACGGTTCGTGGGTTCAAGTCCCGTGTCGGGCTCTGTGGTGACAGCTCAGAGCCTGGAGTCTGCTTCGGATTCTGTGTCTTCCTCTCTTTCTGCCCCCACTTATGCTCTGTCTCTCAAAAATAAATAAATGTTAAAAATAATTTAAAAAAACATGCCTCTCTTTTGAGAATCTCTGTCTGCCTGTGCCTCCCTCCTGGCCTCTTCACCTTTGTCTGATGGCTTTCTTCTGGATCCTCAGTGGATTCTCAGTGGGGTTTACATCTGACAAAGACTCTCTCTCTCTGCTTGACTCAGTGTTTTGTCAGACTCTTAAACCTTCTCCTAGCCCCATCCCCACCCCTTCCTTGTAAGATCCGGTTTTAGCAAGAACTGCCAAGTCATTTTAGTAAAGACCTCCCCTCTCTTTACTAAAGGGGGAGGTCTTTAGTAAAGACCTCCCCCTTTACTTTACTTTACTTTACTCCCCTATCTGTATCTGATAAAGCCCCTCTGCTCCATCACTCCCCAGGTGATATCTGATGACCCTGAACTGCCCCACTGAGAACCCCCCTTCACCTCAATGTTTCCTCTTTGTAACTCACTCCTCCCCACCCCCCCACCCCACCCTGCTCCTCCACTGCCACTCGCCCGTGCTGTGTTTGGACTTGAGCCTTATCTTTCTCCCTCACTGCAGAATTCCATCCCATCTATCTGGGTAGCCTCCCCTCGAATAAAGTCAGCCTCGCAGTGCTTGAACAAGAGTCACCCAATGTCCTTTATCCCCTCGAACAAACCCCACCTCTCCCAGTGAATAGCTGTGTCACCCGGGCAAGTGACTTTTTACCTTTCACCCTTGAACTCCTTGACCTCAAAGCCTTGGCCTCCTCCCCGCCCCCCAGCTCCTAGACCCTGTCACCTCCAGAATCTGCCTTACCAAGAAATCTTTAACTTAACCTCTCCTCCTCTAACCACAACTTCCCTAGTTCCTGTTCTCTCACACCAGGACTCGTATGCTCCCACCTCATTTCCCCCCCATCAGGAGCTCTGGCCTCTGGGACCCGCCATTTTTCCTGAGTATCATCATCCCCTGGCTGTCTCAACTTAATTCTTGATCCAGGACACGTGGTCAGTCAGTGCCTCAATCCATCTCTTGCCGATATGCTCTGCACCCTGTCCTTCTGACATGTCTGCCTGGAAAAGCCCCAGCCTGGACTCTATCCAGCACTTCCTCTTCTGTTTTCACTCCCAGCTCTCCTAGAAGTATTTGCCCAGGTGTGAGGGCAGCACAGATGCATGGTCTCTAAGTTCAGCTGGGCCCTTGGCACCCAAGACAGCTGGATCTACAATTAGAAGCCATACGGTCAAGTCCTTGCTCTGCCATTTCAAGGCCATGCAATGCTTGTTACTTCATGTCTGTAAGGCTTGGTTTCCTCATGGCCAAGTGGGAAGCCCGGGCACACCGTCCTCTCTGGAGCCTCTGGGAGGACCAGGGCCAGGCACACAGCCCACCTTCGGTAATGTCAGCCTCACCTGTTGTGATTGATCTTTGTTGCTGGCCAGCCTTCTACCTGTGAGCAAACAGAGGTCTCCTTGAAACTACTCCCAGCTGTTCTAAGCCTTTGCCCTCCTTCTTCAGCCCTTTGCTCCAGCCCACCTCTTGCTTAATCCTCTACCACCAGCCTCAGCCTTCATAGAGGAGATAGAGTCACCAGGGCAAGGTTTGGCATTCTGCCTTGTTCCCTTTTCTCTGCACCCTCTGCCCATTCTTAGTCCCTTCCCATGGCCTGCAGATCCAACCAGCCCTTCCCCCCTCACCCCGTATCGGCTCCAGCAGCAGACCCCCACTCTCTTATGCCTTCAACCTCTCCTTCTAGCACAGAGAGTGGGCTCAAGTCTCTCCTAACAAAAAGCAAACCCCTAAAGAGACTTCCGCGTCTATGAAGATGGAGTCAATATACTTTTTTCTATTCTCTTCTCTAAGCATGACTAAAAGCCCAGGGCGTAAGACTCTGAAAGTTGAAAGAAAAGAGGGCAGACTGACTGGGGGTCTTAGGACTATAGGAATGACATGGTAGTGAGTTCTTGGGTTTTTCTTTTTCTTTAATCTTTATTTATTTTTGAGAGAGAGAGAGACAGACAGAGTGCAAGCGGGGGAGGAACAGAGAGCAAGAGGGAGACACAGAATCCAAAGCAGGCTCCTGGCTCTGAGCTGTTAGCACAGAGCCTGACGCAGGGCTCAAACTCACGAACTGCGAGATCGTGACCTGAGCTGAAGTCAGGAGCTTAACCAACTGAGCCACCCAGGTGACCCCCCTTTTTGTTAAAATTTAAGTTCAAGTTAGTTAACATACTGTGTAATTTTGGCTTCAGGAGTAGAACCCGGTGATTCATCTCTTACAGATGACACCCAGTGCTCATCCCAAAAAGTGCCCTCCCTAATGCCCATCACCCATTTAGCCCATCCTCCCACCTGCCTCCCCTCCAGCAACCCTCAGTTTGTTCTCTGTATTTAAGAGTCTCTTATGATTTTATTTTTCACTCATAGACCCCAAAATTAAAGCTGAAGAAGCTACAGGCAAGGGGCGGGGAAAGCCATGCCCAAAGTCTGCTCTCCCAAACTGTCCTGCAGGGGTGATGTCAATGGAAGCTGAGTGGGGAGCAGGGGCTCTCATCCCCACTGGACTGCAATGAGACCCCCTCCTTCCCAACTCCCTTAGGTGTCAGTACTGGAGACCGTATGGGGGCCTGGACTTCTACCCCATCGATAGGAACCAGGTGGCCCTCCTTCTCCCCACCACCCTGACAAAGCGGAGGGGGGTGTTGCTCGGAGAGTCAGGACTTTCACCATTGTCTTGGGTTAAGGAGGCTACCGCCCATCCCCCATGTGGTCAGAGAAGGCCACATGGGAGGCAATAAGGAGGTACTTCTCCTCTTCTGGGCCAGGAGTATCGGTGGAGCCCTCGCAGGGAGCTGCAACTCCCACCTCTGCCCCATAATGAGCAGCCTCATCCCTTCTGGGATCAACACAGGCCTCCTTGAACCTGGGCTTCCGCACTCACTTGGTAGACACCAGGCGATGTTCTCCCTTCCCCTGTCAAAGCCAGCTCACACACAAGGTTTAAATAAGTTCCGAGGTCTCGTAACATAGGGCCCCAAGTTTTAAAGTTTTAGAAATTGTGATATACACACACATACATGACTTACTACTTAACCCTTTTTATGTAGATAGTTCAGTGGCAATAAGTATTTTCACGTCATTGTGTAGCCATCACCACTGTCTATCTCCAGCACTTGTTCATCTTCCTGAACCAGACTCTGTACCCACTAAACACTAATGAGTAAAACATTAAAAGTCCCCACCACCACCCCCTGGCAACCACCGTTCTATGCTTCCTGTCTCTATGGCAATGACTATTCTAGGTCCTCACATAAGTGGAATCATAGAGTATTTGTTTTGGGGGGCCTGACTTACTTCACTCAGCATAACGTTTCCATGGTTTATCTATATCGTAGCCTGTGTCAGAATTTCCTTCCTTCTTTTTTTTAAGGCCGAATGATATTCCATTATATGCACATACCACAATTTCCTGATTCAGTTTCGGTAGTTTGTGTATCTTTAGGGATTTATCCATTTCATCTAGGTTATCCAATTTTCTGCCATGCTTCTGTTTACAGTACTTTTTATAATCCTTTTATTTCTGTCGTCAGTAATAATGTCGCCACTTTCATTTCTGATTTTAGTTATTCAAGCTTTGTCTCTTTTTTCTTGTCAGTGTAGATTTGTCAATTTTGTTGATTTTTTCTCTGAAGAACTAAATGCTGATTTTGTTGATATTCTCTATTGTTTTTCTCTTCTCTTTTTAAAAAATTTATCTCTACCTTAATCTTTATTATTTCCTTCCTTACGCTACCTTTAGGTTGACTTTGCTCTTTTTTTTTCTAGTTCCATAAGGTATAAAGTTAGATTGTTGATTTGAGACTTTTCATTTATTTTAATGTAAGCATTTATAGTTATCAAAATTTCCAGGTTTTGATAAAAAAAAATCATTCATCTTGTCAAGGACCAGGAAGATCTGAAACTGAAGTCTTAAAGAGAGAATCAGTGGATTCCACACCAAGAGATTTTACAATTATTCAACAAGAACTTCAAGCAGCTATCATAAAAATGCTTCAGCAAGCAATTATGAGCATCCTTTGAAAGAAGAAAAAAAGAAAGTCTCAGCAAAGAAGTAGAAGATATAAGAACCACATAGAAATTTTAGAACTGAAAAATACAATAAACAAAATTAAAAAAAAAAAAACCAAAACCTCAGAGGATGAGTTCAACAGTAGACCTGGAGGATGTCAAAGAAAAATTGCCAGACAGAAATAAAGAGGCAAGGAAGATTTTATTCAAGACAATTCCATTAGCGATCAAAACGTATGTGTTAGGGAAGATTGAACTCAGCTCTGTTGGAACAAAATGCAGGAGAGTTTTTAACTGTGGGAGTAACACAGCAAAACAAGTATTGGAGGATGTAAATTGGGTGACTGGTCAATGGAATTAAAACCATCTGTGTTTGTGATTGGTGCTTATCAAGGTTTGACTCCAACCCTCCCAAGTGCCTTGTCTCGACGGTAACATTTCAGAGGGATGGTTCCCAGGTCCTTGAGAAAGACATTCCAGTTGTAAAACTTGCATAAGGATGGAAGAAGCTTTATATAGGAAATCTTGTCCATGTAGTTTGTTTTAGCATATTTCTGTCGTTGACATACTAAATGAATCTTGTGTTAAGGCTTACTAATGCAAGAAAGCAGACATTAACGAGGAGAATTTCTATGGAAAGAAAAAAAAAAGACTAATGATTGGAGCATTGTACACCCAGTTTCTGAGTTCAGAGGATGGCCAGTTGAAGAGATGTATGGACACTGGGCTCAAAGAGTCTTTGGACAGTTGAGTGAGGATGGCAGCGTGACAGATTTCCCAGTTTGTGGATGGCACTAACATCAGGGAGGTTTTGATAAGATTGTCTGCAGTCAGGAGTGTTTCCTTGAACAGAGCATGGATGGTGTGGGAGTCCCAGTGACCTTCCGGAGTAGCCCCCAGCGCAGCAGCTCCAGGCACAGACCCTCCACAGGCTCTGTTGTGGAGATGAGTCCTCTATCAAGCCATCCAGCTTCCGCTCTTTGGGGCTTCTTTAGATCCTGAGGGGAAAGCCCAGCTCCAAGGCAACTGAGCCCCTGAACAAAGATCCGGGCAGTCAGGGTTTAGTTCTCACTGACACCGACTCAGGAGGATGAGAGAAAAATTGGAAACATTCATTTGGGGGAGTTGTATCCAGACACGGAAGGAAAATAAGAAGAACTGAGAATTTGGCAATGACTGACAAAATGTGTAAGACAGCAGGGTCCAGTCCGATTTACAGGCAGGTAACAACACCACCTAGTTTATGAAGAGCTGAAAAATAGCTCAAAGACAATGAACAAGGTGAGGATCTGATAATCCACAGGATGTGCTACAGTTTTCTATTAAAGCATAACCTTTCTATGGTCACTTCCCCTTCGGGTCAGATCATCAAAATAAGATTATTCTTGTTTACCAAATATGTGCAATCTCATTAGATTTAGCCTGATTATTTACACAAGTTCAGAAAGAAAGGTAATTGACCACAAAGGCTTTTTGTTTTCCTAATTTAGTTTGCTAAAATTTTTCATGAGAAATCTCAGATTGGACTTTTAAAAGCCCCTCAATGCTAGGACACTAAGCCACGAGTTCAACACTAGACTTCACCTGCAGTATCTACAGATTTGGGTGAGTTCCTCTCTTCTTGAGGTCCCCAAAGTATCCTGGGCCTGCCAGGAAGTGACCCTTTTACTCACTCCTAAGGCTTGGGAACTCTGTTAGCCGAGTTTTCCAAAGAAGAATTTGTAAACCAGGACTATTTTCTCAAGAGGTCTATGTAAACACCGGTTCCAGAAAGTCATTCTTAGTTCCTTAAGACTTCCAGATCATATCTGATTCTATCCATCCTTCTTAAATATGACATTTCAGTCCAGTCTTGGTTGTATTAATCATTTTTCCCCAACGATTACAAGGAGGACAGATTCTTATCTAACATATGCAAAGAATTACATTGCCATGAAAATAAGAATACTCAATATGACTTTCTGAATTCTGGCAAGGAGAAAAAGACAAATGTTTCATGTCTGCTTACAAAAGTATAATCTACTACATTGGCATGAGTTATAGGTAGTTTAAGAAAAAAGAAAAAGGGATTCTTTATATCCAGAAAACAGAATATTAAAGCATCACTGATATTTCAAACAAAAGCCAGAATCATCCTTTATCAGTGAATTTAGTCCTATGTTACTAATTTTTGTGATGCTTGATCTTGGGTTAGCAAGTGCATGAACCCATTGGTTTCTGTCTGAGAGATCTGGAAATCCTGATTCAGCAACGGTATGGGGCCAAGTTATTCAAGCAACCACCATCAGAAGACGCATCAGACACATCAGAAGACCATCAGAAGTGCCCCAAAGTTCCTGACATAGTTCTTCCCGTGGGTTTCTGAGGTGAGACAGTCCCTTTTGGCTGGAGACAAGCACATTGGCCTGTAGTTGGTTATAAATGTTTTCAGGGAAGCATCAGAGTAAAACAAAACTACCTGTAGATAACGAAAGACTTAAAATAATGTGGTTACAGATCTGATCAGTGTTCCTTTGACAAAGAAACATGTCTGTTTCTGTGGCATTCAACATTTAAAGCTAAGAGCTGGAATGATGCCTGGTAACTCGCGTCTAATGTCAGGCCAAGCTGCCCCTGGATATATCAAGGAACTAGGAGGATACTGACAAATTTCTAGGAACTTCATACAATTTAGAAAACATTTATATTAATAATATTTTGCCTATGCAAATATAACCTAATGAAGATTGAACATGTCTTCTTGTTTTTTAAATTATTTTTTAATGTTTATTTATTTTTGAAAGACAGAGAGAGACAGAGTACAAGTGAGGGAGGGGCAGAGAGAGAGAGGGAGACAGAATCCGAAGCAAGCTCCAGGTTCTGAGCTGTCAGCACAGAGCCTGACGCGGGGCTTGAACTCGCAAACTGTGAGATCATGACCTGAGCCAAAGTTGGACTCTTAACCAACTGAGCCACCCAGGCACCCCTGAACATTTTTTTCTTATTTGACAGCACTTCCCATACAACTCAACGTGTCAAATAAACCTAATTATTTTTAACATCTCTCTTTTTACAAGGTGAAAAAACAAATTCTTTTTGCTTTTCCAGGGACCCTCTAAGAAATCTCAAGGTCAATTTGAATCAAGATTTCATTCAGAATTTGATTTGGGGCAGTGCCTGGGTGGCTCAATTGGTTAAGCATCTGACTCTTGATTTCAGCTCAGGTCATGGTCTCACGGGATCGAGGCTCTGCACTGACAGTGAGGAGCCTGCTTGGGATTCTCTCTCTCCCCCTCTCTCTGCCCCTCCCCCACGCATGTGCACTCTCTCTCAAAATAAAGAAATAAACAGTAAAAAACCAAAAACAAAAAAGGGGCATCTGGGTAGCTCAGTCGGTTAAGCATCTGACTTCGGCTCAGGTCATGATTTCATGGCTCGTGAGTTCGAGCCCTGCATCAGACTCTGTGCTGACAGCTCAGAACCTGGAGCCTGCTTTGGATTCTGTGTCTCCCTCTCTCTTTTCCCTTTCCCTGTTCATGCTCTGTCTCTCTGTCTCTCAAAAATAAATAAACATTTAAAAAACAAAAAACAAAAAAAATACAATTTGATTTAGGAAGGCAAAATACCAAAAATTGTCAAAAATATTTTAAAAAGCTTGAACACTTGGAAAATGGGGTCATGGGTCACTAAGAAACTGTTTGGACACCTATTTAGCCAAAGTGATAATTAAAAAATTCAACATTTGATAAAAGTCAACATTCATTCATGATAAAGACTCTCAGGAAAAACAGGAAAAGAGAGAAACTCCCTCAACTTGATAAACAGCACTCAAAAAACCTACAGCTAACATTATACTTAGTGATGAGAGACTGACTGCTTTCCTCTAAGTTTCAGAAAAAGGCAAAAATGTCTACTTTCACCACTTTTAGCTGACATATACAGGAAATTCTACCTGTGCACTAAGCCAAGCAAATGAAATAAAATGCACATATATTGGACTGAAAGAAATAAAATTGTCTCTATTTGAAGATGACATGATTGTCTATGCAGAATATACCCAAGGAATCTAACAAACAAACCACAAAAACTCTAGAACTAATACGTGACTTCAGCAATGTCACAGAATACAAGACAAATATACATAAATAAGTTCTATTTGTGCATATTAGCATTGGGAAATGAACATCAATATTAAATACAATTTATAAGCACTCAAAACAACAACAACAACAACTCAGCAAATACTTATGTGTAAATCCAAGAAAGTCTGTATAGGATGAGTATACTGAACACTACAAAATACTGAGGGAAGAAATCAAAGATCTGAATAAATGGAGAGACTTATCATGTTCATGGATTGGAAGACTCAACATAGGAAAGGTGTCAATTCCCCTCACATTGATATATAAGTTTAACATTCAAAGTTCCTTTCAAAATCCCAGATAGATTTCTATAAAGACAGACAAGATTGTTCTACAATTTCTATGGAAGGCGAAGGAGCTAAAACAGCTAAAACATTTTTGAAAAAGATTAAGAAAATGGGAGGAATCACTCCACCCTATTTCAGGACTTATTATACGGGTACAGTAATCAAGATTGTGTGGTTCTAGCAGAAGGAGAGGCACATGGGATAATGTCAGAGAATAGAGAACCCAGAAAGAACCCACCCAGGTATAGCACACTGATTTTGACAAAGATGTCAAAGCAATCATTAGGATGGGCTTTTCAACAAACTGTGGTCGAGTAGTTGTATATCTATAGACAAAATCATAATAATAATACCTCAATCTAACCTTGCATTTATTTAAAAAGTAACTAAAGGGGCACCTGGGTGGCTCAGTCCGTTAAGCGTCCAACTTCAGCTCAGGTCATGATCTCGCGGTTCGTGGGTTTGAGCCCCACGTCAGGCTCTTTGCTGACAGCTCAGAGCCTGGAGCCTGCTTCAGATTCTGTGTCTCCTTCTCTCTCTGCTCCTCCCCCACTCATTCTCTCTCTCTCTCTCTCTCTCTCTCTCAAAAATAAATAAATTTTTAAAAAAAAAGTAACTCAAAATGGATCTTGGGTTTAATGTAAAACAGAAAACTGTAACACTTGTAGAAAATAACATGAAAGAAAATCTTTGAAACCTAGGACTTGGGAAGAGCTCCCAGACATGATACCAAAGCACAACCCATAAAATGAACAACAAAAGGCTGGGCTTCATCCAAGGGGGAGGGAAACTTTTACTCTGTAAAAAACTTTCTTACAAGGATGAAAAATCAAGCTACAGGCTGGAAGAAAATTTGCAAACCACACATCTGATAAAACTCCTATCTCCAATATATAAAGCTCTCTCAAAACTCAACATTAAAAAAAATCCAGTTAGAAAATGGGCAAAGACAGGAGGAAACAGTTCACTGAAGAGGATATAGAGACAGCAAATAAGCACATGAGAAGTTATTCAACCTCACTAGCCATTAGGGAAATACAAAGTAAGACCATGAGGAAATATCCCCATACCTCCTGCAGGCCAGGATTCAGAGAAGCTGGATCACTCCTATATTGCTGGTGAGAACATAAATGTTGCAGCCACCCTGGAAAAGAGTGTGTTATTTTCTTTAAAAACTAAAGATGCAACTACCATATGATATAGCCACGGAAATATTTGGCATTTATCCCAGAGATATAAAAACTTATGTCCATACAAAAACCTGTACACAATTGTTAATAGCAGTTTTATTTGTAATAGCCCCAGATAGGAAAACAAAATGGCGGGCTTAATGGGTGAATGGTTAAACTGTGGTACGTCCACCCCATGGGATGCTACTTCGCAATTGCTAGGAATGGGCCACTGTGTGTTTACACAACAGCTTGGATATGGATCTCAAGAGCACTATGCTGAGGGGGGGAAATGTCAAAACATTATGTGTTCTATGACTTCATTTGTATAACATTATTGAAATGAAAAAATTATAGAGACAGAAAACAAATTAGTGGTTACCAGGGGTTAGGTGAAGGATAGTGGGAGGAAAGGAGGGGCTCAGTGTGATTACCAGTGTGATTACCAAGGAGTGGCCTTTTTGTAGTTTGTGGGGACGGAACAGTTCTGTATCTCGATTGGGAGGGTGAGTGCATGAGTCCACACATACAATGAAAATGACATAAAAATGTTACATAATCAAAAAATGATTGTAGCATTGCACCAGCATCAGATCCTTGTTGTTGATATTATACTACAAGTATGTACATGTAACCATTGGAGAAACTGAGTGGAGTTTTCTTGGGACTACTCAGCACTTAACTATTCACTACCTGGGAATCTATGAATATCCTAAAATAAAAAGCCTTTTAAAACCTTTGAAAAAGAATAATACCTTTGGAATCAGGTAGACCTAATCTTCTTTTAAAATCATCTTCCTTTTCCCCCTAAGCAGTGGCCCACACTCTGCCTTTTTCTTCACATTCAATGTTCCTGAAAGAGTTGTCCACATTCTGCCTCTGCTTCACGCCCCACTGACTTTTCGGCCCCCACCCCCTCCACTCTACACTCCACTGGCAACTTCCTCGTTGCAAAATGGGACTGAAACTGCTTGGTACTTGTTGCACCCACAAGGTGCAGGAAGAGAAAAGAAGAAGCAAGCCAGAGAGAGCCGTCTGGAGGGCATATCTGCCTGTTTCTCTCCAAATTAAAATCTCTTTGGTGGCTCCTCATCATCTTTAGGACAAAATTCATCCTTCTTCCAAAGAATGTTGATGGCACACCTGCTTATGCATCAGCCAGTGTTCGGGACACAGGGGATAGACTATGCAGTAGCTTTTCCTTGGTTGAACAATGAAAAAGCAACATCCCTATCTTCATGGAGCGCCCAGATGATGGCGTGGGAGACAGAAAAGAAACAGAAGAAAAATAAAGCAGGCTAGGTGGCCAGAGTGGCAGGCTGTATGATATGCTTATCAGAGGAAGGGTCTCTGCTTAGACGATGACATTTGGGGTAGAGGCCTGAGGGAAGTGAGGAAGAAAGCCTTTTATCTAAGGGAAGAGCATTCTGGGCAGAGAGAGAGGCAAATGCAGAGGTTGGGAGGAATCGTGCTTGCAGAATAGCACAGACCTGGATGGGGCCGGAGCGGGGTGGGGGGTGGTGGGTGGAGGCTGTGGAGACGGGATGGGCTCAGAAAGATGGTGGGACCAGATCAGTAGGACCTTGTAAAGGATATAGGGCAAGCTGACAGGAAGCTTCTCATGCCGCAGCCCCCACCTTATGCCCTACAGTCTGGCTGTCTTGTAGTTGAACACCTGTTCCTCTCTCAGCCTGGTCAAGCTCTACCAAAGACCCACCTGGACATCACTCTCCTGGGAGGCTGTTCCTGCCTCCCCCCCACAGGCTACATGGGGCACTCTTCCACCTGCTTTTTTGGATCTTCTAAGAGCTCTTAGGCTGGTCACTCTTGTGTGCCCAACCTCTGGTGCAGTGATGGCTAAGAACAGACACGGATATGTTTGAATGAGTGACTGTCTGGCCCCTCCGGCCTCTCCTGAGCAGAGAGGCAGGTGCCCCAGTGTGTTCCTCATTGGTTCTGAGTAATGGCTCAGTCTGAATCCATCCTGTGTCCCAAGCACATGTGCCTGGCTCTTGGTTCAGGCTGTGTGGAGCAGAGTGTTGCCCAAGGCAGGAGTGGCCTCTGGGTACTGGGGTGTGCAATGAGATTTTTTGTCAAATAAACTCAAGAGGAGGAACTGAAGGTACTGTGTTAATAAATGATGTGCTTCTTCCAAACTGTGTGTTCTCACCAGCATGTGATCTTGTTCTGACTCAGTGAATCATCTGAGATTGGAGTCTTCATTTATTTCAGCAAAAGCGTCTGGGGAAGCATGGGGTTGGATGGATCTACTCCTGCACAGCTGGGGGAGGGGTGGAACCAGCGTGATCTAGGGAGTGTCCTCGAACTGCACTTTGGATCTTAAAATTGTTCATCCCTTTTGACCACAGAACTTCATTTCTAGACATGATCCTAAATAACTAATCAGAAATATTTGTACAAGAGTATTTAGTGCGGAGGGCGGCCCGGGGGCTCACTCAGTTGAGCGTCTGGCTCTTGATTTCGGCTCAGGTCATGATCCCAGGGTTGTGGGATCGAGCCCCGTGTCAGGCTCCTAACAGGAGGAGGCACTACAAAGACACATCGCAGGGGCACGAACACGTACAGCAAAGATACTGCAGCCACTTGTGCATTTAAGGAGAAAGTATGATACCCAAACCATAAAGGGAAAGGTTGATACTGTCAAAATTAAAATTTAAAACTCCTGGGGCACCTGCATGGCTCAGTCGGTGAAGCATCTGACTCTTGATTTTGGCTCAGGTGGTAATCTCACGGTTCATAAGATCAAGCCCCGAGTAGCCAGCAGAGAGCCTGCTTGGGATTCTCTCTCCTCTCTCTGCCTCTGCCCTGTTCTCTCTCTCTCTCTCTCTCTCCCTTTCAAAATAAATAAAATAAACTTAAAAATAAAATAAAATTGGGGTGCCTCGGTGGCTCACCCGGTTAAGCGTCTGACTTCAACTCAGGTCATGGTTTGTGAGTTCGAGCCCCGCATGGGGCTCTGTGCTGACAGCTCAGAGCCTGGAGCCTGCTTCCGATTCTGTGTCTCCCTCTCTCTCTGCCCCTCCCCTGCTTGCACTCTGTCCATCTCTCTCTCAAAAATAAGTATACATTAAAAATTTTTTTAAATAAAATAAATATAAAACCCTTGTATAAAAAATGTCTTGAATATGTATTACTTTTATCATCTTGAAGTTAAAATAAAGATTTCAGGAATCTGTACCAGACTACATAATTCTTTTTAAAGGCATTGAAGAAACCATCTATGTAAAAATCTGAACTTCAAATTGGGGAAATGATTGGATAAACATTCTCACGCCTGGATGCTTTCTCCTCAAACAGGTATATGACCAGCCTAAGTTGAATAGTAAAGCCCACTTTCCGCATTTGAAAAAGAACTCCTTCCGTGGAAATGATCATTCCGGGACACATCTACTATGCAGAATAAGGTGTGCCTATTTGAAGTCGTGTTTATCTTAACTCTTCTCATTTCAGAAAGATTACTGAACCAATCACCAGAATCTTGGGAGACACTTCTCTTCTCAGAGAAGCAGAACAATTGAGGGAGTTGACCTTTTCTGTCTCCAGGAGAGAGAGAAGAGAAAGGAGCTGAGTCCAGGAACAGATGGAGGGAGCCACGATATTTTTTCCCGAACCAGCGGTCAGAGGTCCGCCCTTGCCCTTTCGAATGACTCTGGATATGCCCCAAGCACCAGCCCCCTGCGGCCGCTCTGAGGCCAAGTATGAACGTTTTGGGGTCAGACCACGCAATGACTCATCCTAGTGGCGTATACCCCTCAACAGTGCAAGGGGAGAGGCTTCTCAAGAACGCCAACCCCAATGCACCTCTGCAGGCAGCAAGGAGCTGCCGGGTGTGATCAGAAGGGAAGCTTCCAGCTAAGAAAAGCAGACCTGGTTCCTCTTCCCACGGAAGAAAGAAGAGAAAGAAAAAAAACAGAATAAGAGGAGGGGATACAGAATATTCCAGATGCGTCTGTTTCATTCATCTTCCCTTCGTAATTACCCACAGCAGCAGCCGGCATCCTGGAAATAGCCAGGTTTAGGCTCAGAGACCTCTACGTAAAGAGCCCTTGGGGTAGGGAGTCACCTCTGACTCTGAAGGCTCAACAAAGGCGACAGCTGAGAACCAATGTGGTCTCTTTACCCAGCCGTGCACAGCCCCTTCCTGCCAAAGTGGGGTGTGACACACATCTCGCTACCTGCGGGCCCAGCTCTCCTGGGGTGAGGGTGGGAGTGGGCAAGATGGTGCCTCGTTTTGTCTATGTCAGGGCCCTGTTCGCATGGTCCCTGGCAGCATCCGGGCCCAGACCACAGAGGCCTCGAAGCCCCGTGGGGAAGGCCTGCAAAACAAAAGAGGGCCTGGTCACTAACCCAGACACAGAGAGCTGCTCCCAGCTCTGTCTAAGCAGGGGTCATATGGTCCTGTCCACTCACGGCCAGGAAGTGGGGACTCAGGGCTGGCCCAGTTGGGGGTGGGGAGTGGGCAGAGAAAGTAGGTGGGGACAGGGATTGACGTGCTCAGAAGCACGGGGAGCTGGAGAACTGGCCTCAGATGAGTATTGTTAGTACCAGGTCAAGGACGGCCTCCATACCCAGTGAAAAAGCTGGTGCTCCTGGGTGTTGGGGGCAATGAATATCCTGCCAACGCAGTTTTCTCCACAACAGTGAGAAGAGAAAGAAAACAATATTATTATCGAATAAGCATTGAAGCCGACTGCAGCATGCTCACCAGTAAGGTTCCATGGAGACTACATAGCCAAAAGAGAGCCTGCCACTTTTGTGCCACCGAGCAACCACAATCTGTTACGAACACGTGCCCAAGACTAAGGGTAACCCGTCTTCCCACAGGAGGGCCTGGCAGCGCCATTGGCATTCTCCACGGATTGCCCGGCTTCACCCACTGACTCGGGGAGCTGGCTGTGCTGGTGAATGGCCTTTGCCTCTATGACTAGCCGGCAGTTACAGCTTGGAGTGTGGTGACAGGCAAGGTCTGACCACAGATGCTGACGTTTGCATTTCAAAGAGATAAGGACCATTAAGCCGTTAAAGAAGAAGCCTGGGTTTTAAAGCTGGCAAGAAGTGTACAAATACTAGCACCTGTATTCTTCCTACATATTCCTCCACGTATTGTATACACGTATTCCTATGTGTTAAAGGGACAGAGGAAAAATTCACAAGCACTAGGTTTCTCCCGGGAATGCTCTGCAAAAAGGAAGACTCTTTCCCTTTCAGCCACTAGGAAAGCTCAGCTTTAAGCTTACCCTTACGTGGGTGACAGCAAGGCTTCAAGAGAAGGGTGGGGCATGGGCCTCCTTCCCCAAGTTCTGGGAGATTCCAAAGCCAGCTTCCTTACACATTTCCAGAAGGAAATGACTGGGAAGCATGTGATGGTCCACAGCTAATGTGAGGGGAGGTTTTTCAAGACCTGGGAGGTGGGAACTGCTTTCCTCCTGGAGAGACACATGCCTCTGGTTTGGCTAGAGGTGATGTTTTGTTCAAGGAACTCACCAGATACAGTTTGGTGCCATCTCTGTGAACGATGCCTAAAGTCCTCTGTGGGGTCCCAAGTCGCTGAGATGCTCTTGTGGGAACTTTGTGGACCGGACGTGCTTGGCCACTTGTGAAACTGACTCTCATCGCAGTGCCAGCCTCAGAAGGATCACCCCATGGGCTCTGGTGAGGGGGTTGGGGGGGGAGTCTCTGTGTGCTCAGAGTCCCCATGGTGGGGACTGCTTTTTGACATTTAAGCCATTCCACCTCTGCGCGGAGTGCAGTCATTTCCAGGAACAGAAAATTGCAGACACTTCTAAAAGTGGCTTCTGCAAACCACAGGCATTGTCCACCGTAGCCTAACCCACCACCTTGAACCACGGGTGTCACGGACACCACTGTAACCTGAGCAGGAGGAAACATTCTCTCTCTAGGACCAGGGGAGCCTCCCCCGCCGCCAGGTAATTGCGGAAATCACTCTGTTGCATCCTGGAAGTCCCTTCCCCAAGAGAAATAATGCAGACTTGATCACACAGACACACAGAGAATACGGCACTAGGACGCCAGAAGCAAGGGGATATGCTCAGAAGCAGAAGAAACCCATTATTAGGTCCTCGTTTTCTTCCTGTTCACTGCGGACCATTTCAAGGCCTAATTCAAACACCCCCTCTTCCCTGAAGTCTTCCTGCTTCCCCCCCATCTCCCCATGCCCCCAGCCCAGAGCCCACATTTGCCTCCATCCATGGCACCCTCCTGTCAACTGAATGAATACAAGATTCTGATACTTTAAAGTTTTCTGACTTCAAGAAATGGTCATTATAGAACATCTGGAAAAGCACGAAGAAAATTAACATCACAAATAATCCCCCCATCCTGACTGGCATTTTCCCATTCTTATTCCTGTGCATTTTATATATCCCTCAAAGGAAAAAAAAATAAGAACCAGGCTGAATGTATCACTTCGTAAGCTGCTTTTGTCCTCTTAATCTTACCTTGCATTCTTCTACAGCATCATCCTGTTGCTTACAGACCACAGTTTATTTGAGGTGGTAGAGCAAAGCAATTAAAATGTGGGCTCTGGGGGGCGCCTGGGTGGCTCAGTCAGTTAAGCATCCGACTCTTCATTCAGCTCGGGTCATGATCTCACAGTCATGGGATCGAGCCCCAGGTCAGGCTCCTCGCTGAGCCTGGAGCCTGCTTGGGATTTTCTCTCTCTCTCTCTCTCTCTCTCTCTCTCTCTCTCTCTCTCTCTCGGTCTTCCTTTGCCCCTCCTCCATTTGTATGCGTGAGCGCTCGCTCTCTCTCTCTCTCTCTCTCAAAATGAATAAACATTAAAAAGAAAAAAAATGGCGGCTCTGAAGTTTAATTGCCTGAATTGAAATCCTGGCTCAGTGACCTTGAGCAAATCACTTAACTTCTTTGAGCCTCAACTTCCTTATCTGTAAAACAGGGATACTCCTCACAGCAAGTTCAAAGAAGAAAATAAGCATTGCTTACAATCTCCTATACAATACATATTACAATACAATATGTGCATTTTACCAGCTTATTAACCTCTACTTTCACAACAACATGAGTGTTTTCTCTATCAAAATCTACAAGGAAGGCTAAGAGAGAGAAAGAGATCTCTGGAAAGCCACAGGTAGGAGACAAAGTGGTTTATTGCTGAGTTCTTTATAATATTGAAAAATTGAGGGAAATATCCAGCAATAAGGACGTAAGTAAATATGGAAGAGTGAACAAATACTATATAGTTCTCAAAAATGATATTTGTGGATAAGTTCTAATGACAAGGGACAATTTTCACGATGGGATACATAGTGAAAAAAAGGATACAAAGGTGTATGTGCACATGATTTGGGTGATGTAAAACGACACACGACAATATGGGAGTGTTATCAGTGAGGGAAGAGATTGTAGGCGATGCCTGATTCTTTGTATTTGTCAGGACTTTGTTTTTATCCTTGCTATGCTGGCAGGAAGGTTTTCTGCTCTAGAACCTGCCCTTTCCCATTGGCTGCCTCACAACTGGGGTTTTCGGTAATCCTTTTCAGAATCTGTGCACTCAGCTTCCAGTCTGCAGCCTCCTGCTCGCCCCGCTCCCCACTTCCATCGACACCATTTCTGGGATACGCCACTTGATGATGTCAAGAATTTTCCAGCGCTGCTTTGGACAGCACCTTGTAAAGCAGCATATACCGTGGTGTGTGCTCCTTCATTGGTTTGGGAGCTGCAAGAGGACTTCTGCCTGTGTATAAAACAAAACTGAAAAACTTTGGGGTCTGTTAGATTTGTAGGAGAGGGAGAATTTCAGATGTTTCAATTCCCACACCTTCCCTGCCACTTCGTATAATTAATATCGGGAAGCACGGACAATCTCGTTTCCCTCTCTCGGTGAAAAGAAGCCCTTTTTATTCGGGCTTTATTCCGTTTAGTTCTCTTTGTGTGATAACAGCCGTTTACACACGTGTACTAGCTGGAATGGGGTCTCGATTTGACCTAGAGTAGTGATAAATCGGGTGTATGAGCAGGAGATGCACCAGCTTTCTCTAGATTATGATAGGATATGGTGGGTCGGCCTAGAGAGTAGGCGCTTGCTCTGGGTCTGCAAGATGACCCAGTCCAGGGCAAGAGTAGCATCATTCTGGTTGCCTAGAGACCTGAGTTCTAGTTTCATGTCACCTATTATCAAGCGTGCAATGGAGGAGGAGGGTCATAGCCTCAGTTTCCTCATCTGTAACCTAAGTAGGTTGGCTCTGACATTCCCTTGGGTTCCTTTCAGGTTCTAAAACTTCATGATTCCTTCTCAATCAGGAGAGTAAGGGAGCAGGTATGGGGTGGGACAAGATGTGAAGGGGAAGCATTTGAAGGCCTTAACTTCTTTAGTACGGTCTCATTAATAATGGAGATAACAATTACCATTGATGAGAATCATTGGTTTCCGGGCCAGAAATAATTCTTACTCTTGGAGTTACTGCTTCCAAAGGAATAAATTTTCCTGGAATATGGACACGGAGCTCAAACCAGAAGCACAGAGAAGGGGATCCCAGATTATAGGACATTATTGTGATTTTTTTTCTATAAATATAAACTATGATTAAATATGTTAATAAGGCATGTTCTGATTAGCTACTGCTAATGTGTAACAAACCACCCCCGAATGGTGGCTTAAAGCAAAACCAACCTAGAGTTGCCTGGGCTAAGCAAGGTGGTTCTTACTTTGTCTGTCATGCAGTTGCAGAAAGACAGAGGCTGGGCCAAGGTCATTCTGAAGGGTTCTTCACTCGCATGTCTACAGCCTAGGAAGACTGAACTAGCTGGGGATTCAGTCTATTCATCAAGCCACATATGGATCTATCCAGCTGCCCATGGATCTATCTATCCATTTCTGGGTCTGTCTACTTACCTACCTACCTACCTGCCTATCTCTCTACCTGCCTGTCTCTCAATGTGACATGTGCCCCAAGAGGCTTCAGAGCAGCTAGACCCCTTATGTGGCAGCTGGAGCCCTGGAGTCAGTGTCCTAAAGAAACACTGGGTAGAAGCTGCATGACCTTCTCTGATCTGGCTTCAAAGTCACACAGCACCATTTCTGCCACATTCTGTTCACTGAAGCCACCGTAAGAGCTTGCCCAGGTTCAAGAGGAGAGGTCACAGACTCTACTCCTTACTGTGAGGAGCGTCAAAGAATTACAAGCATGTTTCAAAACCACCACAAGGAGCAAGAACAAATTAATCAGTATCGACCAATAGAATATCGATATTATATATTTACAAAATGAAACCTACAAATTCAGACCATCGTGTAGTGATTACACCAAAGGTGAGGCTGGAAAAACATTTTTTAAAAAATAAACAAAAGCTGGCCTGAAGGGCTAGGGCTTACTGCACAGTGGGGGTTGGGGGGAGGCGCGCTGGGAGGGGATCCTGGGGTAGGGTGGGGAGAGGTGGAGGCTGCATGCTTCCTCCCATTCTCCGGCTTACTCTGAAGCCTGAAGGTTAATAGTCCTTCCATAGCTGGAGAGCTTACAATCAGCCCTTTCACTCAGAGAAGAGGAAAATGTTCCCCAGTTACCCAAATTACAGCACCCAGTCTGGTGTATGTAAACAGTAATGGGCTGCCCCAAATCACCATTCACACAGGAAAATAAGACAAAGACCACGATAAGTAAACAGAATAAATAAACCTAGAGGAAGTAGAACTAAGTAAAAAACCCCAAACTCTAAATAACCTCATGCAGAGTCAAGATAATGCACCCATAACCAAAAAGTCTATTTATTTTTTTAAAACTTTTTAATGTTTATTTATTATTGAGAGAGAGAAAGAGAGGGAGAGAGAGAGTGCAAGCAGGGGAGGGGCAGAGAAAGGGAGACACAGAATTAGAAGCAGGCTCCAGGCTCTGAGCTGTCAGCACAGAGCCTGATGCAGGGTTCGAACCCATGAACTGCAAGATCATGACCTGAGCCAAAGTCGGATGCTCAACCAACTGAACCACCCAAAACAGTTTATTTAAAAGGAGCCCTTGGAAACAAAAAGCCTGTTTTAAATCCCTTTTGAAATGTACTTTTAAGTTATTATAATAAATAATTTTTATACTTTATTAACTAGCTTATTATAAAATAATTTATTTTAATCCTCTTAAAAATTTAATTTTAATTAAATAAAATAATTAATTATTATAATAAATGTACAACATGCAATTAAAAGAAAAAACTCAAACAACAGAAAGATGACACCAAAAAGTCAAGAAGACCTCGCAGATTAGATAGTAAAATGACAAAAGGTGGATAATTTGGGAAAAAGAGACAGGAAGTGTCAAATGAGGTGGGCCAACATTTATGCAATAGGGACTTCAGAGAAGGAGAAAAGTGAAAATGGAGAGGTGGAAATTAGTAAAGAAATAATTGAAGAAAATCTCCCAGAGTGGAAGGAAGGCAAAGTTGTATTTTATTTTATTTATTTATTTTTTAAAAATTTTTATATAGTTTATTTATTTTTGAGACAGAGAGAGACAGAGCACGAGTGGGGGAGGGGCACAGAGAGAGGGAGACACAGAATCCGAAACAGGCTCCAGGCTCTGAGCTGTCAGCCAGAGCCCAATGCGGGGCTCAAACCCACGAACTGTGAGATCATGACCTGAGCTGAAGGCAGACGCTTAACCGACTGAGCCACCCAGGCACCCCCAAAGTTGTATTTTTGATCCAAAGATCCCAGGGACCCAGCACAGTGAACAGACGGTGATCCACAGAAACAACCTCATGGGACTTCAGAGCACTGAAAATAAAGAAGATCCTAAACACGCCCAGAGAGAGACAAGACACACACAACCAATGAAAGAGAAGGACCAAGACTGGCATTATTCTCAGCAGCAGCACCCAATGCTGGACAACAATGGAGCAACTACCTTCAAAGTCCAAAGAAATAATTTTGTACCTAGAATTTGATATCCTGCTAAGCTATCCATCCAGTGTGTAGGAGCAGTAAAGGCTTGTTAGACATGCAAGAATTCAGAGAATGAACTCCCATACATTCTTTGCGGAAATAAAATCACTTGATGATGTGCTACCTAAGAAAGAGGAAGACGAGAACCAAAAAAAAAAAAAAGAAAGAAATACAATGAAAAGAAACTCAAACTTCAGTTCAGATGTGCAACTGGCTTAGCCTGTCAGTAAACAGAGACTGAATGATACGTAAAATCATAAGGTTAACCATCAGAAGAAACAAAAATACACCCCTCCATGATTTGGAGGTGGGAGAAGGGAGTTGATAAGTGAATAAGTTACTCCCCTGTCACAGGTGAAACTGTAGATAATGCTTAAAACTGCTAAGGAAGACCTAGATAGAGTAGGTTATTTAGCAGTATCAATCGAGGTCAATACCTGAAAAAACAGAAACAATCAAAAGAAGGTACCAATCAGGAAGAAAACTAGCAAAGGAGAGGGGAAGGTTTACTATTTATGGCTTTCTATGCTGCTGAAATGTTTATTTCCAGGCACCTATATTTCAATAGCTAAAAAGCAAAATGAGAAAAATACCAAAGGATTTAAAAGTAGTAGATAGGCATTGGGTCAGAAAGAGATTGTGAGGGTGATTTATTTACTTCTGTTTTCCAATTAGATTGTAATGTAGTTTTTGTTATTTCCATAATGGAAAAGCTCATAAAGAAATGGTTAATACATTATTTTTACCAAATGTAAATGGTGGTTAGAAGTTATAGGAAATGGAGTTGACTAGGCAAAGAAATTCACCTGAAGTATTTGTGGGGTAATTCTAAATGACCATGAAGGCCAGGCTAGCTGTGTGATCTCAGGCAAGTCACTTAACCCCTACGGACTTCAGTTTCCACCTCCGAAACATAGTGAAGTTGGCTTTAGAAGTTCTCAGGTCCTGCTCAGCTCCAATAGCTCAAGAGTCTCTGAATTCCTAGCAACTGTGAGCATAGCCATTGAAATTATGTGACCCAGACAATCTTGACTACAAAAATGACTGGGTTCTACTTTCTGTCGTCGTTGAGGGGCTGAGCAAGATTTGCACTTGAAATCTGAAGCTGTGCAGTGCTGCTAAGCTCATGTCTCTCTAACAGAATTGCAATCCTTTGCACCAGTAGAAAGTAAAGTCCACGCTAATCTTAATTCTGCTGTTCATATTTAAAAAAAAAAAAGCCAAAGACTGTACACACGGAGGACCAAGGATGTGCCCCCCAGGCCCTGCTCAAGCTCTTAGGGAAACCTGTAATCATCTGGGCTTTGGCCTCCGAGAGAGGGGTAAGCAGTCTTCGTTTTGCAAG
This sequence comes from Cryptoprocta ferox, assembly GCA_028646485.1. NCBI lineage: Eukaryota > Metazoa > Chordata > Mammalia > Carnivora > Eupleridae > Cryptoprocta > Cryptoprocta ferox. The sequence continues at coordinate 14,485,499 of CM053574.1, read as the reverse complement.
AAAAGCAGGAAGTGTGTTGAAAGACATAACCACAGCAAAACTGCCACATCAAACTGAGAGGTCTCCTAAACATGAGGAAATCACATACCACAAGAGACCCGGAGGGAGCTAAATCCCGCTGTCGCCTCTACCTGTCTTGGCCAGGATATAGGCATTGTATCCAAAATGAAGTTCTACCTTTAGTAGGTTATGGACCACAAAACAGAAACAGAAACAGAAACCTTGTGACAAGATCATGTAATAAGTGACTGTCCATTGCTTTTTGTAATGATAGTGTCTGAAATTTAGCCAAGACTAAAGAGTATCCACAAGTTGCTAGTAGAGGGTCTACAATCCTGCCATACGCACGCCATACATGGTGGGGTCGCCAGGAGCACTGGGAAGATTTGGCTCCAAGCCAGACTGCAGAATCGGAAACTGAGTTTTCCCCAAATCTCTGGGTTATGCATTTGGGCATTGCCATTTTAGAGGCATGGGTGTACGGGATCCGTGGAGCTCGTATACCTTGCCCATATCCAAGACTGAGGATTTAATGATGCCCAAGGTCAAGTACCTGAACCCACAGAAACCCTCCAAAGAAGGCGCTGTTGTTGTTTTATACTTGTTATTACTCTGTATGCAGATGAGGAAACCCAGGCCACCTGGGTTGGCAAGACTGGAGAGAAGGCTTAGGGAAATTAGAGATCTGTCCGAGGCCAGACGGTAGTAGTAAAGGGCAGAACGACGGCTTAAAACCAGATCTCCTTGAATCGTAGACTCATGTTCTTAACCATTACTTCCAGTTGCCTCACTACAGTTGGATGTTTTCAAGTGATTCCTTTGAATGGCTGCATCAGGTTGGTAGCATGTCGAGAACCCTTTTCCAGAATGTCATCCTCAGGAGACATCCTTTCCACCACCCCCCCTTCCATCTGGGCAGATATGGATGAGCAGGAGGGACCCTTCAGAGCTCTGTACCAGAGGGTGTGGCCCTCCTAGGCCATCAAGCCTGAGTCACAGAGGGGCTGAGTGTGACAGCAGCCCCAGAAACAAAGCCTAGAAACGCCTATGTTTAAAAACAGTAGGCCAAGGCTTCCGGGAAAGATGATCTATTTTGTGATGCCTTAAGGTTTCAGAATGACTGTGGGCCCCTTCACCTACCTCCTCTGAGCTAATGGATCATCTATCCTCTGAAACCCTTGGGAGACAGAGGAGATTGGGGTGCAGGTAATTGCACCTGACAGGAACCCTGCTTTTCAAGAACTTGGGCCGCAGGACAACAACCCTGGTCAAGGCTTCCCAAACCCCTCATGATATGATTTGGGGAAACGGGGGTTTTCTGGAAAGTCATGCATCCTCTTCCTGCAATCAGGTGGGAGATGTGGGAGAACTCATTGGTCAGCTTCCAAGCGGCCTCATTTTCTTGGTGACCCTGCATGAGAATCATCTTCTCTATCCCCAAGAATGAGGTTCAGCTACACACAACAGGATAAATCATGATGATAGTGGCTTACACCAGTGCTTCTCAAACCACCTTGTACACAACATGACCTCTGTGGACCTTGTTAAAAGGCAGATTCTGAATCAAAAGGTCTGGGGCAGGCCCTGAGGTTCAGTGTTTCTAACAGGCTCCTGAAGGATGTCCATGCTGCTGGTCCGCAGCACACTGAGTAGTGAGGGGTCCCATAAGATAGAAGTTTATTCCTCCCTCAGCTGCCAAAAACCTGGAGGTCGATTTCCCCAGCTATGCGGGACCCATAGCAGCAGCAAAGACTCTGACTCTGACCTCTCTGTTCCTCCCTCTTCAGATGTGGCATCCGTCCATATCGTGATCCAAGATGGTGCCAGGAGATGAGGCCTACTCATCGGCGCTCCAAGCCAGCAACAGGAAGGAGTGGGAGACAGGAGAAGAGTGGTTCTTCATATTTCTCTCGCAGGCCATTGCTTCTACTTCATCCCTTGGCCACCCCCATGCTGCAGAGAGGCTAAAATTGGGTTTCTTTTCCTAAGAAAGGAGAGAATGGGTGACTGGTGGGCAATCAGAATGTCTGTTCCATCTCTCCAGCCCACTCATTGTCATTTTGAAACCTTAAGGAAGAGAAGCATGACCTTGGTAGCCTCTTTTTTTCCAGCGGTTATTCTGAGGAAGAAGACATTGGGCTCCACTGTGCATTGTCTGGGTGGTTGGTGAGCCGTGGTGAGAATAAATTTAAAAATTCTGACAGCAGGGAAAGAAGGAGGATGAACTGGGCAGAGAGGATTGGATTCTTATATAGCGTTGGAATCTGGAATCTGGTCTGTGGTCTGGAATCTGGCTATAGTCTTGCTTCTGAGGCTTAAGACCTATCTTGTACCCCAAGGCATGGGCCTCTTCCCTTGGTCCTGACAGCCTCTTTAGGTCCCGGAATAGAATTCCTCTCTGCAATGTTTTAGCTACAAGCATCCATCCTCTCTCACTGCTCAGAGGCAGGGCACTGCTGTGCATGCTGCCTCAGCCCCAGCGTCACCCTTGGCCCATGCCCCTGGCACCTGGCCTCACCTGTTCCCGGGTCCCTTCTCTTGCTCTGAATAGAACCTGCCCGATCCTTAAATCTGCCAAAATCACCAGATATGGCTGCTGTCAATTCTTTTATGCTTTAGGTATTTTTCTTCATGCCCAATGTCCCCTTTAACTGAAATTACGTGGCCTGTAGCCCTACCCATCCATATTGGGGAGAGCAGTTCTGGGATCACGTTTGGACAGGGGTACCCACTGACAGGACCCAGAGTGGACACCCCACCATAAACTGCTAGCGGCCCCTGACATGACCTGATGCAAAGGGAACCGAGCAAACCAAAGTGATAGCATTTGCTATGCCAATCGGAGTCCCTCACCAAGGGATCCGATGTGGAGTCACAGGACTGAAAGAGGCACACGTGAGGTCTCTTATTAATGATGCCACCCACTCCTGTTGCTGAGGTCCCCAGGTGCCAGCACCACTGGGCCTGCATTTTTGGATGTCCAACCTGATGGTGTCTCATCCTGCTGGCCGTCTGGGAACTCCAAAGATGTGCAAACAAGAACAGTTGTCATCCTTTTCGAGTCACCTAGTGACATCCTACAATGTCATCCTTTTCGAGTCACCTAGTGCCATGCAAGGTTCTCGTTTAGATGCCTGCCCTGAGGTGCGAGGTCCCTTGCTGGTTGAGACTGCCCTTCCCACTGCCCCTCTACCCCAGGAAGCAGTGCTAAGCTAGTCTCTGTGCAAAGGTGGCCACTGATGGGGTCAACGCAAGCATCAACCCAAGGGAGTCCAACCGTAGGTTTTCCGGTTGAGGCAGCGGGCTTGAAGGCAATACCGATTTTCTAAATGTAACAGCAGCACAGCTGCCAAAACCAAATCCCAACAACATGGCTGAAATAAATGTATGTTTACTTTTTTCTCATCTAAGCTGGCCTGGCAGCTCCAGTCTGCACAGGTGTCAGGGGCCCAGGCTCTTTCTATCTTGTTGCTCTGCCGACTGTGGTCCCGTCCCCACCCACCCCGTGCAAGGTGGCTCACAGCATTTCCACCTTCTTCCAGGTGGGAGAAGAAAAAGGACCCGGATGACATGCCTCTTCCTTTTAAAAGCACAGCCTTGGAGGTAACACAGGTAACTTTCCCTTGTATGAATCACTGGCCCAGACGTGGGCACATGGCCACCCACAGGTGCAAGGAAGGCTGGGAAATGTTGGTCCTTGTCTAGGCAGCTAGGTGTCTGGCTAAAAACCCAGGATTGTATCACATGAGAGAAGAGTAGGGGACATCTCCAGGTTCTGCTGGTCAGACCACCTCAGCTTTCTCTGGAATGTGGGGCTGGAGGAACTAAAGACGATTTTCTTCCTGGAGTAAGAGGAGAGGGAGGGTGACGTGCAGAAAGATTGCAGCCGTGAGGCCATGAGAGAAGTCGAGAGCCCACATGGGCCCCAAACTGCCTGTGACACCAGACACCACTGTCCTCTCAGGAAACCCCCTTCTCTCAAGGGCCCCGAGGCACTCAGAAGTCTCTGCCCTCCCCGTCCAGGATATGCAGTCCTATTGGAGGTGAAATGCAAAGCAATGTTTTACTAGCAGTTCCATTCTACAGATGAGAAAACACAAGTCTAAACTCTTCATCAGCTGTCCTGGGACCCCTGGCCCTAATCAATAAAAGAAGAAATCTCTTGCTTTTAGGCTCTCGATCAGCGAGATGGAAACAAACTATCAACACCTGATGTTATCTGGCTTCCTCTGTGTGGAAGGTGCAGATAGAGATCAAGAAGGTCCTGCTTGCCAAGCCCACAGCTCAGGGCGAGTCAGCCGTGTCCTACATCGGCAGCAGAGACGTGAGGCTGGGATGGGCACAGGGCACCAGACACACGGGCCTCACTGAGCGTCCACAGTGGGAGGCCTCCCTTGGAGATTATGGTTGATTTAGCCACGGTGCACACACGGGGATCTGGAGACACACAGGAAAGGAGAGGAGGCCAGCGCTGAAGGGGACGGGATGAGCCTTGGGTCCTGGGGGGAGGAAGTCCTTCCCTGGAGGCAGAAATGGTGGACGACAGTGTGATACCTTGTCTGGCAACATAACTTTTGGAAATAAGAAACCAAAATCCCTAATCAGGACTTCATGGATCTACGGTGTGCATGAATTCGCCGTGGGCAAGCCCAGAGGTGGGCACACCCTGCTCACCCCAAGAGCGGGCATCTACCGGACACGCTGGGCACAAGCCAACTGCGCTGCAATACCGGGGTCTCTGTTTGGGCCCAGGTGGTCCTCGGGGTAGTATGTGGACATCTGGGGCAGCATCAGGAGGACAGGGTGGGGGGCTGGTCCATAGCAGCAAGCACCAGAAGGCCAGCAGCACAGGGCTCCCGCGAGGAGTGAAAGTTTTGTCCTGTGAAGCAGCTACTGACTGGTGATGGTGGAAAAAATAATTAGAATCTTAGCCCAAACCAATGTGAGCAAAAAAGGGAATCTGTGGGCTGCATAACCAAACCGCACAAAGCCCAGACGTGCAGCTGGACCCAGGGAGGGCTGGATTTAGAGTTTCAGCTCTTGTGAGGACTTCCTTTCTCCACGCACACTCCGGTCCGTTTGGATGCTAGAACAAAACACCACACACGGGGTGGTCTGAACAGCCGGCATTTGTTCTCCAGCCCTGCAGGTGGGCAAGTCCAAGACCACGGCACTTGCACACTCACGCTCCGTGAGGGTCTGCCTTCTGGTTTGTAGACCGCCACCTCCTCACCCGCCCTCCCACGGGCCCTGCTCTGCGTGAATGCACATGGGCACAGAGAAGGGCAGGCCCTGGAAGGGCACTAATTCCACCCTGGGGGGCCCCATCCTCAGGACACCATCCAAACCTCCTTACCTCTTAATACCGTCCTTTTGGGGAATCAGGACTTCAACATGTGAATTGTGACTCTAGGGAGGACACAGTCAGTCCGTCATGATCTAGGCCTCTGATTAGCTCCGATTATCAGATTCATTTTCACAACGCAGCTGTCCAGCAGGGCCAACGTCACTGTTGCAAGAAGCTGTGCCCCCGGATCCCAGCCTCCCCTCCCCAGCTCTGGGCCGAGAGAACCAGGAGGCCTCCTGATTGGCTTCGCCAGACCACGTGCACTTTCCTGGCCAATCACTTTGGCCAAAAGGATGAGGCCACTATGATTGGCCTAGGCAGGTCACATGCTCATGTGGTCACATGGCCACAAAGGAGGGTTGGAGTGGGGAAAAACCTCCTGAATGCCTTTGTAGGCACTTCAAGCGACGCATTCCTGGGCAAAGCAGCGGAAGGGGATGCCCTGGGGCTGTGCGGAGCCTGGGTAGTGGCACTGTTGCTGAGTCCCCGTGAGACCCTTCGGTGGTGGGGCGAGAAATAATTCAGGGCACTTACTTTGCAAGGGGCTGAAAGCTGTGCAATGGCACTTTGTAACCCAGAAATGCTGTTTGTTACTATTAGTATAGAGGCCGGTGCCCTGGTACCGTGGTGTCTCTGCAATTTACTTTAACATGTGTCAGCAGTAAAAGTGCATGCGATCTGAATGTGAGTCTGTACCGATTAATCTACACCCTAGAGGAGGCCAGTTGCCCCAGGCAGGGCAACTCCAGGGGTGGTAATTAGAGTTTAATCCGAAGACCATAGCCCAGAGGGGCTCCCACAGTGCTTCAGCTGTCTCTCTCTCTGATCCATACCAGAGGTGGTGTTAGGTCGCATCATGTGTGAAGGGATGGATTCTCATTGGTGAAGCACCGAGAGACCCCACAGACATCTGGGAAGGGTATTAGAATCCATACCTTGAGCCTTTCCTCCTTCCCATTTAGGAGTGATGACCACGGCCTGTGTGTCCAGCTGCTGATTCCAGAGGATATGGGCCAACCTGCGTGTCACCAGATGGGTGGCCAATCCCTCTACTAGAGTATTGTCACATTTGCTTCAAGTGAGACTTTCTTTGGTGCACCATCTTGTTAGAGCCCCCCGGAGAACAGGGAGTTTAGATTGCATCAAGCCCACTGGAGACAGTGTGACTGGTAGTTGCCCACTTGCTAATAATCTGTGTGGGGGGAGGAATTCAGTCAGAGACATGTGACTGGGGGTGTGAGAAGGAGCTGGCCCCTGACTCCTGTAACTAATGGCAGCTGCTCATATTAACCAGAGGAACCTCATGGTTGTACGTGACCAAACTGGGAGGTGGGGGTACATCTGGGTGGTTCAGTTGGTTAAGGTCCGACTCTTGATTTTGGCTCAGGTCACGATCTCATAGTTCATGAGTTCAGGCCCTGTGTGGGGCTCCATGCCAACAGTGGGGAACCTGCTTAGGATCTTCTCTCTCTTTCTCTCTCTCAAAAAATAATAAATAAAATGGGAGGTGTGAGGTGCCCTTGTTAGCTTAAGGGCCCTTCAGTTTTCATCAGAAAAATATGGTATCTATCAGGTCTCAGGGTCCCAGCTGGGCTGGAGTCGGAGCAGGAATACAGCCCCCAAAGACATGGGAAAGGGTGTTGGGAACAAGGCAGTCCCCATTCATAGTAAGACTCGGGGGATGAACAAGCTTCCATGAGGGAGAGAGGGAGGAGGGAGAGGAGGAAAGAGGAGGAGTCCCAAGAAATAAGCCAAAGACCTTGCAGCCAGAACTGGAGCACAGCTGGAACCAGAGCACATAAGAGGCTCCACGGATCTGAGCCTCAGAGTCTGGACTGCAGCCTCCTTAGGGACCTGGCAGAAGGGGACACAGGCATGATGTCGCCTGCAGAAAGGAGGTGGCTGCAGAGCCTGGGATCCAAGCCTGCCAGCCTTCCATCTGTAATTGACACCCCAGAACCACTACAAGGAAATGCAGAGAGATTAGAACTGATGATGCCTTCGTCTTGATCGAGAACATTGAATCATCACATTCTGTTTTCACTGATCAGCATTCTCAAGGTCATTGCAAAGACTATGAAACTGGCATGAAAGTTGCTTTGAGAAGTTCACTATTCAAACTCGCAGCTCAAGTTTTCTGCAGAGGGAAGGGGGTTTTCCAGAACACGAAAGAGGAAGAAGGAGGACGGGGCCGGGTGCTGTGGGCAAATGGGCAGGGAAGAAGACGAGACACGCCACTGTAGCCCAGAAGAAGACTCCAAGGGACCTGCTGGACACATACATGTGAGGCTGTCCTGCTCTACCTTGCAGAAATCCTTAGCAATCCCCCACTGCTCATAAATGCATGTGCATCTCATACTTCCAGTGTTAGAACTGGGACTTGTCCAAGCTTCTTGGACTTGTCCACAATGACTTGTCCCATCCCACCTGCCCAGTTAGGTCATGGATAACCATGCAGTTCCTTTGGTTAATACCAACAGCTGTCATTATTTAAAGGACTTGAAAGTCCCCTACTTCCCCTGTAACCTTGTTCCAAGGTTACCATAAAAGCAAGCCTCAGAATGAGTTCTGCCCTAAATACTTTTTAGCAAGCAGGCGAAACTTTGAAGTGCAGGGGGATCATCTGGGGGCACAAAGAGATGGTAAGGATGCAGAGACCTCAAACAAAACACATCTTAGTGAGAACTGATATAAATGGATTTTCTTGTTTTGCTTTCAAAATCCCCATGTGACCTGACTCCCCAACCAGCAGGGGAAAAAATGATATAAAACCTGACCTTGTGCACTGTGAAAGATTTGCAGGTGCAAATATGAGATGTTGTACTGCCCAAAACAAGCATTCCCCCCTCCCAGCAAGGTTTCTACCAGAAAGATCTACAAGGAGACTCCCTCATGAAGGCACGGAGGGCTTTATCTGCCCAGCTGCAGGTGCAGGGAGGAAGGCCAGTCCAGGAGGGCAGGACTGGGTGTCTAGAATATGCATGGTGCAACAATAGACCTAAACCAGGTGAGCACCCGACACTGGGGTCCTGCCAGCCATGTACAAGGGGAGCGGAACTCAGAATTCAACACAGAGGTCCCCAAGAGTGGTGATCCTCCAAATCCAGGAAGACGTGAACAGGGAGGAGGGCACCTGGGACAACTGTGGGTTATAGCACCAGAGCCACTGACATGAAATTTTGTGAGTCGAGAGGACTCCAGCCCTGAGTAGGAACTCAAAGTGACAGAGGCTCAAAAGTGGGCTCTGGAGGGACTGAGCCACTTTTAGGTAGAGACTGGGTTCAGAGAGTGAGAGAAAATCCCAGTTACCAGAGACCATCTGAACCAAGTTCAGGGCCAGATACACTGAAGCTGAAGCCTGGGGTGTTGAGCTACATCTCTTTAAATGCCCCTTCTAAGGTCAGGACTAATCTCCCAAATAGAAGTATTTTACTTAGGATGCATTCAGCTGCAAGTAACCAGGACCTCGACTGAAAGTAGCTTTAACAATAAGGAGATTGTTGACTCACAAAATGGGAAGGTCAGCAGAGCAAGCTTACAGCTGACCTCATCCAGCAGCAGTAGCAGCTCCATTTTCCTGTGACTTTCTAGATTCTGCCTCTCTCGGGATGGATGGTGGCTTCATTTGCAGGCTGGTAGCAAAATGGCTCCCGCCATGCTGAATAGCACAACACCGCAGGGTGAGCTCCCTTTGAGTCACATAAGCCTTGTGGGCAGGGTCGATCCCTGAGCAAAACCCTCCTCCTGTTGGGAAGAAGGATGAGGAATGATATCAGCCACAACCAGACTTTGCCAAGGGCAGGATGGAGCACAGGTGGATAGAAGACTGAGGTCACAGTGCTAGTCCTCTCTGATCAGCTGCTGGATCCCGGGCTAGCCACCTCAGCTCTTCAGTCCCCAATTTTTTTCATCTTAAAATAAAGTGATTAAAGAATCTTTAAGACTCTACTCAGCTCTAAATAGTCTTTGACTCCATGAAATGTGTTGTTCATGGATGACTCTCTACAAGCCTTCGAATGTGGGAAATGATTGTCGTCCTTTGTGGAAGGTCATACTTTCTAAAGATGGCCACAGTGACTTGTCCCATCCCACATGCCCATCTGCAGTGGGAGGGACCTTGCCACTCTGCCACCAGGAAATGGAGTCTAAGTCTCATCCCCTCAGTCCCCTAGCCTGATGACCCGCTTGTACCCAGGGGGCCGTGGGAGTGGGTCACTAGGAAACCGTGGGAGAAATTACCCTGACAGCCTTCCCAAAAGGCTACGCAGATTCCAGTTCTCTCAGAACAAACACTAGCTGCCGGAGAATCTAGAGCCATATAAGAAATCCACCTAGTCTGAGGCTGCCATGCTGGAGGGGCTCTGTATAGGCATTCATGTTGCCCACCCAGCTGAACATCCAGCCCACCGCCAGCCTCACCTGCCAGCTATGTGCAGGCGCCATCTTGGACACCCAGCCCAAGCAGACCTTCAGATGACCGAGGCCTCAGTGACATCATACCATGAACTGCATGAGAAATCCCACAGGTGAACAGTCCAGCTTAGTCTTTTCAGAATTCCTAACCCCCAAAATCATGATCAAAATAAAACGGTTGCCTTTCTACACCCCTGTGTTTCAAAGCAATTTAGTACATAGCAGGAGTAACCAGAATATCCATAAGGAAAATGGGCACCAATGAACCAGGAAAGACTTAGGGTCAACTTTGAGAAGTTGTTTCTGATCATTGCAAAACATCGAAGACATCCAATTTCTCTTTGTGGCTGTTTACGAAATGGGGTGGAGAGATTCTTTGAGGAATGATCTGGTCTTGCCAGGAGGTAATGACAATGGACCTTCACATTAATGCAGCCCGCTGTCGTTTGTGAAGAACATACTAACTCATCTGAATGTCAGAACTAAGGGCTAAGGGCACAATTCAACCTCCATCTTGGCTTAGCCTCCCTCTTGGACTTCCTGAGACTTTGGCCCACCTGTTTTCTGTAGAGAGAACACTGATGGATGAGCAAAAACCCCCTGTGATGAGCACCCATATGCACTGTGTTCATTGCCAGACACTCAGTCCTAATTGTCTCCACGTTGCACCCTCCTACGGGACCACCAAGGGGGCTGGAGTCCTCTGAGCTACGAAGCTTCCTAGTCGGGCCCCCGTGGAGCTTCCTCTGATGGTCTCAGGGTCCGGCCCCCTGTTACAGCTGTTTTTAGCAGCTGCTGCCTTGACTCTTAGCAGATGCATCCTCTGGTTAATGGTTTGCCTTGCAGTGGGTATGCAAACGAAACCCCACAATGGCTCTGCGAGATGGGCAGGGCACATACTATTAATGCTATTGTAGCAGCCAGCCTTCAAGATGACCCCCAGTGGCCCGCACCTTCTGACGTTCATATCCGTGGATAGGGTTGACCTGTGTAACAAATAGGATCGTGCAGAAATGACAGGGCTTGACTTCAGAGGCCAGAACGTCAAAGATAGTGTGGCTTCTGTCTCTCTCTCTTCGATTGCTCACTCTGGAGGAGGCCAGCTCTCCCACTCAAGCATGGAAAACTCAGGTGGCAGGAAACCAAGGGCCCCTGCCAGCAGCCACGTGAATGAGCAGTCTCCAAAGCAGGTCCTCCAGGCCCAGTCAAGCCTTCAGATGACTAGAGCCACAGTGAACATCTGGGCCTCCTGCCATGAGCACTCAGGGGTCCAGACCACCTAGCTGAATTGCTCCCAAATTTCTGAGCCCCAGAAACAACGTGAGATAATCAGTGTTTAAGGCACTAAGAGTTTTGGGTTTTTTTTTAAATTTTTTAATGTTTATTTCTGTGTGAGAGAGAGAGAGAGAGACAGAGTGCAAGTGGGGGAGGGGAAGAGAGAGAGGGAGATATAGAATGCCAAGCAGGCTCCAGGCTCTGAGCTGTCAGCACAGAGCCAGACGTGGGGCTCGAACTCACAAACCGTAAGATCATGACCTGAGTCAAAGTCAGACGCTTAACCGACTGAGCCACCCAGGCACCCCTAAGGCACTAAGTTTTGAAGGAACTTTTTTTTTTTTTAAGTGATTGATAATTAATAGAAACAGCCTCGGAGAAACCCAGCCTCAGAGATGCCCAGTGACTAGCCCAGAGCTGCCCAGCAAGAGCTGCAGCAGAACAAAGGAGAGAGCCATCATCGTGTGACTGCTGGTCTGCTCAGCACAGGCTCTCTTATGGCCTCATGATTCAGCTGTTGTCCACTTTGGCCCCAGAGAAGGTGGGATGAGGTGGCAGGCATGGCTCAGTGGGCTGACCCGGCAAGCCTGGCCATGCTCACAGCCTAGACCCACAAGGCAACTCGACGGGGAATCCAGCTCGAGGGAGGCTGGCTGGGACCCATTGTTCGCCCTCGCGCAGGGCCCCCGCCATGAGAAACAAGCCAGTGACACGGGTATCTTCTCACCCCGGGCAGACACGTACACACACGTTTCACACATGCGTTCCGGACTCCAGCCCCTGCCACAAATGAAACTACCATGACCTGCAAAGCTGTGATTCTGCTGGGCTGTGGTGAAGAAGGTTTGCGGTGCAGGGGCCAAGCTCAGCGACTCAGGGTCAGCCGTGCCTCCCAGTGTCCCTGCTGTGGATTCATGTGCCCGCTTTAGAGAAGTCACCCAGCAAGGGGTGCTTTCGGTTCCTACGTGAATCACTGGCCGTGTGATCGCCGGCCATCCCTCTGCAGGCTGGGCACACGGGCTTCACGAGCCTTCCGTAGTGACACAGCATGGCAGTCATGGGGTCATCGGGTAGCCAACCTACGTGGGTGTTTTCTCCTCCTTCCAGCTGGATTGGACTTATTCCAGCGAGAGCTTCTGTGGCCCCTGGGGAGGACTGGGATAGGGCAAGTCAAGAGGGTAGGTAAGATAAAAAGATGAGAGGGCTAAGCAGTCATGGCTGTGCTCGGGGTCCCCAGTGAGGCTGTCAGCAGCGTGGAGGGAACACGGACTGCCGCTCCCAGCGGGAAGCAGAAAAATGCCCGAGCAGCAGAGGGCAGCCCCTTGGCACAGAGCAGACCTGCAGAAGGGAGCTAGGGAGAGAGCCTGAGGTGGTGACATGTCATGATACAGGACCTTAACAGCCCACCGGAGGGTCTTGTGCATGCCCTCCGTGTGACATTCAAGGACGTCCGCTATGGAGAGGAAAACATACTAGAGTTTAGGACGCTTGTGTTCGAATCTAAACTCAAGATCCCATCACTTGGAGAATGTTGGAAAGGTTGTTAGCCAATCTGGGCCTCAGTTTCTTCATGAGTAAAGTCAAGTGAATGGTTTTCAAATTGGGTTCCTTGGAGCCCCAGGGTTTTGCAGACCTACCTAGAGTTTGCCATTGATAGGGAGCCTGTAAGCCAAGACTGTCCGATAAAAGTATAAAGTGAGTCACATATGCCATTTTAAGTGTTTTAGCAGCCATGTTTTTAAAAATCTAATAGGTGACGTTAATTTTCATTCAATGTATCTAAGAGATCATTTCATGTGGTCAGTTTATTACATTTATTAATAGGATATTTTACGTTCTCTTTCTCGTACTAAATCTTCAGCATCTGGTGTGTAACGTGCACCTAAGCACATCTCAGTTTACTCATATCCACATACCCGGTGCTCAATAGCCAAGATTGTGTACTTGGCTTGTAAGAGGGAGGAACGGGGCTATAAAGGGAGAAGACTGTCTCCTGGTGGACAAAACAGGGAAGTGTCTGGGGAAAACCCAGAGAAGCCATGTGTGTTTGGGGCTTGGTCCAGCCAAGGGGGTGAAGGTAGGGGAAGGAGCCTGACAGCAGAAGTCCCGAATTCATTTAGCCTTTCCTGCACCAGGAGATTTTGGGGACAGCTAGCCAAGGTCTCAGTCTCTCCGAAAATGCCTTTGCCTTGTGAACTGCCACATGCATTACCTTGGTTTGAGGCTGGCATTATACAAGATTACGATCCAAGGAAATGAGTGGGCATGTGGGGACAGCACACGCAAATTAGAGAAGCAGGGCGAGGGGGGACTCCTGAGGAATTTGCAAGTGAGAACTAATGACAGACCCGCCACTGGGGAGAGTGGATGTGGGCTCTTCCCTCAAGGAATTTCGCCGTGAAGGAGTGGGGCATCCCGGGGGTGGAGCACAGACCCGAGGGGGTTTTGCGTGGGGAAAAATATTTGGACAGCAATTCAGTCTGCAGAACAATTGTCATGAAAAGAGAAAAGGAATCAGAGGCATTCATTCAAGAGTCAGAAGAGCGGAGCTAGTTAGGAATCTGGATCTCTGGAACTGACTTTGCTTGCTTCCCTGTCCGCAAGTTAGCGCATTGCTCTGAGCCTCAGTTCCCTCGTCTATATAATGTAGATCATAATAGTACCTGCCTCTGTGTTTGCAGTGTGATGAGTTGTGTTTGACGTGACGATGAACATACATCAAGTGCTTAGAACAGACGTAAGAAGGTGTCATGTATTAGCTACTATGATTATAGGAATTCCTTTAAGGGGCAGTATTTTCTGTGAGTGCTCACACAGGGGTCAGCCTCTTCCTCAGTGAGTTGAAGTTCAAGTGGAATGACGTGGCATGTCTGAGTATCCTCTCCTCAGAAGTGACAGTATTATTTCAATAGAGGGCAGTGGTCCACAGTAAGTTCTCTAGCGTCTTCAACTAGTAACTGCCAAGAAGGCCAGCTTCCTGACCCGGTGGGGACACTTAGAACAGGTGTGGTCCAGTCCCCTGTTTTACCAATAGAGAAGCTTCCCTCAGGGTGCCTGGTTGGCTCAGTTGGTTAAGTGTCCAACTCTTAATCTCGGCTCAGGTCATGATCTCTCGGTTGGTGAATTCAAGCCCCGCATCGGGCTCTGCGCCGGTGGTGTGGAGCCTGGCTGGGATTCTGTCTCTCTTTCTCTCTGCACCCCCCTGGCTGTTCTACCTCTCTCTCTCTCTCTTTATTAATAATATTAATAATATTATTATTAATAAATAATAAATAATAATTTATTATTATTTATTAATAAATAAACACTAAAAATTTTTTTAAGAAGCTTCCCTCCTTCCCAGGGAAATAGGTGAACTTACCAGGATTCACAATTCTGCCTTTCAACTTTGATGTTGATGATTCCAATAATATCCTAATTTTTTTTTCAAAATAATGCCTACCATTTGTTGAGCCACCAAGTGGCAACCAATGACCAACGTCATGTCTAGCCCGTCAGTTCTGCAAGGGGAGTGTCTTTTCCGGGTTAAAGCTCTGTCTCCCAACCTTGCCTAAATTACAGGACTCTCTGGAGCAATTGTTTTACTTACAAAATCTGAGCCCCTGGGCAGTGGCCACCTCAATCTTGGCCACACTGGGGGGGGGGGGCGACTTTAAAAAAAAAAAAATCCTGGTGATCCAGATCCGCACTCCAGGCCAATTAACCGGAAATCTCTGGCTGTGAGACATCAGCATCTTCAGACTCCCCTGCGGATTCAGTGTAGCTCAGATCAAAAACCATCGACTCTGAAGACGTGGTTCTGGTTCTGGATCCGACCAATCCTCAAAATCGTGCCTGGAGCATTTCTGCAATCTGCTTGGATGCACAGAATTTAATTGGATGCTTTTCCTCACCACGGCATGCTGCAGCACTGGCCCGTGCCAGATTCTTCTATCTCTTTCTTTTATTTAGTTATTTTCCTCCATCAGTCATCCGCAGCCCATTCCTTCCTCACTCTTAGGGACTTCCCTGCCTGGTGTATTAAGGTATATTCTTCTGGCCCACGTTCCATATGGAATATATATTTATATTCTTGACAACCCCAGTGTGCGTGCATTTAGTTGACCTGAGTGGCACTGTGCTGTAAACACGGTCTGGAATACTTCTTTCTACACGATGTCATGTTTTTGACCTATAGCCACATAGCTGCCATAAATCTATTTCTGGTTGCTGCTTCGCCTCACTATGTGACGCATGTACCAACATTGCATATGTCCATTCCTTACTGACAGACCCCTAGGCTGTCTCCAGCCTTTGCCATCAAACACGACGCTGTAATGAGCACCTCCCCAGTGTCTGCTAAGGCCTGTGCGGAGTTTCTTGGGATGAGGACCCCCGGAGTGAAACTGGGGGATCAGAGGGTATTTGCAGCCTTAACTCCCCCCAGACGGTCCTCCAAGTGCTGTACTAGTTCACACTCCCACCAGCCTTGTCCTGAGGGTCCTCACTTTTTCCCTTCTCATCAACCTTTGATACTATGAATTTCTAATTTTTGCCAAATACTTGGGTTAGAAATGATGTCTGGAGCTTACGTTTGCATATACCTGATTGCTGTGCAAGTCCCATATTCCTAGATCCATTCCAGACCTGAATTCAAAGGGCTGAGCAAAGGGAAGTTTCCATCCAACAACCGGTAGAAATTCTTGACCGACGACCAGCACTCGGCCAGGTAACTGTGTGCCCTTCTGTGTACTAGGAAGTACTCACAGTCCAGGAGGAAACTGGGACTCAGAGGTCATCATGACCGACCCGTAGGTCATCCAGCCAGTTCCCGTGAGAACCAGCCTGAGGATCCAGGTGTCCTGATCCATCACCAAGGCTCTTCCTACTAGATTCGGTGGTACCTGGAGCCCATCGAGAAGAAAAGGCCTTCCCTGCAAAGCCCAGGGTTCAGACTTTTGTGGGACAACTGGGGGTTCTGTTTGTTTTTCTGTTTTTTTTATTTAAAAAATTTTTTTATTTTACCTTGTTTTGTTTTATTTTACTTTTTTTTTTTGAGAGAGAGAGAGAGAGAGAGAGAGAGCATATGTGTAAGCAGGGGAGAGGGGTAGAAGGAGAGAGAAGGAATCTTAAGCAGGCTCTATGCTCAGAGCAGAGCCAGACACAGGGCTTGATCCCACAATCCTGGGATCATGACCTGAGCCAAAATCAAGAGTCGGAAGCTCAATCGACTGAGCCACCCAGGCGCCCATGTTTTGTTTCTTGAATCAGCTTCTCGGAGATAGATCACATTTGATAGAAAGCACCTCCATTAAACGGACATTTCCACAAGTCTACACCAGTGTAACCACCACCGGTCAAGATGTGAAACATTCCTTAGATCCCAAAAAGGGCCCTTGCAGTCACCCACCTCCCTAGACAAATCACCCACTCCCAAGCAACCACCAATTTGCTTGCTGTTAGATTAGTCTTTCCCAGTTTCTATCACCATAGATTAGACTTATCTTTCCCAGAGTTTCCCAAGTTCCATCCCGTTCTGAAAGCACTCGGTGGTGTTACTCAGCATGCTGTTTGTGAGAGTCATTGTGTCGTTGCATGTGTTAGTAGCTTGTTCCTTTCCATTGCTGACTATGCTCCTGTCGGTCCATTCACTAGTTGATGGACATTCGGTAGTTTCCAGTTTGGGGCTATAACGAATAAAGCTGCCGCGAACCCTTTTTGTCCAAGTCCTTGCGTGGAGAGCAGAGCCAGAACCAGGTAGAGGTGCCCAAGGTGCAACATTGAAAGACACTCACTCTCAGCTTCAGGAGGCGGCCGGATCCGCACTTGCCTGGACCTGAGAGTGAGCGCCTCCTTAAACACCGCCCCTCAGCATCTCGCCTGCCTCACCCCAGTCTTGGGACTGGTGAGCAGAGGTTTTGGTCTTACAGCAGGATTTTCACTGTCGACTTAGAGCCCAGGAACAGAGCCAGAGTCTGAGTTTCCCAGCATATGAGCTGAAGACCCCTGGCGCAGCCTGATTCCCTGCTGAGCTCATTAGACATGGGGATCCCTGCCCCCTCCCCGCTCCCTGACTGCATCAGGATTTCTGGGCCAAGAGCCTGGAGATCAGGGTGTTTGGTACAACATAAGGGACACACAAGTACTCTGAAGTTGTAAAACCACCGCTGGGGCCAGTAAATAGCCGTTGAAGCTTCTAAAGCCATAGGATCAAAGCTTGTTTGTTTATCTTGGAAGTAACTGAAGATTCACAGGAAGTCCCTCTATGTTAAAACAGCTTAGAGAGAGATACTGCCCAACGTTCCCTCCCTTCCTGCCATGGTCACATCCTCCCTAGCTACCGCGCGCTATCGCTGGGAAATGGACATGGATACAATGTGTGGTTCCGTTCCATTTTTATCGAGTGTGCGGATTCCGGTACCACCGCCCCCATCAAGATGCAGAACTGTTCCCTCACTGCGCCATCCGCCTTTCCCCTGGCAATGACCCTTTTCATCTAGGATTTTGTCATTTCAAGAATGCTACGTAAATGGGATGGCACAGCATGTGACCTTTTGAGATCGCAGGGGGTCTCTTACTTATCATAAAACCCCTGAGATGTGTCCAAGGAGTTGCATCCACCCAAAGCGTGTTCCTTTTCATCACTGAGTAGTAGTAGCCCATGGGATGCCATTGAGGCATTGACCCATTAAGAGCCTTTTTGATTGTTTCTGGTTCCGGGCTCTTGAGAAAGAATCTTCCGTAAATATTCACGTAGAGGTTTTTGTGAGAAGGTGAGTTCTCACTTCTCTGGGATCAATGCCCAAGTGTCTCTGCCCGGGTGTGTTCAGGTTTTTGAGTCACCGCCGAGCTCTTTGCCGGAGTGGCTGTGTCCTGTTACATTTCCAGCAGCGATGTATGGGGACACCTATACATCCTTGCCAGAATTTGGTGCTGTTACTATGTTTGATTTTATCTCTTATAGCTTTATCTCTTCTCATAGCTTCGATTCGTATTTTCCTCATGTCTGGCGATGTGACATGTCTTTTCGTGCCCTTGTTAGCCGTTTGTCCTCTTCAATGAAATGTCTCTTCAAGTCCTTTGCCAACTTTTAACTGAATTGTTCAGGGTGTTTTTTACTACTGAATGTTGAGGATCCTCTATACATTCTGAAAGTATATATGCAGAATCCTTTGTCTCCTGTGTGGTTTGCAAGAATTCTCCCCTGGTCCGTAGCTAGTCTTACAGGGTCATTTGCTGAGCAAACATGTTTCACTTTGCTGGAGTCTAATTTATCTGTCTTAGGCTTATGACACTTTGGTGTTACGTCTGGGAGCCCTTCACCAAGCTGTAGGTCCCCAAAATCATCTCTTATGTTTTTATAATTATATATATATGAGTATGTCCATGATGCATTTTGAGTTAATTTTTGTGAAAAGTCCAACATTTATTTTTTTTAATTTTTTTCTAATGTTTTATTTATTTTTGACAGAGAGAGAGAGAGCGTGAGCAGGGGAGGGTCAGAGAGAGAGGGAGATACAGAATCTGAAGCAAACTCCAGGCTCTGAGGTAGCTGTCAGCACAGAGCCCAACTCGGGGCTCAAACCCACGAACCACTAGATCATGACCTGAGCCAAAGCCGGATGCTCAACCGACTGAGCCACCCAGGCACCCCAAAAAGTCCAACATTTAAATTGAGGTTTTCCTTCCTTCCTTCTTTTCTTCCTATTCTTTTCCTTTCCTTTCCTTTCCTTTCTTTTTCTTCCCTTCCCTTCCCCTCCCTTCCTTTCCCTCCCTTCCCTACCCTTCCCTTCCTTTTTCTTTTCACTTTTCTTTGTTTTTTGCCTATGAATATCTAATTGCTCCAGCACCATTTGTGCACATTTGTCAAAAATCAATTGGCCCTCCTTGTGAGGGGTTCTTTCTTGGTTTTCCATTAATCTTTGTGACCACCCTCTGGCCAGTAGCACACAGACTTACTCTAGCTGCACAGTAAGTCCTGAAATAGAGTAGTGATTTCTCCCATTTCTTTCTTCTCCTTCAAGATGTTTTAGCCATTCTATTTCCTTTACTTTCCATATCAATTTTAGAATAAGTCTGGTATGCCTACAAAAAATCTTAAGAGATTTTGATAGGAATTGCGTTGTAACTACATATCATTTTGGAGAGAAATGATACTTTCGCTGTGATGAATGTTCCACCCCGTGAACATGGTAGGTCGCTCCATTTATTGAGAGCTCCTTTGATCGATTTCATCAACATTCTGTAATTTTCCCCATCCACGTTCTATACATCCTTTGGTGATTTATGCACAAACATTTCTTTTTTGAGAGATTGTAAATGGTTTTGTACTTTAATTTTGCTTTCCACGTGTTTATTGTTAGCATAGAGAAATACAATAGCTTTTTGTATGTTGATCTTATATTCAACTTTGCTAGACTCTTTGCCTCTCTTAGGAATTGCTACAGTCTTGTTTTGTTTTTGGATATTCTTCGGTATTTTCTATGTAGGCCATTATGCCATCTGCAAACAAGTGCAGTTTTATTTCTTCCTTTCCAATCTGTATGCCTTTTATGTCCTTTTCCTGCCTTAACGTACTGCCTAGGGCTTCCAGTACTGTATTGAATAAGAGTGGTGAAGGCAGACATCTTCGTCTTATTCCCAGTCTTCCTAAGAAACATTCAGTCTCTCACCACTTGTGTGACATTAGTTGCTGGTAATTACTACAGATATTCTTTATCAAGTTCAGGAAGTTCCCTCACCCCTAGTTTTTCTGGGGGTTTTATCATGAATGGGTGTTGAATTTTCTCAAATGTTTTTGCTGTATTAGTTGTTATGACCACATGATTTTTCTTCTTTTGCCTTTTCATATTGTGAATTACACTGATTGACTTTGAGTATTGAACCAGCCAGACTTGCATCTCTGGAACAGACCCCATATTCTATTTGCTAATATTTGAAGATATATTTTCATTTATATTTGTGAGGGATATTGGTCTGCGGTTATAGTTATGTATCTTTTGTACTATTTTTGTCTCGTTTGGGTACAGGGTAATACTAGCCTCACAACGTGAGTTTAGAAATCTTCTCTTCTATTTTCTGGAAGAGATTATGTAAGATTAGTGTTTACTCTTCTTTACACCTTTGGAAGAATTCTCCATTCAAATTATTTGGACCTGGAGATTTTTTTTTTCAGGAGTTTTTAGAAATTGTTTTTAAGGTCTTATTTAATTTTGAGAGAATGCAAGTTGGGGAGTGGCAGAGAGAGGGGGCAGAGGATCCGAAGTGGGCCCTGCGCTGAGAGCACCAAGCCCCATGCAGGGCTGGAACTCATGAACTGTGAGATCATGACCTGAACTGAAGTCAGACGCTCAACCAATTGAGCCACACAGGCACCCCTCTCAGAAGTTTTAAAATTATGACTTCAGGGATGGCTAGGTGGCTCAGTCGGTTGAGCATCCAACTTCGGCTCAGGTCATGATCTCGTGATTCAGGAGTTCGAGCACCACATTGGGCTCTGTGCTGACAGCTCAGAGCCTGGAGCCTGCTTCGGATTCTGTGTCTCCCTCTCTCTCTCTGCCCCTCCCCTGCTGACACTCTCTCTCTCTCTCTCTCTCTCTCAAAAACAAAAATAAGCATAAAAATTTTTTAAAAAATTTAAACCATGACTTCAATTTCCTTAACAGTTACAGGGCCATTTAGGTTAATTTATTTCATTTGGGGTGAGCCGTGGTAGCCTGTGTAATCAGTCTACTTCATCCAAGTCATGGAGTTGTCTGTAGGCTTTGACTACTATCCTGTGGTATCTGCAAGGTCTGCAGTATCTTCTGTTTCATTCCTGATATTAGCAATTTGTGCCTCTCTCTCTCTTTTTTTTTTTTGTCAGTCTTTCTAGAGAGGTATCACTGTATCCATCTTCTCAAAGAATAAACTCTTTTGTTTCATTTTTCTGTTGTCTTTCTGTTTTCAATTTTATTAATTCTGCTCTTTATTTATTTTTCTTCCTTCTTACTGTGAGTTTATTTTTGCTTTTCTTTTTCCAGGTTCTTAAGATAGGACATTAGATTATTTCTGTGAATTTCTCTTTTCTGATGTAAGCAGTTAGGCTATAAATATCCCTCTCAGTACTCCCTTTCTGACTCATTTTTCTTCCATTCTATGTGTGTGTGTGTTTTTATTATTCCCCTTGAGACTTCTTTGATCTTTGGATTATTTTAAAGAATGCTGTTTCTTTCCCAATAACTTCCGCAGTGAAGATTTTCATACGCAGGAATTTGGTTTACTATTTTCATATATTCTATTTTATTATATTCTTTTCAGCTGTTGATTTCATAGTAAGGGTGTGCTGGAAGGCAAGCTCATCTTTATTATTGAAGGAGCCCAGAGCTTTGTCAGCTAACTTGTGTTGACATAGAAATATATGTGAGCCACCCCCCACACACACATGAATACACACACATACCCATGATACACTTATACCCACACCTAATCGGCAGGGCTCATTTTCAAAAACAAGGCTAGGGGCAGACCCCACGGTAAACAAGAAACAGGAAAAGGAAGGTGTTTAGGAAAAAGGTATCAAGTCAGCATTGCATCTTTAAAAGAACTAGGTCAAACCAGAAACCTCCAGCGGAAATATCAGAAACATTTCAGGGTCTGGGTTGATGGTAGACAAGGTGTATTTCTGGTATATTGGCAACACCTGCCTTCAAATCCATCCCCTCCCCCACTCCCCACCATCACCGCCCCTACCATGACAGGTCAGTCATCCAGCATCGAAAAATTAAAAGGAAACAAAGACACTACATTTAATACAACTCTGGAACGGAAATTCCAGGAACTAACAATGTATTGGGGTGAAAGAAAGCTTTGTCCTGCAAAGCCATTCAACGCGTGACAGATAATAATGCCCTTCTCAAATGGTATGTGCTAAGGATCATAGATATACTGTATCTATGCAATATTTATAAACATATAAGTAAGTCTTTCCCCATCCGTCTGATAACTGTTTCTGTTTTCCTGTTTTTATGCTTTTACTTCTTACATTTCAATCTATCTGGAACTTTCTATGGTTGTAGCTTGAGAACACATTTACATATCTGGCAGCGTCTAGGGTTCTTCAGCAACTGAGTCATGAAATTAGATCTTTGGGCTCTAAACTTCAAATGCACAGTGAGGGGAGGCAACTTCAAAGGCACCCAATCAGCTTAGACCAGGGTTTCTCAACCTTGGTGCTGTTGCCACTTGGATAATTTTCTTTCCTGGGAGTCTATTCTGTTTGGCAGCGTCCCTGGCCTCTATCTACTAGACATTAAATGGCTTCCTCCCAGTTGTGATAACCCAAAATGCCCCAAGACATTGCAAAATTTGCAACTTGTTTACACATATGCCTCTTTATCCCCTGCTCTATATGCCGTACAAAGCCAGGATACCTGGTGCCACGGCAGCCATTTTGCAATCATGAGGAATGATTCTTCAGAGGTGCTGAGGGCCCTGGTTCTTGATGACATTGCTGAGTTGCTGCATCCACCCTAGCATCATCTTCCTCTGGGAAATTAACAGCCTGCCATGACTTAAGCGACTTTAGTTGTTACCTGGAGCCAAGAGCATCCTAGTGAATCCACTGATCACCTTATTCCTCTGCTTAAAAGCTTTCGATTCCCCATTCAGGATGAATTTCCTTATCTTTGCCTCCCTCTCCTGCCTCATCTCCCACAACTCCTGCCAGGACACACTTTCTTCTCTTGAGCCATAATTAGAGTCCTCTGAACTAGTCCCAGGCTTCCTGCCTCCTGATTTCTACATGTGTGGTCCCCAGATGCCACATTCTCCCTCCTCTCTCCGTTCACTCCTACTCACCTTTCCAGACCATGTCGTTACCTCCTGGAAGTCTTCCCTGAACCTCCATGTGGTGATTTTGAAATGAGGACCCCTCCATTTGAAGGGGATCATGTGTTTCCTCAGGCAGGGATTTGGACCTTTGTGACTTTTCATTCTCAGACACCAAAGCAGTGTGCTGCCGATTGACTAACCCAGGTGGCGTGTTATTCGGTGACACACAAGGTGACTTTTTTTAAAAAGTTTTTATTTAAATTACAGGTAGTTAACACGACAGGGTAATATTAGCTGCAGGTGTACAAAATAGTGATTCCACACTTCCACACATCACCCGGTGCTCATCACACGTGCACTCCTTAATCCCTATCACCTATTTAACCCATCCCCTCCATTCACCTCCTTTCTGGTAGCCCTCAGTTTGAGCAAAGGAGAAAAAGAGACAGAGACAGAGAGAGACAAGGTGACTTTTGTGGTCAGGACACACAGTGTGTGAGATGAGCTAGCCAGCACTGAAGGCACTGGGCAACCCCAACTCAACCCAGGCAGAGGAAGTTGCTCATCTTTCAAGCCACAAACCCTGACAGCCCTGCCTCTTAAGCACATCCCCCGCTCCGAATCACCCAGTGGTCCAGAATGCATACTCTTGCAGAAGCATCCCCTACACCTGGCATTTGGCCCCCTTTCCCTGGATAACCTCCACTCATCCCCCAGATCTCCCTTTGACATGATTTCCTTTAGGAAGCCTTCCTTGCCTCTCCAAGGCTGGTGTGTCTAGAGCCTGTCCCTCACATCACACATAACCCACTGCATCCGAAGGTCCATTTCCACATCGGTGAGCCCGCGAGCATCCCAAGGTCAGGGAATCGTTTGCTCCTTTTTGAATACCCAGCACCTGGAATCATGCTGGGGCTGGCTGTGAAAATAAATGCTCCTGGCATACTTGTGCCAGTGGTGTGGCTGAGTATTTTTTGCTCTCATCCTTCATTCAAGCGTGTATTGAGATCTGCCTGGGGACTAAAGGTACAGCTTCCTGCCTTGCCTTTTACTCCCACCATCCATGTACCCAGAACTAGCAGCTACGGGGCACTCACTTGGCATTGTTCTAAGTGCCTAACGCCTTTACTTGATCTAATCCTGGTTACAAGTCAGGGAGGTTGAGGCTGTAATTATCTGCAGTGCATATAGGGAAACTGGGACACCAAAATTACATGGCCCCTGTTTCTGGGGTCTGAATTTGAACCCTACAGTCGAACTCCAGAGCCCATGATATTCATCCCCACACTGCCTGCCTGTCTTCCTCTGACCCACCTCGACAAATGCAGAGGCCAGACCCCACCCAAAGAGCTCATTTCTGTAGGACTGAGTGGGGCCTAGGGTATTGCATTCATCATGAGCCCCACGTAGTGCAGTTTCCACACCGACCCCCCCTCCCCCACTAAGAAAGGATAGCTGAGCCCTGGGAGCGTCAGGAAGCAGCCAAGACGTTACCGGGTCTGGAACCCGATGTGCCGCTCTCACCACATCACAAACATATACAAACATATCCTGTACTTACTCTTCTCCAAACTCTTGTGACCTCTGCCAGGAATTCTGTCACCCCCTACCCGCCCTCCCCACCCACCTGCGTTTGAAGAGTGATGAGGGGGTGAGAAGAGGGTGGACTTCCTGCTCGGAATGAGCTGGCAAATGCCCCGCGCACCACCGGGGACATTCCCCATGCAGCCCGTTCCAGAGGCCCTGGAGAAGCCAAGAGCCCTGCAGCCTCTTAAATATCTGTTGAGTCTTCGGCTCTGCCGGGAACCTTCAAAGGCTCCCTCCAGAACCGTCCATGCTGTCAGAGCACAGCCACCAGGCTCCAGTCCTCTCACTGCAGCCTGTGGCCGTCCCTCTGAAGCTCCTCACAGACAAATCCTGGGGGACTCCCACAGGGCTTTGCTCCGCCCGGGGACAGGTGCGACCAGGGGGGAGCAAGGCAACGGCAGAACCAGGGGTGGCCCCAGCCGGCTACCTGTGTTTCCCCGACTTTCAGTGTGAAACCATCCAACCAGGTTCATGTGTGGTCGGATGGGCACAGCAGGCTTCAAAGGAAAAGGGCCTCTACCGGGGAGTGGGTGACTTCATTGTCACCGACAAGGGTGGCAGGGGCCATACGATGATGTGGTGGGCGGCCCAGGACAACGTGGCTCTTGGAGCTTTGCCATAGAGCAGGCGGGTCTGCATTTGGGGGATTTCCCAGCAGTGTCGCCAACGGAAGCCAAGTAGAAAAGGTACCTCTCAGCAAGCCCCATCAAAGGGAAGTTTCTGGAAAGTTAGCAGGACTCCTGGTGGTGACAGTCTTCAAGGGGAACCCAAGAGTATGGGATGGGTGAAGGTGAGATGGAAAGTCAGGCTGGGGATTTCCCCCCAAACAATATCATGTACTTGGACTATCTCTGTATGTTAAAGCACCCCATATAGGGAGGCCCCTGATAAGAGCCATTTAATTATATCTCATACTTTTGTGGCTCATGAACCTGAGCAGGATTTCTTTTCTTTAGTGGGGGGAGAGAGAGAATCCCCAGCGGGCTCCACCCTGTCAGCCCAGAGCCCAATGCGGGCCTCAAACTCACGAAGCGTGAGATCACGACCTGAGCCAAAATCGAGAGTCGGACTCTTCACTGACTGAGCCACCCAGGCGCCCCATGAGAAGGCTCTCTTCTTCATGTGGCTTCCACAGAGACCCCTGGGTGCTGTTGAGCTGGTGGATGGGCCACTCTGAGCAGTTTCCGTCCCATGTCTGGTCCTCAGCAGAGAAGTCTGGATAGTTGAGCTCGGTTGGAACTCCCAGACATTACACATGCAGCCTCACCAGCATGGCGGCCGCATACAGTTGGGCTTTGTAAGTAATGGGTTCAGG
Source organism: Cryptoprocta ferox (assembly GCA_028646485.1). NCBI lineage: Eukaryota > Metazoa > Chordata > Mammalia > Carnivora > Eupleridae > Cryptoprocta > Cryptoprocta ferox. Next base: position 14,459,772 of record CM053574.1, on the reverse strand, counting down.
GCTCCCAGCGAGAATGTTCCAAGGGACCCCACTGAGGCAGCAAGGCTTCTTATAACCTAAAAATCCCAGAATGTCACTTCCAGCACATTCTGTTGGTCAAGCAAGTCACCAAGACTGGCCCCCATTCAAGGAGGTGCCTTAGACTTCACCTCTCAATGGAAAGAGCAGTAAAACATTTTCAGCCATATTTTATCTCCCATATTACAAAAGTGTTATGAAGCACTTGCTAGGCTCATAGTGGGGATTTTTTTACTCCACACATGTTTGTTGAGTTCCTAGTATGTTCCAGGTACTGTCCTAGGCCCTAGAGAGACAGAGACACAAACAATACAGAGAATGGTCCCTGTCCTCATGGAGACTATAGTCTAGAATAAAGTCTAACAAATAGTTACACGGTGCCCGGCCTGTGGTAAATGTTGGCTACTAGTATTGTGATTAGCAAACACATCACTGTTGGAGAAAAATGTTGCCGAAAGTGGGGAAATGGCTTGGGACCAAAGAAGACAATCAACAAAGAGCCAGACATGTTCAAGAGGGTGAAGTCTGAGCGAAGGAGGGGTGGTAATGACTGGGAGGGAGGGAAGCAAGACAGCCTTCATGCAAATGGAAGCAGTGTGCATGGTGGGATGCAGTGGGCCAGCGCAAGCAACACCAAAGGAGGCTGGACTGGGATGGATCGCCCACGGCTCTGAATGGGGACTGTCACCCTTGTCCCTCCAAGTCTGCCTTCTGCCATCCACCTGCATGGACTGCATCAACAGCCCCTCTTGCCCCTTTGCTGGCACAGTGGAAGGCTCCAGCAGAAGTTTGGTGGAGTGGGATGGGAGGAGAAAGAGGCTGGAGTATTTATTCCTCTGGCTCCCTCCATGCTGGGCAAGGGGTGGAAGTGACTACTCCCTCTGTCAAAGGCCACATCCTGTGTCAGGCAGCCAGCCCTCTCCTAGGGCTCCAGATCTCTCCAGGGCCTTCAGTATCTCTTCCGTCCTGAGATTGGTGGCAGTTCCCCACTACTGCTAGGTGAGGAAAAATTCACCACTGCTGTTTGCCTTCCTTACGCCCTGTCCCCACCTTTGGGAAAAGTCCTTTCCTTGAATTGTCCTCAGTCACCCTGTCGAGAGGGCCATCTGTCTCTTACTGGGATGATCCTGAATGATAGCACTATACCAGCCAGGATAGGAATTGGAGGCTCTATCTCAGGAGCAGTCCTAAGACAGGGAAAATCTTCCAGCCAGCGGTGTGCTGGTAAATTTTAACAACCTGCTCTCCAGAGGGAAAAGCCCTGGTTTGTAGCACTTGTCAAATTCTGAGGTGTAAATATTTTCACCAGGGCTGATTTCAAGCTACCCTCATGAGAGCAACCAGCTCATAAAATTCCTAAAAATGTGGTGCAAGCTGGTAGGAACCAGACCCGGCTTGCCTCTGCCCAGATCAAAGGCCAGCTCTGGGTCTGCTTCTCTCACCACCAAGCTGCCCCAGCCAGACACAGGCTGGAAGTTCCAACTGAGAGATGGGGGCTTCTGGATGTTGTCAGCCTCCTCATCCTGCTCCTTAACCCAGGGCCCTCTTCCTCCTGAGAGAAGAGAGAAGAGATCCTCAGGTGGCCCTTGAGCCACGTTGAAATTCCCTTGGAATTTCAAAAGCAGACACCAAGTAAGGATTAGATGTCCAAGAGGTTTATCGGGGGAAATGCCTGAAAGGCTAAAGGGAGAGGGAGCAGGGCTCGGCTGGGAGAGACCTTAGACCATGATGCACACACGCCACAGGAGACACAACAGTGATTCCATTGACCCGGAAGTCGAGGTGACCACCCGGCCACTTTGGGAACCCCTTACCTCTGAATCAACAGGCAAAGAAGGGGGTCACTGTGCTGGCTGGGTGATTCATCCTGACCACCAAGAGGAAGCTGATCTGCTGCTACACAAGAGAAGAAGGAAAGAATATGTCTGGAGTAAAGGAAATCCCTTCAGGTGTCTTTTACCATGTATTACCATGTCCTGTGATTAAAGTCAGTGGGAAACCACAACAACCCGATTCAAGCAGAAACACTAATGGTCCAGGCTTCAGGTATGAAGGCGTGGGTCACCCACCAGACAAAGAACCATGACTCACGGAGGGGCTTGCTGAGGGCAAAGAATATGGAACAGGTAGTGGAAGAAGGTAGTTGTGAATAACAAGCTATGACCATGTGACCGGATACAGAAATGAGAACTATCATGATTATGAGTATTTCTTCCTTATTTTGTTATGAACATGTTTGTATACATATATATTAAACAAATAGTTGTGTTTTCTTCCCTCTCTTATTCTTTTCTAACACAAGGTGTATTAATAATAATTAACTGTACATCACATTTTCAAGTGTAAACAAAGCAAAGAACGAATATCACCCAGAGACTTTGCACCCTGTGTGGACAGAGGGTTAGCATATGTGCCGTTGTAGGCAAGATGGTTGTATCATGTCAGGTGGTAGTATGAGTCTATTATTGTCAATGTGTGCACATTTGCTATTATGAATGTATATATCAGTAAATGTACAATATGCCTTACACATACCTCGATATTAAAGGTTGGACCAAAGAAAGAAATCTTGGAGGGGACATTGGTCATGGGTATTCAGGCCTCAGCCAAGTGGAAGTGAAAAATGGCCAAGCACCCTTTCTTCTTTTTGGTAGAAGTAGGAAATGTAACCTGTAAACTCATGTTCCATAGAAGTGACAGTGAGACTTCTTTACTTCTCTGTCCCCAATCTGGAAATCAGGGAAGGAAGGTTTTCTTTCTGAAATCAACTAGCAAACTTGCTGTGTACAGGATGGGGTCCCTGGGGCTGGCACCAGGGGCTATCTATAAATAGCAGGACCAGTGTTTGGGTACCTATTTCTCCTTCCAAGCAAAATGGACAACCAGGTGCAATGCTCAACATTCTGCTCACCGAGAGGATTTCGCTCCATCTCTGTCACTCAGGAACGTTCCAGAGAAGGATGCCACCATTTGTGGATGGTACCTGCATGTCATGAATAACCAAAGAAGATGCAAGAGAATTTAGGGTTGTGTACCCTGGGCTTCCGTGAGATCTTCCTGTATATCCCTATTCCGGTTTTCAAAATCCCGTTCCATCCCAACCAATGCCTTCCTTTAACAGAAGACACCTTGCAACACTGTGGACTTGATTTACATTGCAATTCAGTCACTTGCAGGTTGAGAGTCGGTCTAGTGTTCAGAAATCTCAGCCCTGGGGCTTTAGGAAATAGGGTTTCTTTAAGGACAGATAGAGAAGTTTTCGGGTCATTTATGTAGAACTTGACCCGGCAACTGGAAACCCTGAGCTCATCCTTTTCTTTGTCCCCTTCCTCATTATACACCTTAGTTTAGCTAAAATGTCCTAAGATACCAAATACATGAACACCCAGAACTTTACCTGTATAAGTATTGGATTAAGGGTCTACATTAGCAATGTTTCGCACATCTCTACTGCCACATCAGGCAATGCTCTCTTTGCCACTGAAGATAGAGTCATCAATGTCTTTAATCATATTGGAGAACCAGTTTTGAAAAACCCCGTGCCAATTCAGAGAACTCTTCCCTAAGATTCTCTTCTTTGAGAACCACTTCTGTTATCAAGATCTGTATATAAATCAGGATTCCACCAGAAGGATAGAGGAGATAAATAGATGGATAGATAGATAAATAGATAGATAGATAGATTTATTGCAAGAAATTGTCTCACAGAATTGCAGGTACAGACCAGGCAAGCCCAGCCCCAGTGGGCAGGCCATCAGGAAGCACAAGTGGGATACTCCAGCAGAAGGGAACTTTCTAGCTCACAGGCCAGGTCTCTTCTTCCTCAGAGAAGCTTTAGTCCTGCATTCATATCTTTCAACTGATTGGACAGGGCCCATCAGATATATCAAGGATTATCTCCTTTGTATAAGTCAACTGACCGTAGGTGTTAAGTACACTTACATCACCTAAATTAGTGTTTGACAGAGTAACTGGTTACTACCACCTAGCTAAGCCGACACATAAAACTGACCATCATGAGGTATAATTAAAGCACAATAACTCACACATGTTTAGAGTGCACTATTTATTCCTTTTGACACATGTGGAAACTCATGAAACTATCACCAGAGTCTAGATAGCAAAGTTTTTATCGCCCCATAAGTTTCCTTGTTCCCTTGGTAATAGATCCCTTGCTCCATCCTCATCCCAGGCAACACTGAGCTGTTGTCCCTGTAGGTGAGTTTGCTTTTTTTTTTTTTTAACAACTTTATATAAATAGAATCACACAGGATATACTGTTCCTCGCTTCTTTCCCTCAGCGTCATCCTGTTGAGATTCATCGGTGGCGCACCCTGTGTTAATCATCTGGTCCTTTGTATTGCTAAGGGCTTTCTGCTGTATGTACATTCCTGTCTATTTATCCACTCTGCTGATGATGGACGCCCGGGCTACTCCACGGTTGGCACGATTACAAATAAAGTGGCTAATGATCACTTACGAACAAACTGTTGCAGGGACACCATTTGTGGTTCTCCTGAGTAAATACCTAGGAATGGAATAACTGGGACATGTAGATGTAAAGGTGTTTAACCTTTTCCAGAAACTGCCAGACTGTTTTCCAGAATGGTTGTGCCATCCCTTCAAGTTTTAAAACTGTCACCAAGTAGTCTTTCATTTGTTATGTGGGTCAGAAATTTTGTATGAAAAGAAAAATTGGTGTTGGAATCTCACAGTGCTAGTCTGGCATATAAGGAGGGCTGTGCCTGTGGCAGCATTTCTGACAGCAGCTGGAGGGTGAGTGGGGGGGGGGGGCCGGGCACCCCAGCCTGTGGAGCCAAGTACTGTGACATGTCTGCACACCCGACCTTGGACGGCGGTGTGGCTCACCTTAAACCAAGGCATTCCCCCCAAAACCTGAGGCCTTGGAACCAGACAAGCTGGGATGAAGCCCATTCAGCTACTGTTTTCTTGCTCTTTGACTGTAGCTGAGGGACTTAACATCTGGGCACCTCCGCTGTGTCCTCCTCAGGGCATCATCTCTAGAGGCACATGACGTCAGCCTGCGGACGTTGTTGGGGACGTTAAATATGATCATTTGGTCAAGGTGATGTCTGATTTCTCTGCTATAGAATTACTATTGTTTCCTTTGTAACTAATAAGTAGTCTGCGAGGAGACACTTTAGAACTATGCAAATAAGGGCGCTTGGGTGACTCAGCCGGTTAAGCATCTGACTCTTGATTTCAGCTCAGGTCATGATCTCTCATGGTTCATGAGTTCAAGCCCCACATCTGGCTCTGCACTCTCCCTCTCTTTCCCTCCCTCCCTCTCTCTCTTTCAAAATTAAATAAACATTAAAAAATAACATTATAAAAAAAAGAACCATGCAAATATACTGTCCTTTATCAAAAATTCCCACCCCTAGAGTTAGCACCCATTGGAGGCTCCTGCCTGAACCAGCCTTCTCTGTGATGGCGGCACAGCAATTTTCCAACCCCACATCCGCCTCCACATTTACCTACTGGCCTTTCCCCTCAAGCAGAGCCCAGCCCACTCACCTATTTACTCATTATTACTGTGGAGTTGTGGATTCCTTTTTTTTTTTTTTTCCAACATGCATCTTTGATTTTAATCTATGATCTACATGGACTTCTGCAACACTATTACCTATTCACTAATAATAATATAATAAAAATAATATTTGAGGCCCAACTGTACAGGGACCCACTGTGACTCCCGTGGAGTCGTGTCTTCCCGTAACTCTCGAAGCTAAGACTATTTAATTTCCTCCTGTAGATCTAACTCTGCCCTAGACTCTGGCACAACGAGAGAGACCCAAAGCTCTCCAGCCTAAGTTTCAAATAAGATCATGCTAATCTCAAAGTCCAGATTAAAATGGCCCTAGCACACACTCCCCACTGACAGGACCTTGGCACTTGTCCCTCCCATCCCCAAAGCGTACTTCAGTTAACGATGAGGTGCCCCAAGTGGTCTCTTGTGTTGCACAGACTGTGGTGTTCTTCCCTTGGAACCCCTCCATGAGACCTTGGTCTTTGAGGCTACTCAAGGTGGCCCTCCTTGCTTCCATGACTGAAGATGTCCCCTGGGAATGGACCACCCAGAGAGGCCAGCATGCATCTCCAAGGGCTCCCAAAGCTGCAAGACCCTTGATGCACATCTGCTATGGTGGGTCTCAAGTATATGGGCTCAAACAGAATCATCTATCTTGTGTACTCGGTCCAATGAGAGTGTGAGACCCAGGAGATCTAGAATCAGCAGTTCCTGTTACAGCAATTAATTCCTGCCAATGGTCCTACTCTGATGCTAATGCCTCCGGGGCTAGTCTCTGCCCTGAATCCCACTTCCCCACAGATGGGTCCAAACCTGAACTGTGATTACCAAGCCCCTGTCTACATGGTGCTATACCCATGACTTGACTTCCCCTTCTACGTGTCGAACCTGCGTGAGGCTAGAACTCAGTTCCACCTTTGTCCAGCCTGACCAGTGTTTCAGGACTTTGTGTTTAAGGCAACACCATGGATTCTTTTTCACAATGAAACCAAACATGAGGAAACGTGAATACCTTAGTTTCAAATTGTATCTTCATATTTAGGGAAATAAACACTTGTTGAACACTTCCCATATGAGCCTTCTCAATCATTACCTACTTTGGCAAAGAACAATCACACACACACTACACACACACACACAACTGGCAAATAAATTTGTGGAATAAAATGTCCAACTAAAAATAATATTAAGTTTGAATCAAAACAACATGATATTTTTAAAAATCTTTTTAATGTTTATTTTACTTGAGAGACACAGAGCATGCATGAGAGATAGAGGGAGACACAGAATCTGAAACAGGCTCCAGGCTCTGAGCTGTCAGCACAGAGCCCGACGCGGGACTCGAGCTCACGGACAGCGAGATCATGACCTGAGCTGAAGCTGGACGCTTAACCGACTGAGCCACCCAGGTGCCCCAAAACAACATGATATTTCTATGATACTTCAGAATGACTAAAACTTTTAAAGCTAGTAACATCCGATTTTGACCAGGTGCATGGAAATGGAGACACTTGTACACTATTGTGCAAATGTAAATGAATACAACCATAATAGAGGGCAATCTGGCAGTATGCACCGAAATGTAAAATTCACATACATTTTCACAACCACATACGCAAAAGGTAAAATTCACATATGACCCAGAAATCTACCACTTCTAAAAATCCATCCTATAGAAATATCAATACCAGTACATTAAAGATATATATATATATATATATATATATATATATATAATTGTGGGAATTTGAAAATTTGGAAGCAAACTGGGTGTCCATTTGGATACCTTTCCTGTTTCTTTGGACAGGGAAATAAGTAAAGTATGACACCACGATGCAGCTAAAAAGAATAAATAGGCTTGGAAAGATGTTTGTGGCATTTTGTTTAAAGAAAAAGGGATAAATGTGATCCCATTTTTGTAGAGAAAATCAATGAAACTCAAGCTGGTTCTTTAAACATTTGATAAAATCAATACGCTTCTAATCATATTAAGAAAAAGATAGAGGATTCCAATTACTAATACCAGAAATGAAAGATAAGATATCACTACAAACTCCATCAGCATTAAAAGGATAATAGGGGAATATTCAGAACAATACTATGCCCACAAATTTGATAATTCCTTCAAACACTCAATCTGTCAAACCTCACACAAGAAGAAACAATGTGAACAGGTGTGTATATATTAAGAAATTGAATCCATAATTAATAACTTTCCAAAACAGAAATCCCACACCTGGATGGGTCCATGGGTGAATTCTACCAAACCTTTAAAGAAGAAATTATATCAATTCTCTACAATCTCTTTCAGAAGGTGGAAGCAGAGGGAATATTCTTAACTCATTCTGTGAAGGCAGTATTACCCTAATATAATTGATCAAAAGGATAAAAAATGTATACATAAATTTGTTCTCATCAAAATTAAAAACTTTTGTGTGTGAAACACATTTAAAAAGTATTCAGAAAATGGGAAAAGTTATATGCAAATCATATATCTGATAAGACTCTAGTATCCAGAATATTTAAATAATGCTTACAATTTAATAACAAAAAGCCAAATAACCCACATTTTAAAAAGAAAATGTTCAGGGGTGCCAGGGTGGCTCAGTCAGTTAAGCATCTGACTCTTGGTTTTGGCTCAGGTCATGATCTCGTGGTTCATGGGATCAAGTCCGGAGTCAGTGCTCCGTGCTCTGTGCTGCCAGCATGGAGCCTGCTTAGGATTCTCTCTCTCCCTCTCTCTCTGCCCTTCCCCACTCATGCATGCCTGAGCTCTCTCTCAAAATAAACAAATATTTTTTAAAAGGCAAAGCTTCTGTTTTTTTAATGTTTATTTATTTATTTTTGAAGGAAATAGGGAGAGAAAGAGAGTGCACCCACAAGTGGGGGAGGGGCAGAGAGAGACAAAGACAGAGAATCCAAAGCCGGCTCCAGACTCCGAGTTGTCAGCACACAGCCAGACACAGGGCTCGAAGCCATGAACTGCGAGATCATGACCTGAGCCGAAGTCAGATCTCAGACGACTGAGCCACCCAGGCACCCTCCAAAGAGGCAAATGTTCTGAATAGATACTTCTCAATGAGATATCCACCTGACCAATGAGCACATGACAAGATACTTAACATTGTTATCCATTTAAGAAACATAAATCAAAATCATGGCGAGCTACCATTTCATATCCTGTAATTTAAAAAAAGAAAACTATCCAGTGTCAGTGAAGATATGGAGAAACTGGTACCCTTGCACATTACTGGTGGGACAGGAAAATGGTGCAGGTCTGTGGAAAACAGGCTGGCAGTTCCTCAAAAAGTTAAACATAAGAGCCATCCTACAATTTCACTCTTGGGTACAAACCCAAGAGAGCTGAAAATATACATCCACACAAAAACCTGTACATGAATGTTCAGAGCAGCACTGTTCATAACAGCCAAAAAGTGGAAACAACCCAAGTGTCCTCCAACTGGCGAATGGGCCAATGAAATGTGGTTTATCCCTGCAATTGGATAGTGTTCAACCATAGAATTGAATGAAGTAGTGATACATGCCACAATATGGATGGACCTTCAAAAGATTATACTAAGTGAAAAAGGCCAGTCACCGAAGGTCACGTATTATATGATTTCACTTAGATGAAACGCCCAGAACAGGCCAAATCACAAAGACAGAAAGTAGATTAGTGGTTTGTCAGGGGATGGAGGGAAGTGCGGAACGGGATTCACCGTTAACAAGTATGAGATTTCTTTTGGGGGCTCTGGAAATGTTCCAGAATTGGACAGCAATGATGGCTTGTAATTATAGTGAAATAGGCTGCGAACAACTGAATCCTGCCATTTAAAATGGTAAATTTTAGGGATGCCTGGGTGGCTGTGTTCGACTTTGGCTCAGGTCATGATCTCACAGTTCATGGGTTTGAGCCTGGAGCCTACTTCACATTCTGTGTCTCCTTCTTTCTCTGCTCCTCCCCCTGCTTGTGCTCTGTCTCACTCTGTCCCTCAAAAATAAATAAATGTCAAAAAAAGTTTTAATAAATAAAATAGTAAATTTTATGTTACGTGAATTTTATCTCAACTTAAAATCATCATCGTCATCATACATAACTGGTATATTAATAAAATGTAATTTTGGCTAAAATACAGGTAGAACTTTTAAAAAAAATGTATCCTTTAAGATCCCTTCCACCTCCAAAATTACCTGACTTTATTCTTAGTGGGATCCAGGGACCCCTACATTGTCGACCCCAACTGCCTTTGGAGGCACGCTGGGTGACTGGTGATGGGGCCAGGTTCTGACGTGAGATCTTGGGTGGGAGTAGGGAGTTTGGGAGCAGGTCAAGCTCGGAAGCCAGAAGGTGGGAGGGGAGGGATTAGTCAAGGCTCCCTGCCTCCCTCTGAGACTGCACAACTTCTCCAACCTTCCTCTAGCTTCTGGCCAGGGCAGCTGTTTCAGTTTCTCGAAGCACAACCTGCAACAGGAAAGCACCATTTCTGCCTCAAGACGCATGTAAGGAGGTGTAGATATAGGTGAGTTCTTGTATGTTTCTAACTTATGTTTTCCTCTAATGTTTAATGGCTTGTAGCACAGGTTCTTAAACTCCAGGTGGGCATCGGAACCAACTGGAGAGCTGGTAACTACAGGGAGTCCTGAGCCCTCATAGGGATTCCCCCAAATCTGCATAGCTAACAACCTGGTCTATTTACAACCTTTGAGGAGACCTGTCCTGTACCTGTTTTTCTTTTTCTTCTGCTGAAGAAAGTATAGGGGATTATCTGGTTCCAAGCCTTTAGGCCATGCATTATTATTATTGGTGGTTGGATAACTTCGGTCTGGGTTTCTCCATCCGGATTATATGGTGGACTGGAAAGTTACATTTGCTCTCTTGGAGTCAAGGCGGGCAAGCGGAGACAGGGAGGGAGAGCAGTGACAGGCAAAAGGGAATCGGGCTCCTAGAAGTAACTCGGAGAGGTTTGGGGTTTGGCGCCATTCTCCCTTGTATCCCCAAGACCTCCCACGCCCAGACCAGAAGCGCCTGTGACATTGTGAGAAAATGAATGAATAACCAACGGGAAAGTGGAATAGCTTTTATAGATGTTCAATATCCCTTTAATTTCTGATTTGGCGAGAGTTGACATCACTAATGGGTATTGAGTTTGGTCAAATACTTCTCTGCATTGATCAAAAAGTGGCATGTAGTTTTTGTCTGTTAATACGGGGCTTTAAATGGCTTGATTTTTCAAACATCAAACCATTCTCATGTTTCTGGGATAAACACCACTTGGTCATGACGTATTATCCTTTTAAAATATATTGCTGGATTTGGGGCGCCTGGTGACTCAGTCGGTTAAGCCTCCAACTTGGGCTCAGGTCATGATCTCGCAGTTCGTGGATTCAGGCCCCGCATCGGGTTCTGTGCTAATGGCTCAGAGCCTGGAGCCTGTTACAGATTCTGTGTCTCCCTCTCTCTCTGCCCCTCCCCTGCTCATGATCTGTCTCTCTCAGTCTCAAAAATAAACTATTAAAAAACTTTTTTAATATATTGCTGGATTTGATGTGCTAATATTTGGAGAAGGATTTTTGGGTCTACGTTCACAAGGGATATTGGTCTGTAGTTTTCTTTATTGTGCTGTTTTTGTCTGCTCTTGGTATCAGGGTTATGGTGGCTTTATGAAACAATCTGAGAAATATTCCATCCCGTGTCTCAGATCATTTGTAAAAGATTGGTGTTATCACTTCCTTAAATGTTTGACAGAACGTATGAGACAAATCATCTAGTTCTGGAGTTTTCTTTGCGGGAAAGTTTTTTTTAATAGCTAATTAAATTTCTCTCATAAAGGTAGGACTTTTCAGATTTGCCATATCACTTCATGCCAGCTTTGGTAGGTTGAAATTTTAAAGAAATGTGTCCATTTTATGTAAGTTGTTGAATGTAACATAAAGTGGATCATGATAGTGCTTTGTTAGTCATTTAAAGTTGGTAAGATCTGGGGCACCTGGGTGGCTCAATCGGTTAAGTCTCCGACTTTGGCTCAGGTCATGATCTCATGGTTCGTGAGTTCAAGCCTCAAGTCCGGGCCCTGTGCTGACAGCTCAGAGCCTGGAGCCTGCTTCAGATTCTGTGTCTCTCTTTCTCTCTGCCACTCCCCTGCTCATTCTCTCTCTCTCTCTCTCTCTATCTATCTCTCTCTCCCTCTATCTCTCTCTCCCCCTCCCTCTCTCAAATAAATAAAAACATTAAAAAAATTTTTTTAAAAGAAGTATGTTCTTCCAAATTATTTTGGCTTTTCCAGATATCTTATGGTTACTGGTTTCTACTTCCTTTTGAATCTTTCATAGATTTTTGTCTTTCTCTGCTGAGATTTACCTGTCCATTCATTAGGGATATATTTTCCTTTAGTCCCTTGAGCACAGTGAAAAGAGTTGCATTCCCATGCATATCTGAAGATTCCAATAGCTGGGGCATCTCCAGGACAGTTTCTTGACCGTCGTTATCTTTTTTTAATGTTTATTTTATTTTAGGGAGAGCGCAAGTGGGGGGAGGGGCACAGGGAGGGGGACAGAGGATCCAAAGAGGGCTCTGTGTGGACAGCATCAAGCCCGATGTGGGGCTTGAACCCATGAACCACAAGATCACGACCTGAGCCAAAGTCGGATGCTTAACCGACTGAGCCACCCAGGTGCCCCGATAGGCTCATCTTTTGAGGAGGGGCAGTGTGGTATTGTAGCCTCATCACCCTGCATGTTATGCTCTGCAGACCGGATTCTTCTGAAAAGTATTGATTGTTTTACATGTTGGTTTTCACACGCAATTAACGGGGCCGGCTCAGATTCTAAACTCTGCCTCCCCTGAAGTGAGTAGCGCGTCCATTTCAGTTCAGTGCCTCCTCCTTTCCCAGCGGACTTTCGCGATTCAGAGATCAGCCAAACATTTGGGCAGAGCACACACACAGATTTGGGAGTTCTCATTCTCTAGCCCTTTCCTCTCTGCGATGTCCCCTGGCCCCTTCTCCAGGGGCTGTGGTTGCCCTAACCTCAGTCCTCTGGTTTTTCAAGACCAAAAAATGGTGACTTTGCTACTGGAATTTCAGATGCCCCTTGTGACCAGGTCCTGCCCCAAGGCCAAAGCCATAGAAGTAGGAATCCCACCATTCAGCCATTCTTTTTCAGATGGCCAGTCCCTTCCAGTGTTTACCATCTTTTGGTAACTCAGCAGGGCCCGCAGGAAGGTTTTGGGGTTCGGTTTTAGTTTTTGTTCCAGGGTTTATATATAGTTCACCAGAGCTTACTCAACCATTCCTGAGAAGTGAAACCCACTTATGTTATCTTCTCCATAGTAAATAATTCAGTACTTGGCAACCTGGCAGAACAGGAACTGGAAAGTTCTCTTACGAACCCATTCAAGCCGCACGAGTCAGGACCACAGATCAGGAAAAGACTAGGCGAGGCGGGAAAGATGGACATGGAGTAGTTTGGTCACTGGCTCCCTGTCATCCCAGACCAGCCCGAGGACTTCCTTGGTTCTGGAGAATTGAGCAGAAAATGTGAAGTCCTTTACAAGGAGAGACGTGTGACTCTTCTGCTTCGGTGATTCCACACAAATCATCAGCCCCGGAGGCCACCCCATCTCTCTGATGCTTTCTTCTGTAGTCATGAGAGATGTGACGATGCTGAGTTTGTAAGGCTACTTGTTTTTACTAAATTAAAAGAGGGACAAGGTACCTCCTTTGTCAGGAGAAGCCATTTCATTTTGAGAAATTTCCAACCATGCAGCAGGTTAAGAAGATGTTAAGAAAACAGGCCGGCCTCCAATGGGCCCAGGTCAGGGGAAGACAAGAGCCAAGCAGCAGACTTGGGGATCACCTGTACGATATAAGGGGTGCATACAAGGCTTCTGTCCCAAACTACATGCACCTCCAACTAGTCATGCAACAGGAAGTCCCAGACTTTTGTACGATTTCTAATGTCATTCTAAACTACAAGCCTCTTGCAGATAAAGACTATTTATTAGTCATGTTGCCACCCTAGAATCCAGCATCTGTCACAGGGCCTGCCCTACATCACAGGTCATCAAGCCCTGTGGTATTGAATCAGATGTAACCTCCTACTTTCTAAATGTCAAAAAAAAAAAAAAAGAAAAGAAAAGGCATGGACAGAATGAAAAGCTAAAAAGCACAATGGGTTGGATGCGTGGGTGGCTCAGTTGGTTATGCCTCCAACTCTCGATTTCAGTCCAGGCCATGATCTCACCATTTGTGAGATTGAGCCCCACATCGGGAAGCCTGCTTGGGATTCTCTCTCTCCCTCTCTCTCTGCCCCTCCCCTGCTTGCACATTCTCTCTCCCTCCCTCTCTCCCTCTCTCTCCCAATAAATAAATAAACTTTATTTTTTTTATTTTTAGTGTTTATTTATTTTTGAGAGAGCTCAAACAGGGGAGGGGCAGAGGGAGGTGGGAACAGAGGATCCGAAGCGAGCTCTATACTGACAGCAGCCAGCCCTGATGTGGGGTTTGAACTCACGAACCACGATATCATGACCTGAGCTGAAGTCAGACAATCAACCCGCTGAGCCACCCAGTCACCTCTGAATAAATAGATTTAAAAAAAAAAAAAAAAAAGAAAAGAAAGAAAGAAAAAGCACAACGGGTTGACAAGACTAAGAAGTGTTCTTAAAATCCACAAGAGGGGCACCTGGGTGGCTCAAGTCGGTTGAGCGTCCGGCTTCAGCTCAGGGCATGATCTCGCAGTTTGTGTTCTAGCCCCACGTCAGGCTCTGTGCTGACAGCTAGCTCAGAGCCTGGAGGCTGTCTTCAGATTCTGTGTCTCCCTCTCTCTCTTTGATCCTCCCCCACTCACGCTGTCTCTCTCTTTCTCTCTCTCAAAAATAAGTAAAACATTAAAAAAATTTTTTTTAAATCCACAAGAAAAACATTATTATTCCAAGCAGAAAAATGAAAAAAAGCCACAAACACTGTGAAAATGAGAAGCACAAGGGGACAGGAAACATAACATAACGAAAGCCTATGTATTCCTCTTTAGGCATCTAAAGAATACAAAAGCAAGCAGCCGTTTGTGTCGCTAGCCCTTTCCTCTCTGCCATGTCCCCTGACCCCCTCTCCAGGGGCTGTGGTTGCCCTAACCTCAGCCCTCTGGTTTTTCAAGACCAAAATATGATGACTTTGCTACTGGAATTTCAGCTGCAGGAAGGTTTTGGGGTTCGGTTTTAACTAAAAAAGCTAAAAAGCACAAAAGCAACCAACTGTATGTAATATTTTCAACCATTTCCCCTAGATATTTGGAGACACGACCTGACTTTACCTAAAATAGGACACATTTGAGACCCCCCTTTTATCACTCCTCCCATCCCTAACTAGGTAAGTGAGAAACTCGGGCTACCATCTCCAAATGCAAGGTGGGAGAGCCTAGGTCTGGCTCTGGCTTGGCCCTCCTTCCTGCTTCCTGGCTTTATTGCCACGGAGAAGGTCATCTCACCGGCCTGAGCCTCAGTGTCCTCTTCTGTAACGTTGGGGTGGCCATGCCTTGCAGACAGTCACAGCACGGAGTGAGCAAATGAGTAGCTCGTCACAGCACAGTGCCTGGCACATAGTCGGTGATGAGGAGGCGCTTACAAGGTACAGGCAGCCGCTCCGCCCAGTCTCCGGAGTTCCTTCTCAAAGCTTCACTCACCTCTTTCCACGAGAGTTCTGGCTCTTCAATCATTTTCCCTTTCCTCTCCTTCTAACCTCCCTGTTTCCAAAACCCCACTAACACAGAGCATTGAATCAATGTGACTCCATGCGGTTTTCTTAGCTACTCCCCTCCTACTGGATACTTAGGTTATTTCCACTTGTTTGCCTATATAGGAAGTTCTGTAAAAGAAACTCTTGAATGAAGCGGGTTTTTCCTCTGAGAGTTAATCCTCTGTGTTATCGAGCATGTCAACCAGCCTGATGCCATCTTGGACAAATCCACCATGGTGACCAGTCTGAGACCTGGAGACTTCTTGAGCACAGTCCCCCCACCATCCCCCCTCCCACACCACCACCACCATTCTTTCTTTTTTGTCTAACTGTGGGCATAATAAAGAACCCTTAAGTATACACTTGGGGCATAATAGCCTTGATCTGCTCTGGACAGCTATTCTCAACGTTTCCTCCTGGTGGTCTCCCAGGATGTACTCCTCAGCCTCTAGGGCTATAAAATCAGGTCTTACGGGAGGTGGGGTGCAGAGATCTACTCGCCTTGCAGTCATCCAAGACATACTTCTGTCCGTAAGCCCCTTTAATAAACCATTTCTTGGCAAACTGGACTTGTCAACTTTTTTTTTTTTTTTTTTTTTTTTTTGCCCCGTGGCTCCTTTGGCCCTTAAAGGTCACTTTCCATATACTTTCTTTCACAGAACATCCATGTTAGTGACGATTTGGTCTCCCAGAGTCTCAATGTTCATCGTAGTCTTGATTATTTCCTACCTGAGTTCACATGAGAGATAGATGTTTGCTCCTTTGTTTTCTGCCCTGTTCTAAGAGACAGCAAGTTTCCTGAGACAATCCTGCCATCAGGATTTATAGAAGGAAGGAGAGGAGGGAGCAGAGGAAGAAAGAAATGAAGGGAGGGATAGAGGGAGGAAGGCAGGCAGGCAGAGTAAATGCTCACTTAGATACTTGGTCAATAAATGAAGGAACAATGTGGGGATCATTAGCCCTGTTTTATACTTAAGGACCTTAGGTTCAGGAAGGTTAGGTAGCTTGCCCAGAAATATAGTAACGGGACCCAAATTTGACCTCAGTTCTTTGAATCTGGTTCCACGGCTCTTTCTCATACACCTACTAGAAGACTGGTCTAGCAGTGCTACTCAAATGCCAGTCTTCAGGAGAAAGGGGCCTTATGACAGAGTAAATGAACGTGAATGAAGGCACCGCTTCCTCCATCAAGAGAGCCTTGCTAAGAAAAAAAGAATGTTTACCAAACTATACAGTTTGCTTAGTGACTTCATGTTCCGGCAAAAGTTCTTAGTCTCATTACAAACAATTCACGATGGGCAGACCGTGGACCAAACTTTTTTTTTTTAATGTTTTTATTTATTTTTGAGAGATAGAGAGACAGAGCATGAGCTGGGTAAGTGCAGAGAGAGAGGGAGACACAGAATCCGAAGCAGGCTCCAGGCTCTGAGCTGGCAGCACAGAGCCTGACGCAGGGCTCAAACCACGAACTGCGAGATCATGACCTGAGCTGAAGTCAGATGCTCAACCAACTGAGCCACCCAGGTGCTCTTGGACCACGCTTTATTTTTTTTTTTATAATATGGGTCCTATCCATCCTAGCCTAACCGCGTGGCTTGAAACTCTGCATCTCTATCATTTCAGATGCTCTCTATGTCTAGATGGAGCCCTCAAGCATCCCAGAGTCCACCACTCCTTTTGATTATGATGATCAGAGCTTTCTGTGTGAGACCAAGAACTTCGCCTTTGCCGCCTTCAGCACCACTGTCCTGTACTTGCTGGTGTTCTTCCTCAGCCTGGTGGGCAACAGCCTGGTGTTGTGGGTCCTGGTGAAGTACGAGAGCCTGGAATCCCTCACCAATGTCTTCATCCTCAACCTGTGCCTCTCAGACCTGACATTTTCCTGCTTGTTGCCAGTGTGGGCCCTGGGGTACCACTGGGGCTGGGTTCTGGGGGACTTCCTCTGCAAGCTCTTCAACATGATCTTCTCCATCAGCCTCTACAGCAGCATCTTCTTCTTGACCATCATGACGGTCCACCGATACGTGTCGGTGGTGAGTCCCCTCTCATCCATGCGCGTCCACACCCTCCGGTGCCGCGTGCTGGTGACCATGACCGTGTGGGCAACCAGCATCCTGTCCTCCATCACCGATACCGCCTTCCACAAGGTCTTTTCTTCAGACTGTAACTATTCGGAACTCAGGTGGTTCCTAGCCTCGGTCTACCAGCACAACATCATCTTCCTGCTCTCCGTCGGGATCATCCTGTTCTGCTACGTGGAGATTCTCAAGACCCTGTTCCGCTCGCGGTCCAAACGGCACCACCGGACAGTCCGACTCATCTTCACCATCGTGGCAGCATACTTCCTCAGCTGGGCTCCCTACAACCTGATCCTGTTTCTACAGACATTGCTGAAACTCGGGGTCATCCGGAGCTGCGAGTTCAGCCAGCAGCTAGATTACGCCTTGCTCATCTGCCGCGATGTCGCCTTCTCCCACTGCTGCTTCAACCCGGTGCTCTACGTGTTTGTTGGGATCAAGTTCCGCAGGCATCTCAAAAGTCTGTTCCGGCACTTCTGGCTCTGCCGGCAGCAGGCGTCCAGTGGTCCCCCCCACTCCCTGGGCACCTACAACTACGAGGGGGCCTCCTTCTATTGAAAGGGAGTTTGGGGGGCGCCTCGGTGGCTCAGTCGGTTGAGCATCAGGCTTCGGCTCAGGTCATGATCTCACGGTTCGTGGGTTCGAGCCCCGCGTCAGGCTCTGTGCTGACAGCTAGCTCAGAGCCTGGAGGCTGCTTCAGATTCTGTGTCTCCCTCTCTCTCTGACCCTCTCTTGCTCACGCCGTCTCTCTCTCTCTCAAAAATAAATAAAACATTAGAGAAAAAAGAAAAAAAATTTAAGAAAAAGGGAGTTTGGTGGTGCAGGAAGGAGCATCGTGGAGGGTACCACAGGGAATGTCACGGCCACAGGGATGGAGGCAAGAGCAATACCTTCCACCAGCATGTCCTGCATGTCCCCTCTTCTGCAGAAAGTGGCTCCCACCTGGAAATGTTATACTGCCACCCACAGAAACATTCCTTGGATTCTGACTTCATTAATTCATTCACTGGGACATCACTTAGTTTGGAAATCTCTGAAACTTGGAAGGATTCCCAGAAAGAAGGATCTTTCAAGACTTTATGAGGGTCCTAGACTCAATGCAGTTGATAACTGTGTAGAGGCAGGCTGCTGGTGAGATGGTCTGTCCCCTGCTTGACTGGATGGTTGTGCCAGCTGGTTTTGGAGGATAGACTCTGCTCAGTCCTCAGGGACTGCTGGATGAGACTGTCTGCAGGGCCAATGTAAGTACATCCTCAAATAAGCATAGTCAGAACGCAGTCTGGATTCTGAAAACCCACAGCCAGACGGGAGACATGTTTCATGGCATTTTGTCCCTAAATCTTTGGTGGAAGGAACGGATGCAGTGAGTGCCACCTTCTGCAGGAAGCATTTGCTTGCAGGATGTAAAGATGACAAGATACCATTGCTACCCTCCAAATGCCAAGAGCCCATCTCTGAAGGTCCATATAAATAAATACCCACCTTGGCCAAGGCATCCACAGTGAAGATTTCCGCAACATCTCCTCCTCTCAGGACAGATATTGAGCTGACACTGCAGATTCAGCACTGTCCACCTGAAATGTTCTCCATCTGCTTGGTAGATGACACCAGCTTTCCCTGGCCACCCCCGTTCCAAACCTGAGTCATCTCTGAGTCTTGCACTTCCCCTCCCTCCACCCCCACAGCCAAGTCCTGTTGACTCTGCCTCCACCCCACGCCCTTCAGAGTTGTTTTTGCCCGTGGTTCCATCCCCAGATGACCTCACTTCCTCCCCATCCTCCTGCTGCTCATCTCTTTCCCCGCCAAGTATGCTCTGAATAGACACCAGGTGCTTCAAAGCCCTCAGTGGCTCCTTATTCCATGCAGCCAGAGCTCCAACACTTCAGCAAGTCTTTCCGGGCCCCTGCAAGCTGGCGCCAATGAGCTTTCCCATTCGTATTCCACCCTCTGCCATCACCCCCATGTAGCTCGGGATCCAGCCACAAGAGACCACAGGCCCTTTTCCAGACACCCTTCTCCCAGTCTCCTCTGGGTCTCCATCACATGGTCACCAGCCCCAGCTGAAAGCCCAGCTCCTTAGGAAGCTCTTCCCTTTCTATAAATCAAAAGAACACTCTCTGGGGTGCCATGCCACTCTGTTTGTCCCCTCTAAAATAGTTTTGTCACTGTCCACCATGTGTCATAGTAACACTTGCGCAGACTGAAAACTGCCTGAGGTCAGGAACCTGGTCTTGCAGTCTGCTAGGCATGGGCCCTGGTGTTCTATCACTGTGTTTGAGTGGGAGCAAAGAATGACAGCTGTCATTATTCTTCTAATGTATGTATTTTGGGGGGCCATGCCTGCAGGACACGGTCTACCTTTCTTGCCCCAGGCTGCTAGTTTATAGATATTAACTTTTCTTCCCTAGTCTAGCACCATGCTCATTCCTCTCCGTGGCAATGGCTATAACTTGACCTTGCTTTTTAGTTAGCAGCACACATGCTTGTCCCCTACACTGTCCCATAGCTTCACATCCAAGGACCTAGATAAAAGCCACCTTCTAACCTTTCCATACCAACAGACCTGGTCCCGATCTGTGAACCTGATTTAGCTCTGGAGTGGGGCCTTTCCGGGTGATTCTGACGTGCACCCCAGTTAGGTACCCTTGGCTGTAACTCCTTGAAATCCAGTGTCTTCCACAGTCCCCAGAGCAGGATTTTGCACACAGGAAGCACAGAATATATGGTTGTTGAATAAAGTAGCTTTACTAAAAACAGCCCTGAGCTGGAGTTTAGAGAGCATGTAAAGTATTGGTGAATCTTCAGCTCCGGCTGCAGGTTTAGTGACGTATTTGCAATTGGGTGGCCAGCCTTGGAGGCATTTTACCTGGCTGGGGAAGACTGAGGGTCTAGTTTTAAGAACTAGGCCAGTAACACCTGCTGGAGAGGACTGTGTGGTGCACCAGGGAAGGGATAAAGCTCTCATGGACTGGCCAGCTAATAGGTGGGGACATCACTCACCATGGACAGAAGAAACAGCAAAAGGAAAGAGGCAATGAGGTAGTTGTGGCTCAGAGTTAAGCCTACGGCCTTCTGATCAGGGTAATCGTTCAGCACCCCCTTCAAACTAATATTAAAATTTTGTTAGACCTTTATTCAGAGGGTAGGCTGAGCCCTGGGAGGAGAAGGGTAGAGGATCCAGCTCACACCCCCCAAAACCAATGCAGTATGGTCTTAATGCCACTCTTCCTAGAAGGCAGGTTGGGGGGTTTTCACTACAGATGATCCCTCATTTGCTCCTCACTCCATCCCATCCCTTCACCTCCAAAGATGTTCATCTAAGTGTTTCTTCTGACACATTCAGCCGTACCCCTGAGAGTGCTTCACTCGTGTCCATCTTCTTACATTTCTCGTGATGTTTTGTCATCCCCAAGGGTAGAGAGTAGAGCGTCTTCTCCTAATTTAGGTCCTTGGGAATCCGAGGTAAGAGGCAGGGAGAAACAGAGATGCGATGGGAAGACACTCAATCAGAAAAGGATCCTATGGGCAACAGTGCTAAAAAAAACAGTCAGAGCGCTGCACACCAGTGGCCGTGCTCTACATAACTTGACCACATGCTCCGTTTGCCACAACCTCCTGCTCTCCCCTCCCTCCACCCACTGAACCACAGCTACACTCTTGTGGGCCTGTCCCTCCCCCTCTAAGTCAATAAAAGTCGCCCTAGACACAGGGCTGCAGATGTCCTGCTGCTCCTGGAGCATAAAAAATCCACAGTGATTCCTAGGGAAGATGTCTTCACAGCATTTCCACCACCCCACTCTCTCGGACCAAACCCAGAGGGGAGGAACCTTGCTGGTCTCTGAATAGGAACTCCAAGCCCAGGGCAACCCCAGACCTCAGATGACCCCAGCCAGAATGGAAGTTCCTCAAGGGCACAAGCCACATGTTGCAGATCCAGAAACTTCCTCGATGCCCAGCAATGTTTATGGTTGGTTGAGTAAGTGGATAGGAGACCATCTTTCTGGCTTTTTCTACTTCTGTGTTTTCTTTCCGCCCTTGCTTACATTACACCTTCTGGTCACCACCAGGCACTGCCCAATGGCAGTGAGCTCTTCCCTATGGCCCATCAGCCCAGACATCGCCTGGTTTGCCGAACTGACAGCTTTCATTTGTAAAACCTACCTGTAATGGGACAGAGAGGCCCATGAGTCTAGAAAGACCGGCAGAACAGATCCCAAAGTAGATTGTCTGAGAAGGCTCTGGGGATGTGAGCCGTGGACCCAAACCCCAAATATAAGGTCCTTTACTGAAGCTCTGTGACCTTGGGCCTCTCAGACCCTCAGCGTCCTCATCTGTAAAACTGTACAAATGCCAACAACACAAAGACAGACTCTATTCACACAACGGAGGTGCACATGAGGTCATATGTGTAAAAGTACTTGCTTTGCCAATGATTCAGTCCCAAATAGGAATTACGACTATAATCATCTTCATAAAGACAGAAAGCATCATTGTATTGTATGCACAAATAAAAGCTTAGCATGTATGGACTCATCCCTGGCTGTGTTCTCATTCTACTTAGGTCCTTATATAAGATTCCTAAAAGTTCTCTGCTTATGGGGGATCTAGGTTAGGATTCAGGGTGAAGGGAAGCATATAGGAAGAGGATTGGAGGTAGTGTGGAACAAGCCTTGTGCGGGTCAGGATGGTGGGAAATTTGCTCCATTTAGGCCTTAGGCAAAATTGTCCAGGATGCCAAGTGTGTCTTGAGTGCTCCATGGCTCAGTTTTCTGTCCCTGTCTTTCCCCTGGGCTGTCTTCAAGTCCAGGGTTTTTGTTTTCTATTTCATGACCCACTGTGTTCGAACAAGGACTTTTCAGAGATTAGCCCTTCAATCAGAAGGAATGCTATGCTTCCTGCTGGGAATTTGCGGCCTCCTGAAAACTTGGTGGGAGACACTTTGCAGGTTTAGGGGAAGTTTGGGAAGGGAAAGAAGGATTATCCTGAACTACCCTCTCCACTTTGGGGCCATCCCAGATTTTAGGTGTAGGGTGGTTTTAATCCCCCCACCCACCCACCCACACACACACTCCCAGCTCCTCCACAAGAAAAAGTGTGGCCAGAGGGCCCAAAGGAGGACAGTGGAAACCTGGTTCCTTGACTTGGACCATTTCAGAAAATCAGACCTGAGCATCACTCATGGTTAGAGAGAAGATATGGGCAATGGATGGGCATGGAGAACTGGTTGGTTACAAGGATTAGAGGTGGGGCCAGGGGGTAAGTGGGGGTATGCAGACCTCCAGGATGTTCCTGTGTACAGGCCTGCTCTGTGTGAAGGCCGCAGGAAGCCCATGTTAGGGGGCGTAAGACTGCAAAGATGAATTACAACCACTCTCAAGTTGGTCAGCCTCTGGTCATTCTTATTGGAGAAAGATTTCTATAGGATTACTCTAGTCCCATGGAATTGGTGGCTCTTTTTCCAGATGACTCAACCTTCTTGACTCAGAGAAAATTACATGGTTCAATTGTCCACACAACTGAGAAGGTACGCTTTAAACATGTTACCTTAAAACTATTCCAAGGCACTTTGCAATGAACTTGGGAGTTTGGGGAAGGATGTACCCACCTGTATCTGCCTCCCGACTTTGGTTACAATTGGTTCAACAACCTCTGATTTTTTTCCAATAATAAGGATAATGAGAGTTAAAAAAAAAAAAACACTGCACATTACTAATTTTTCAAAGCATCTTTATTTAAAATTTTTTTCAATGTTTATTTATTTTTGAGAATGAGACAGAGCATGAGCAGGGGAGGGGCAGAGAGAGAGGGAAACACAGAATCCAAAGCAGGCTCCAGGCTCTGAGCTGGCAGCACAGAGCCCGACATGGGGCTCAAACCCACAACCCACGAGATCGTGACCTGAGCCGAAGTCAGACCCTTAACCAACTGAGCCACCCAGGTGCCCCTCAAAGCATCTTGTTTATTCAACAATTAGAGAAAACCCACAAATATTGGCCTTAATAGGAAATCACATCTACTGTTCTGGCTGGATCCTCGGCAAGCCACTTCCTCTCCTTATATGTTCAACTCAACTGGAGAGGTTTAAACTCAGTGATCTCTAAGATCCCTTCCTGAGATTAAAAAATGAAGTCTATGGGTCTATCATTTCGTGAGTTGCATTTCCGTGATGTTCTTTAGGGGATACAAATCTATAGCTTCATGCACATTATGGGTTGAACTGTGTCCTCCTCCTCCTCCCCACCAAATTCTTGTGTTCAAGTCCTAATTCCCGGTACCTCTGAATGGGACCTTATCTGGAAAGAGGGTCACTGCATACGTAACTAGTTAAAGTGAGGCCATATGGGTGAGGACAGACCCGTAACCCAGTATGACTGGTGGCCCTATCAAAAGGGGAAATTTGGACAGAGACCCAGACAAAGGGAGAATGCCAACGTGAAGACTGGAATTACACTATCACCAGTCGAGGACACCAGAGATTGCCAGCAACCAGAAGTTAGGAGAAAGGCATGGGACAGGTGTTCCCTCACAGCCTCCGAAGGAGTCAACACTGTGGACACCCTGACAGTAGACTTCTAGCCTGGAGGTGTTGACACCACCTGGCCCGTGGGACTTTGTAATGGCAACACGAGCAGACTAATACGGGCGACATTTCAGTGGGTGTGCAGGCAATTCCAGTGTCTCCCAGAGCCCCTCATGGGCTTTCAGTGTCTACCTTGCCCACACAGAAGACGACGCCTGACGGAAGACACCCACAGGAGACTGGAAACTGACTTTTTGCTGAGATCTGCTCTGTGCCAACCCCGTACATTTCCACATCTCACAGCCACCCTGTGACGTTTCTCCTTCCCACGTAAATCAAGGAGGGCATCAGAGCTCAGAGATGTCACACGCCAACATTCATAGCCCCGAACACGTGGGGTCACTGCCTGAGCCAAGAGGTCATAGCTTGGAGGATATGGGGCCATGGACCTAATCGTGGGGTCACAGGCCTCAGCACGATAGGCCATGGCTCAGAGGACACAGGGTCATGCAACTGAGTGCAAGGTGTCACAGCCCTGAGGATGTGAGCTCACAGTCCTGATCAAGTGGGTACATGGCCCCAAGCATGTAAGGTCATGACCCCAGAGACATGGGGTCACAGCCTCTGGCACATGGGGTCATGACCCATTCACTGGGACCATAGCTCTGAACACATGAGGTCACGGCCTAAATCACGTGGGGTCACAGTCCTGAGGATGTGAGATCATAGTCCTGAAAAAGTGGCATTAAAATCCAACATTAAAATCTCTCTCACCCTCAGTATGTCACAAAACCGCTCAGACTGTGGTTGGAACAATGACTTTCCCTTTGCCACTGTCCCACTATTCCCTCTTCCTTTCACAGTTTGTAACAGAAAGAATGGAAATCACTTCCCCAGAATCCCCACAGATTGACTGCTCCATCCATCTGATCACTGATTTGTCTATACCTAATTAATTTATAAAAGATGGCTAATGGCATGCCAAACCTGAAACTTAAGTAGGAAATCTATTTCCTTTCCTGTATTATCCCACACAGTCAATGTTGGGGCCATGGCGCCTGACTGGCCTGACTGGACACCAGTAGCTAAGTCCTGTGAGGTAGAAAGGTGCTTCTAGATTAAATGGTGGGAGCTAGGGCAGAGGAAAGGGTGGTGCACCCAGAACTAAGGAATGACTGAGCGCAGGCTGAAGTTTCCCGGGTGCTGTTCTCTTGTCTCGGATCCATAGTAGAGATCATGAATGAATGCATGTTATTCTCTTGAGTCCAGCCTCAGAATGCCTTGCAACTTACAAATAGAAAATAGAACTTAGAAAATCAGGCCCAGAGTGGGGCAGAAGTCAGGGGTGGCAGTTCATTCATTAACACATACGTTTTGAGCACTGAGTTCAAATAGGTCCCTGTATTTAATTTTTTTTCTTTTTAGCATTTATTCATTTTTGATAGACACACACAGGCTGTGATTGGGGGAGGAGCAGAGAGAGAGGGAGACCCAGAACCTGAAGCAGGCTCCAGGCTCTGAGCTGTCACACAGAGCCCAACGTGGGGCTCGAACTCACAGACTGAGAGATCAAGACCTGAGCTGAAGTCGGACGCTCAACCGGCTGAGCCACCCAGGCGCCCCAAATAGGTCCCTGTGTTTATAAGTGAGGGGGATCTGGGAAGTCCAGCGACGCATAATGCTTTTCATTTACCCCGCCCAACCTATCAAAAGTATTATCGTCTCGACATGCAATCAATATAAAAGTAGTAATAAGCTATTTCACATTATTTTTTTCATACGAAGTCTTTGGAAGTCAGGTGTATTTTGCACTTACAGCCCAGCCCATGTACTATTCAACTCAAACCAGCCACATTTCAAGTTCTCAAAAGCCACAGGGTGATAGCGATGACTTGCGGACACACGGGCCTGCGGGGGTTGAAAGGCTTAACCCCGGTCCGGTGGCACCGCGGCGCCAGGAGATGCAAACCTCAGCGCCGCGCAGCAAGCAGGGAGTCCTAGTCCACGCCCCTCTGCTGTGGGGTTCGACGGGACTTGTAGGCGTTGGCCTGCGGAGCGTGCCGGGAGTTGTAGTCCGCGCCCGCCTGCGGCGGCTCTGCGTATCATGGCGGCCCACGCCGCGCTACCGCACTCTTCCGCTGGGCCCCAGAAAGTTTCGCTTCTGCCCAGCAGTGGACCCACGAGCGCGTAAGTGCCGCGGGGGGCCGGCCGGACCTTGGGGGCGCCTGGGCCGATGTCGGCCTCGGAGCGGAGAACTTCCCTCCCGACGCGGCTTTTCACCTGTTGCCCTCACCGTCCCCGCCCATCCCGGGTCTCCCCCAGACCCCGTCCCGAGCCCTTGCCCTTGCCCTTGGCCAGCGGGCCTGGGAGGCACCTTTCGGGCCGCTGCTGAAACTGACCCTGGAACCCTGGCTGCCTCTGGTGGTCAGTTGGAAAGACGGACCCCCCAAACCCCGGTTCCAGAACCCCCGAAAAGGAGCCCACCATATAGGAGTCTCAGAACAGCCCTTGGATCATTTAGGCACAGGAGGACAGGTCGTGGTTTCTGCCTGCATTGTCTGAGAGGCCATTGACCGGAAAAAGCGAAGTTCCGGGCTCAGCCGGGCCAGGATAGCCCAGACCTTCTTGTTTGTCCCTCCCTCCCGTAAGGGGACGGTTTGTTCATCCCGGGCCATCTTCGCGACACCATCCGTTCTCTTTCCCTTGTGTCCAGGTTCAGGGGCTCGAAAGAGCCCCCCCGTGACCTTTCCTGAAACACCTGTGGATTTGGGAGTGCCTGTGGTGTGGCTGCCTGGGACTTGCTCTCCATGAGACTGGCTGTTCAGAACCTAGGCTTGGGGATGTTGTAGGGGGAGGGCTGGATTTTATTTTTGTGGAAGGAAAGCGTGTGTGGTTGACACATTAACCACATGGCTCCCTGTTTTGTGCACATGTGTCTTCTGGTGCCCCTTGTCACTCTTCACAGCTCCCATTGGCTGCCCCCTCCAGAAAAAAAAAAAATAGAGCACTTACTGAAGCTGCTTGTGTTGGCCACAGCCTCTGCTTGTCTTGACCACGGCAGTTTCCTCTCCCGCAGAGAAATGGGTCAGGGGCTCTTTGAGGGCAGAGGATCAGGCTGTAATCTGCTCACTGCCCTCCGGCCCCTGCAAGCCTCGTGGTCTCTGCTGCAAGCTTTACACCCCTGCCATCTGCCTAATGCGGCTTCCCCTGCGTGTTGGTGCCGTTGCAGAGCTGTCTTGCTGAGGTTTTCTTTCAGTGGCTCCCATCTTCCAAAGGGCACCCCTGTCAAGTGGGCTCCACTTGACCCTCCCTTCTGTGGCAGCCACTGTGCATCAGTTACTGAATGCCCTGTACCCAGTTGTGGGCCATTGTTCTTATCACCCTGGAAATCAAAGTTAATGGTCTCAGTGAAGGGACACGGCCTTCTTTGGTTCAGGGGATCTGCAAAGCCTCTTGCTTTAGGAAACATGTTTTCTGCTTCTCTTACAAGTGTTATCTCTGTGTTGTCCTTCCTTTAGTTCTTAAATTGCTTTCGGTATTTTATTAGGAAAATGGTGAACATAATCATTGAAAGAATTGTATGGTGAACATGTGCCTGCCTGTTAGAATCTACAATGTTTTACTTTGATTATTTTTGTAGCTGCCTTAGAGTTAGTCCTCTGGCTGTTCCTTGGACGATCTTTGCTCCTTGTGGCTGGTTTTGGGGCAAAAGCATGAGATCAAGAGCCACACTTTTCTTTTTTTAATGTTTATTTATTTTTGAGAGAGAGAGAGAGAGACAGGGACAGAACACAAGTGGGAAAGGGGCAGAGAGAGAGGGAGACACAGTATCCGAAGCAGGCTCCAGGTTCTGAGCCGTCAGCACAGAGCCTGACGTGGGGCTCAAACCCACAAATCGTGCGATCATGACCTGAGCTGAAGTCGGAGACTTAACCGACTGAGCCACCCAGGTGCCCCAAGAGCTACACTTTTAACCTTTTGAGACAGGAAGACCCCCTCCCCCCGAGATGTTTGTGATAAGAGAAACTACCCAAAAGAGACAAGATCAGAGCATCTGGTGACTTTGACCTGTGCTGGTCCCCGAGGCTGTGGGTTGCTGTCTCCAGGACACGTAGTAGGCACTCAAGAAATGGCAGTCCCTCTCTTCCCTTGAGGGGAGAGGTTTGGCTGACGGGTAACCTGTGTTTTCTGGTGATTCCAAGGACAGCTTTCGTGACTCAAGACCGGAATGTCTTTAAACACGAGGCAGAGGAAACGTGTTGTCTAGCTGTGGTCTCTTGGGGAAAATCACTGCTAGGAACTCAGCGTCTGGGGCCCCATTCCCTGGAGCAGCCCCCCAGAGCACACAGCAGGGGAGGTTCAATGGCTGGCATCTTGGGACGAGCCGGAGGCCTCCTGTGAGCAGAGGTGAGTGGAGTCCGGCCTGGTCGGCGTCCGCTCACCTGGTGTTCGATGTCATTGTGTTGCTCCAGAGGTCAGCAGTACTCTCTGTTTGTGATCTCATTGTCAGTTTGGGGACTTTTGTTTATTTTTAAAGCTCATGATTGGTGTAAGTGCCTCTAAACAACTAAATAAATCAGTAGTGTGGGGTCCTGAAATGCATCCTGGGGTCTGTATTGATCCTCTCACTGCTTGTAGACATACTGTTTGTCACCATCATGTCCCTCTAACAGGTTTCAGCCTCAGAGCACATGGGCTCATGGCTTTTATGAGACGAGGATGGTAGAGCCGAGCTCAGTGGGGCAGGGGGCGTTTCCCCCCTTTCCACATGTTGCAGCCAGTCAGCCTGATGGTTTCCGTGGCCACCAGTGACCCTCCGAGTTCACAGAGGTCTTTGTGGCCTTTGAAAGACACCAAGCGCCTGTTTCTAGTTTGACCGGATCCTGTGTTCAGGGACGGGGACGTGTACATCCGTGTGGTTCTGAGGGGATCTGTGGTCTGGTTACAGTGCCGTCGCCCTGCGGCTGGTTCTGGGGCCCAAGGGCAGGTCTGGCTAACCACCTCGGGAGCCCGGAGTACTGCGTCCTTGACCGGGGGCAGAAAGCCGAGCCTGTGGAATCCAGAAGAAAAACCAAAAGCCACCCAAGCAAGCCATTAGTCTGCAGGGGGGTCGGCCAGGAGGAGCATCCCTGTAGGAGGGCCGGGGCGGGCTGGAGACAGCTGAACCGGAAGTGGTGGACTCCCAAGGAGCCCGAAGGCATTTCCTCAGGCTGAACCTGTAGCCCGTTGGGCTTCTTCCAGGGCACCTGCAGCCTCGGTCAAGAGCAGGGAGGGGGCACTTGGAAGCCTCAACCAAAGGTAGCCACTGGGAACGTCTGCTCATCTTCCCTACCTCTTCCTTGAGGAAGGTAAAGGGTAACCTCCCCACGTTGCACATGGGGAAAAAAAGCCCAAACAATAAAAACGGGAAGAAAAAAATAAAACAACCCACAAACTCCACATACAAGGTAGGAAGAGGCCAAATGACTTCCTCCGGACAGACAGATGTGCTAAAATTGCCGAAAAGAGTTTAGCGAGCTAAACATACCACAGTCTCCCCTAACGTGGAATGATCTTTATCGCATTATCCATTGCACGCTTAGGAATGGAAAGCTCACATGGACTAGTCCGATTCCAAAATCTGAATACGGTCCAGACTGGCAAGCCTCAGCGACACTTGGGAAAAGAGAAGATAGTTTTCTTGCCCAGCACCAAGCTCCAGCCTCAGAGCCATTACGGGTCTTGCTTGCCCTTCCTGTCTGCCAGCATAGCCCCAGCCCCGGGCCCGTGTGCACCCCGGATGCTCCGCTTGTCATCCAAACAGGGCCCCCATGCTCAGACCCTCAGTACCACCCCCACCCCGCCCCATGTTCTGATTGATGGTTCCAGATCCAAGTCCCAGGGATGCAGAGAGGAAAGGGCCTTGGGTGGGCCGGGTGAGTGGGGGAGGTGGCTGTAATGGCAGTGGCTGTCCTTGTCCAGAAAGGGTGAAGGAAGCTTCTGGATAAGGCTGCCTCAGGCCGGAGCCCCGCGGACACACTTAATCCAGCCAGTCCCTGAGTTATATTATTCCCTTCCCTCTCGGGATAACAGTGCCGTAACGAAGTGATTTTTTTTTAACACATTATTTTAGTCAACAGAAAAGTAATTTATGTCCAGTAAAGGAAAATGGAAAAATCAGAGAAATCGAATGTTTGAAAAAGTTACCCACATTTCCTTTCCGCCACCAAGGGATAATTCTCATTATTGACCTGTTGGTGCGTTTCGATGCCTAAAGTTCAGTTTGGCCTGTGGAGCAAGAGACTGTGTCTGGTTTTGTCTAACAGGTTCACTCAGTCCCCAGGTAAGGTGTGGAGGGCTCTCCAGGGGCAGGGACAGTGCTGGGGACATGTAAATAGCCGCGGGGCTTACAGACCCGTGGGGAAAACGGGTGCAACGAGAAATTACCGTACCGGGGAATGGCCACAAACATGGAAGAAAGTCAGGGGGGCCTTAGAATCCCGAACGGTGTAGAAACCGGGGCCTCGCGTGTTCACCTGTGTTCATCACAGCACGTCTCAGGCCTCCAGCAATCTCTTGTTGGCCTATAAGCTTAGTAGGAGCTTTGCCCCTCTGGAGCAGGCGTTCCTGGAAGGCCAGGGCGCACCGGCCTTTTTCCCGCGGCAGCCCCAGCTCCTGGGGCAGGCCTGCCCCTTATCAGGGGTGCCCAACGAATACCTCCCGCCTGGCAGCTGGTTAACGCATGCGGGTTACACGTTGTCTTCCTCGAGGCTGCGTTTAGTGGCTAAACCATAATCTAGCAGAGATTCTGTTCATCGTAGTCCGTCATTGGCTGGACCGCCCCCTTGGTACTCTGGTCAGGATGGTCCCCCCCACCACCGCGAGCATAGGATTTTGGAGCTCTGCGATTTTCTCCATCTGCACGGGGTTTGTGCTGTTTGGGGCTGGAATAAATAGATGCTCCAGTTGGGCTCTCAGATGGTCGCGTGGCTGTTCCAGAAGCTGCCCAGAGCTTCGCACGTGCCGTCGCCACCTCCCGGGTGTTTTCTCTGGGCTTTTCCAGCGGCAAGACCTCTGTCTGTCTGCCCCAGCTATGGGCGCACGGCTCCTGCCAGAGCGCCCTTCCTTCCACCTTCCCGAAAGAGACGGTCAGGTGTCCCCAGTCCCAGAGGCCACCCCTCACGTCCACAGGTCTCTGGACTCTGCTTTCCCAGGTCAGTGGGCCGGAACTGGGGCCTGTTTTGTGTGTGTCCCAGAGGCAGTGACCAAGAACCCTTGGAACTGTTGTCGCTGGGAGCGCAAGGGCCAAGAGAAAGTCCAAACAGTGATGGCCAGTTCTCAGGTCTCTCTTCCGTTTAGGAAAGCAGAGTGCACGCAAGGAGGAAGTGTTTGGGAAAGGTCCCAGGCCTGCAGTCCGTCAGCGCTGTCATTAGGTCCTAGGGGTTGGGCTTTGTTCATGTGCCCTGAAATGTCTGCCCCGTGCTGGCCTCTGACAGCCTCCTGAGCCCCTTCCCCAGCACCTTCCTCAGGCTCTGGTGACGGCAGCCTGCCCCCCGACCCTTCCGTGTGGAGCCAGCAGGGCCGCCAGGCCTTCAGAGGCACAGGTGCCAGCCAAGTGCCCCCCTTTCCAGAGGTGGCAACTAGACAGATGCTATTGGGTGTGCTGAACCCGACCGAGGCAAGGGACTCTTCTAGAAAGACTTTCTGCTTTTGGTCCTTGCTATCATTCTTTCCTGCTCAGGGTGGAATATACAACTGGCATGCCCCCCCACCCCATCTGGGAGTGGGGCAGGAGCCCAACCGTTTGGTGCCCTCTCCGGGTCCCCTCTCAGCCACTGAGTGAAGAGGAAGCAAGCACAAGACATTCTGAAGACAAGGCAGGGTTGTCTCCCATGCCCCAAAGGTGCCCCCCTTCTGATCCTTCTTTCCTAATGCGACTAGGCAGACTGCTGTAATTGCTCCTGCCAGAGCCAGTTTCTGGGCTTGAGTATTAGTCATTTGCACCATAGCATAAATAAGTTTACACGAGCCAGCTGGTGTCTTTGTTTCTTAATCTGGGACTAGACTGCTGTCTCTATTGTTAGGGCATCGGGGCAGATGTAGGAGGAGTTTGGAGGTCGGGGAAGAGTCTTTACCTCTAAAATAATACCTAAGCCATGACTAGGAACTCAGGCAATAGTCCCAGGTGCGTTTCGCCTCTTATCCACCTTACCAGAATATTAGACGCTTGCAGACATGCCAGAGAAGCGTAAACACAATTTTGAGCTGTTGGCAAGAGATTTCAACGTTCCCCCAAATTTCATAAAATCAATTTCCTGGCATTTGAAAGAGTTTGCCAGAGACAAGCGAGGGAGGTTTTTACAAGCCAGGCAGCAAGGACCCTGGGTTCAAGGAGGGAATATGCTCTTTGGGGCCCTCACAGGTGTGAGAGTCCAGGGGTCTTTCCCCCGGTGCCGAAGCAGCCGTGGCTGAGACAGTGTGGACCGAATCTGTGTGTCTCCCGAGTTAGGAGAGCAGTTGGCTGATGGCTTGTCAGGATCCGGCTGCTCCGGCCATCTCTGTGATAGAGCAAGAACTATACAGTCCGGTGGTTGTCCCAGGTTCCTGGCCCAGAGCTTCTGGAACCCCAGGAATTTCCCCAATGGTGGGAGTGTCTTTTGTTATGTGTGCCTCTTTCAGCCACGCCTGAGTTTATGCTAATAAGGGGACCCTCCTCCGCCCCTTGGGTAACTTTAGGGTGGCTGGGTGCGGGAGGCCTGCCTCGACCATGTGATCGGAGGGTTGGAACTTTCAGCCCCACCCCAGACCTCTGGGGAGCGGGCCTGGGCCGAGATGGAGTTAATCACCCGAGTCTAGGTAATGAGGCCTCCATTAAACACCCCCAAGTGAGGGGGTTCGGCGACCTTGTGGTTTGGTGAACAGCTGAGGTGGTGGAGGGTGGGGAGCCCTGAGGGCAGGGAACTGCACGAACCTCAAGCCGGCAAACACCCCCACCCCCAACTCTGAGTCTCTTCCTCTTGGCTGTTCCCAAATTGTATCGTTTAATAAGACAAACCAGTCATCGTGGTGTTTTGCCAAGTCTTGAGAGCTCTTCTAGCAAATCATGGAACCCGAGGAGGGGATCGTGGGAATCCCCAACTTAGAGCCGGCTGGTCAGGAGTACAGGAGTACTTGAGAGCAGTGTGTGAAAGCCACGGACGGCAGTCTTGTGCACGGTGCCCTTGACCTGTGGGGCCTGCGTGGACGCCAGGTCATTCGTTAGTGTCAGAACGGAACTGGATTGGAGAAGCCCCAGTTGGTGTCAGGACTGGTTATTGGTGTGGAAAAAAAGCCGCATGACCATGGCGTGGAGAGAGACGGAGCCGCATGGTGGTTAATGACGACCTCAGACCGGGGAAGAGGGAGGGCAACATGCTAAGAGCTGTCATCCCAAAGTCCAGGCAAAGAGCATTCCTATGGGAACCATGATCTTCCACGGAAGCTCTGATGAACTTCCTGAAATCCTGTGAGGTGGGAGCGCCTGGGTGGCTCAGTCAGTTAAGCGTCTGACTTTCAGCTCAGGTCAGGATCTCACGGTTCGTGGGTTCGAGCCCCGCGTCGGGCTCTGTGCTGACAGCTCAGGGCCTGGAGCCTCCTTCGGATTCTGTGTCTCCCTCTCTGCCCCTCCCCTGTTCGTACTCTGTCTCTCTCTGTCTTAAAAACCAATAAATATTATGAGAAAACAAAACCCTGTGGTGGGACCCCCATCTGCGGTGGGGAAGCCCACCATGACCGGCAGGCCCGGCAGCCGGTTCTCTTGGGGCACATTACCTGGGTGGTGACTCAGGCTTTCTGGAAAAGCGGCTTGTGTAATCAGCAGCTGGGCATAGCTCACCCCGTGACAGGGAACTTGGCATCAGCTGAGCGCGCTCTGAGGGTCAGGCGGAGGCGGCCTCCCCCAGCCGTGCGGACAGGGCAGTTTCCCCCGGGTGCCCGCACGCCTCCAAGGAGCCCGTTTCTGTCTGTCCCGGGGCTCATCAAGCCAGGCCTCGCTGGCCCCCTCCCCGCCCCATCCCTGTGCCCTTTCCTCCCTGGGTCTCTTTGAAAGACCTCATCCTCATTTTTCGGGCCGGGCACAACTCCGGTGCCCTCGCCTCTCACCCTCTCCCTCCCCCAAGCAGAATTAATTTTCCCTTCCTTAAGCCCCAGGGCATCTTCCGAAATTCGTCACAGCGGGGCCTTTTGCGTTGAGATACAATCTGCTGCCTGTGAGTTTGGGCAAATGTGTATGTTTGTCAGATACAGACAGTCATGCAGCTGCCGCCGCGGGCACAGCACAGAACAGAACTGCCCCCCCAACCCCCCCCACCAAATTTCTGCCGACTCTTGTAAGTCAAGCCCTCCCTTCACCACCACCACCCCCTTCGGCCCAGGCCCTGGCAGCCACCGCCGTGGTCTCTCCCCCACATTTTGCCTTCGCAAGAAGATCACGCGGTTGGAATCATGAGGGACGCGGCCTTTTTCATCCGGCTGTTTTCGCGCAGCAGAAAGCACCTGCTGTCTGTGTCCGCCGCCCAGCCCGTTTCGTCGCTGAGTACCCATCGCCTTTTATTCGTGTCTCCACATGGAGCTCTTCTGCCGTGTCCAGATATCTGGATATTTTTCTGTCCATCTGCTTGGTGCACAGCCGAGCTCCCCCGGGGCTAGACCGTGCCTTGTGCGCCTCTGTGTCCCCAGCCTGCGCTTAGGAGGAACTGGACACAGCATGGTGTCGGGGCAGCTGAGCATTGATAGTGAGGACCCTGGACTCTCTCTGTCTCTCTGGGAGGGGCAGAGGGCCCACCCAGGCATCAGGCACCTGCAGAAGCCTGGCCCAGCCTGGGCTCTGGCCCCCCGTGGGGCATGGGGCACCTGCTGGGCTCTGTGCTCAGCAGGCGGGCTGGAGAGCCGCCCCGGGATGGGCAGCCTGGCTTCTCGAAAATCACTCCCACCCTCAGTTTGGTGTCTGTGGTGGGCAGGGGGCGTCACTTCTTAGGGGCTTCGGAGGGCTGTCCGTGGATCCCCTGCATCTCTTGGGCTCCATATCAGGAATCGCTGGGAGTGTGGTATTGGTGTGTGCCTGTCCCATTCCTCGCAGGCCAGAGAAGCCTTCTCTGGGCCTTGTTTGCGCCGAGTCCCAGCTGTGCCGGCTTGTTGGTTAAAAATAGGCCCAGGCATATCCGCCCAGTGACAGGCCCTTCTTGCCTCAGGCCCGCGCTGGAATGCTTATGTAAATATCTGGAGGAACTTGAAACTTGGGACTGTTTCTATCCTGGAGTCGTATTGCCTGGACTCTTGGAGCAGGAAGGGAATAGGGCTGTGGGAGCGTGAGGGCCAGCACGCGTGAGAAACACTCAGGGTGGTGCCGCATTGTTTGGGTGGTTCCTAGAAGCCAGTGGAAGGGGTTGGCCAAGTGCAGGGTTTGAGTCAGACTGACCAGGGCCCAGACCGCAACTCCACTCCTTACTGGCCCACGGCCTTAGGCAAGTTATGTGGCTTCTCGAACTGGGCTTCTCTATCCCACCAAGGCGACTGTGAGATTAAAATGATCATGCATGTAAAGCCCCCATCAGGACCCAGCACACAGCACACAGTAGGCCCTCATTCAGTGGTGGCTGCTCCTCTGGCTACCTCGAGTCTCGCTGTCTGTTTTTCCCAGCAAGCGTTGCACAACCTTGCTCTGGACAGCTACGGATTGGAGACGCCCAATTCTTTTTTTTTAATTGTTTTAAATGTTTATTTATTTTTGAGAGAGAGAGAGAGAGGCAGAGAGAGAGGGAGACACAGAATCCGAAGCAGGCTGCAGGCTCTGAGCTGTCAACACAGAGCCTGATGCGAGGCTCGAACTTACGGACCGTGAGATCCTGACCTGAGCCGAAGTCGGACGCTTAACCGACGGAGCCACCCAGGTGCCCCTAGAGATGTTCGCTTCTGACATCCCTTCTGTAGAAGGGACACTGGAGTGTCCCAGTGCATATCCACACTCCTCTCCAGGGCCACTCGTGTGTCCTCACCTTGGTCTTCAGCCACTACCGTGTCCTTAAGTCACTTTCGCAGCTGCCCGAGCAGGGCTGTAACTCAGGACTCACCAGTTGCGAGAGGACTGTAACCAAGCTTAAAATAGAGACGTGTCCCTTGCCCGGACCGAGGGCTGCCCCGGCCCCCGATGCAGGCCAGGCGGTGTCTACACAGCCAGGCTGAGCCGGATTCCGGGCAGCTGGAGCTGCTGAGCCCTCACGAGCGAGCCGCTTCCCCTGCAAGGCAAGCCCGACTTTCTTTGGTCCCAAAGCCCCAAGGGTCCTCAGCCTCTTGCCTCTACCACCACCCGGTCAGATGTTACCGACCGTCAGAGGCAGCCGGTGTGGGGGAGACAGGGCTGGGCGTGGGGGACACAGGGGCTGGTGGTGGCTGGCGCCGATGGCCTAATGGGCCGTCTGAGTGTGGGTTGGGCTGCTTGTGGCCTCCCCGGGGTGATGGGAGCCCCTGGGAGGCATTTCTGAAGGTGGAGGGAGAGTGAGGCAGTCCTGCCTACCTACGAGGGTGGAAGACGAGAGAAGCTCAGAAGCACTGAATCATGCTGTTTGCTGGAACCTGTTGCTTTTGAAGCCCCCCCAGGTCATTGTGTCTGAATAGAAGTGAGTCACAAGCCGGCCAGAGAACGCCCACCGAGCAAGGCCCACACAGGAAGGTCAAGCCCTTCCCGCCGAGGGAAGACACCCAGATGGGGCGACTTCGTGCCCAGAGCAGCACCCCTCTCATCCTGTCTTCATGTCGGGTCTGTCACTGATCCCTCCACGGCCTCCCTCTCCCTCTCCAGGTGCCACCATGGAGTCTGACCTCTGCTGACCAGACCTGGGCAGGAGGCGCATGGCTGAGAGAGGGGGCCCGCAGCCAGTTGCCATGGCCTCCCCGTCCTCGGAGAGCCAACTGCAGAGGATCATCCATGATCTGCAAGGTGCGGTTGAGCGGGGGGCAGGTCGGGCTTGGCAGCGGGGGAGCTGGGCTGTGCTTGTGCCCCCCTCTCATTCTCATCCCACGGGGGCAGGGAGGGCTGGAGCCCTGGGGACACATCGTGTAGAGGTGTTTGGGACTCCGGTGTCCACCCCGTGTCAGACGGGGGTGGCCGGCCCGGCCTGGCCCTCCTCCCCGGGCCCTAGGAAGCCAGTTTGTAAACTGAATCCAATACCCTTGTCTGGCCCTGGATCTGCATTCAGTTTATGTGGCTGTGAGTGTTGTCAGGCCCCCGGGGCAGTCTTTGGCAGAACCCTGGGCCTCCCCGGGCCGTGCCGGAGTTGGCCCATTTGGGGAGGCCGTGTTCTCCCTGCCTCTGAGCGGGATGGCCAGACACCCATCTTTCCTGTTTCACTGTCCTGCCCAGTCCTGGCGGGCCGACAGTCTGTCTCCTGTGATGCACTGTAGTTCTGGGCCCGCCACCTCCTCAACTCCCTGAGCTCAGCATACGGATGAGACTTGGGGCAGGAGCAGACTGCTTGCTCTCCAGGCTGTAGAGTCTGGGGTCTGAGCTCACCCTTTTTTTTTTTTTAATTTTTTTTAACGTTTATTCATTTTTGAGAGAGAGAGAGAGAGAGAGCATGAGCAGAGGAGGGGCAGAGAGAGAGAGGGAGACACAGAATCCGAAGCAGGCTCCAGGCTCTGAGTTGTCAGCACAGAGCCCGACGCGGGGCTCTAACTTGGGAATGGTGAGATCACAACCTGAGCCGAAGTCGGATGCTTCACCGACTGAGCCACCCAGGCGCCCCGGAGCTCACCCTTTTAGCTGATGTGCCGTGGGTCAGAACTTCGGCAAGCGTCCCGCCCACCCGAGGTCACCAGGGCTGGTCTCTTAAGCCTCCGCGGCGGAGCTCCTGCACCTTTGCCACAACAGTCTGAAGCTGCCCACTTCCTCCGTGTCACAGAGATCACAGTGACGCTGTCTCAACAGGCCAAAGGCCCAGGTTCCTACCTGCTTGGGCCCAGGGATGAGCGGCTGCAGTCTGTCATACCCAGGGCCACTGGGCTGGTGGTGGCCACGGCACACGCTTCTCATTCTGCAGGTCAGAGCTCAGTGAGATAAAAATCAGCCAGGCTCACCTCCCATTCATGTAGCAAGTACTTCGGGTCCCCAGTAAGCTAATAATCACACGGCATTCCACGTGGGCCAGGCCTTATGGTCAGTAACCCATCACGTCCTCACATTTGGTTTGGGAGGTAGGAGCCATTATCCCCATCCTGCAGATGCAGAAACAGGCACAGAGAGGTTAAGTGACTTGCCTAAGGTCACACACCCAGTCGGGCAGAGGCTGGGTTTGCACACACACTGTGTGCCAGAGTCCACGCTCTTGACCGCCCTGACCTCCTTCCAGCTAAAATGGTAGAGAGTGTTTTTCCTTCAGTCTACACACGCATACACGCACGCACGCACGCAGAGAAAGTAAAATGACAGTCCATGCAAATCTGAGTTCACCACTGGCCTTGAGAGGTTTCTCCACAAAGAGGGCCATCGTTTCTGCGTGTCAGTCTCTGGTTCTCCAGGGTGCCTTTGGGACCCAGGGGTCCTTACTGGGAGGGAAGAGAGGGACCCTGCTAGAGCCTCTGGTCCAGGGAGGGGGCCAGACATCACTTGTTCCCCTACCCTTTCCCACCCCATGGCCTGACCTCCCACAGCCATCTCACCTGGCGCGCTGAGCACCTGGAGACATCACTTTCTCAAGACCCTTGCCTTGCACCTGTGGCGACTGTCTTCAGCAGCACACAAGTCTCCAGCATCTAGCATGGGAGTGGTACATCCCCAACTGAGGGGTCCTTGGGCAGTGCACAGCCCTCATGCCTGCGCAGGGCAGTCCACTCGTCCTCCTGGTGACAGCACCGACCAGGGCTTTGGGGTCCGCTCCTGGCTCTGCCTTTTAACCCTGGAAGATGTGGGACGACTCCCGTTGCCTTTCCAAGGTCCCACTGCTTCCTTCGTGCACTAGGTCAGCTGGATGGTGACACCCAGTTCTCAAGACCGTTGGCAGACGCAGATGTATAATTCACATAAAACCAAGATTATCGCTAAGTAATGCACTTGGATTATCAGAGATTAGAGCTGAGAACTTCATATTTCATACCCAAGCCTCCTTCTTTCAAAATTTCAGGAGTTCCCAGATCAGTTTGTGAGCCTTAATCCAGCCTGAGTGGTGGAGGGGGGAAGGCTTGTGTCTCCCCCGGTCCCTGGCCCCCTGGCTCTCGAGGCCAGCCTCAGCATGCACTGCAGGGGGGTGCCACTGGACGGCCGTCACTTATAAGAATCGGTCCTAAGAGCCTGTTGTTGCCATTTGCTGACCTCTGCCTGTGTGGTCAGTATCAATTACATGTTAGCAGCTCAGGGCTCAGAGTCAAGGCCGGGCAGGTCTGCTTTCCAGCTGAGGTGCTGAGAGCAGAGGCTGGGGGCTCCTCTTGCTTCTGAGCTATCCGAGAGGAAGGGAGCTTTGCCCAGCGGGCCCCAGCCGTCTCAGCCGGGGGCACTTTGCCCAATGTCTGCACCAGACACAGCTTCTCACAGTTTCTCTGTCCCACAGCAGAGGCCGTGAGTGAGAGTCAAGGCGGTTTTCCTTCTTTTGTGCGCGGGGAGGTCACTTCTCTCACAAGTGGAGAGGCGAGTTCCGGAGTCAGAAGGCCCATGAGAAAACCCAGGGTCTCATTCCAGTGCTGCTGTTGGCTGCCGGGGGTCGTCGGCAAGCACTCTACCTGTCCAGGGATGATGGTGGCAGGTTTCATCAGTCTTTTTTTGTTCATTTTTTAAAAAATTATTTATTTGAGGGGGGGAGAACACGAGTGGGGGAGGAGCAGAGAGCAAGGGAGAGAGAGAATCCCAAGCAGGCTCCACGCTGTCAGCACAGAGCCCGACGTGGGGCTCGATCTCACAGACCGTGAGACCATGACCTGAGCCGAAATCAAGAGTCGGACACTTCACTGACTGAGCCGCCCAGGTACCCCGTCAGCCTTCATCATTCTTAAGTTTGTTTTTGTTTTTGTTTTTTCACATTTTAACAGTTCAGAAATTGGAATCATTTTAAGACCAGTCACGTGTTGGATTTGTCGAAACAAAGTACTCCCCGCCCCTCAGTTCTGTATTCAGTGAGAAGGCTGTGCAAAGGCCTGGGGCCCTCAGCTCACAGAAGCAGGTTGACGTTGTCATTCTTGGGACTGTTCTCATTACTCCTATTTGCACGTGCTGGGGCTTCTTGAAGCCGGGGCTCCTCCTGTGCTGAGCCGTAGGGTTATGGTGAAGAACAGCAAGGAACATGGCCAGAATGAAGGGCAAAGCTTTCTGGAAATCACTAGTAGGGGCCTGCTGAGTGACTCGTGCACAGAGCAGACCTTCACTGCCTGCATGTTACAAGGCCTACATGGCGAGCCTACAGGGATGACCAAGAAAGAAGTGTGCCCAGTCAGGGAGCTATTCGAGAATACCTACCTGGGGGCTCTCAGGCCATCTGAACGCCCTCAGACTCAGCATTACGTCCATCCAGCGCTGCGTACTGCTTTATGTGTCCAAGGTGCTCTCCCATCCTTGACCACTGGCTTCTCGCGCTTCCTGAGTTATTCTCTTTCTCTCTCTGAGGTCAGTTATGTGTTCCTACTTCTTGTCTTAAAGATGCCGTGACGGAGCTGAGCAAAGAATTTAAGGAGGCAGGCGAGCCCATCACGGATGACAGCACCAGCTTACACAAGTTTTCTTACAAACTCGAGTATCTCCTTCAAGTAAGTGCCTCCCGCATCACGTTGGTTTCTGCTCCGTTCTCTCGTTTCTGTCTTGGGTGACTCATCGGCATTCAGGATGTGGGTCAGACAGCTCCGTGGGGCCGGCAGGCCCTGCTGGGGAGACTGAAGGTTCATGCGGTCCCCGGTGAGAGCTTGGGCCCCCCAAGCGCGAGCCTCTGGAGAATCAGAATGTTGCCCCTTGGGATGATTGTGGGAATCAAGAACATTCTTTAGAGATTTAGGTCCTCTTCAGGCCGGTCACGAGGTCACCGGATAGCAGGGATCTTCACTTCGGGGCAGTCACAGACCCCTTTGAGAGTCTAGTTAAAAGCTGTGGGGTCTGTCCCCGGGCAGACAGGCCTAGGCGAACACACCCAGTCACACAGTCCCCACCCTGAAGATGATCCAGAAGCCACCGTCTTAGAGCCTTACTGGTCAGAGCGTGGCCCGCACACCAGCAGCGTCCGCATCCCTGGGGAGCAGGTTATAAATGTGTTCTCGGATCCACCCTGACCTGCTGAATTGGGATCTCTGAGGTCAGCCCACGAAGTTTTGTTTGAACTTGCTCACAGTGTAATGCTTCTTTCTGCTTGGTTCAAGGAGCATAGACCTACAGGGGCAGCCGGGTGGCTCAGTCGGCTAAGCGTCTGACTTCAGCCCAGGTCACAATCTCACAGTCCGTGGGTTCGAGCCCCACGTCGGGATCTGTGCTGACAACTTGGAGCCTAGAGCCTGCTTCGGATTCTGTGTCTCCCTCTCTCTTTGCACCTCCCACCCCCAGGCTCTGTTTCTCTCTCTCCCTCTCAAAAATAAATAAAACGTTAACAGAAAAATTAAAAAAACACACACACACACAACTGCACAGATCTAGAGAACTCTGCAGATGTGGAAAACCACAGGCCATCACAGGAGGCAGGAAGGAAATGGACCAGAATGTTAACAGAAGTTATCTGAGGGAGAGGGTATTGGGCATTACAGATTTTTTTTCTTTTTCGGTTTTATCCAGATTTTCTAACGATGTATGTATCTTCCTTCCATAGCCAGAAAAAATATACGATAAAACGTTATGTTATAGAAAGACACACCTTTATCATTCTGAACACCCTAAGTTTGCAACATCACATCCCACCAGAGCCTGTGTAAAGCATAAGAGCCTGCTGGGGCCTCGGGTGAGAGGCCCCGGCGTGTTAGGAGACTTTACCTTTCGCGTGCCTTTTCAGCTGGTTCTGGCTCACGCTGGAAAATGACTTATGGGCCTTTTTTTGTTTTCAGTTCGGTTTTAGTTTTGGATTTGAAATGACTCATAGCTGGCATTAATTTGCACTTACTACACACTGATTAAAACAGTGTTGGAACTCAAGTAACTGGGGTAAGATGTCACCAGCTCATCTCCCTACATCAAGACTAAGTCGACCCTCATGTTGCCCTCAACCCTGTGTATTTCTTGTAGTTCTTCAGCCTGCGTTCATAAGCCCCCCTCGGTGGCCTTCCACCCAACACCGTGCACAGAGGGGTCATCTTTTCGGGGGGGCCGTTATTCTGGAATCTCACTAGTCGAGCCTTGAGCCGGCTACCTAACCTCTCCTAGCCTCAGTTTCCTCATCTGTAAATTGGGCGTTAAAACACCCTCTGTTGCCAATGAAGGGCCTTGCCCGGCACCGGTAACTGAGAAGCTGTTGCTGTTGTTTATCACTTAAATGGTGGGCTGAGCAGCGTGTGACCCTCTCTCTCGGTCCCTTCCCCTACGCAGTTCGACCAGAAGGAGAAGGCCACCCTTCTGGGCAACAGGAAGGACTACTGGGACTACTTCTGTGCCTGTCTGGCCAAGGTGAAAGGGGCCAATGACGGGATCCGCTTCGTCAAGTCCATCCCGGAGGTAAGCAGAGTGGCTGAGGACCCCACAGCTCCCTCTCCCCCTGCCTGAGCGCCGCTCGCCTGGACCTCTCTGCAGATAGCCCCGTGAGGACGTGGGGGGCACACTGGCAAAGGAGTAAGGACATCCGGTGCCCGGAGGTGGCTCGGTCCTGACTCTGTTCCCGAGATCGCGAGTGGGCTGCTGGCTTTGAGGCTGTTCGCGGTGCCGTCGGGGGGCAGGAGGGGCAGCATGGGATGCCTCCGCCTTTTAAAAAATATTAGTTGCTTAGATAAAATTCTTAAGAGTTTTCTAGGTGCTTTCTCTATAATTTGCCCAGGAACTTTGGTTTTGTAATGAAGAAAGTGGTATGAGACCTCAGGAGACATTTCTTAAAATGTTGGTTATGCTAAGCAGCTTCCCACGTTCAGTTCTGAGCCCCTCGAGAGCAGAAAGGCAGGGCTTTGCTGTCTTAGAAGACTCCAGAACAACACATTGTCCCTCTCTCCTCTCTCTCCCTCTTTCTCCTTCCCCCCCTCCTCTCCCACCTTCCCTCTCTCTCCCTCCTTCCCTCTCTGTCCCCTCTCCCCCTCCCTCTCTTCCCCCCTTCTCTCTCCCTCACTGTCTCTCCCTCACTTTCGCATTCCCTCTCTCTCTCCCTCCCCCTCTCTCCTCTGTCTCTCCCTCCCTCTCTCTCTTCAGCCTAGTCCCTCTGGGAGTAAAGAACTTTGCAGACTCAGGAGCAACCAAACCCCTAGATTTGGGGTGGGAGGTCTAAAGCATTTCTACATTTCATCTTCCTTTTCGGTACCTCGTACATACGGTTCAAGTCCTATCAAAGCCCGCAGCCGTGCCCCCTGGCAGGCCTCCCACCAAGGCCAGCCGCAGCGGGTGCTTTGAGATCTCATCCCTCTGCCTTCCAGCTGGAGCCTGAGGGGTTCCTTCCTACAGAGAATGACAGCATCAGATACGCTGACAGTGAGGACCGAGCATTTCCACCCTCTGACATCTGAGAAAATGAGGGGTGACCTTGGTCATGAGGCGTTTGTTCCTTGGATTTCCATAACGTCCGTGTGGACCACGGTCTTGTGAGATCTTGCTGGCAGGATGGTCGGGTCCCTGATGTAGAGCATTTTAATGCGTCACCCACCCAGAGAGGGGTCTCGTTGCCTCCTCCTGAAAGTCTAGAAGTTCTCGGTGTCACTGTCCGGTCTTCCAGTCCTCAGAGCACCAAAGGCCTTGGACTTTGTGGCTTCAGACAGCTGCAGTCTGGAAATAAGTTTCACTTAGTCCTCACAGCCCAGGGTTACAGCATGCTGAAACCTACTTCTTGCAGAGTGCACAGACCTTTAGCGAATCGAGGCCAGGAAAACTGACTTCTCAACCAGAAAGCATTCCCTGCTCGCACAGGCATTGTTGGTTTCCTGGAGGCTGCATAGACTCCGCTCCCCGCAGGCTGTTAAAGACTCCACACTCCGGAGCACCCCTGCTTGGGGCTCCTGGGAATGGCACCAGGCCACAGGGCCTCTGGGGGCTCAGGGTAACTGTTCTGATCGGGTGTTGTCCAAAGCCGACATGCTAGAAGGTAAAAGTTAACGGATAAGAAGCCTGGATGGGCCCCTTCAGGGTGGAAATCAGCCTTTTAGGCTAAAACAGTGCAAGGCTGCAATCAGCCCCTTGCAGGGGATCAGAATAAGCACGACTTTCACCGACTCGGACGGGCTCCCACCAGGTGCGGCGCGGCGTGCGGCTGGCAGCACAGTGGCCTGGTAGCAAAAAGTCCGCTCTGGCGTCCCTTGCGGACTTGGTTGCTCTCCTGGTGTGGTAGAGCTTCTTGATACAGTGCAGATAAGTTTGGACTAGATGCTAAGCGTTTACGGAGTTAGGCAAGGAAAGGCAACCCATGATCTCAGAACATTAAAAAATAAGAAAGCTGTGCAGTATTTTCATTCGCAGTACCAAGGGACTCGTTCCTGTCCACGAAGGGTGTTGCAAGATACCTTTTAAAATAAATCACTCTCTATATATATAACATACGTAATCAATTTGGGGGCCCCTGGGTGGCTCATTCGGTTGAGCGTCCGACTTTGGCTCAGGTCATGATCTCAGGGTTCGTGAATTCGAGCCTTGCGTTGGGCTCTGTGCTGACAGCTCAGAGCCTGGAGCCTGCTTCAGATTCTGTCTCTCCTTCTCTCTCTGCCCCTCCCCCGCTCACTCTCTGTCTCTCTCTGTCTCTCTCAAAATAAACGACACATTTAAAAACAATTTTTTAATTAAAAAAAAACAATTTGGTTAATAGGGCTGATTAAAAATATAGCCCCAAATATTTGCTGCTGAAAAAGTCTCCATGTTCTAAACGCTCTTCTAATGGCCATTTTACTGATAAGGATGAGTACGTCCCTCGGGAGCTTGCAGACATGGGCCATCACGTGAG
The DNA here is from genome assembly GCA_028646485.1 of Cryptoprocta ferox. Lineage (NCBI taxonomy): Eukaryota > Metazoa > Chordata > Mammalia > Carnivora > Eupleridae > Cryptoprocta > Cryptoprocta ferox. The sequence goes on along the minus strand of CM053574.1, from coordinate 14,414,848 downwards.
GTTCTTACTAAATTCCTCAGGGCCGACGGACGGATGTGTCTGTGTGGCCACCACACTTTGCTCTCCTGGGTATCCCCACCAAGCACTCCCCTCGCCCTCCCTCACCCGTGGAAAAAGTATGCGGACAGGGGCCGCCCTCACCACTCTGCCCTGGGCGTCCGTCAGGACCAGCCACCTGCAGACAAGCCTCGGTGGCTTTCACGAAACCGGTGTGTGACAAGCCGCCACCCACCTTCGGCGAGCGTACCCCACACTCACGGCGTGCCCACAGCGGAGCGGCGTGCAGCCTCTCCTGCCCCTGACACTTCACGCCTTTTTATTGTTTGAAGTCTCCTTCGTGTTGTGGTATCGTTTCCTTGAGTCAGCAGTCCGAGAACACACGGCTCTGAGCTGCAGGGGTGCTGCGTACCGGAATGTTCACATCGTCGGTAAAAAAAAGAAAAAAAAGGCAGTACTTGAGGCTGTATCACAGACTTCCTGTCTGACGCCAGTGCCATGATTGGTTTCGTGGTAGCATGGGGCGGCAGGACCATCTTTTGGTTGGGACGGTGCTGCCCCTGTCCCCCCTGCCGCCAGATGAAACATCTCTAACCTCTGAAGGGGTGAGGAGGGTGCGGGGCCTCTACTTTCCCCGCTCAGACCCCTGAGCCTGACAGCAGGCACTCGTGGCAGCTTGAGAGGTTCTGAATTCCTTTCCACTCACCTGGAGTTTCTCTGGAGGCTGCAGCGCTGGGGTGACCCCTGCTCACGGCAGAGTCTCTGACCGGCAACCGGCTCGCCCGCCCCTCCTCCCCCAACAAGCTTCCAGAAACCTGAGAAGCCACGCTCTGGCACCGTGGGGCGAGGGTTCAAAGGCAGACCCGCCCCTGGACCCTCCCGTGTCCACCTCTGGCTTCCTGACACACGGCCACATGCAATGCTTTTTTTTGTTACTGCGGTGTGACCGGGCCATCCAGGGACAGCCCAGCTCTCTTACCCCCTGGGTACCTCTGACCGCGTGCAGTGAGCTGGCCTGTCTTAAACCCGACCAGGAAAGCATCGACACATCCCAGTCTCACTGAGGGTTTTATGAGAACACAGAGCCGGCCATCATCCATCCATCCGAACTTCTTAGGCATTCCCCCTTATGCACCCCTGCCTTTCCCCTCCTCTCTCTTGCCCTCCCCTGGGGGCTCCAGCCGGCCTCGTGGCCTCTTCCCCGGCACCTCAAAACTAAGCCCGACGTGAGCCACACTGAGACCGCCTCTTCCTCGAGCTCACTTCTGGTGTGAGGATGCCTTTACCTCCCACCTTTCGCTCTCCATATCCCAAGTTAAACCACACCGTGTCCCATCCGACTCTAAACCCAGAGCTCCGCACGGAGCCGGGGAGGGAAGATGCCACTGTGTCCTTCGGAAACCGATGTCCCACAGCCTCTTGTGGACGCATCTTCCTTGATGCACTCACCGGAGTCTACGGATTATCCTCCAACGGAGGACGGCAAGAGGTCTGCCTGCTTCAGGCCTCGCCCTCCGGGGGGGCGCCCAGCTCCTCATGTCTACGTGCTCTCCTTGTTCCCAGCTCCGGACGTCTCTGGGGAGAGGAAGGGCGTTTATTCGCTACTCCCTGGTGCACCAGCGGTTGGCAGACACCTTACAGCAGTGCTTCATGAACTCCAAAGTGACCAGGTAAATGCACAGCAGGGGCGGGGTTGTTGCCGAGAGCTGAGGTCCTCTCGTTCAGAGCCGTGACCGCTTCTGGGGCACCTGGGTCCTCCCACCCGCCCGTCGGCAACACCGCCTGGTCCCTGGCGAGGAGATAAAGCTCAGAGAGGCCGAGTGCCTTTCGCTAGGCCCCTCTGATGCCGAGTCCTAACACAGGAGCTTGGATCCAGATCTCTGAACTCATAAGGGCAGGGAGTTCTCCTCTGTGGGTGGCATGTCCTTGGGGCTGGCTCTAATCAGTGGACGGACCAGCAGGCTGCAGCCTTGGCCTCTCGGCAGAATCAGCCGTGGGATTTTTAACACCACCAAGCCTGGGGCCTCACCTGAGACCGAGTCGACACCTGCTGGGTGCGTCTGGGCTCCCTGGAAGTGTGGTGGATGGCCAGGTTGAGAGCCCAGGTTGTCCATGGGGTCAGCTTTTGTGGCCCTAGTGCTAAAGCCTGGGCAGGGGGAGGAGGCAGTGGGGGGGGTGGACTGAGCGTGTAAACGGGGTGTGAAAAGAGGAGCTATAGGGCCAGCACTTATCAGCAGAACCTGCCAATTTCCCAGCAGCCTTTTCCAGCCCTGCCTCCCCCCTCCCAAGTGATTTTTTTTTAATCACTTGTGGATTAAAAAAAAGGGTTGGGGGAAAATACCCTGTTTCATTTGTCACCTTTAAGGTTGATTTGCATAAAGATGTTTTTCTCATGCCTGTCATGGGCTTCGTGAATTCATGTGCGTTGAGAATCTTCTCACGTTTACTTTGAAGGTTATTTTGTACTAGGTGATTGGTAAGAGCTGTCACAAGCAGCTTGACTTCCAATGTGTCCCATTTCACAGGCGTCTTTACACTCATCAGGGTGGCCTTTTTATTTATTTATTTTAAATTTTTTAATGTTTATTTATTTATTTTGAGAGCAGTAGATGGAGAGCGCAAGTGGGGGAGGGGCAGAGAGAAGGAGAGACAGACTCCCAAGCAGGCTCCGCAGTGTCATTGCAGAGCCCGACGATGCGGGGCCTGAACTCACAAACCGCAAGATCATGCCCTGAGCCAAGATCAAGAGTTGGCTGCTTAGACTGCTGAGCCACCCAGGTGGCCCTCAGTGTGGCCTTTTTAAATTCTTCTTGCTCCACGTGAAGTGAAACGACCATCACCTCCAAGCGCAGATATTTTGTTTCTCGGCCTTAAAGTTGGTGTCTGGACAGGACTGAGCCGTGAGCGCACCATCCTGTAGTTGAGTTCTCTAGAAGGACTAGAAGAGGAGGTTATGTTTCAGAGGGGAGTTCTTTCCCCCACAACTGTCCCTTTCCTAGCAAATAACTGAGATTTAAGTTCTCTCATATCCCTTTTGGGAAAACAGGACGTAAATAAGAAACAAATACGCATCTAGTTTATCCCAGCAATTTCCTTGAAGAAGAGCAAGCTCATTTGAAAGAAAATCAAATTGGTGTGTGTGTCCGTTTGTCTGTCTGTCTGAATTTAACTCATTAGTGACCTGAGTTAGAATTTGTTAAGGCAGAGCCGTATCAGACTCAGTCTTTCTTAACCTTTGTTACTCTTGCTCTGAGTCCCTTTCTGTGCTTCCCTGCAGTGACTGGTACTACGCACGAAGCCCCTTTCTGAAACCAAAGCTGATCTCCGACATCGTGGGCCAGCTCTACGAGCTGACTGAGGTTCAGTTTGACCTGGCATCCAGGGGCTACGACTTGGATGCTGCCTGGCCGACGTTTGCCAGGTAACTTTGAAGAATCGCTTGATTGCAAAGATAGGGGGGAGAGACATTTGACGTCCTCAAGGTTGCTCCCAGGCTCCTGCAAGCAGTTGGGTCAGTAAAGTACATAAAGCTTGGGCAGCTCCCAGGCCCTGATGGTTTTACAGACTTCGTGACTCATGATAACATCTGAAGGCTCCAACCCGAAACTCTCCTCCTCAGCCAGGCGGTAAATGAGTCAGGGGAGATGCGTATGCAAATCTCGAGGTTTCTGAAGTGTGTTAAGGAACTTGGGGGTGGCCTGCGGCAGGGCCAGTGGGCTTCTTCCTGGTTGTGTTCTTGCTGGCTTGCAGGCCGCAGGGACAGAGAGGTACAGCTCATCCGTGCAAGGGTTGCTGGAAAAGCTGCAGGATTTGCACTTGTTACCAGTGTGGCTGGCACTTACATGCCCCTCCAAGAGGGAGATGGGAGGGGACAGGCTCAGACAGCGGGGGACCTGCCCCTGGTGCCAAGGTGCCAGACTCGAGTTCACCTCCAGTCCAGCATTCTTTGTTTTGCTTTCTGTTGTTACAGATTTTTTTTAAGTGTCAATTTTTATATTTTATGTTAGGAAATATTTTCTATGTAGAGAAAAGTACTGGACATGACGATGCCCATGGGCCAACCCCCAAGATCAAACAGCTAACATTTTGTTGTGTTTGCTGCAAATGTCCTCTTTAAAACTTTTTAAATCATTTCATAATTACCGACAAAGTTGCCCCCAAAATGCCACAGAGCGTTCATCTGGCCGTTGCCTCGATTTCCCCAATTACCAGTATTTTACTACAACTGTTTTTATCATTCTTTCTCTTATCAGTACATGATCTATTTCCTGGGCCATTTGAGAGTAAGTTACAGACTCGATTCCCCTCTATCCCTAAGTCCTCATGGTGTATTTCCTAAAGTCAAGGACACCCTCTTATGCATAACCTCAGTGTAGTTATTAAGATTGGGAAATTAACATTGATACAATGCTACTGATTTATAGGCCTTATCCAAATTTTAGGAACTATCCCGATAACGTCTTTTATAATCCAAGAGCCAGCCCAGAAACACATGCTGCAGTTAATGCCGGGTCTCTCTGATCTTCTTGAACTTGGAATAGTTTCCCTGTCTATGTCTTTGATAGTGCAGACATTTTGGGAAAGCACAGGCCAGTTACTTTGTAAAATGTTCCTTCATTTGCATTTGCCTAGCCTTTCCTCATTGTGAGGTTCAGTGTCAGTATTCTGGCAGGAATACCCCAGGTGTGTGTCCTCCTCAGCACATCATGTCTGGGGACACATGGTGTTGATTTATTTCATTACCAGGGTGGTTAACCATGACTATCAGGTCTTCTGGTGTTTACCAGATCTCCCTAAAGTTACTGTGTCTCCCTTTGTAATCAGTGTGTTTCTTTTCTTTTTCTTTTTCTTTTTTTTTTCATGTTTATTTATTTGAGAGAGAGAGAGAGAGAGAGAGAGAGAGAGAGAGAGTGTGGGGGAGGGACAGACACAGAATCTGAAACAGGCTCCAGGCTCCGAGCCGCCAGCACAGAACCCAATGCGGGGCTCAAACCCACGGACCGCAAGATCATGACCTGAGCTGAAGTGGGACACCCACCCGACTGGGCCACCCAGGCGCCCCTATTTTTTTTTTTTTCATGTTTATTTATTTGAGGGGGGAGGGGCAGAGAGAGAGGGAAACACAGAATCCGAAGCAGGCTCCAGGCTCTGAGCTGTCAGCACAGAGCCTGATGCGCGGCTCGAACTCACAAGCCATGAGATCATGACCTGAGCTGAAGTCGGACGCTTAAGCCACTGAGCCACCCAGGCGCCCCAAGTAATCAGCATGTTTCTTATGGGATGACACTTTACGATGAGGCTGTTACCCTTTTTTTTTTTTTCCTAACTCTGCCACCTGTTCGTTTTAGCACCCATTGGTAATTCTTGCCTGAGCACGCTATGACAGGCACCAAAGATGTAAGAAAAATTTAAAACAAAAGTTGGGAAATAATACGTTCATTTAGTTGTTTTTTGGTAGCGGGTGGAGACACCTTACATTTAAACTTAGCAGCGGAGTTCGTCCACTGCAGACCCATAGAAATCTGCCCTTTGGCAGAAGCTGATGGGTTTTGCCTTTACACTTTATCTGGGAAGGCCCTGCCTTGTGACAGCCAAAGCCCCCGCGTGGTGTGTGTGTGTGTGTGTGTGTGTACATGCGCAGGTATTTCCTGCTCTGACCCAGCTTATCTGTTCCACATCCCCACAGGAGGACGCTGGCCGCCGGCTCCCCTGCCTTCCTGTGGAGACCCCCCAGCCGAAGCTCCAGCATGAGCAGCCTGGTGAGCACCTACCTGCAGGTAATGCCAGAAAGGCTGGGGGACCCCCCCCACCCACCCACCCACCGCATCAGCCAGCGTGGGTCCTTGCCGCTTGCCACGTGGGGCCGTGTTCTCACACACCTTTTGTTCCAGCCCGAGCCATGTAAACCCTGCTTCCTACAGCCTGGGTTTTTATAAACCTAAGAGAATTTAGGCCTTTTAGAGATTAGATTTTGTTAGAAGCTTTTAAAGTATTTTATTTTTTTAAAAACTATTCATTTATTTATTTATTTTTGGAAGAGTGCTAGCAGGGCGGTTGGGGGCAGAGATAGAGGGAGACGCAGAATCCAAAGCAGGCTCCAGGCAGCTCTGAGCTGTCAGCACAGAGCCCGACACGGGGCTCGAACCCACGAACTGCGAGATCACGACCTGAGCCGAAGTCGGATGCTTAACCGACTGAGCCACCCAAGGTGCCCCGAAGCTTTTAAAGTATTTTAAAGGAAGCACTTTGGCACTTGGATTAAAAGCAGTAGAGTCCAATGCTGACTGTCCCCCATGAGTTGTGTGACCCTGGGCAGACCACTCCCCCTCTCGAAACCTCAGTGCTCTCATCCAGCAAATGGGGGTCATAAAAGTCATCGTAGCTCTTGAGGTGATGTTGCAGACCGAGTGACGGAGTGCACACACAGCGCTTCCGGGCTTAACATAGACTCGTGGGTGCTCAGTCAGTGTTCATGGGTAGGGTTAGTTTTGCTAACGGTGTCAGAAAGTGAATGTATCATAGTTGCACATAGTTCTATAGGAAAGAGTAGTGCAGTTAATCAAATCAAAACAAAATAAAAACAAAACGTAAAAATAGGAAAAGCATTTGGAGTGGAGAATAAACGGAGCTTTAAACCTGTTTTATGGTTGAGTCACAACAGGAGTTGGGTCTGGGGCATTGGTGAACAGTAGCTTCAATGTAACTTCATGAATCTAAGCGCCGGTGTCCATTATGCTCCCAGAGCTACGGGGTGGGGCGGGGGCTGGATGGGACATGCGGGTTCCGAGGCCCTGGGTGGAGCTCACATGTGTGGCATTGTGTCTCTAGGATGTGCCCTGACCGCTTGCGGCTGACGCTTCTAGCAAAGCGCTTCTAGCCCTTTGGCTAGCTCGATAGACGCGCTTTACGTCCTGTAACTGCTCTGTTTTGGCTTTTGTTCTCATTAAACTCGAAAGCTGTTCCCAGGACATGCCGAAGCCACTTGCGGTTTCTTTCCCCTCCCCAGACTCAGGAGCCAGCCTCCAGCTTTGACCTGAACAGCCCCTTAAACAACGAGGCTCTGGAGGGCTTCGACGAGATGCGCCTGGAGCTGGACCAGCTGGAGGTGCGGGAGAAGCAGCTGCAAGAGCAACTCCGCCAGCTGGACCGAGAGAACCAGGAGCTGCGCGCGGCCGTCAGCCTGCAGGGAGAGCAGCTGCAGACGGAGAGGGAGCGGGGCCGCACCACGGCCGAGGACAACGCCTGCCTCGCTCACCTGACGTCCGAGCTCCAGAAGCAGCGGGAGGCCACGGCGGAGGAGCTCCGCAAGTGCCTGGGAGCGCTGGAGCTGGGGGCGGCGGAGAAGCAGGGGGACTACCGCGCGGCCCTGCGGCAGCTCGAGTCCGTGCTGCGGCCCCTGGCCCGGGAGCTCGAGGCCCCGCGTGACTCGCCAGACAGGAGGGACCCACATTTAGCCAATGTCCCGGACCAGCCGGGCGCCACAGAACCTAAGGCAGATCCGGCGCAGGGCACTCGGGGGCAGCAGGAGCCCCTCCCCGGGGACTCGGCCCTGGGGACCCAGGAGCTGGCGGAGAAGCTGCGGGCCCTGGAGACCGAGCGCACCGAGGCCCAGGAGCTCGGCAGGCAGCAGCGCGCCCAGCTGGAGCAGCTGGCCCAGGAGCTGCGGCAGAAGGAGGAGGCCCGGGCCGGCCTGGAGCTCCAGCTGGCCGAGGTGGCCCCACTCCGGGAGGCGCTGTCTGGGAAAGGGCAGGAGGCAGCCCAGCTGCGGCGACAGCTACACGAGTCCCTGGCCCATCTGAGTTCCCTGGAGGAGGAGCTGGCGGAGGTGAGGCAGGAGAAGCAGCTGCAGGAGCAGGAGGCCCGGGCGCTAGCCCGGCAGCTGCAGGCCCTGGAGGCCCAGCGGGCGCAGCTGAGCCAGCACGTGCGCCACCTGGAGGAGCAGAAGCAGCAGCTCGCCCGAGACAGGGACCGCCTGAGCCAGAAGGTGGGGGCGCTGGAGCGGCTGGCCGGGCAGCTGGGGCCCCCGGACTCCACCCCGCAGCCGGCCTCCGGGGGGCCTGAGGAGGGCCCGAGCAGCCGCCGGGAGAGCCAGGCGGGTGAGCCCGAGACGCCGGGGAGCCGACAGGAGGAGAAGCCCCAGAAGGCCAACGGGGAGCTGGAGCAGGAGCTGCAGAAAGTGCTGGAGCGCAACCAGCTCCTCGAGGGCAAGCTGCAGGCCCTGCAGGCCGACTACCAGGCGCTGCAGCAGCGGGAGGCGGCCATCCGGGGCTCCCTGGCCTCCCTGGAGTCTGAGCAGGCCAGCATCCGGCACATGGGAGACCAGATGGAGGCGAGCCTGCTGGCCGTGCGGAAGGCCAAGGAGACCATGAGGGCCCGCGTGGCGGAGAAGGAGGCTGAGTGCCAGCAGCTGCGGGAGGCGGTGGGGCAGTGCCGGCAGCGAGCAGAGGCCCAGGAGAGAGAGCTCAAGGCTCTTGAGAGCCAGTGCCACCAGCAGACCCAGCTGATCAAGACCCTGACCGCAGAGAAAGGCCAGCAGGGGCTCGGCCCACCCGAAGACGCTGCACTCCTGGAGCCAGAGGCCCGGCAGGGGGAGGCGGGGGCGCCTGACCTTCAGGCCGAGCTCCAGGCAGCCCTGGGGGACCGGGAGAAGGTCCAGGGCCAGCTGAACGAGGCTGAGGCCGCTCTGAGGGAGCACAGGGCCCTCGTGCAGCAGCTGCAGGAGCAGAACAAAGCCCTCCTGAGGGCCCAGGGTCAGGAGCCCATGCGGGGCTTGGGGCATGAAGCGGCACCGCAGGAGGACAGGGCCGAGGAGGCGCAATCCCAGACCGAGCACGGCTCCCAGGAAGCCCCGCCGGGACAGGCCGAGACGTGGGAGCAGCCACCTGAGGCCGGTGCAGGCCCAGCCGGGCCCCGTGTCCTGCTCACGGAGAAGAGGCCGGCAGAGGAGGCCCTGGCCCGCGCCGTCCAGGAGCTCCGGGACTCCAGAGAGGCGGCCTCAAGGGAGCGGGAGGGCCTGGAGCACCGAGTGGCTGGGCTTCAGCGAGACAAAGACAGCTTGCAGGAGAGGCTGAAGGTGGCCGAGGAGGCGGCCCGCTCCCTGCCCGGCCTGCAGGCCCAGCTGGCCCAGGCGGAACAGCGGGCCCAGAGCCTCCAGGAGGCCGCCCACGAGGAGCTCAGCGCCCTCAAGTTCCAGCTGAGCACCGAGATCATGGACCACCAGAGCAGACTGAAGGTAGTCCCAGCCTCGACTCCCACCCCCCACCCCACACGGCCTAATGGGTCCACAAGAGGACAGGCCTGTCTGCAGCCATGTGGCACGTGACGGCCCAAGAATGTACCGGGCGGCCGGGCAGACATGGCTAGGTCACAGCACCCCCCCACCCAGACACTTTACGGGCATGTGTCCAGAGTGATGCCCTAGCCCGGAAGCCTAAACTCAGGGTGGTTGCAGACAGGTTCGGCTTGTACAGAGTGGCTTTTTAAAACTAGTAGCCACCATTTAAAGAGCAGGATGTTTACAAATGCAGTTTGGGGGCTTCCTCTGAAATCTCAAAAGATCTCAAGGACAGTGCCCTCATTGCCACCTCGCAGCAGTCACCAGGAGCTGGGTGGTGGCTGCCCCCCTGTAAGACACATGTGCACCCTCTGGTGTTTTCCTTATACTCGTTGAGGTCCTTGCCCAGCACCTCTGGGCCTGTGAGCTTGAGATCCTTGCCCTAGCCTCTAGAACCTACCGCAGGTACCAGCACTTCCCGCCTGCGAGTCCTCTGTGGCTTTTCTGGCCCATCAGGTGCCATCCCGATGACAGGTGCTGTGGTAGGAAACTGGTTCCATTAGTTTATCACAAGGCTCTTGGGATAGACAGTGGCTCCCATGTGCCCTGGGTACCGCACAGAGAAAAAGGGTTAGTGGCTGCGACCCAGGACACAAGCAGGATGGCCATGGGGTTCAGGCTCCCAGAGCTTCTCACCTGCTCGTTTGCACCGAGGTCTGCACTCACTCCGAGATGCAACTCAGCTTTTCTACAGATGTGCCTCCCGCGCTGTGTCACCCATCCTGTGCTGCTCCGTGTGGCTCGTGGGGCACTTTTCTCCTTGCAGAAGTTAAACCCTAAGTTTGAGGACCAAACTCAGTTTCTTAGTAAGCTTGAATAGATGTTGTCACCAATGAAGCCCAAAGCTTATTGAGTTTGATGCAAAAGAGAGAGGTAGCTTGTTTTCACCCATTCGGGGGAATGGGGCTGTCACGACCCGTCTCTCATCATCTCCAGACTGCCAGTGAGGAGTGCGGGAGCCTCAGGGCCCAGCTTGAGGAGCGAGGCCGGGAGCTGCAGGCCGCCGAGGAGGCTGTGGCAAGGCTGAAGGTAGGCCCCGGGGAGTGTGCTGACCCAGGAAGCCTGGGGTGCCCACCCCCAGTGTGAGGGCCTGTCGGGGCACGGCCCGGCTTGCTTTTCCACTGGACCCGTCAGGAGGGCCGCCTGCAAGACTCCCAGTTCCTAGGCCAGAGCTCCCGTCCCTTCACCCCTGTAGACATCCTGAGTGTGCCCCTCCTGGACTACCAAGTGTGGTTTCCCACCAGCCGTGCAGAAAGGAAACAGGTTGTCTTCAGCCGTCTCTGCAGGCGTCTCTTGAGTCAGGGGTCTGAACCGAGGGGGAGTGGCGGTGGTGCTGAAATCACCCATCTTCGGGGAGCCCCGCCCCCAGCCATCCCTCCGAGATTTAGATTCCCTCAGCCCCCCACTAAGCGCCACACTGCCTGGCAATGAATCCTCAGGGGCTAGAATTACTAATGGGATTGTCACGCCCCGCCAGTGCAGAACAAAGGTTCTTCTTGGGCTCTTGACCTTAAAACAAAACCCCCTCCAGTTAGAAGTTACCCAGCCAGATGGGGCGGAGAGCCAGGTCCCTTCAGCGGCCTGCTGCGTGGGCTCTCGTCGGCTAAGCATCTTCTCCCCGATGTCCTGTGCCAGGCCGCCCAGGCAGAGCTGGGGGAGAAGCTGAGCTGCACCAGCAAGCATCTTGCAGAGTGCCAGGCCGCCCTGCGGAAGAAGGACGAGGAGGCGGTGGCCCTGCACGAGAGCCTGGACAGGTGAGTTATTCGGTCCCAGTGGTGGGGGCTCCGGGGAGGCGGGGGGGTCTGGTGCAGTCACAGAGAAACACAGCCGCTCGGGTCAGGTTAAAGGAGACCTTTTCCGAGAAAACCCACAGACTCGGAAGGGGCTTTGGCAGAAGCGTGAGGTGGAGGGCCGGCGGCCGGCCTTGCTTGCCCTGCAGACCGCGGCAGGGCCTTTTTCTGGTACCTTTTTCTGAGCTCTGGCAGGTGCTTTGGGAGAACTGACATGAAATAAAAGCTGGGACGTGATAACGGTAATGCTAATGGCAAACACTTAAGTAACGCCCCAAACGGGACAGGCACCGCGTAAACACTTCGCATCCGTTTGTCCCTTTTATCCTCCCAACAGTCCTTTGAGGATGGAGTGATGTCTTATTCCCATTTCATAGACGAGGAAAGTGAGGCTCAGAGGAGTTCAGTCACTTTCCTGGTGTCAGACAGCACGTCGGTGACGGTGGTAGGAACGTGGATCAGACCGTTTGGTTCCAGAGTCTGTTTCCTTGACAACCATGTGCAAAAGTCCTCGGACAGATAGCTCTGTATCTGGTCTCGTGTTAGGGTACTGGTGTGTGTGTGTGTGTGTGTGTGTGTGTGTGTGCGTGCACGCACATGCGTGCACGTGTTTACCAGCTACCAGTTATGACTCGAGCTCTTTCTCTTTCTTTTGTGACATGAGAGGCTGGGGGGCAGGGGAGCCTCCTGGACACCTGCCGAGGGTGATGAGTGTGCCCAGCCCCAGGCCGGCGCGTCTTCCTGCAGACTCTGTGCTGTGTACATGTGTCTCTGCACGTGGTGCTGTCCCCCTCCATCGTGACTGTTCTAACCTCAAAGGGTGGCTGCCCCGAGCCTCCTCACCTTCGAGGGAGGGGAGACATCATTTGGTGATGAGGCCGAGCCAGCCCTGTGGGGGTGCTGGGACCCAGTTACCTGTGTGCCCCCAGCAAAGACCGGCACACGGCTTCTCCTGAGGCTCTACCTTCTCTGCCCATCCCTCATCACCTCCTACCGCCTGGCTTCTAGGACGGGCCCAGGCCCAACTCGGGATCTAGAGCATGTTGGACGTTCAGTAACCCGGACTGACTCCTCCAGGGTTCAGACCCTGCAGGGCTCTGGCTGCCCAGTCATGTTCACGCTACAATAAAAATAGCAAGAACCTCCCAAGTTGGTGGCATTTACAGGAAACACTGCTGGAACAATGTTTATTTATAAGATCGCAGAGCTGCTCCGTATTGCATAATCCGTCAGCCCAGGATTGGATTTTACTTTATTCAGTGTGTGTGTGTGTGCACGTGTGTGCCTACGTGTGCCCACCCACGGGGTCCTTTCGGTGGACAGTATCTGGTAAACCAGTTGCCGACAGCTTTAGACCGGGCATGGGGAAGCTAGATCAGATACAGGTTAATTAGTCTCTGCAGGGCCCTCTGTTTCGTGGCGCGTCTGTGAACGCCTTGCCGGGCCTGGGGATGTGCAGAACCTCCCTGGGAAACCACTGCCCTCAGGGCCACGTGAGCCACAGTGGGCAGACGGGCAGGACGACCATGCTTCAGCACGATGAGGACGAGGGAACAGAGTTCCTGAGGGTCAGTGCCTGGCAGTGTACGTTGAGCGCCTACTGTGTGCCCAGCACCCACCCTGCACACAGAGCCCCAAAGACACCTGGGAGACAGGTCCTCGTCTGCGTGGTCCCCTCCAGGGAGCTACCCCTGTGTTCTTTCTGTCCCGACTCTGGTTTCCTCTTGCAACCCCCCCCCCGCCCCCCCAGCCCTGGTCCATGAACCACACCCATGGAACTTCTCTCATAACCGCCGCCCGGCCTGAAAACCAAACGGAGTTCAGTTAACTCCCCTGAGGTGCTCCCAGCAGCCTGAGGTCACCTGCCCTCCCAGAATGCCCATTGTATTTGCTGCGGGGGCTGGTGTCTGAAGAGTCTGGGTGTGCGAGGGGAGTTTTGAAGGCCAGAGGGATGCGTAACCTGCCAGTGGGTCATGCCAAGGGGCGCCCCCGCCGTGAGGGGAAAAGCCTCGGAGGATGGCAGGAGCCCTCCTTACAGGCCTGAGTTAGCCGAGAGGCCTGGGGGAAGCCAGAAGTAGGGGCTACTCAGTAAACTCCCCACGCCTCCCCACCAGGACCCAGAAGGAACTTGAAAAAGCCACGACAAAAATCCAGGAGTATTACAGCAGACTCTGCCAGGAGGTGACGAACCGGGAGAAGAACGACCAGAAGATGCTCGCCGACCTGGATGACCTGAACAGAACCAAGCAGTACCTGGAGGAGCGGCTAATCGAGCTGCTCAGGTGAGAGCCGGGGGTGAGCAGCTGCCTGCCCCTCCCCCTTCCCCCCAACCCGAGCTGGGTTTCTCTTTAAAGGAACGTAGCTGTTTTTGAAAGGTCTATCCCTGGGAAAGGGGCCCGTGTCCGCTTGTGCTGTGTTGCTGAGGCCTCCCACACGGACAGGGGCTGCTCAGGCCCTCGGCAGCCGCGTACGAGTGGATTTCACCCTTCCCACCAGCGCTCAGCTGACTTTGTATTCCTACTGCCGAGGAATCGTTTTTTACATCTCTGTGTGCGGAGCCACAAGAGTGACAGTGATGTCTCTTTCCCTTCGGACTCTCTCCATCCCCTTGTCCGTCTTCACAAGCCCTTTTCCCCTTCTCCTCCATCCCACTTTCCCCAGCGCCAGGCTTCCCAAACTCCCGCACCTGCAGGCTGCAGACGGCCATCGTCAGTGCGTGAGCGGGGCCAGGTGGGCCCTCGGAACCCGGAGGACACGTGCACCCCGCTCCTGCCGCGGGGCGCCACACGGGCCTCGGGCCCAGCTTGCCAGCACCTCTGAGAAGGTGCAAGTCTGGACTTTTATGTAAAATTGGCCTGACTTTTCAAGTTGGAAAGTCGCTCAAAAAATTTTTTTTAACTTTTTTTTAATATCTTTTTATTTTATTTAAGTTTGTTTATTTATGTTGAGAGACAGACAAGCTGGGGAAGGGCAGAGAGAGAGGTAAAAAGAGAGAATTTCAAACAGGCTCCACACTATCCGTGCAGAGCCTGACACGGGGCTCGATCTCACGAACCGTGGGATCATGAACTGGGCCAAAATTGAGAGTTGGACGCTCAGCCAACTGGGCCACCCAGGCCTCCCTAAAGTCTTAACTTTTTCATATGGAAGTTTGCAAATGTACAAAAACAGGCCAGCACAGTGCACCCCAAGTAACTGCCACGCGCATCAGCATCCGTCACCTGGTGGCCAGGCTCGCTTCATCCCGAGTCCCACCACATCCCTCACCGCCCCAGGTTGTTTTGATGCAAATTCCGGATATATCGTTTCATCTCCAAATATTTCAGTACGTGCTTCTCTTAAGACAAGGACTCTCCATTTTATGCCACCACATTGTCATCACCGTGCTTAAAAATTAACTGTGGTCCCCAGTATCATTAAGCGTCTAGTCAGTTTCAGATTTTTCCTATTGCCTTACATTTTTTTCTAATGAGGCTCTGGATTAGGTCCAGATGTTACATGGTGGCATGTTAGATCTCTCTTACTTAGTCTGTGATTTGGCCACCGTCCCTCCAACTTTTTTTTTCTTGGCAATTTACCTTTGAGGAAGCTAGGTCATTCATCTGGTAGAGGTTCCCACTGCCTGGATTTTGCCAATTGCGTCTCCACGGCCTCATGTCACATGTTGTCCCAACCTTTGTTATTTCCCATAAATTGTTAGCTGAACGAGCACCATGATTCTCAACCCTAACTGCACATTACAATCACTGAGGGAGGTATTAAAATGACACCCATGTCCAGAACCTCCCCAGTCCAACCAAACTGGAATTTCTGGGAATAGGACCCAGGCATCAGTGAGCTAGAGTAGAGAACCACTGCTCTACTAAAGGCTCACTCAGACCCAGATTCAAAATTTTCTCAAGAACGCTTCAGAGCACTGGTTTATATTTCAGGTCTTTGCTTCAAGAGCCCACGTAAGATCCGATTAGCCCGTTCTTTGCGATGTTAGCAGCCACGGATAAAACACTGCCTGAGCCTACCAATTCATTTGGGGTTGCAAAATGGTGATACTAAATTACAACTGATTGGAAAGTGTAAGACTTCTGCCCATGTGACATCAGTTTGCAGATTTGGAACTCAGAGCATTTATGACCTCTGAGCTCGCACATCTTCCTGAGGCATGTGATAAAAAAGCCCTGGTCCTGACAGCATTCCTGCGTTCCAGGGTGTGGTCCCTGGACTCCTGGGGACGGAAGGCATGGGCTGTGGACCCGCGGGGAGGGCAATGCCAGTCAGGGGCATGAGTCTTCCTGCTTCCGGACAACCTCACGCACCCTGGAGAGCCAGTCAGTCCCATGTCCTGGCTTTTGTATTTAAGGGGAGAGGCTGTGGATGTGGAGTCCGGTTCTGGTGATGGCGTCACTTTCTCACAGGACCTCAGTGGCTCTGGTGTTACTTTGGGACTCAGGTGCTGCTCAGGCTGCCTTCACCTTAGGATGGTGGCTGGGGTTCCATCTAGGAAAGAACGAAACCTTCCCAGGTCAGAAGCCACGGTCGCAGCAATCCGGAAGCCACTGTGCACATCTGCCCTGTGCGTCAGGCATGTTTGGACACTGCCAGACCTTTCTGAAATGCCCTCCTGTTCTCCCAGTCTTGCTTACTGGAGTGCGTAGCGTCTCTCTGAGGAGTAAGGGAAATTAACATCCCACCAGACTTTCAGGCAACGACGTCTTTGATCTTCTCCAATGATTACTTGTTCCTTGAGCAGGCCATAAAAACGTAAAGGTGTCTGGATACATTTACGATTCGTGTGGGCAGTGCATCCGAGGTCTTTGGGCTCGGAGCACACCAGCTGTCATGTAACTGTGACAGCCTGTTACACCTTCAACTCCAGGCGGCCATGCACAGTGTTGTGTAGACCCCTGAGCAGCGGGTGACCCGTGTGGGTGCCAGCAGCTCTTCGCGGTTGCCGGAACCTTGTATGTGCATCACAGTCACCTTTGCTTGCACGCACGTGCCGTCAGCTAAGTCTGGGACCGATGGCGGGGGGACAGACGAGTGTTCGCAAGTAACGTGGATTTTCCTTCCGTGTCTTGGGAAAGTTGGACTCAGTCTTTGGACGTGATTGCGGGATCACCCTGCTGTTTTCATGCATCCTTCTCTGTTTCTGATGTGGCTCTGTCCCAGGGACAAGGATGCTCTCTGGCAGAAGTCCGATGCCCTGGAATTCCAGCAGAAGCTCAGTGCTGAGGAGAGGGGTCTCGGGGACGCAGAGGCGAGCCACTGTCACGACTGCAAGCGGGAGTTCAGCTGGATGGTGCGGCGGCACCACTGCAGGTCAGTGGGCGGAGGCCCAGTGCTGGACCGGATGTCACTGGCAGGTGTCGGCCACACCGCTGTGTCTGGGAGGAGCACATGGCCATCTGGTCTTCAGGGAGCCAGGCCAGGGGGTGTATCGGGCCGGGTCCTGGCAGGACGCGCAGGGATCCCTGAAGGGGAAGAGGTTTGATATGGGGGTGTGGGCAGAGTCAGGGGACGCACAGGGCTGTGGAACAGCCAGAAACCAGTAACCCTCAGCCTCCCTCAGCCCGCAGGGACCAGAGGGGACATGGGGGGCTGAGGCTCTGCTGGGGGGACAGACGGCAGAGACCCTCTTAGGGCCCAAAGAGGGGTAGGCACAAGTAAATCTCCGTGGAGGCCAAGGCAGGTGGAAAATCATCAGGGTCTGTGGCCCCTTAGAGCCTCTGAATCCCCACGTCGGTGTGTCACAGAAGGTAGGCTCAGCCACATACTTTATCCCCTGCCTCCCGGGACCATAGGAAATAGAACGTGCCCTTCCAGTGGGCTTGTCAGGATGGCTGTAATCGGAATCTTACCAAACTGACCGCCAGGCCATACTCTGAAGCGGGGCTGGAGCCACGTGTGACGAGAGCCACGTGGCCTCCAGAGCCCGGTTCTGGTGCTGAGCAGACCGCAAGGCCCACCGCGAGGTGTCCTCACGGCCCGTGCTTGTTCCACCCCAGGATCTGCGGCCGCATCTTCTGTTACTACTGCTGCAACAACTATGTCCTGACCAAGCCCGGCAGCAAGAAGGAGCGCTGCTGCCGGGCCTGCTTCCGGAAGTTCAGCGACGGTCCCGGCTCCCCTGACAGCGCCAGCTCGGGCACCAGCCAGGGTGAGCCCAGCCCGGTGCCATCGCCGGCCCGAGCTGGGCCCCAGGCCACCGGACGCCAAGGTCAGGCTCCCGCCCCTGCCCTCCGTGTTCTTAGGCACCACCCCTCCCCTGGCCCACTGTGGCCGGTCAGCTTAATTCAGTGGTTTCCAGACTCTGGGGTTAAAGAGGTGCGAAAAATGTATTCCACCAATTTGAGACTTTATTTTTATGTAGTTGGGATTGAAAGAGAATTGAAAACGGAATAACTCTGAGATGATTCAGCATTATTTAACACCAGGTTCGTAACTCAGCGTGCCATCAGTGGAACATCCCCCACACCTTGGAAAATACTGTCCCCAGAGCCTCAGCCCCGATAACCCAGCCCTCCCAGCTGGAGCGGCCAAGGGCTGTGTGTGAAAATGACCACATCCTTCACCTTCTCCCTGTGGCTCGTGCTGTCTCTTGGTCACCAAGAAGGACATAGTCTCAGTGCCCTCTCACTCTGCTCAGGAATAGGAAGTGGGATCCGGTTCCTGCCGCTCCTGCTCCGAGCACAGACAGAGAGCGGGCCAGGCTGGCCTCTCAGGCACCGCACCGTGGGTGTAGACTGCCGGGGAGGCAGGGCTGACATGGCGGGCAGGGGGCCGGGGTGAGTCTGGGTGGGGCTCAGGCAGCACTGCCTCCTATGGCCGGTCCCTCTGGGCTCCTCCTTGGCCTCTGCCTGGGGGCAGGTCAGCCAGCCCTCAGAAACACCGTTAGTTCCTCTTGTTTAACTGGATCGTCAGGGGGGTTGGCAGACACCGTTATGTATTTGGGTACAAAGAACCGCTCAGGGATGGTGGAATGCACTGTGAACACAGCATTACTGTATCTTCTTCAAACACGTTTTTAATTTTTCCTCTTTTTATCTATTTTTTTATGTTTATTTTTGAGAGAGAGAGAGAGAGAGAGAGAGAGAGAGCGCATGGGAGCAGGGAAGGGACAGAGAGAGAGACACACACACACAAAATCCAAAGCAGCCTCCAAGTTCTGAGCTGTCAGCACAGGGCCTGATGCAGGGCTCGAACTCACCAACCGTGAGATCATGACCTGAGCCGAAGTTAGATGCTTAACCGACTGAGCCACCCAGGCGCCCCTTCATTTTTCTTCATTAAATTTCGAGAGTCCTTTATATATTCTGGATAGAACTTACTTGTTAGATATGTGTTTTCCAAATACGTTTTTTCCAACCAAAAACCTGTCTTTTCACCTTCTTTTAAAGAAGGTGTATGTTTATATATGAACACAAACACCCACATCTTCCTTATCCATGCATCAGTCGATGGACATTTGGGCTCTTTCCATAATTTGGCTATTATTGATACCATTGCTATAAATATTGGAGTGCATGTGCCCCTTCAAATTAGCACTCCTATGTCCTTTTGATATATACCTAGTACTGCAATTGCTGGGTGGTAGGGTAGTTCTATTTTTAATTTTTTGAGGAACCTCCATAGTGTTTTCCAGAGTGGCTGCACCAGTTCGCATTCCCACCAATAGTGCAAAAGGGCTCCCCTTTCTTTGCATCCTCACCAACATCTGTTGTTTTCTGAGTTATTAATTTTAGCCATTCTGAGAGGTGTGAGGTGGTATCTCGTTGAGGTTTTGATTTGTATTTCCCATGGTGAGTGATATTGAGCATCTTTTCATGTGTCATTAGCCATCTGGATATCTTCTTTGGAAAAGTGTCTGTTCATGTCTTCGGCCCATTTCTTCACTAGATTATTTTTTGGGGGAGCTGTTGAGTTTCATAAGTTCTTTATAGATTTTAGATTCTAACCTTTTATGAGATCTGTCATTTGCAAATATCTTCTCCCATGCCATCAGTTGCCTAGTTTTGTTGATTGTTTTTTTCACTGTACAGAAGCTTTTTATCTTGATGAGGTCTCAATAGTTCATTTTTGCTTTTGTTTCCCCTTGCCTCTGGAGACATGTCTAGTAAGAAGTTGCTGAGGTCAAAGATGTTGTTGCCTGTTTTCTCCTGTGGGATTTTGTTGGTTTCCTGTATCCGTGTAAATTTTAGAATTTAGTTTGTCAACTTCTACAAGAAATCCTGAGGAAATTTTGATTGAGATTGCATTGAGTCTCTAGATCAGGTTGGGGAGAATTGACATGTTAACAAAATTGAGTCTTCCAATCCATGAACATGGTATAGTTCTCCATTTATTTAAGCCTTTGATTTCCTCAGTGGATCTCTCTCATTTGGGGCACCTGATGCTCATTGTCCCTTCCTTTCTCATCCTCCTTCCTTCCCTCTGCCAGCCTCAGAAGGCAGGTTCAGAAGTGTGGCTGAGTCTATGGAAAAAAACCAGTCTCTGGTCTCCTTTTTCAGCCTGTGTCTCAAGCCCTACATTATGCTCCTCCTAAAGCACAGCCTGTCCCACTAGCAAAGCCAGTTGGCAACTCGGAGCTCGCATGAACTGTTCTTACTTAACAGTCCAGGAATCTCCTCTGACCTGACTCACAGGCAGGTGTTCCAGCGATGACAGAGGGTGGCACTGTGCCAGAGTTCTGAGGTCACTTGTTTTGATTTCTGACGCTTCCTGTCTTCTCATCTATCTGTATTTCTTTCTGTCTTTTTTCGTTTTTCTATCTTTCCTTCTGTCTGCCTTTCTTTTGCCTCAGGCCTGCCATCACATTTTCCATGCTGTATGCAGGAGAGTGCGTGCGGGTGGGTGGCCAGCAAAGAATGTCCATATAGCGTCCTTCCTACTGAATGGCCTGCAAAGTCAGACACAAGTCCACCAGTCAGAAGCACAGTGGCCACTGCCACCTCAGGCAGAAGGAGGGTCTTTCCCATCCCCCAGTGGATGGGGGTGGACACACAGTATCCAGACAGAATCTTGGTTTCTGGATAATAAGTCATGTTTGTGTTTTGGGGAGCAAGAATTCAGCAACACAGAAGTGTTTTTATTTTTCTGTTGGGTTCTTTCCTGATGAGGTTTGACACGTTTTTTTCCCCCTCTGAATAAGAGGCCTCAGAGAATATGTAAGAGCTTGAATCTCTTTTTTAAAAATTTTTTGTTGTTGTTTATTTAGTTTTGAGACAGAGAGAGACAGAGCACAAGTGGGGGAGGGGCAGAGAGCTAGAGGGAGACACAGAATCTGAAACAGGCTCCAGGCTCTGAGCTGTCAGCACAGAGCCCGACGCAGGGCTCGAACCCACGAACTCTGAGATCATGACCTGAGCCGAAGTCGGATGCTTAACCGACTGAGGAGCTTCAGAGAAATCTCTTGAATCCTATGTTTGGTTTCCCCCGTAGTCCCCACTGCTTTCTGGAATGTCCCAGCAGGCATTTCTCTCCCCTCCAGACAGAGTAGCTGTGGGTTGAGCCAGCACTTAGAGCTTCTCCTGGTCGCCCCTCCCCCACAGCCCCTCACTTCCCGGCACCCCCTCCCCATCCTGTGCGTAACTGCATGTGTCTCTCCTTTCCCCATCTGCCTCTGTGGCCCAGGTGTAGACACGGACTGCAGGCCGCCAGATGATGCCGCGTTTGACATCATCACCGATGAGGAGCTATGCCAGATCCAGGAGTCGGGCTCCTCTCTGCCTGAGACGCCCACCGAAACGGACTCCCTCGACCCTAACATGCCCGAACAGTGAGTAGACCTCACCTTTACTTCCTGTGTGCTCACTGGGTGCTGGGCCCTGGTGCCTTCCGATGTAAGGGCCAGGAAAGTGAGACTTTGGAAGCAGGACTGGCTGTCTTTGCTTAACGGAAGGTACCTCGGAACGGTGCTCGGGACGGTTCTGGAGACTGGAAGTCCCGGGTCAGGGTCCGGCCCTTGTGGACGGCCGCCCACCCGCTGCCTCTTCGCACGGTTGCCCCTCCATGCACCCCTCGTGTCTCTGTGTCCTGCTCGTCCGTTAGTACTTACTCTCCACCGGTCCTCTCGTTTTTCCAGGCCAGCCGGTTTCCAACTAGGTTTGTGGGGAGAGATTTGCAAAGGTCAATTTTTGAATAATATGACATAACCACACGAAGTGCCACCACATTTCAGTGTCAAGAGTTTGTGCCAGGGGGACCCACCAAGAAAGGGCAAGCCCCCCACCCCCCATGGCAGCCTTGCTCAGTGTCTCTCAGTCCCCTGGGGTCGGGCTTAAATGCAGTTTCTACAGCAAAGCACAGACTGTTCAAAAGCCAAGGAAGAATTTACATGGCCCCCCGGGTCCAGGCATTTCTCGACCCGCTTACCCTGCAGCTAGGGAGTTTCGTGATGCTCTTGCCCAATACCTGTACTGAGATCTCTGTCCCTCTTCCTGCCCAGACCTCAGAGGAGAGCTAGGCTTAATCAGCCAGGATTTCTGCCATGCGGGAGGAGGTGTATGGAATCCTCACGGAGCGCTCAGGGCAGGAGATTTTAGGCTTAGGGGTATCCCTTCCACACTCCCCTGTTCTCTGACTGGAGGGTGACCAAACTCTCGTGTCGTGGCCTCATGGAGAGAGCCCCCAGGCCCACCCAGTCCGTCAGCCCCTGTGCACTGCTGCTTCTGCGGCTTTGGACCTTGCCTTTGCCTTCCTGGACACGCCCGCCTCCCCTCATGAAGTCTCCCACCCCACCCCCACCCCACAGCCTGCAGGGTTCTCCCGAGGGCACTGAGCCATTCCGAGCCAGCACCTGGCAACCGCACTCCCCGCCTTTGGCTGTGGCCTGCAGGAGAGAGTGGTCCCCTGCAGCTCCCTCTTGCCTTCACCCCTCACCTTCCCCTTTCCCAGTAAGAATAAAAACAGAAGGCACTCTGGCCGCTGACAAATACCTGTGTTTCGGTCCTGGGAAATCAGGAAGTGTTCTAGGGAAAGGAAACATCCAGCCTGCAGCCCGCGGCCCCCAGAGTGGCTCCAGGCCTGGTGGTCGGGAGCCTTCAGTCCCTGCGCCCCCTCCCTGTCAGCTAAGGGCCTGCACCCTCACACGCCGCCTCTGGGCATCAGAGATGACCCAAGTGTCCCTGGCGGCTTTGTCATACATTCTTTTTCTTCCTAAGTCTAAGAGCAGTCAGAAACACCGGACCCCTGAGGAAGTACGGGCCGTCTTGTGCCCTGGATTTGTGTAAACCTCCCTGACAGGAAACTTCAAGAAAGAAAGAAAGCAGTTCCAAAGTAAGAAGTAACCCGGAAGGGACTGTACACCGGCTGTGTCCACATCCATGGGGGAAAGAAGGCTGCCTGGAGGCAGTGTTGCTGACAGCCGCTCTGCCCAGCACCCTCCCCGTGCCGGCCGCCTCCGCATGTGGCCTCACTCGGTCCCTGCCCAGCTCTTCAAGCCTTAGGGATTATGGTCCTCATGTTACAGGCAAAGCGGCTGAAGCCTCAGACGGCCGGATAAGCCGCTCCAGGGCATGGGGTTGTTAAGTGTCAGCACCAGCCTTCGAGCCCAGAACCCCTCCCTCTGTCCACAGGCTTGGGTTCATTCTGAATTCATTTCTCTTCTCGGGGCCCCACATCCCCGTGCACATGTCGGAAGCCTGTCCGCTCCCCCCACCCCCCACCCCGCAACGTGTACACATTCAATGGTTAATGAAGTTGTCTCCCTCGTCCCTTCTGGCAGTGAGAGGACAAGCAGAGCTCCCTACGCCCCTCACCAACCTCCCACTGGCCCCCACATGTGGCTTAGAGCTAGGATGGTGGGAAGAAACAGAAGTACTGCCCCTCACCTTGGGAGGAAAGGTGGCCGTCTTCAGAGCCCTCCAGACGGGCCTGTCTACACTCAGCCAGGTCCCCCCTTGGCCTGCTCCAGGGGTCAGGTGTCCATCTGTGCTCGGCACCGAGTTGGCAGGCAGGGACGGGAAGAAAGCTCTCGTCGGCCAGTAGCAGGGCTGGGCCTTGGGTCCCTCGGCCTCCGCTCCGCTTCCACCCCTGCCTGGCCTCCCCCTCTGGTCACCAGACGAGCAGCCATATGGCCGGGAAGAGCTCGAGCTCCGGAATCAAGACACCTGGTCAGAGCGTGAGCTGCCCCCTCCAGATTCCGCGGCCCCCTGAACTCAGTTCCCTCCCCTAGAAGAGAGGGGGACCATCCACCTCGGGGCCCGGTAGGAAGATTGGATGAGAAGGCCGTGTGTAAAGCGCCGAGCCCAGTGCCTGGCGCCTGGGCAGCCTCCCACGGAAGTGCCTGGTTTCTGTGATGTTCCGCGTACCTTGTGATGTCTGGGGCCGAGCCGGGCCTGTCTCCTGCTTGTGCCTAGCACCCCAGTACTTCTCTAAGGAAAACCTCTCCCGGTGCCCAGTGACACTGAGCTAAGCTCGAGACTGGCCCTGAGCCTCCGGGCACCTTTGCCAGTCATTGCTTTATAAGTAGTACTTCCTGGTCAGAGTGCTTTGGGGCGGGGGGACTGCGGGGAGTGGATCACCAGCCAGGGGATGCGATGCCTGTATCTCAGAAACAAAATGAGAACGGGATATGGTAATAATGGTCACGGTTAGAAAGCCACCTTGTGCTCAGGTCAACCTGGTGGCTCCCCCTTCCTGAGGAGAATAGAGCCGGTGGGTACCTCGAGTCCGTCCACTGCAGGAAACCCCTGTTGGCCAACGTTGGGGGCAGAGAAAGAGGCTGTTCACTGGAGTCCTAGCCCAGGCTGTGCTGTGTGAGCTTTGGCGGGAATTAATCTCTCTGAACCAGTTTCCTGACCTGAGTCATGGGGGTGAGAGTGCCAGGACTCCCACTGCACAGTGTTGGGAGTTACCAAAGACCACGGAGGACCGGGCACATGAAAGAGACACCACCGCCTGGGGGGCCCCTTGGTGGAGGAGGTCAGAGTGAGCACCCCCTCCACTCCTGGACCCTGCCAGCAGGGGTGGCTTCAGCTCTTCCTCTCCCGCAGCCCCAACCTCTCCATCTAGAATGTTCACTGAGATCACCTGGGCTTCTGGCTCCCAGGTGGCTCCCGGAATCGGGGTCACCCCATGTTCACCACATGTCCGTGCGGCCCTCCAGGACCTCTGATCCCGTGGAAGCGTGGGGAACATGGTGAAGGATAGCCTCCCCCAGGCCCCGAGGCCACGCCGAGGCAGCCCCCACTACCAAGGCAGCCCCCACTACCACCGTGCCCCATCGTGTGCTGGTGCTCATGAGCAGAGGCAAGGTGGGGAGCAGAGCAGGACCGAGGCCAGGAACTTGTACTTTGTGGGGCTGTTGTGTGGACAGGACAAAGTCAGGACATAAAAGCCCCCTGTTACCCATGTGGGCTGTGCTGGCCTCTCTTGCCGGCACTGCTGTGTCCCCAGGGAAGGGCTTGGAGAAATACCAGCTCTCAGGTGTAGCAGATAAGGGTCCAGAGCGTCTAGGGCCAATGAGTGACTAAGAACACAGAGAAGGTAAAGGAAGATTCTGCTGCTGTGCTATTCCCGTTTTCCTAAGCCTTAGACAGAGGGGCACAGCCTTTGTGCAGGGAGCCTGGAAAGAGGGCCGATAACCAAGGCCTGGGATTGGGGGGTCACGGCTCGACGGGTGCCTGGTCTTGTTGGCCTCAGCCTAGCAGGCCCCTGGCTAGGGAGAACCCAGCAGCCCCGGCAGCTGCCCCTCTGTTGCCTCGGCCAGGCAGCCCCCAGCCTGGCCCTCAGTGTGCACCGTCCAGGCCTCATGAGCACCCCTGGAGGGAGGGCTGCCCATGGCCAGTGGTGTGGAGGGTGAGCTGGGCTTCAGGAGGCTGAGCAGCTCGCCCAAGAATGCACAGGGCCGGAGCAGTCACCCAGCCAGTGTCTGAGTGACCCCGGAGCCCTGCTTTGCCCGTCACACCACACAGTTTCCCGCGTGGAGGTGCGGCGGGGCCCCTGGCTTCCTGCTCCTTCACGTCCTCCTTTCAGGCAGGGCCTCTGTCTCTTGTTCTGGGGAAGTGAGGGGCCCCCAGTGACAGTGACAGGTGAGCTGTCAGAAGTGCTCACTTAAGATGAATGCACAAGGGGGGGTAAAAGAAACTCCCACTTTGAAGCCAGTGTGTATTGTTTATTGTTTTTTTTTCTGTTGCTTTTTTTTTTCTTTTTTTGGTATTTGAAGCCAATTTAAAGAAGCTAAAAGTCAGCCTTGTCACCACAGAAAGGGCAGATTTCGTTGTACAAGGAAACTCAGTCCATGGGGCCTGTGTACGGTGAGGCCGCTGCCCTCCCGGCTGCATTTAGGTGCAAGCGTGAGACGGTAGGAGGGTCCTATGGGCCCTGCGAGGCCTCGCCCGTGCGCAGCTGCACCAGGGTGTGGGTGGCACACCGGGCACCCTTCCCGCGCCTTGCCAACTCACCCAGGACAGGCCTGCGGCCTCCCTGTGTCACTAGGTCTTGAGCTGCCACAGCCGTCTTTGGGGCCCTCCCACCCCCAAATGCATACCACTGTCCCAAGTCCCGTCCCATGCCAGCCCCCACAGGCAGGGTCTCTCATGGCCCGCGTCTCACCAAAACAGAAGAGGTTAAGAGATCACCAGCTGGTCATGCTCACCAGTGAGAACCCAGGCTGGGACTCCATGTCCGGCCTCCACAGCCGCACGGCTAAGCCGGGTCCAGTCCAGCACCCTGCCTATGGGCTCGCGCTCTCTCTCACTGTAGGTGATTGGTCTTCTCCATTTTTTGTGAGTGGTTTTGCAAAGCACGAACCTGAAAGGCAACTTAAAGCCAATTGAGCAGATTGCTACTGGGATCTAATAAACATACACGAGTGTCTGACATTTAGAACTGCTTCATCGTGCAAGCATATTATGGAGGTGACACAAACATACCTCATATTTTGGGCAGGAGGTTGAAAACCACAGCGAAGGAGCATTATCACTGGTATGTTCCATTTCCTTGATAGAGCCGTGCCCTCAAAGTTTACAATTTTAACCGCTTTCCCCATGCCCTGAGCCCATAAGTAATCACTTCCAGTATGTTCCAAGCATACCGCATTAAAGTTAAATGTGCCCAGGGATAAACATAGCTTGGAGATTTTAAAAGGGTTTTATTTCGTAATCATGAAAATCATATGCCATTTGATATGCATGTGTTTGTATCCCATATACACCGATACATGATTTATCTGCATGCGAGCGTGTCAGGCATCCGACAGTTTGGTTTTTAAATGAGCACACCCACCCAAGAATCCATTTCAGAAATGCTGCTTAGATCCATGAGAGTCGTAAACTCTGCTTTGCACGTTTTCCTGGCATTCTGGGGACCGCTGGGAGCCTCAGCTGACTGATTCGTGTGGGCCTCTCCATGCCCCCGGTGTTCCTCCTCCCAAGAGTAATCAGAGAACATAAGCATCTCTCTCTATAAAGGCGCGACCCCAAGGTGAGGCGGAACCTGATCTCATTTCTGTTGGGTGCCTGGCAATTGAGGTCTGAGCCGGACCAGCCCTCATTGTCATGCCTGCTCCAATCTCCCCACTTCCCAGTGGCCTTCCCCTTCCCATCGCCTGCCCGCAGCAGCTTTGCGGCCATGCTCCCCTCCTCAGCATCCGGTTCCAGCCCCCACGCAGGAGAGCCTAAGGTCTCAAGAGTCACTCTTCATTCACTTGGAGCCAGCATTCTTGGGGATAGAGGAAGGAAAGCCCTTCCGGGTTTTAGAGCCCCCCCACCCCACCCTGAGCTTTAGGCCTGAGGGTTCAAGAAGAGAGCAGAGCGCGTTCATGCCCAAGAAGCAGGGTCCCACGCCAGCTGCCAAGTACCTCCTCCGTGACAGCGCGCAAGCCATAATAAACGAAGCCTTCCTCGTCACGTCCAGAGCACACGGCCACGCTCCTGTACGCTCGCGAGTGGCTCTCCAAGCCCCGGGCGACGCCTACAGCTGGAACATGCTGGTGGCCTCTGCGTGATGAGAGGCCGAGCAGGTCTTGGAAGCATCCTCGGAAGACTTCCATTGACTTGAGACGCCCAGGTAAGGGAGGCAGCCGAGGTCCTTCACGAGCTTCCAGAAGTTCCTCCGAAACTTTAAGCCAACAAAGGCATAGAGCACGGGATTCAGGCAGGCCCGCAGGTAGGCAATAGCCTCCGTCACGGCAATGGCGCACTGGAAGCTGGTCATGGCGTGGTGCTCCCAGCTCGTGCTGCGGACGAGCTTCACCAGGTTGAAGGGCGTCTGGGTCAGCAGGAACACAGCCACCACCAGGAAGATGACCTTCAGGGACTTGTGCTTCTTGAAGCCTCGGGCGCGAAGCAGCGTCTTGACGATGACCGAGTAGCAGACCACCATGGCGAGCAGGGGCAGGAAGAACCCCAGTGTCATCTGGGTGGCAAGGACCACCGTGGAAATCTCCTCATCGTGATAACCACAGACAAGCTTGTCGAGGTCGAGGACGTTGCCGTAGATGATCTGCGGCAGGGAAAGCAGCAGGGAGATCACCCAGATGAACACGCAGATGGCCTTGCCCCAGGCCATCCACCTCCCCTGCTGGTTGTAGGCTTTGGTGGCCCGAGCCACCGCAACGAAGCGGTCCATGGTGATGCAGGTGAGGATGAGCATGGACGTGTAGAAGTTCAAAGTGTAGATGCCCAACAGGGTTTTGCACATGATGTTGCCGAAGGCCCACTCGTGGATGCTCGCGTAGGCCCAGAAGGGCAGGGTGCAGACAAACACCAGGTCGGCCAAGGGCAGGTTCATCAGGAACACATCCGTCAGGCTCTTCAGCTTCTGGTAGAAGATGTAGATGACCAGCACCAGCGCGTTCCCCACCAGGCCACAGACGAACACCCCCAGGTACATGCAGGGCAGGAAGACCTTGCGGAACTCCAGGAAGCGCTCGTGCCCCTGGCTGCCGTCACTGGACGTGTTGAAGAAGCCGGGGTCTGTGTAGTCATATTCCGCCATGGCGGGCGTCCTGGCCAACACCTGGGAGGCACACACAGGGACTCTGAGCAGGGCCGAGGGGGGACACCTCCTGTCCTCCCACAGTCCTGTTGCTCCACTTTTAGGGGGCACACAGTCCTCTCCTGAACCCACGTATGTTCTGCTCGGGGACAGCACAGTCCAGTACGCTGGAGACAGCCAGTGCTGAGGGCCGATTGCCCCAACAGGATGAGCTACCTTTAATTAGCCCGAAAATTCTAAGGCTCTCACCCAACCTCAGGGACAACACGTGACTGACCCCCACGTACAGTCCGTAAAATCCTGTGCCAACTGGTCTTGAAAGCAGAGGTCACCACGTGCTGCAGTGTGGGCAGACTGCAGAACTGCTTTTTTTTTTTTTTATTTTTTTATTTTTGAGAGAGAGACAGACAGACAGACAGAGCACAAGCAGGGGAGGGGCAGAGAGAGAGGGAGATACAGAATGCAAAGCAGGCTCCAGGCCCTGAGTTGCAGCACAGAGCCCAACGCGGGGCTTGAACTCACAAACCACGAGATCGTGACCCGAGCCGAAGTCGAAGCTTAACCGACTGAGCCACCCAGGAGCCCCAAGAACCACTCTCATGGGCAGGCCTGCCTTCATCCTCCCGTCCTGTGCCTCATTTTCTGTGGAATTTGAGCCCTGAGCTGCTAACTGTGGAAGCTAAGGCGCGTATCCCACCCCCCCACCCCCCTACCGCAGGCTCCACCATTGAGGAGACTTCTGCAGACCAGCAGGACCTTCCTGCCTGGGTAGACAGTCGTCCTGTCTTTTCTCGCCCTCAGCTGCCCAGATTTAGGCGCTGGGGAAAGGGGCGTGGAAGCCGTGGCTGCCCAGCACCGTGGCTGAGCCGGTCACAGCCAGGGCAGGGGCAGCTCTCCGCCCCGCCCAGCCCCAGCCCAGCCGGCCCCTCATCGCCTGTCACACGGCGCTCCACCCCCAGAGCGTGGTTTCCTGAAGGCTTCTTCACCTCCAGGAAACTCTCAAACGGAACATTTCACCAGAAGGGAACGTCACTTCAGCTTTTGTGACTAGCAGTGTATGCCCAAGGGATCTCCTGGAATAAACAGAGGGGCCGCTTGCGACGGGCCACTGGATGGGTGGGCTCCCGCAGTGGGGCCGGCGGCCAGTCTTGCAGTGAGGCGGGACCACAGAGCCGCCTGTCTTGCCTGGGGCTCCCGGCCTTTCAAGGCCATCGCCTCCCTCTGCCCTGTGACCCTGCCGAGGAGCACAGACAGGACGCGAGGGTGATGTGCTCTGGCACGGGAGCAGAGGCGGCTGCGGCAGCCCCAGCCCTGGCGGGCCAGGTCGCTGACCTGCAGATAGCAGGCACGCAGAGGCTCGTTTCCAGTGACCCAGGGCCATACCTCGCTAGCACCTTAAAAAGGTGTTACTTGGTTTGGCAAAGGCAGAATGTCAGCCAGCCAGACAAGGGCACATACAAGGAGAGATCATGCCTTCCTTTCTGGTCGACTGGCCGACTCCTTGTCCTCACTGGAGACCGTAGCAGCCCTGGCGCTGCTGCCTCGGTCCTCCTGGGGATAGAGAGCCCTTTCTCTCCAAGGAGGAGCCTTGCCTTTGGGATAAGATGCCTCACTGGAAAGCTCCCGCCCTTCGAACCACAAGATGAGGATGTATGTGTGTTTCTGCTTCACGCAGGGACAAAAACATTTTTTTCATCACTTAGCACGCGCTCCGGGCGGCTTTGCTCTCCTTAAGAGTAACATCACATCTCCATTACTGCCTGACTTCCTCTGGCCTTTTTACAAGAAAATCCCCCTGACGCTGGCATCACACGTTTCCTCAAAGGGCCCGTGCAGGTTCACTTGTGATAATCGGCGAACTTGGATGCAGTGCTAGCAGATTGTGACCACACGGTTCTGTGCAGATTGAGTCACTAAAACTGAGTTTCCCTCCTAGAAACGTTAAGACCATTCATCTTTTTGTCTTGAGTAACCAAAGCCCTGTGTTGATCTATGCAACTGTTTTTCTAAGTAACATAGTATTCAACTTTGGACGCAGTGTAAATGCCTGATACTAAATAAGTTAGCGAGTTACAAACCAGACAGAAAATAGAATACAACCCGAACGTTTAGGGAGTGCTTTTCATGATTCTGGGGAAGGTAGCATACTTGAATTGCTCACAACAGTGTCAGCCTAAAACAAATCTGCACGGTTAGCATTGGCTGTTAAAGTATTCCGATGAATGGGTGACCAAAAGCATGTAGAATTGATCATGATTCTTAACTTTCTTTGATCATCAACCCTTTTGAGACTCCCCTAAAAGCCACAGACCTTTTCCTCAGATGTGCACAGTGACCTGAAGTTCTGAGGGTTGTGAGCCCTTTGAGTCCCTCTGCCATGTACTCTGGGGACCCTTGTTTAAGAATCCATGATGAGCTCTATGATTTTGATTATATATACATGTATGTGTAATCAAATACATATATATATATATATGTATTTTTTTTTTAAGTAGGCTCCACACCCAACGTGAAGCTTGAACTCACAACCCTGAGATCAAGAGTCACACGCTCCACGACTGAGCCAGCCAGGCGCCCCAATTTTGACTATGTTTTTAAACAAAAAAAGAAAAAAAAAAAGCCCAGAATGTATCAGCAGCTTGCTGTGGAATTAGGGATGACTTCTTTCCCTTCCCCCTGTATGTTCTTCTCTTCTTTCCTGAAGTTTCTGCAGTGCCGCATTGGCTTACACTGAGAACAGAAAATAGCCAGCCACCTGAGACAGCAGCCTGTGTCATAAGTTATAATGCAAAAGAAGCGAAAACAGAGAGTGACAGATTATTACGTGCACAAATGTGGACAGTGGCCAGGCTCCCCCGGTCCCACCCAGGGAGAGGGTACCCCCAGTGCCGTCAGCTTACAAGCCCGAACTGTGTGCCCAGAGCCACATTAAGTCATGTCCACAATTCTCTAGTCACGGGGCAGAGGTAGAATTCGAACCGAGAGCGGCCGGGCTCGGAAGTCCAGGCATTTACACCGTACTGCGCCGCGGGCAGGGATCAGAGGGCCCCAGCAAGCCGGGGTTAGCGCCTGCCTTTGTGACTCGAAAGAAGATGACAAGTGACTCACCGGTGGAGAGACGCTGTCGACTGCTGCAGTGTTTGTTGAGCTCGTTCACAGCTCCGAGGTCTGCCTCTACCTCTCTGTGATGTGGTCCGTGTTTCCGTTGAATATCTTCTGAGAGCCCTCAGCTGCCTAGTACATCAGAATCCACATGACCGGCCTGCACCCATGGGATTTGAGGGGTAAGATCTCCGATGCTCTACCCTCCCTGCTGCCTCGCTGTGGACGTAATCATCTGTCAGGACCTGAGAGGGTTTTGTTTGTAAACCGAAGGGGACCAATAAGTAGCTCCGGCCCCAGCAGCCCACGAAAGATAATGGCATTTGTGCCCTAAAATTACTTCATTTGCGAGTCCTGTCTCTTTGGAAGTGTTTGGGTCTGGACCACTGCAAAGCATGTGCTGTGGCCTGGGTTCTGGGTATGCGTGATTCTCGCTCGCAGCAGCCCTGCAAAGTCAGTCTTATCCCCACTTTATAGATGGAAACGCTGAGGACCCCAGCCAAAATAACAGCCCCGCGTGCACACAGTTAAAAACGGACACCTCCAGGATACAAACCCGGGTCTCTGTCATTGCCAGGCCAGTGGACCAGAGGGCCCCGTAGGGGAGGGGTCGGCCAGAGGGCCTGATGCAGCCCTGCCCCCTACCCCCACACGGCTTGCTAACCCGGCTTCTCCTGACCGGAGTCCTCTGACTCCCCAAGGCTGCCCCACTCCTGGAACTCCCCAGATACTGACCACCTAGTTGTTGTTCTCCGTGACCCAGAAATGCAGATGCTTCTGGGGAAGAACACCTGTAAGGCAGGAGCTGCCAGAATGCCTGCCAGGACCACGTTCCCCGGCACCCACTCCGGGGAAGGGCTGCTACGTAGAGGCGTGGACTCCATTTCTGCTCTCCCAGGAGCAACGACCCTCGTGCCCAGTTGCCGGGCCTCCCTCCCCTGCCCCCGCCCCCCGCTCAGCCCACTCCCGCCATGGCCGGTGCGCATCTACTGGGCACATGGGTTCCTGCAGCTCTTCCTAACAGCAGCGTGTCAGGCCCGGCCCCAGGACCTAGGGACCAGCACTCAGTTCCACTAGGAGCCCGGCTTTGCGCTCAGTGCTTCTCACCTGGCCGTCCAGCCCTCATCCTTGACAGATGAGTAAGCGGAAGGTCAAGAGAGGAGCTTGCTTGCCCAGGAGCGCTCGTGTCCCCTGAGTCACCCAGGATCTGGCTGGCTGGAGAGCCTGCGCTCCCGGCCCTTCTTGCTGGGTATGGAGCTGTCCCAGGGGGGGTCCTAGCAGAGGCTTTGGGGACCGCTAGTGGACTTGCAAGGCCTTTTTGAATGAGCTAGTTCAAACTCTCCTTTCCACCACGCTGGCACCCATGCACGAGATGTCCCCCCAAGGGCAGAAGCCATGAGGCTCTGTGGAGTGTCTGCCTCTGGACAGACGGTGGGTGGACACAAGCCAGCGGACGGCAAGCAAGTGACCGGGCTGGACCAAACATCGCAGGGAGGGGGGCCAAAGCACCCATCCTCTGAAGGAGACCTTTTAAGACAAGACCCCTTCAGGGCGAGCCAACCTGAAGGGACTTGGTTTTCTTTGAAACCAAACTCTAAACATCTCACGGGCAGCGACCGAGGCATAGGTCCTAGACGTCCCCCTAGAATACGGGAACATTTTCTGAGCAGAGCTGAGGGAAGAATGGACAGAAGGCAGCGGCCACGCCTGCTGCAGATTTGTCTTGGAAGTCGGGGAGCGCTGACCTTGCTTTTCCCGAACACCCGACGGTCCCATCCCAGGACCCCAGAACAAAGCAGTCGCTGCTGCCGGCGGAAGTCGACTGCAAAACAGTGGTGGATGACGGGGGCCATGGAGGATGAGTTAGGACTGAAAGCCTCAGAAAAATAGCTCAACCAGTGGGCTGGGAGGGGCGTGCCCGGTGATGCCCGGCTCTTGGTTCTGAGGCTGGACAACTAAGTAATCAGAAATCACAATACCAACAAGTGCTCTCTTCATCACTTGGTACTGGGGCAAAAAGGAAGCCAGTGACTAAAAGGAAAACTACTGGGAATTTACTTTTAATAGTAAAACGCAGAAATGCCCCTAGGTCCCACGCTGAGCGCGGTTCCCGGCACACCTCAGCCCTGCGCTCCAAGCCCGCGCTGTTCACTAGCACCATCTGAGAGGTCGGACGTGTCCTGCGTCTGTGCTGTCCCCACACAGTGGCCGTGGGGCACCTGAAGTGCAACCAGTGCGACCAAGGAGCCAAATGGTTGGCTTTTTAAAAATTTTGATGAATTTGAGTATAAATGGCCCCACGAGGCTGGCGGCGGCTGGATTGGGCTGTGCGTTATAAGCAAAGAGCCGTCTCCTGACCACAGATAGAAGCCGGCCGGGGGCTGTGCACCCTGGGTAATCGGGCACAGTGGAAAGTGCTGCTTGGCGAGGCTAGGGCTGGCAGCCCTCTGAGGAAGGATGTCAGCAAGAGACCTAGGGCCACCGGGGCTTTTCAGGGCCCCTTTCCTTCCTCAGCCAATCCAACAGCCAGTGCACCTGCTCCCCCCGGGCAGTTTGCAGGATCAACGTTGTACAGTCATTAAATGAAAAGGCAGGCATTTTGGTTTGTGAGCGGAAACTGTTGTGGAGACCAAGCCGGGGGAACCCCACCTGTGACCCCCTCACCCAGGCGGACGCGGACCCCTGGACTGCATTGCCACGAATGACCTCACCGTCCGCCTGGTCCGTGGCCACCACTTTTTTCTTAACTTGGTTCTAAAGCAGAACCTTGGTCATTTCCTCCATTGTGAGCATTTGGGACAGAAACCCAGCTTACCTGGGGCACATAATCTAGACGTTTACTGAGCATAGACTGTGTGCAGGGCAGGACCCCTGGTGGACGCCAAGGTGACTAGCCCCAGAGGGTGGAGCAAGTTGACAAACAGGCATGTGTGCCTCGAGACAAGTCCAGCCTTCCTGACCACAGGCTCTGGATGGAAACTCAGCAGGAGAGGGTGACCTGTCATCGGCGGTCACCATCGCTAGCAGTAGGCTCCTGTGGCCAGAGCAAGGAGAGGAGGAAGGGCCCTGTGGGCAGTGAACTTGTCTCTTCTCTGAGAAAAACCCCAGTGGTAACAGAAGGAAATTGTTCTGGTAGGAGATAGGGTGCCCCCTAGTGGCTTCACTTTTGTTCCCCAGCATTCTTCAGCTTGTTTTTAACCCTCTGATTTGATTTTAAGTTTTGTTTTAATCTTAATCTAGAGGAATCACTTTCCCACTGCATCCCAC
This sequence comes from Cryptoprocta ferox, assembly GCA_028646485.1. Classification (NCBI taxonomy): domain Eukaryota; kingdom Metazoa; phylum Chordata; class Mammalia; order Carnivora; family Eupleridae; genus Cryptoprocta; species Cryptoprocta ferox. The sequence goes on along the minus strand of CM053574.1, from coordinate 14,380,423 downwards.
AGTCAGATGACACGTTTCTCAGGACTACCCAAGGTGTGCGTGCGTGCGCGGACAGAAAGGCAAAGCGAGAGCTTCGTGGAACAGTACTAGCCCTTACAGCATGCAGTATGCTATTGCACTGGTACTTTCTGTTCAGTTTCTTCCAACGTTGCTCATAACTTACTAAACTGATTCATGACCCCACTAAGTGGGTCGCGAACCACAGTTTGAAAAGCCCTTGAGAAGAAACCCCCGTGCCCCTAATCGTTACCCTCGACAGGGCATCACCCACCCACGCCCGCCTCGCTCAGCTCCCTCACGCAGGGCCTCAGCCTGGGCCGGCAGGGGCTGGGGACCTACCCTGGGATGCACATGTCCACAGGCAATCAGGGCTTGTGGTCAGAGCCAGGGAGCCGGAGGGAGAGGGGCAATGGCAGGTTAGGACATCTTCTGTCCCCGATGCTGGAAAACCGAGAGAACCAGCTACCGCTTCAGAGTTTATTTCATCCCCCGTTACTTGTTTCTCCCGCACGGTGTTTCCACTCTGGATAAGGATGAAGGCAAATGGCCTGCGGCAGGCCAGAGTCCGCTCCTCAGGGCCCCCATGACCGTGGCCGTCGAGTGGGGGCTGTATAGTCAGTCCCTTGAACAGCCTCTCGCACTGACGATCTGTGATTCTGCTTCTCCCCCGTGAGGGGTGGGGGGTCTGGAAGCCAGTGGCTGCAAGAGCAGCGGAAGCAGGCGGGCAGGGAGGAGGTCGGACTGGGCCAGGGAGGAAGAGGACTGGCCAGGGGCCAGGCTTGCCCTCAGTGGCAGTCGGCCTTCCGTGGCGAGAGTGAAGGCCCGCGGGGGCGTCCTTTGGAACAGCGCCGCCTGGAACCCATCCAGTTCCGTCCCCTTCGCCCACATGGAGAAGTGAGAACAGACCTCGGAGGACTGAAGGGCACCCACCCACGCCCACCCACGCCCTAGAGCCCTAGAGCCAAGGCTGGAGCCACCTCGGGGTGACGGCCCCTCCCGCCCCTGGAGCGCCCACTGCTCAGGGCTCACGGAACGCAGCCCCTGCAGGACAGGGCGTCTGTGAAGACGGGCTCTTCCACTGATGCCGGGCCAACGGCGACTGTGCGCCGACAGCCCCGGCCGCGCAGCCGGGTGCCAGTGGGTGTCTGGTTCCCTAGGCAGCCCTGGCGGCTCCCGGTGCCTGAGAGCAGAGTCTCACCCGCATTGGCCTCAGCCGTGCGCAGCCAACAGGGCCGAGGCAGGACACAGAGCTAAATGCCAGAGGGGCTGCTGGGCCTGGTGGTGAGCGGGCATGATGTCGTGAAGCCCCGTCTTGCGCTCAGAGGCCTCCCAAGAGGGCAGAGGCCTCTCCCTGGGCAGCGCCTGCTGTCCCCTGGACAGAAGGGCCTGGTAAGGCAACCGTGGGCCACGCCGTGCGTGACCCGGGCTTCATCCTTCCGGGACCTATCCTCGGTTCTTCCCGTGGTCCGCATTTCTCTGCCCTCTTGTGAACTTCCGCGCGAGCTGTTTGCACCCCCACGCCTGTCGCTCGGCAAGCAGCGTGCACCCTCGTGGTTCCGCGGCCGGCAGCGGCCGACCCGCCGTGCGGTGGGGCCGGCCCAGCCCCTGCTTCCCAAGGGCCCTCAGCCCAGGGAGAGAGATGGCCCAGAGAGAGCAGCAAGGCCCGGAGTGACCAGGGCCGTGATAGACGGGGTGCGGGGAGGACGGAGATGGAGGGGCACGGGGGGCAGAAGGGGGCTGCATCTGCCTGTGGACCTGCCCCCCGGGCAGGCCCCCATCGCATCCCCAGAGTCTGAGTGCTGTCGATGCACCACGTGTGGCAGGCGCCCCGCCCCCACAGGTGAGTGACAGCCAGGACAGGCTTGGCGGACACCCGCCCGCTCAGAACCACCCCTTCTGCCCACCCATGGAGGGACTCTGCTGCTCAGGGGACCTTCAGGCAGATGGTCTGCAGCCGCTCCCCACAGCATGTCTTGCATCCCGACCCCTCGATGTCGGGGCCTCTCCCTGTGGAAGGGTGAACATCCCTCCCCCATGGTTGTGGCCGTGGGCTTGGCCGTGGGACTGGCCCGGCAGTGAAACGTGAGCAGCGGGCGCACTGAGGATCCCTTCCGAGCAGAGGTGCTAGCTGCTGCCCCCAGGTAGGAGCTCTGAGCCCCAGCTGCTATGCCCTCTTGAATTTCTGATGTCCCAGAGGCGGTGTCAGGTCAGGTCCCGAGCCCAGGCGAGTGCAAGGATTAGCTGGCAACGCTGCAGAGCCTGTCCCCAGGCGTGGCCGAGGGCGGCCCGCCACGGTGCCCGGACTGCGCCGTCAGCCAGGCACGCCAGGTTTCCAGCACCTGGAGTGCAACCGTGAACTTGGCGCCCAAGCGGGTGTGAAGGTGGTGGCTGCCGTCTGAGCACCCGGTCTGGATGCTTTCGGCCACTGACCTTGCATGTGCCGCTGTGTATGCTGAGACCTCCCTTCAGGGTGCTTCCAGCTGTGTGTGTGTGTGGGTGTGCGCGCGCGCGTGCGCGAGCTGTCTCAGACGGAGAGTGTTTGCTTGTGCCCGAGTCAGTGTCCTGTTCGGTGCCCACTCCCCCCACGGACCTGGGCTGACCTCTGCAGGCACTTAGCAGCAGGTGGGGTGGGGCAGGACTGAGTTCACTCAAGTTCCTTCAGGGCCTTGGAAGTCAAGTGTCCCCCGGGGCCACGGGATGTGGTTTGGGGCGCACTGACCTCACCCCAGAGATATTTGGGGAAAGCAGAGCCCTCCAGGGCAGTTGAGAAGGGGCTTATTGCGACATTTGGGGAAGAAGCTGCGCCAGGTGGGAGAGCCTCCTTATTAACACCTCCCCACGGGGCCAATGGTTCTGTCCTGGGCCTACATTCCCTCCTAGCGGAAACTCGCACTCCAGCGGGTTGGGCACTGGCTGGGCCGGGCACTGGGGCTGGGCAGGAGGAGCAGTGAGCTGGAGTCGGGGCGTGGGGCCCGGTTCAGGAGGGGCTTAAAATGTCCCACGATCGGGGTGCCCGGGTGGCTCAGTCAGTTAAGCATCTGACTCTTGGCTTCGTCTCAGGTCATCATCTCACGGTTCATGAGTTCGAGCCCCGCATCAGGCTCTTTGCTGGCAGCGCAGAGCCTTCTTGGAATTCTCTCTCTCTCTCTGCCCCTCCCCTGCTCATGTTCTCTCTCTCTCTCAAAATAAATAAAAATTAAAAACTTTTAAAAAAATGTCCCAGGATTGAAGAGATACAGGACCACTGGCGTTAAATCCAGTAGATGGCTTTGCTGCAGGGCTTTCTAGAACCTCGAACTTACTGTGCGAGTATGCGGGACTCTCCATGAGAGGGTGTGTGCTGCCCTCCACCCCAGGCCCCGATGTCCCACAGGGCACTGCCAAGTGGCTCCCACCACCGGCTCTTGGTGCAGCTGAGAGTGGGCTGTGAGGGAAAGAGGCGATGTGGATGTGGCTTAGGTCCACTGTCTGTCCATGGGTCTGCCCCACAGCTCCCTCCTGGCCCACCATTCCCTGGTGTCTGGCCCTGTTGCCCCCGAGATGGGCCAGAGCAGGCTTGGCTACCACAGCGGGGCGCTGGCCCGGTGGGACCCGTGGGGCAGTGCTGGTGGGCGCGGGGTAGGAGGGCGGTCCGTTTGGGTTGCGGGCGGCCCCTCCCCATGTCCCCCAGAACCACGGCAGGGAAACCATCTCGGCCCTGTTGTCTTCTCCCCATCCTGCCTGCATGGCCCCAGCCCCTCGCCCCTGCCTGGAGAGCCCGCTGCAGCCCCTGTCGTGGCCTCTGTGACTGAAGGATCCCACGCAGTGTGAGCTGGGCCACGTGAGTCCAAGGCTGTGGGACCCCCAGGTACCGATGGCTAATATGGCTGTGTTCTTGTGTGTGATGTTTCAGGGACACCATGTCAAACTCGCTAACCCCTGAGGACACGGAAGACATGCCGTTGGGGCAGGATGCTGAGATCTGCTTGCTGAAGTCTGGGGAACTGATGTGAGTGACAGGTCCCCAACGAGGGACTTCCCAGGGGGTATGGGAAGAAGGAGCACCAAAGGAGGAGCCCCAGCCTCTCCAGTGCCAGAGCCAGGGGCACCCCAGAGGCTGACTTGCACCGACGATGGCTTTCAGTCTTTCAGTTAATTTTTTTTAATGTTTATTTGTTTTTGAGAGACAGAGCATGAGTGGGGGAGGGACAGAGAGAGAGGGACACACAGAATCTGAAGCAGGCTCCAGGCTCTGAGCTGCCAGCACAGAGCCCGACGCGGGGCTCGAACCCACGAAGTGTGAGATCATGACCTGAGCCAAAGTCAGACACTCAACCGACTGAGCCACCCAGGCGCCCCCAGTTAATTATTTTTAATGTTTATTTGTTTTTGAGAGACAGAGTGTGAGTGGGGGAGGGACAGAGAGAGAGAGGGAGACACAGAATCTGAAGCAGGCTCCAGGCTCTGAGCTGTCAGCACAGAGCCCGACGCGGGGCTTGAACCCACGAACTGTGAGATCATGACCTGAGCCAAAGTCGGACGCTTAACTAACTGAGCCTCCCGGGTGCCCCAGTCTGTGATTTTTTTTCTTAAAGTACAATTTATAGACCGTAAAG
>CM053574.1:14306848-14375328 GCA_028646485.1 Cryptoprocta ferox | reverse complement strand
GACAGAGAGAGAGAGGGAGACACAGAATCTGAAGCAGGCTCCAGGCTCTGAGCTGTCAGCACAGAGCCCGACGCGGGGCTTGAACCCACGAACTGTGAGATCATGACCTGAGCCAAAGTCGGACGCTTAACTAACTGAGCCTCCCGGGTGCCCCAGTCTGTGATTTTTTTTCTTAAAGTACAATTTATAGACCGTAAAGTTCCCCCTTTAGGTGTGCAGTGCTTAGATTTTGACAAACAGTACACTGTAACCCATCATCCTGCCAGGCCCCGTGTCGGGCGTGCCCAGTGGCTTATATGATCTCGGGGGCCTCAGAGCCCACCCGGCTCCGGGCCCCGGTTCTGCCGAAAAGGGAATGTAGGCCCAGAAAAGAACAGTGATTCAGCCCCATGTGACCCCAGTGAAGACAGAGAATGGTTCCCTCCCCCTCAGAAGTTCCCCGTGCCCCTTAGAGCATCCCTTTCTCACGCCCATGCCCTGGGCTCTTCTTTTTTGAAAATAACTTTTTTGTTTTCTCACTGTAAGAGCATTACATTTTCATTGTAGAAAATAGGAAAATAGAGACAAGCAAACCACTTAGGGGGATAGCCTTCCGGTTTTTTAAAACACACAGGCACGTCATGTTTCAACACAAACGGATATTCTACGTCTCATTTTATAGGCTTTTAACACCCAACACTGCGTATTTTCACGTATCTTATTCTTCTGTGTCGTGTCTAACGGCTGCCTAAGTCATTGCATAGAGTCCCTTACTTACTCACTCACAGATATTTATTCAGCACCTACTAGGCGCCAGGTATGCTCTAGGGCCTTGGAGTACATCAGTGACCAGAACAAAGCCCCCCTGTTTAGCTTATATTCCAGCAGTGGTTGAAGACACTAAACATAAGTAAATAAGTGAGTTAAACAGTGTGTTACAAGGGGGTGCTTGCCGTGGAACAGAAACAGAAGGTAGGATGGAGGTGGGGGTGGAATTTGTCATTTTAAATACAGTGGCGCTAAGAAGGTAAGAAGACTTGAAGGGGTTGCCAAGCAGCTATAGGAGGGAACAGCATTCAGGCGGAAGGGACAGTCAGTGCAAAGGCCGTGGGGCAGGATGGCGTCTGGCACATTCAAGGAACAGGGAAAGGGCCAGTGTGGCTGAAGCAGGGAGAGCGAGAGGAACAGAGTCAGAGAGGGAGGGGGCCCGTGTCACATCAGGCCTTGTTGACCCTTATCAGGACTTTAGCTTTTAATCTGAGAAAGATAGGAGTCCAAATGAGGTTTGAAATGGAGAAATCACTTCATCTAATTTACATTTGAGAAATCATTCCAGTCGCCATGTGGGGAAAGACTATGGAGAGGCAAGGGCAGAATAGGGAGACTCCTAGAATTTACATTTATGTCCTGTAGACAATGGGCTCCTTTGATCTAAGATTATATTTGAGCACAGATTTGTATTCACTCACCTCTCCCTTGCAGAGACTGAGTGTTGTCCTCTCAGTGACCAAATGAGGTCTGGAAAGGTAAAAAAGACTAGAAGCACAATCTGAATGGGTGCGAAGGGAGAATTCTGGAACGGAAAAGTATAAAGTGGGCCAGCACCGGTGGGGCGTTCTGTCAGGGTGGCTGCACCCGTGGCCGGGCAGTGAGGTTTCCCCCTTACGAGAAAGACCTCTTTTCCAAACCAGAGTCCTCCACCTGCTCGCCGATTCCTAAGACGTGTAAATGCCAGACAAGGCTTTTGGTATCATAGTTAGACGCGAAGCTTAAATTAACACATGGAAAAACGTTATGGAATTAAATCTTCACAGAAGGGGAACGACGTTTGTCAGAGCCGTTCTGTGGAGCATTTTGGGTTTTGTTTTGTTTTTTTAAGTTTATTTACTTATATTTTTTAAATGTTTTTTATTTATTTTTGAGAGACAGAGAGAGACGGCACATGGGGGAGGGTCAGAGAGAGAGGGAGACACAGAATCCGAAGACAGGCTCCAGGCTCTGAGCTAGCTGTCAGCACAGAGCCCGACGCGGGGCTCGAACCCACAAACCATGAGATCATGACCTGGGCTGAAGTCAGACGCTTAAACGACTGAGCCACCCAGGCGCCCCTATTTACTTATTTTTGAGAGAGACAGCACAAGTCGGGGAGGGGCAGAGAGAGAAAGGGAAACAGAGACTCCCAAGCAGGCTCCACGCAGTCACCACGGTGCCTGACACGGGGCTCGAACTCACGAAACCACAAGATCATGACCTGAGCCGAAACGAAGAGTCGGCCGCTTAACCGACTGAGCCAGCCGGGCGCCCCACATTTTGGGTTTCTTGATCCTTGATTGCTCGTCTCATTAGCAGAGCCTGCGGGAATATTTCCATCCATCTCGACGGCCCTGAAGGCAGACAGAACTCTCCGCCCCCGTGACTCAGTTGCTGTGCAGTCTGGGGCAAGTTACCCAACCTCTCTGAGCTTTAGTTTTCACCGCTGCCTCTCGAGGGGGACGGTGATATATTTTCGCCATGAAAGGCAGTTCGGTGGCGTGGACAGGTAATGGCTCCCTCTCGGACCTGTGCGGGCCTGGACCAAGTTTCTTAATCTGTTCGAATGTCGGCTTCGCGTAAGTGGCAGCGTCCTGCTCCCTCACGTGGCCGTGGTGATAGCACGCGAAGCCCGAGAGCAGAGGGCCCCGCGCATAGTGGCCGCCACCCTCCCACTTCACAGTTGAGACGAGACTCGCCCGAGGCCACGCCGCTCCTGCGGTGTTCGCTCAGCACTGGAAGCCCTGCCCCCGCGTCATGCTGCCTCCGGGGTTGCACGGTCCAGGAGGGGCACCACTACGTCAGGAAACAGGCAGCATCAGGGAGCAGTCCCCCCTCAGGCCAAGTTCATCCTCTGATGTGCACCTCACACCCGTCAACGGGCAGGCCTGGTTGTCCCCGTGCGCAGATGAGGAAACTGAGGCTCAGGAGGGAGTAAGGGAAGCAGGAGACGGGAAGCGAGGCAGGTACCGGAACCCGCTCTGGTGCCACACCCTGGGCCCCGCGCAGGACCCTGGGGCCAGAGGAGCTTGCTGTCACTAAACCTTTGAACTTCTGGAAGCGGCTGCTGTCCAGCAGGCGAGGGTTAGAACCAGGGACACCGCCCCCGGGAAGCCCGCGGCCATCACCCTGCCCCCCCGCCCCTGCGGGGTAAAGAATCTGGGACAGCTGCGTTTAAGAAAAGTCAGGGTTGGGGCACGTGGGGGGCTCAGTTGGTTAAGCCTCCGACTTCGGCTCAGGTCATGATCTCGAGGTTCGTGGGTTCGAGCCCCGCGTTGGGGTCTGTGCTGACAGCTCGAGCCTGGAGCCTGCTTCGGATTCTGTGTCTGCCTCTCTCTCTGCCCCTCCCCCTCTCATGCTCTGTCTCTCTCTGTATCAATAATATATAAAACATTTTTAAAAAATTTAAAAAAAAAGAAAAAAATCAGGGTGCCCCCTTGCAGTCTTGTGGCATGCCCCAGATTTCCGGAGGGCGGCAAGTTTCTAACGGTGGCCGTGCGTCCTGCTAGTGCTGATGCCAAGAAGGGCGGCAGGGGGTTGGAGCAGGGACAGGCACGGCTGGGCAGCAGGGCAGCTCCGGGAAAGCTCCAGAAAGCCCAGGCCTCTGCCCCCGTTTCCCATCCTCGGGCGCGCGGATCGCCTCAGGCCGTCCTCCTCTCCAACCGGCTTGCGGGTATGTGCTCCACGCAGCCAGGATTGTCACTGCCTGCTTCACATGTGTCCCCGGAGCCTAGAACCACGCTGCACATCCAGGTTTCTCCCGTATTTAAGCGTGCCGGTCAAGGGTACCCAGGCCAGCGGACTCGGGCACTTTGCGCGTTCAAGCAGGGCCCTCTCCGCCTTTGGATTTTATAGGATAAAGTTGCCCCTGACGGTGGAGGAGATCGCCAACTTCGGGGAGAGCAACAGGGAGCTGTTCGTGAGGTCCAGTACCTACAGCGTCATCCCCGTCACCGTGGCCGAGGCGGGCCTCACCATCAGCTGGGTCTTCTCCTCCGAACCCAAGAGCATCTCCTTCAGCGTCGTCTTCCAGGAGGCGGAGGACACACCGCTCGATCAGTGTAAGGTGAGGCCGCCTCTCCGCCAGCGGGCCTCCTGCTCACGCAGCGGGGGACCTGGGCAGACCTTCCCTGGCGCGGGGCCGTGGCCGTCCCGCCTTCTGCTGGGCAGGCCTCACCTGGAGCGACAGGGACAGGGAGCGCGGAGCGGGCCGAGCACCCGGTCTTGGCCGGCTTGGAAAGGGAAGACCTTGGAGGCTCTAGAGCACTGTGTTCAGACGTCTGACGGCTGCTCCTGTGAGATATCTTCGGTCTGACCTTGGGACAGGGCGGTGGGTGAAATTTCGAGGCATACAGACGTGTGGGCCAGTTTAAGGCTTGTTGTTGAACAGAGCTGTGCAGAGCAAGAGGAGGGCACCGTGGAGGCGGGCATGGGCTTGGGGCGTTCGGCCTCTCACCTCAGAGACCTCGCCAGAGACACCTAGCCATTGTGTCCCTTGGGTGGTGGGTGGGGCTTGAATCTCGGTGGCGGATCCCAGCTCCTAAAGTCCTGAGACATTCTAAGCGTGGCACACTGGTGATGGCCTGGCCCACGGGTCTCGGTGTTGTCTGCCCATTAGAAACACCCGCTTCTGAGGCCACGGCCACGCCACTCGGTCAGAATCCACAGGGGGTGATGGGGTGTGGACACAGGCACCCGCAGATGCGTCCAGCGAGCCGAGCTCAAGGGGGTTGGGAGCCAGACTAGAAAGGATGGGCGGGATCCAGAGCCTGGACCGAAGGTTGAACAGGACTCCGTGGGGGGCTGACTAGGCCTTGGGGGGAGGAGCTGGTTTGGGCGGAAAGTCCTGTCCCATTTGACATGTGTCCCCGGAGCCTAGAACCACGCTGCACATCCAGGTTTCTCCCATATTTAAGCGTGCTGGTCAAGGGTTCCCAGGCCTTGTCCTTCCAAGAGCTGACAAGCGGACTCGGGCACTTTGTGCGTTTGATCAGGGCCAGGCTGGCCTAGAGCCTCGCGGCTCTTCTGTGCAGAAACTTCTGCACGCCAGCAATGGCGAGAAGGGCACTCGTCCCCCCTGCACGTGGGGTGCTGGCTGGGGGGGCCCCGAGCTGGAGGAGGGCAGGCTCGCCCGGCGCACAGCCACACACAGGAACGTGCGTCTGTCGTCCTGCTGTCCCGTCCCCACCCTGTTGGTCCCCGCTCGTCGCAGAGTTGGCTTTGTGGGTCCTCCCCTCCTCAAGTTCACTCCTGCAACTCCATTCCAGCCTCCTTGCGTCGCCCTTGCTCTGTGGAGTCTCATGTTCATTCTCCTCTAGGAACCGCTCTGCCCCCCTTTCCTTCCGGGGGTGCTCATGGCCATGTTCCGAGCTTGGAGCCCTCCCTCCCTCGGGTTCCGAGCCTGCACCCAGGCGGTGCTGGGGCTGGCGGTCCTCGAGCAGGTGCAGACCCCGCCCCGCAGACCTCAGGCCTCAGGCCTCAGGCCTCGTTGGCAGATGAGGTCACTGAGGACGGTACATTAGGCCACAGCGTAGCCAGCCTGCACTAACCAGGAACTCGCTTCGGCAGCTCGGCTGCTCATCCTCAGCCCCGAGCTCTACCAGACACCAGTACCACATCCTCCCGCATCAGACACCCCTGGGTGTTTGTGGCAGGGACAGGGGAAGGGACCAAATCCAGTGTCCAGGCCTTTGCCGTTCCGCCTGTCCCTGCGTGGCCGAGCCGTGGGCCTCTTCCCTTGCTCGGTCGCTCAGACGCCAGGCCTTCATGGCCCTGGGAGGAATCGGGGCTTGGGGCCTGGAGGAAGGCTTCCGCATCTCCGGCTGCCAGGTGACCTCTGGGGGTCAGGACTCCCTGTGTGCTTCCCCAAGTGGACGCCAGGGGGCAGAAGGAGCCCATGCACTGGGCGAGCGAGAAGGGCTTTCCTGGGCTGCCTGCCTTCAGGAGCCTGCTGTGGGGCTGCTGTCATTTCTGCCCCAGACGCCCTGAACAGACATCAGCCTGGGAGCCTGTTTCCAGATGCGCGCCCTCAGCGGCTGTCTGGGGGACTCCCCCTGGAATCCCCTGACTCCCCTGACCAGCCTGGGCCTTGCAGGAAACCCGGGGTCCAGAGCAAATGACAGCACCCAGAGGTGTGACTATGGAGGTGTAGACATGAGGGCCTCGGGGCCTGCTCACAACCACCTCCTGAGTTCCTGCTGAGCCCCGCACTCTGTCGCGCCTTTCAGAGCTAGAGACAGAGAAGGCACAACATGAGGTCCGCCCTTTAGGAGAGAGACCCTAGTGAACAGACGACCATGATTCCAGGTGGAGAGTGTCATGGTGAGGGTGGGCGGGCACCTGGGGGGCAGCGATCAGGGGAGGCGGCCTTGGGCCACACCGGGAGACGCGCCCTGGTCCAGGGGGCCACACAGCCCAAGGCCAGCGCCATCTCTGGCAGCTCACAGCAGACACTGCCCCGCCCCTGGGCTCCCTCCTCTCTAGAGTGCTTCCATGGTCATGGTCAAGGTCATGCCTCAGCACTGGGATTAGAGGCTGTGAAGTTGGGAAGACGCTTGACCAGAGAAACAGTAAATCAAGGACTTGAGGCTGCCAGTGTGCTGACTGCTGTCTTGAAGCCTGGGGACAGAGCAGGACACAGGACCCAGGCCCTGCCCTCTCTCTGGATGGGGGACCCATGTTTGGCCAGAGAAACTCAACAGGCTACCGGGAGCCACAGAGAGTCGGGGGAGGAACCAGCACTGGGGTCAAGGACGCTTGACGCTGTATTTTTTAGACAGCTTTATTGAGATATAGTTCATGTACCAAATAATCGATCCATTAAAATATGCAGCATATTACAGCTTATGTAACTGTTGCCATTCTAATCACCCCCAAAAGAAACTACTCACAGCCAGTCACTCCCGAGCCTCCACCCCCCCAGCAACCACCAATGTGGCCTTTTGTGACTCACTTCTTCCATTTAGCATAGAACCCTTGCTTTGCACGGGAGCCCCAGGCCACATCCAAATATAAATGAAACCAAATTGGGCTGTCTGGCAGACACATGGTGTAAGTCGGGGCACGGCCACCCAGGCACTGGCGGCTGGTGGGAGGCGCCCCCAGAGCTCACATCGCGGAGAGCTGCCTCGGGTTTATTCCAGAGACCACCCCTCCCCCATCATCTTCCTGTCACCGCGCTGCGTGAGCCTTGGCACCAGATTTTCACCATGGTGGGAAAACTGGAATCGAGATGCATCAATAGTCGACAGAATAGGAACTTTTAATGCTTCACGAGCTCTCGGTTGGTGCTTTGCACTCAAGGTAGTAAATGCTGAGGTTGAGGTGTGGGGCGCCTAGTTGCCCTCATATAAATAGCAAGCCTTCCTGTCCCTCGGCTCCTGCCTGCCTGCACTTGCCAGAATGTCCGGGCTCAGAATTGTTAGGTTACAGGCCACAGAAGCAGACCCAACCTCTCCACCTCCCAGAATTCTCAGTGCTCGGTGGAATTAGAATACAAGAGACTATTAATGGAACTTGATGAGACCATGCACAGAAGTGGTCGCCCCAGAGCCTACACACAGTAGGTCCTCATGCATCTTTGTCCCGTCCAGGCTTGTCCTGGGCTCTTCCTATTCCCTACCGCCAGCAGCTTCCAGCCAGAGCAAATGTACTGTGGCGTCCAGAACCCGCCGTGCATGCTCTCTCCCACACCTTTGGGATCTCCCATTTGATTTTTTTATGTCTTTTTGACCCACGCGTTATTTAAAAATGTGGTAATTAGTTTATAAATATTTTGGTATTTTCTAGAGATCTATTCACTTTTTCTTTAATGTCTATTTATTTTTAAAAGACAGAGCATGAGCAGGGGAGGGGCAGAGAAGGAGACACAGAATCTGAAGCAGGCTCCAGGCTCCAAGCTGTCAGCACAGAGCCCGACACGGGGCTCAAACCCACAAACTGTGAGATCATGACCTGAGCTGAAGTCGGACACTTAACCAACTGAGCACCCAGGCACCCCAGAGATCTATTCACTTCTAATTTAAATCCATTGCAGGCAGAAAACCAACTTTGTATAACTTGAATCCTTTTAAATATGAGGTGTTGTTTTTTTTTTTTTAATGGCCTAGAACATGGCCTACTGTGTATTCCCAGTGCACTCGAGACAGAAGATGTGTTCTGCCATGGTCAGGTGGAGTGTTCCATAAGTCTTGGTTGGATTGAGTTAGTTGATGCTTTTCTTCGAGACTTCAATCTCCTTACTGAGCTCCTGTCTTCTATTCCATCAATTATTGAGGGGCATTGAAATATACAACCATAATTGTGAATTCACCTATTTCTCCTTGCAGTTCTACCACTTTATGCTTCATGTGTTTTGAAGCTTCGTCATTAGGGGCATAAATGTTAAGGATTCAGTCCATCCTTGGACAAAAGGATTCTTGATGCACTAACATCTTTATCATTAGGAAACTATCCCTGGCCACCTCCCTTAGGAAATTACCCCTGGCCACCTCCCTTAAAATAAAATCTATTTTGTGTAATACTAAGGCAGTCAATTCAGCCTTCTTTTGACTAGCGCTACCACAATATATCTTTTTATATCCTTTTATTTTCAATCTATCTGTATCTTTACATTTAAATTGTCTTTTCTTATAGGCATGATGGGGTTGAGTCACCCTGATAATCTTTGCCTTTTAATTGGGATGTTTAGACTATTTATATTTAATGGGCTTATTGATCAGCCCATTACAGGTTTGAGTCTGTCATCTTACTCTCTGTTTTCCATTCGTCCCATCTGGTTGTTGCTCCCTTCTCCTCTCCAAGTGGAGACCTGGGGCAGTTGTGGGGCTCACCTGACCCCAGGGCAGCACTCGATCCAGTAGGAGCCAGCCAGGCAATGTGGACTTCACTTCGAATAAGTCCCAGCTTCCTGAATCCAGAAAAGGAGTGGTCCTCCACATGTGGAACGTTCTGGCACTGGCCATGGTCAGAGGAGTCTGGGGCCACTCCTTTGGGGCACTGACTAGTTCACGACTCTGGGTGAAACTCGTGCTCACAGCCTCTTCGCTGACACAGGTCATCAACAAATGCAGGGCATGTGGAAGACACCTCCCCACTCTTGGGGCAGACCCCAGCCCAAGCCTCGCTCTGCTGCAACCTCAGACGGGGCGGCTAGCTTCCCTGGGCCTAGTTCCCTCCCCAAAATACAGGGTCTGCCCCGAGGACCCTTAGGCCCTCTCGGCTTTCCTGACACTTTTTCTGATCTGCTTTCCCTCCCAGGTCCTCATCCCCACGACCCGATGCAGCTCCCACAAGGAGAACATCCAAGGCCAGCTCAAGGTCCGCACTCCGGGCATCTACATGCTCATCTTTGACAACACCTTTTCCAGGTAGGGATGCTCGCTCATTAGCATCCAGGAGGACTCACCTGCCACCTGGCCCCAAGAACAGAGGTGGACGTTTAAAAGAGACTATTTAATTATCAGTAATTTATTATTAATAGGTTTTTTTTTTTTTACTTTAGACCCCTATACGGTCTAGGGTCTGTTACAGAGTTTATAACACACGGGCTAGTACTTACAGGGTCTTAGCACGTGTGAGGCAGCCCTCTGCCCTCCACTCGTAGGGACTCACTTAGGCCCGACCACACCCCCGTGTCAGAGTGACCACCGTTCTCCTCACGGTGCTGCGAAGGGACTGAAGACCAGATGGGTAACAGAGTGACACTCCCAGGTCACACAGCGTGTGGTGGTGGAGCCCGGCGGGAGCCCAGAGGGCCTGCCTCCAGGCTCTGGACTCAGCCATACGCCCTCCTGCGTCTTGCGGGTGTCCCAGCACTTGTGGGTGTCCCAGCTGGGTGCTGCCCAGCCCAGAGAAGGGACTCAGTGGAAACAGTGGAAGGAAGGAAGGAAGGAAGGATGGATGGATGGATGAACGGACGGACAGGCAAGAGGGAAATGAAGGCCAGGACTAGAGCTCTGAGGAGGAGCCCCCAGGCCTTCCCGCCGTGACAGCGGGAGCAGCACGTGCTGTCTCCGGGAAGCACTGTGTCAGAGCCCCAGATATGGGTCAGGAGCGGAGGGCTGGGGACAGGGAGCTGGGAAGGTAGGGACACGGGCCGGAGGGGCGGCCGAGGAAGGAAGTCGGGGGGAGCACGTTGGTCAGGCCTGAGCCATGCGCCAGGGCCCCACGTCACGGCGACGGGAGACGGGGGTGGCTAAGATTGCCGGCACCCATCCCTTCTGTGTCTTCTGGCTTCAGCATGAGCCCTTGTTGGGGCCGCCTTATTTAGGAGGCCTGCCTGACCAGCACCAGCCATATCCTCTGCGAGTGGGGCCCTTCGCGAGCGGCCACGTGCCCCCACGGGGCACCCTTCCCAGCCCCCTTGGCGTTTGGAATGACTAGATAGCATATTCTAGAAGAGAGCCCCACCACCCCTCACCACCTTCAGGCCTTGAACTCCAGGGCTTGTGGCCAAGGGCGTCCACCACACGAGAGGCTAAGGGCATGAGCTTCCCCCCTGACCCCCTCCTGCCCCTCCCCTGCATGTCCCCTGAACACACACACACCTTGAATTAGCAGGACTCATGGGCACAGCCCCAGCATTTCCAGAGAGCGGCCTTCAGGGCTCCGAGTGGCCGTGGGCCCTAGCCACCCCCCAGGGCAGCGGGACGGGGTGGCGGCTGGGAGAGTGGGTGCGGGTCAGCAGGGCACAGGCCTTCTCTCCCCTCTCTGGGCCATGGACAGCAGCACACACTCAGGTCCCCGGTGGGGCTGAAACCCATGTTCCCCTCCCCCAGAGACCTCTTCTCAGTGTCTTGCTTCCCCCACACCCCTCCTGCAGCCCCCGCCACCCCCAGCAGCTTCAGAGCAGCAAACCCGGGGCTCGTCTGCACCCAGGCCCCGGGGCAGTCGGTGCTGACGTCCCAGGACCCCCGGGCCCTTGGAGAACTCTGCCGGACAGACCGGAAATGGGGTGAGGGGCGCAGGGCCCCCCTCCCCGGCCCGCACGCACACACAGCCACGTCACCGCAGCGGCAGCCGCTGCTCCCGGGTTTCGGCATCACTCCCAGTAACACGCTCCTTTTCCACGTCTGTTTCCTCAGGTTTGTCTCCAAGAAAGTGTTTTATCACTTGACGGTTGACAGGCCTGTGATCTACGATGGAAGTGATTTCCCGTAGCCTCACGCACCTGGATTCTCGTAGTTTCACTTTATCCACAGGAAACACTACTCTCGCTCACCTGTCACATAAAGCACTAAAAAAAAAAAACAAGAAAAGAAAAGAAAAAAAAAAAAAAAAGGCAGCGGCTCCAAAGCTGAGCAACGGCAGCTCTGGGAGTCGGGCCTCTGGCTGCCCCTCAGAGCCACTGTGCCCAGAACACTGTGCCCTCAGCACTACGCACCATCACGCTCAGCCTCCGTGGCTCTGAAGGGCTCAAGCAACGCTTCCAATGATGAGAGACCCATCTGTCCTCACACCCAAAGGGACACTCTGCCAAAGGTTTAAACCCTCAGGAGACCATTGGCCTCTCCCAGAGCCACAGCTGGCTCCATGCCTCCCCTGGACAGTTGCACAGGCTAGAGTCCATGATACCAACTTGTGCCCGTGGAGAGAAAGGTCCCACTCTGCCCAGCGGGGGGCCAGGCGTCCTGGGCGACCACGGGTTGGGATGTCCTGGCCAGACCCTGGGAGTCCTCGGGCCACGAGGCCCTCGGTCCTCCCAGGAAAAGAAAGCCACAGGGCCATACTGAGAGTCAGGGCGCCCGGGGGGCCTTCCCAAAACCCCCTCCAGCCTCTTCCCGTCATACCTCTGTCCCTTCCTGCCCCAGTAAATTTGGGGCTGCTCCAAACTCAGCAGTTTTGGAGGGGCCTCGAGCTGCGCTTTCTTCCTGGCCCTTCTGTCTGCAGAGTTCTGTCCTTGCGCAAAGCCTGTCACTCAGGCAGGCCCCTCAGTAGTTCCAAACATCGCCCTAAAAATCCGAAGCCACCCCACTGAGGACGCATCCTGCAGCACTGTCCCTGCACCGGTGGCTGGGGCCCGAAGGCCGGCTGACACCGACAGCCTGACGACAGGGCGCATCGCGCCGTGGCCCTTAGGACGCACTGCTCAGCCTATGGGCTGCCTTTGTACAAACAACAGCTTCCGCCCCAACTTCAGGCGTGTTTACTAACGATCATAATCAGGGTAAGAACCACTTTCAAACATTAGGGCCTCCTTCACAAAGGTCTTTGGTAGCCCGGGCGTAACGGCATCATTCATGAATGTGCTTTGACTTCACTCCTTGGCCCCCACTTCCCACCCACCTGCTCCCAGCACCCCGTTTGCCCACTTCCTGTGGCTCAGCCTACACGTGACACCCAGGAGCCGTCTCCCCTTGGGGCCGATGAATCCTGTGTCCTTTTCCTGGAAGGAGATAACCTTCCTGCTGTCCGTGGCCCTTTTCTTCCCCCACCATACAGAGCTCACCTGTGATGGCCTCTGTGCCTGGTTGACAGAGGCCAGAGCCTCAGGTCAGGCCTTAAGACGCTTTCACAGGTGAGCAGGACATCTGACAAGGTGCCCCGCTTCGGCCAGGGATCTGAGGGAGAGCGCTGGGCAGGGTGTCTGGGGATCTGAGCACTGGGCCCGCCCATCCCCCAGTGGGCCTGGTGACCGGCCAAGTCTCACCAGGCAGAGGCTTCAGCGTGCCACCCGCAGGCCCGGTTGGGCTGCTGAGAGCTTGAGCACAGGTCAGGGGCCCCGGGCCAGGCCCAGCACAGACCCCGCAGCCACCAGCCAGCAGAGAGGACTCGTGGGTCAGGGGTAGGGGGAGGTAACCTCTGCAATAGACTCAGAGCTGTCACTTAAACAGGGGACGTGGCCGCTTGCAGTCAGGTTAGGCAGGGCAAGGGGAGTGGCGAACAGAACCTTCCAGAGAGATTAACCCAGAGAAAAGCTGAACCTCTCATGCGCCTTCCTAGGAGCGGCCACCTGCGGCAGAAAGCCACCAGGGGCTCAAGCAGCTCCCAGGGGCCAAGGCCTTGACCAAGCTCAGCGCCAAGGCAAGAAGCAGACAGGCCCCAGAGACTCTCCCGAGCCTCACACCTGCCCTCCCCGGCGTGCCCCACAGCCTAAGGACTGTTCCAGAGCAAACCACCCCGCCTTGGAGCCCACCCTCTCCCCCGTTTCCCACAAGACCGAAACTAACAATGGAGAACCCAGAGCGGTCTGGAGACTTGTTCCGAGTGCTTTCCCAGACTGCCATGCAGACTGACCAGCTGATGGTGTCCCCACCATCCTGTGCAGCTCATGGCTCCCATGTTTCCTGAGAAAGGCCTGGAACATTCCATCCAAGCCCCCTCATGAACCTCTGTCAGCCAGCCCGGCAGGGGACCAACAACAGCTGAAAACAATGCTTGGCTCTTGTTTATCCCACCCAGATCCGCTCCTCCAGGAGCGCAGGGGCCCCTAGTGGTGTGCGGGGGCCCCCCACCCCCTGAAACGCTGACCCTGACCACAGCTGTTCAGAGGACCGCCCGATCCCCCCGCGGTCACGTCCTGGCTCCATAGCCTATTTATTGTTTGTGCTGGACGGACGTTTCCTTCGCTGCTTTGCCGCGTGAGCTCGAGAGTGCTGTGTGTTACGCAACTAGAGAGAAACATTTCAGTGTGGCTGGTATGAATAGCTTTATTCTCATTTTAAACAGGTTCCCGACTTGTTCGGAGGTTTGGGTATTGGGGTACTTTTCAAAAACGCAGATGACAAGGAAGGACAACCATTGCAGGTGGTAGCCCCAGCCAGTAGACCGAATTACACTAAAAATCATCAGGAGGAGGCCTCCTTGGGACCCCGGATCACTATGCAAAACAAAACAAAACGAAACAAGAACCCAGCAGCCCCCAGACAGCTCTCTGAATAACAGTCACTCACCCTGTAGTACTCACACCGCCTGCCTTGTTCACCTCTGCCTCGGAAGCCACTTCCCCAAGGACGCAGCCTGTCGGGCGCGCTCCCCCATAGCAAGGGAGGGTGTCGGGATAAAGCCGTGGCCTCTGCAGAGCCCTTGTGGCCGGAGCCCGCTGGGCTCCAGGTCACCTGGACCCTGAGCAGGCAAAGAAATGCCCCAGAAGGAACCAGGAACGGAAACACCCCAACACATTTGAAAAGTGGAAAGGAAAAGCCACACACCATCCCCGGAGAAGACGGGGAATGGTTTTTCTGAACTTCCCCTCACCTAAGGTGGTGAAGCCCATTCTAGACTCAAAGGAAAGGAAATCCCCATTTGGGAGTGAGATCTCACAGTTCTGCGTTTTACACAATACTGGTTAGATAGAGGTCCACTGAGTTTTAAGATTTTTTTTTAGGAGTTTCATTTTTAAGGTCCGCCTCGGTAACCCCCCGTGAGAATCCCATCCTTGGCTCAGAGGTGTTGAGAATTGAGGCAGGGAGAAGCCCTCCATGATTCTGAGAACCAGGAGTCACCCTGCGGAAATGAGCCCGCCAGCCACGTTGACAAACCACTTACCCTGAAAGGCCCTTTTTTAGTGGAGCCTTGGGTAAGTTTTTTGTTTTTTTTCCCTTGCGTTGTGATTCTTCCAGGGAAATGGGAAAGATGGAGTTAATCCTACCTCTTCCCTCATAATGGCTTTTGAAAATATAGTGAAGTCTCTAAATTTCGGGAGACCTCGCTGATACACAGGCTTCCTTGGAACCTTAGGACGAGTGTTACCCAGAGACGCCCCTGCCTCTGGGGGCTGCAGAGCGACGCCAGGCCTCAGCCAGGCGGCTTCCAAATCCAAATTGCACTTTAACTGACTAATCCTCCATTCTCGAGGGCTTATGGGATAGTGGGTCTGGGAACCCGTTGCGTCCTTACCTGCCAAAGAACTACCCAGAAGCACATCAAATCACCAACGCCCCACCTGCACGGTGCGGGGGGGTGGGGGGGGGTGAGAAACTTTTGTATCCCACACATGCACCTTTATATAAACTTTTGTGGCACCATTCGGAACTATTTTATTTTTAACCTCAGGATTTAAATAAAGCGAACACTATGACATGGTGAGTCGCATTGTCTTTCCTTCCACTGGGACCTGAGGGGAGTGATGAAGTCACCCAGACCGGACTGGGGGTGGAGTCGCCTTGCCGGGAGATAGAGCTTCAGCTTGTGCCCCCGGCTTTTCAGACGGGCTCGAGCCACCAGATGTTCCAAGAGGGTGGCCGTGCAGCCTGGCATCTGGGTGCTCCCGCCCCCTCTACCGTGAGGTGGGTGTTCAGACCTGCTGGAGCCAAGGTATCCTTCCGGCCCCACTGCTCTCTGCCAGATGAGCAGAGAGCACAGGCTGAGCTACCAGAACGGTGTGGGGGGAGGGGAGAAGGTCACGGATGCCCTAAAACCACGCCCAGTCAACCTGTGGCACAAAGCTGGGCAAGACCAAGGCAGCTGGCAGAGGAAGGAGTCATGTTCCCACCGTAACAACACCTACCCCTGCTGAATCAGCAGAGACCTGCCACAGAGCCGGAAGGGGCAGGCCCCAGTCCCTCCTGGACCGGTGAGATGGAGCACCCCCACCCCACACCCCGCCCCTGAGGATCACAGAACACCCCCAGCCCCCCATCCCTCCACCTCCCTTCCTCCTCCAACCCTCCCCCTGCCCCCAGATTCTCATGTGGCCTCTTCTCTGATCAGCTACGCAGGAATAAGTTCTACTTTCTGTAACCATAACCATGTTCTCCCTCGAGAGCAGGGACCATGTTTCCTTCTTCATCTCCTTCCTTTCCCTGAGCCCCACGGTGTCGAGCACCGTGTCAGACACAGAAGTCCTCAGCAGTTACTGAGTCAGTGAGGACACCGGTCGGTCCCCATGCTTGGTCAGCTCTAAGGCCATCAGCAATCCCATTGGCCAGCTTGGCCAGGGACAGGAGCCCCTGTCACCCGCGTGGCACGGAGGGGCAAAGGGCAAGCCTCCAGGAGGGGGTATGGGGAGAATGGAGGTGAGCTGCTCTCTGGATCCTGCCCCCCATAGCCCCGCTTGTGTTAATGACACCCTCAAGTCAAGCCTCTTCTTCTTACTGTCCTGCGACAAGGCAGCGGGAGTTCTTTGGTAACAACCCCTCCAGAGGCTTGGTGACCACGTGGGCCCAGGGGCTGGAAGGAGAACCAGCTGAGACACACGTGGCTGCGTATGCCGCCCCTGAGGCTGGGATCCGGGGGCCTCCACGTCAAAGTCCCCATTGCGCCTAAACCACAGAGCAGCCCAAGATGACTGGAGTCTGCTCCAGACTCTCCAGGGCCGACGTTCAATCCCAGGGATCCCAGCCCGGCTCAGTGCCCGCGGGCTCTGTGACACTCGGAGGTGCCGTGTCTCTTCTGGCCACGTTGCCCAGTGGGGCCAGAGGATGTACAGGTTCCCCCGGGGGACTCAAAAGGAAACTCTCGGCAGGTCAGCCCTTTCGGTTTGAAGATGCGTGGGAAAAATCTGGCGAGAAGAGCTTGCCACCCACACAGATTGGTGAAACCTGTCACCCAAGATGAGAAAATGGACTTTTTTTTTTTTTTTTGAGAAAGAGCAGTTGAAGCCGAAGCCTACAGAAACCAGGCGGAGAGCACAGCTATTAAGAAAGCCATTCAAAGTGGGTTAGGGTTGAGAGAAAGGTCAGCTTTCTGTGTTCCCCACACGGTGGTTTCTGGGGGGGGGGGGGGTGAACCCGAGCACAAGCGTGATCGCCAGCCTCTGGGGTTTGATATCTGTGCCCCCGTCCCTCCCCCCTCCCCCCCGAGCTCTGTGGGAGGACGGGGCCTGGTGTGGTTTCCTCACCCCTTCGGGCACGCATGGACTGCGGTTGTCTCAGACGCGGCGGCCCATCTGAAGCCTGGAATGAACTGTCTTCTTCGCTAACCAATAACAACAAAAAGAAAGAACAAAGCCAGGCATCAGCAGACCCGGTGCATGTGAGCGTCCTTGCCAAAAACGGAAGGCCTCAGTTCCAGACCAGGTGGGGCTGCGGGCCTGCGGCTCCCTAGAAGCATCCAAGAGAAGGCAATTTCAGGTCAGGAGGCCTCCCTAGCTTTCGGCCACTGAGGAAGGCTCTGACGGAGCCGCGAGGAGAGAAGGAAACTTTCCGGAGGCCTGGACACCTGTCGGCCAGGTCAGCGGAGCAGGCACCGACTTCTTCCCAGCAGGAAGGAAGGGGTGAGGGGAGGGGAGACGGGGGTACAAAGGATAGGGGAGCAGAGAGGTGGTGAGGAAAGAGGGGTCCATGGGAGGGCCTCCCAGAGGCCTCGGGGAGGACTGGGCTGGAATCTGAGTTAGCAGAAGTCACCTTTCTCATCGGAGGAAATGGCAGCATCCCCTGCCCCAAATCCAAAGTGGCTCCTTTCATGTACAAAATTTTCAGGAGTTCCAGGAAGAAACAGGAGTTTGGAGCTGACGGATACGTGATGGGGGAGGTGGGTTGAACGTGGGCTCCTCAGCTGATCCATACGCAGAGTTCAGAAGGTCCGGGAACTTGGGATACAGGGAAAATGGCCTCTTTCCCCTGACTTCGAACCAAAAGTTAGATCTTCCCTCCACTATGAATCTAAACAACATGTCACACTAGTGTATGTCAGCAAGCGCTGTGACTTCGTCGCCAATGGAAATGACAGATACTTTCATATTTACAGACCCTCAACGTATCATCTCCACTCCGAAACGAAGGTTGCCGTTAGACCTGCTGGTCGATTCTACGTAATGCATTAATAAAAAAAAAAAAAAAAAGAAGAAGAAGAAGAAAAAAGAAACAGACACAGGTGTTACTAGTTCATAAATTTGGTCTAATGTTTAGAAGATTGTATTTCAACCGAGGTTTTCTTTGGAACCCTATATATTTTATTTTATTCATTTTAAAACATTCTAAGGAGACAGCAATATGCTTTATCGGATTGCCAAAGGAGAACGTGAGGCCAAAAAAGAAAAGGCTAAGGAACTTTGGCTTCTGCCAGGTCTTTTAACAGTATCAGCAAATACAGTCAGTCTAACAGGCTCTTGCCAGACGTCGGCCCAAGACCCAGGGGAGCTGTTCAATCTGACCCGCTCACGGCCTTGTTTCTACGGCTGCACCAGGCCGCGATGGCCGTGGGAGTGGTTTTCTCTAAACCGTTTTTATTTTACCAGAATGTAGATCATCCAGTGATTTAAAAACAACAACAATAACAAAAAAAAACCTCTTTCATTAACCAGGATTTGTGACGGCAGCCCTTGATCTTCCACCCGTGTATCATCCTCCACACAAAGGGCTGTCTTGGTTGTTTATGGTCACGAGAATACTGCAAAACAAGCAACCTCAAAACCAGCGGCTTAAACCCTAAGCATCTATTTAGCCCCCCAGACCTGCAGGTGGACGTGGGCGTTCTCGTGAGCTGACGCATGCTGGTCCCCGAGGCGTCCGCCCCGGCCGCCTGTGCGTCACCTGAGCTCCCTCATGTCTGCCGGTTGGCTGGCCGCCCGCTGGTCGTGGCTGGGCTCACCCCCATGCCTGTGGCCAGTTGGTTCGTCAAAGGGGGAGCTGGCCTGCCTGCGATGGCCTTGGCCAGGTGACAGCCCTGCTCCTCAGGGCTCCGCCCCCCCCCCACCGGCATGGCCAGGCTTGTTCAGCGGAGCATTGGCAGGTTTCCAGAACAACGAAGGCCAGCACAGAGCCTCGTGTGGTCTCTCAGAACTTGGCACAATGTAACTTCAGCCATATTCTGTTGGCCCAGAGCAAGTGTCAAGGTCAGCCCAGATTTGAGGTGTGGGAAGAGAGACCGCCCTGGACGGGAGGACTACCAGGTCGTTCGGTAAAGGGTACGGGGCCACTAGGGGCAGAGACCACCTCAGAGTCTGACCATCTCCCGTTCTCGCACTTTCCCTTTCACCCCAGTCTCTCCTCCTTACCATCTCCTCCAGACATGCCCATCCAGGTACACGATGACGCA
This sequence comes from Cryptoprocta ferox, assembly GCA_028646485.1. Classification (NCBI taxonomy): domain Eukaryota; kingdom Metazoa; phylum Chordata; class Mammalia; order Carnivora; family Eupleridae; genus Cryptoprocta; species Cryptoprocta ferox. Next base: position 14,356,401 of record CM053574.1, on the reverse strand, counting down.
CACGAGCCTCTCCAAGGGCTCCTCGTCTGTGACAACAAAGCAAGGAAGACGGCGTCAGAGGGGGTGGCCGGGAGGAGTGCACAGCCGCAGCGCAGAAGACCGCCACGCGTGCTTCTGGGTGAGGGCACTAGACCCTCCACAGCGGGTGCCCTTGGAAATGGGAATGGGGGGGTGTTGCCAGCAGAGGCACAGGTTTGCTTTTCTCATTATATCTTACAGAATTATTTTCGTTACACACCAGTATAACTTTAAAATTTTTTAAACCAATTTCTTTTTTTAATTTTTTTAAGTTTATTTATTTTGAGAGAGAAAGAGAGAGGAGGGGAGGGGCAGAGAGAGGAGAGAGGGAATCCCAAGCAGGCTCCACGCTGTCCACACAGAACCCGACTCAGGGCTCGAACTAACGAACACGAGATCACGACCTGAGCTGAAATCAAGAGTCAGACACATAACCAACTGGGCCACCCAAGCACCCCTGAAAACTAATTTCTAAAAAGAGCAAATTCACATCAGCTCATGACTATACTCAATTTCCCAACAAACAACCAAATGCCCAGTTCCTATGAGCTCGAATCATAACAAAGTTAACATCTCTCTCCATTCACCCAAAGGGTCACCTACTCAACAGTAAGTGTGAAGCCAGAAAAGGAGGGCCTGGGAGGAAGCCAAAGCCTGGGCAGGATTCCTGTTCCTCTGCCTGGGGACCAGCCCGTCTACGGCCACCCCACCCTCCTGACTCAGGGCCTGTGTGGGAACAGAGCCGGGCCTGGATTCCATGGTGTGAATGGACCACCGAAACTAAACGTGCTTGAACTCCAACCGGGGAGTGAGTTTAACAGAGCATCTCAGAGGTCAGATTCTACTATCAGAAAAACATGACTGGATTCCTGGTGCCACTACCTACTAGCTATGGCTTGAGGCAAGTGACTGAGTCACTCTGTGCCTCAGTTTCTCCACCTGTTGAAATGGGAGACTTAACAGTAGCCGCTTCAGAAGGCTGCTGTGGAGACCACATAAGATCAGAAAAGGGCCTTGCTGGGGCACCTGGCTGGTTCAGTCAGTGGAGCATGTGCCTCTTGATCTTGGAGCTGTGGGTTTGAGCCCCACAATGGGTGTCGAGATCACTTGCAAAAAAAAAAAAAAAAAAAGGTCCTTGCATAGTGGTTCCCATAAGAATCGCTCAAAAATGTGACAGCAGTTATCATTAAGAAAGTTGTCTACATACACCTCTTCCTCTCTTAGGCCCTTTTCTCTCTGGGAACTGGTCAGCTAGGCAGTTGGAGGATTGAGTGACGGGGGTCACTGAAAGACAACTTAACTTACAGAGTAGTTTGTGGTGGTTTTAATACATGACCCCAAAGTTATATGGCACTCTTCCCATAAGACGTGAGGCCTGCAGTGCTCCCCAAGAACTGGGCCAGCCTGACACTGTTCTGACCAGTGGGGGACAGCCAGAAGGATGCTTTGTGACTTCCAGAATCATGTCAGAAAAAGACCGGCGACTTCCCCCTGGTTCTCTTGGACCCTTGCCCAAGGGAAACCAAGGGCCGTGAAACCAAGTACCATGCCCTCCACGCTGAAGAGCCCATGTGTGGGCGCGCTATTGGCAGCCCCCACATGGATGAAAAGATAGAAAGCTCCTGGTCAAGCTTTCAGGTGACCGCAACCCCAGCCAATGTCTGACTGCAACCACATGACAGACCCCAGGCCACAGATGCCCAGCCGTTTCCAAATTGGTGACCCACAAAATGGTGATCACGATAAAGTGGTAACTGCTTGAGCTCACTAAGTTTTGTGACAGCCGTAACAAGAACACAGCTGAACGGAGCCCAAGCAAGTTTGTAAAATCACTTCGTGTCATGGAACTGTGACTGAGCAAAAAGGATTTTATGCCAAAAAAATATTAGGAAATCATGGGGTGCCTGGGTGGCTCAGTCAGTTAAGCGTCCAACTCTTGGTGGCGGCTCAGGTCATGATCTCTCAGTGTGTGAGTTCAAGCCCCGCATTGGGCTCTGCTTGGGATTCTCTCTCTCTCCCTCTCTCTCCCCCTCTCCACTCATGCTGTCTGTCTCTCTCAAAATAACTAAATAGACTTTAAAATTTTTTTTAAATATTACAAAATAAATTATCCCAAAACTCAATGGCTTAAGAAAATGATAAGAATTTTATTACATCTCAGGATTTCATGGGTCAAGAGTGTGAGCAGGGCTCAGCTGGATGATTCTTCTGTTCCATGTGGTCTTGATGGAGGCTGCTCAGTGGTATTCAGGGGGCGGATGGGCAGATCTATTTGGGAGGAAGTAGTCAGGAAAGTTGGGGTCAGGGGAGGGAGGGGAAGCCACCACCAGGTGCTCTGCAGTCCAGGAGTCTGCCCGGGCTTGGGTGCAGTGCTCTGGCACCTTCTTGCACTCACACACACACACACACACACACACGAGGCAGGGTTTGAGAGTCCACAGCTGTATGTGTTTGGGGAGGAGCCCGAGGCCAGGAAGCAGGTGGGAATCTTCTCGATTCTGTGAGGCTGATAACATCGTTCGTTGCTGGTACGTCCCCCCAGTGCATGTTGGAAGGAGGTATCAGCAGGGCCTCAGCGGTCACACGGCATCGGTTAGAGCTTACGTGTGGTGGCATCTGTCCATCTGTCCTTGCACCCCCTGGTACTAGGCCTGGTATTTGGCCAAGTGTTGGTCCACACTCCAAAGCAATGGCTGGTTTGTCTGACCACAGCAGGCAAGACGGGATGGCATCCGGGGCAGAAGCCAAGGCTTGCGAGCCTGGCATACCCTGTCCGTGAACTGTGTGACTTTGGGCGAGTTACAGAACACATCAGAGACTCAGCCCCTTTGTCTGTAAAATGAGGTTAATCACAGTACCTACGGGGCACGGAGAGAACGAGCAGGGGACAGTGGATGGAAGGTCCTGGGCTGAGGGGAGACCGTGTCAGTCCTGCACACCGAGACCCTGACCTGCCGTTGGTGCCCAAGATCTCTGACGACTGAATTAGCATCAGACACAGCCCGTGCTCCCAGCTTTCTGAGATGTGTTCTGTGACGGTTGCTCACCACACCACGTTGCTCTTGGACACCCATCAGGTCTTAAATGGGCTCTCGGAATTGGAAGCCCTCAGTGAAAGATTGTTGCAGGCTGACTTCTCTAGAAGCAAACACTGAGCTGGAGTGTGGGGTACAAGATGTTTATCAGGGATCAACACCCATGAAGGGAGGTGGGAGGAGGTGGGATTGAGCAGGGGGAGGCTCAACGGTGGTGCGAGCCTGATGAACCTCGGCCAGCTGGGCAGGGAGCTCTGGGGCAGCCGCACCTATCAGAGCGCCCAGCAGCCTGACGCCCTCTACCCCCTACCTCTTAGGCACTGGCTGCAGTGGCCTGGGGCCACACGGCTCCGGCCAGACCTGCTCTCTGCAGCACAGGCAGACCCTGGGGGGGCAGCCAACTGGCAATTATGTGCAGGGACCTCATTCCCTACAAGCTCTTGAGGGGAAATTCAGTTGATGGGGAACCTCCATCCAACCAAAGACTTCTTACTTTGCCCCTGGTACCCAAACTGAGTGTAAGTAACAAACAAGTAAGTTTGTTAAGGGTGGAAGAGAGCTCATCAAGAGTCAAATGATGGAGGCACATTTGCATGTCTTTTGTAGGTTTTTATAGTATGAAAGCCAAAGAAGGACATTGAATGGGACATTAACAATTGGGGCATCTGTACCAATAAAATAGACATGGTTAGAGAAACATTCCCGGTCCCGGGAGGACGCAGGCTCAGACTCACTCAACTGCAACGGGAGAGGCCGCTGGGATGGGGGAGAAAGGGATGGTATTGCAGAAGCACCGTAGCCTCCTGTTGTGGTGATAGCCACACTCCACGGCCATGGTATTTACTGATCATGCACAGTAAACAACCTCTTCACACTCCACGGCCATGGTATTTACTGATCATGCACAGTAAACAACCTCTTCACACTCCACGGCCATGGTATTTACTGATCATGCACAGTAAACAACTAAAGAGGGAGATTTCTGTTGAGCATCTAAAATGTATAAGGTTGGGGCACCTGGGTGGCTCAGTCAATTACGCATCTGACTCTTGATTTCGGCTCAGGTCATGATCTCTCATGGTTCATGGGATCAAGCCCCGCGTCAGACTCCAGGCTGGGCTTGGAGCCTGCTTGGGATTCTCTCCCTCTCCCTCTGCCCCTCCGTTGCTCATGAGCACTCTCTAAATAAATAAATAAGTGTAGGGTGAGTGTTCTAGAGCCCTTGACCAGAGTGTAGGAGAAGGAGAAGCCATTCTCTGATGGAGAGAGGTCAAGTCCAGTGCGGGACAGAGATCCTCAGGCACCAGCGCCAGGGGAGGTGGGGGATACTTTCGCCCTTCCTTTGACCTGGACCCCATGGGAAGCTCCAACTTCTGAGGCCAAATCAGCATTGGAGAACCAAGCACAGCAGTCAAAGATTGTAAACACAAAAGGGCCATGTGGACACGTGTGACAGCTGTTCATTTCTTGGAGTCGAAAGTCGATGTTCAAAGGTTTCATGCTTCGTGACAGCCTTCACTGGGTATTTAAACCCATCAGGGAGCTACCCCCCATCACCACCACACTGCAGTGGTAACAACTGCTATGGGCAAATGGAAGAAATTATAACCGCACATCTGTCTTGCAAAAGCCAATAGGCAGCAGCCTGAGCCGCTCACCAGGCCGTAGGAAAGCACTGCGTCCAGTCCTGCTCTAGCCCGCCCACCCGTGACCATTGGCTCCTCTCAGGCTGCCGTAGACGATGGGACGGCATTACTACCCTAAGGAAATAACATCACATTGCTCAAGGTCGCCGATCTTTATTTTTAAAAAGTTTCCTGATGGCTGAGTTCTGATACATGAAGTACACATTTGAGAAACGACCAGTTTTAAACTTTCACAAATTTATTATTTCGACATAGTGTCTCTGCTACATACATGACATTATGTGGGGGGTGAGGGCGTTGGGGACATACACCAGATCAGGAACACACAGGAAGATGCTTGTTGCTCTTTGACAACCCAAAGAGGCCACCATATGCAACTTGTCTTGGGAACTATCTACAAACCAGTCCTTAAGCCATACAAGGACACCTCATGCTTGTCAGCCAAGGGATATCACCTGATAGAGCCTTCCATACTATCCTCCATATCAGAGGCCACATGGCACTTGGCTTTTCCACATTGCTAGAGTGTAAGCATCCTGAGGGAAACCATATTGTATCCCTGTTCTAGTCTTGGCGAGTAGTGAGGGTCTGGCTCATAGTATATACACAAATGTTTGCTGAATGAATTAGCATTCTGCAGGCCTGAAAGCTCAGAAAACCAAATCTTCAGTCATCCAGGTCGACTACTTCAAAACAACAACCCCACTTGGATGTACCCCACTTTTCAAAAATGTTGATAAAAAAAGATGATTTCTCTTTTGGTAATGAAAACACATCACATTTCATTCAGTTTCTTCATGGTTCTCGTTTATAAGGTTCTTGTCAAATGTAATTATATATGATAACCCTCTTTTATCTTTATTTCTAAAAGTACTCACACTGTGTATTTTCTAGAAATGTTGAGTGGCTTCCCCAAGTTGGCTCTTCCAACATTTTCATCTTAGGATATATCTGCTACCCAAACCTAGATTAGTTTGAATGTAAAATGGTCCTGTTTAGGCAATCATTTAAAATCGAATACAGTTTGCCACAAAACATACTTTCAATCTTTGCCATATGATTGATTCAATTGCAGCCTGTCTTTAATCCAATGTTGGAGCTGTTGGGTCCAGGATGATGCAATAGTGACAGTCACGTCCTAAAGGAAACCCTTGGAACTAAGCATGACTGCTGTGCATTGGAGGGTGACCCAGGGTTTGTCATTCTCATGGTGTCCCACATCTGCCTCCTTAAAAATCAGAGAGGGGAAAAGAAGAGTCCCTGGCACTTTTTTCCAACTCTTGTGCATTGACCAAATGTACATTATGTCTCAACTCCCACTAAATCTCCATTACAGTGTCTCTTAGGTAACTCTCAGCCAGTGTAGACCCAGCAAGCACGTTATGGCTCACCCCCTTCTCCCTCCATCTCTCCCCACTTCCTCAGCTCCACCGGGGCCCCCCATGACACATGTATCAGAAGCACATTATCAAAAGGGCACTGAATGGCAAAGCCAAACCAGGTGGTGTTCTTTCCACCTAACAGCACAATGTTATTTAGGTTTGGCCCATACTTGTTGCTTATTCCCCTGAGTTCCTACAAAGCCACCTGGGTCTCCTGGAAATGGGAGCCTAGTGATGGCTCTGTCCATACACTGCCCTTGGGGACATCACCCTCCCCTCTACCATAAGTGGTGTTTCTTGTACTGGGGCCCATGTCACTGGGCTGGTCCCAGAACAATGCTTATTTACCTCCAGCCTCCTGCATGCAGGATAGGTTAGCAAGGTCTTTGTATCACTGTCCATGTTCTGCTTTCTTTATTTCTTGCTGATGCACACTTGAGATGAGGGCAGAGAGGGAGAGGGGGAGGATAAGGTGACAGAGTCCAGGTCTCTGTGCCGCCTTCGGAAGCCATGGTCTTGGGACTGAAACCACGGTAACTCATAGCACACTGAGAAGATCAGATGCTTCCTCTAGAGCAGGTAGCAAAGCCAGTGTGGTTCGTGTGCTGCTCAAATAGCCCCCCCCTTGGAAATCCCACTGGCCTAACTGGGACAAGCCTGGGAAATAAGCTTGACCAGAGGAGAGAGGAAAAGCAGGCAGCCAAGATGGCTTTAAGATATTTTGGAGATTTTATTTCCTTATCCCACCCTTAATGCTCACCCTCTAATATGGCTATTGGATCTTTAATTGGACACATTTAAAATACAGAGATGGTGAAGAAAGTGACAAGTAATGGGTATTTTATAATGATCATTAAAAAACACTTTCCTAATATATAAAATGTTTCTTAATGTTTACTTTTGAGAGAGAGAGAGAGCACAAACAGGAGAGGGGCAGAGAGAGAGACACGCAGAGATTCTGATGCAAGCTCCAGGCTCCGAGCTGTCAGCACAGAGCCTGATGTGAGGCTCAAACCCACAAACCTGAGCCGAAGTTGGATGCTCAACCGACTGAGCCACCCAGGCGCCCCTATAGGATGGTTTCAAATGTGTTAGCCAAATAGTTAAAAGACACAAAGCAAAAGCGAGTTCTATTCCTTTTTTCCAGCCTAATCTCTAAAATGAAAGCTTTTGAACATGCGAGCGCTATACGGTCAGAAAAGGAGCAGCGTGAAGGCAGGTACCCTTCCAGCTGCCTGAGAACAAAGAGGGTCCGTAAAACCAACCTATTTTACGGGAAGCGGAAAAGTGGACCATCGCAAAAGCTACCTGGCAGACTGAGCCCACAGCAGAGGCAGGGCACTCGGGTGCTCAGAGTCGCCGCACAGGCTGACCGACCCTGTGACACGAGTGGACACGCGGAGTCCTCATGCAGACTCTCTGGAGTCACAGAACCCCCTGGGAGTCCCAAGACTGTGGAATGATGTGCCAGTATGACTAGTCGTCCAGGGGCTCGCTGAGCAGTCAAGCAGATAGTTTCAAAAGAGGCACAGGGTCCCTCCCTGGCCCAGAACAGATCAAGGAGGCCAGAGGAGAAGATCTGAGGTTGTTTGAAAAGATTCTAGGTCAAGAATCTAGAAGACCTGGCATGGGCACCAAGCCCCAAAGTCACGGTAGAAATTCCCGCCAAGATGGAAGTTTTCAGGAAACCTGTGCTTTTGTGGACTCCTGGTGGCAGTGGCCAGTGCTCCCGTGTCTCCTTGTGGACGGGATGGCTTCAGCACTGAAGCCACAGCCATCCATAGTGTGCTGGGAACATCGAACGCCTCTTCCAGCTATATTAATGCTCAGGTGAGGGACGAAACCAGGATGGTCTGAAGAGCTGTCTGTTGGTCCTCCTTTGAACATTGTACACATTGAAGCCAAGAGCCAATCAACAGTCTCGTGGGACGGCCAGTCCATGTGGAAAACTCTGGCTTGGAAATTCCAACTAAAGTAATTGTCCAAATTCATCCTTTTCTGGGCTTTTTCTTTCTCCCCCCACCCCCCACCCCACTTCCTTTTTCTTTTTCTTCAGTGGTTTCCCTCTGGTCCCATCAGTGGGGAAGCTGTACCAGTATTTCTCGTTACTTCTTACAGGGCCATCCACGTCAGAGCCAAGACCCCTCAGTAGGAGAGTGCTCCGGAGGTCGTCTCCAGCAGCGTGGACGACAGCTTCACGCTCCCCTCTCTCCTCGTGAACGAGACCCACCGCGCCTGGCTGATGCAACCCAAGCTCTTCAGGGTCTTCATAAGATCCCGGCGGAACCTCTCACCCACAAAAACATAGAGCACAGGGTTCAGGCAGCTGTGAAAGAAGGCGATGGTTTGAGTGACCTGGAAGCAGATGTCAATATTGGTGGAAACGGCACAGCTGGAAATGAACGTGGTGTAGGCGTCGATGGTCTGCACCAACAGAATGCAGTTGTAGGGAAACTGAGACAGGAAGAAGACCGTGAGGACAGTGATGGTCACCTTCAGGGCCTTGTGCTTTGATGACTTCTTGGCTTGTAACAGAGTGTGGATGATAATGGTATAGCAGCAAGCCATGACCACGAAAGGAAGGAAGAAGCCCAGGATGACCTTCAGGGTTAAGACCGCTGACTTCACTTTGGTGCTCTCGTCACTAGGGTAGACCATGGTGCAGATGGTAATGTCGGATTCCTTCTTGAGTTGACTGTACAGGATTTCGGGGATGCAGAGTGTGGCCGCCAGCACCCAGACAGCCAAGCAGACCATTTTGCTGTACACGAGCCTTTTCTGCCTCCAGGTCTGTGCTTTCGTGGCCTGAGCGATGGCGATGTACCTGTCCACGCTGATGCACGTGATCAGCAGCACACAGCTGTAGAAGTTCATCTTGTACATGCTGTTGACTACCTTGCACAGGAAGGTGTGGAACCTCCACTGGTCCGCGGCAGCAATGGCCCAGAAAGGAAGCGTGACGAGAAAGAGAAGGTCAGCGATCGCCAAATTCAGAAGGAACGTGTCAGTCATGGTCTTCACTCTCGTACAGTACCAGTAGACAAGGATGACCAGACTGTTGCCCAGGGTGCCCACAAAGAACACGAGCCAGTACAAGGGCGGGAGGAAGTAACTCACAAACTGCCGGACGTTGTTTTTCTCACAGAAAAGTTCGAGGAGGTTGAAGGTTGGGTAGTCGTCCAGAGGAGACGTGGGGTGGTAGCTGTAATCGTCAGATATGTTAGAGACAAGACCCTGCAAGGAGACACCAGACACCATTAGGACAAGGACGATCCTTCGGAGGACCTCAGAATGGCAGAGGCATGGACTGTGCGACCCTCCCAGTCCCCAAAATCTATGACAAGACAGAGAAATGTGTGCAGGGAAAGCAGAAATTTCTGAGAGCATCTGCTCACATCACAACAGATTTATACAGTCCATGCGTATCTGTCGCACACCTACACCGTGTCCGGTACTGTGTACGTGCCACAAACGCAGTAGCGGGTAAGTCAGACGTGGTTCCGGCTCTCGTGGAACGCATCTGCTGGTGGAGGGCACACGCAAGCAAATGAACAGTTAAAGGACACATGACAAGTGAGCGGATGTGGTGGGACCCCCTTGGGACCCATGATGGGCACAAACTTGTATCGAACTCTGAATGGTTCTGTTTTCTCCTCTCTATTCCATTCTTCCAGAAAGGTCCTCAGGGGCTCCTAAACTTTTCTGGGTCCACATTCCTCTGAGTCTTCTGCAAGCTATGTATCCTCTGCTCCTGAAACACCAACCCTCATACACACATACACAAACACACACACTCACATGCACACACACATGTGCACACACATGCATACCCTGTCACATACATGCACAAGCACTGGGCCAAGCTACATAGCTTTCAGGACCCCTTGTTCAAACTTTGTTAAGAATTTTAAGGGGCACCTGGGTGGCTCAGTCAGTTAAGCGTCTGTCTTTGGCTCAGGTCATGATCTCGTGGTTTGTGGGTTCAAGCCCCGCGTCGGGCTCTGTGCTGACAGCTCAGCGCCTGGAGCCTGCTTTGGATGCTGTGTCTCCCTCTCTCTCTGCCCCTCCCCTGCTCACACTCTGTCTCCTCTCCCTCGCAAAAATAAATAAACATTAAAAAAAAATTTTTAATTAAAAAAAAAAAAGATTTCCCTTCCAGCTTCAGCCATTACCCAGAAGCCCAGTGTCTTGGGAAGACAGACCCCTGGGTGACACACATTTTGGTAAGGACGCCAGAAGTCTTCTCCCAAAGCCGGAACTGGCAGCCGGGCATCATTGTGGTCCCACGGGGAGGTTGTCCCCTGAGAGGTGGGGCTTGAGTGGACTTGGAGCAAAAAGAACTTTTAGGGCAGGAAGGAAAGAAGAATATGAAGCATACAGAGACCCCGGGATGCGGATCAGTGTAGCTTTAACAGGTCGGCATGATGACATTTTGGGGAAAAGTCATCTGCTCATGCAGATGAGCAGGTGTGAACTGTGAATCCACACAATGAGTAAGCGTGAAACTGCTTTTGTAAGGGTTCTGTTCTTTTTTCTTTTCTTTTCTCTTCTCTTCTCTTCTCATTCCTTTCCTTTTCTTCCCTTCCCTTCCCTTTCCTCTTCTTCCTTCCTTCCTTCCTTCCTTTTCTTCTTTTATTTCTTTCTTACACTTTTTGGGGGGGTCAAATACCTTTAGTAGACTGTCACATGAGCCTGAGCCCCAAGCTATAAGGCAGGGAGGCAAACAGCGCCCTCATTCACAGGGTGTGGCAGGGCGGCGGTGGGGGAGGACCTCAGCATTTCCCCCAGGAGACCCAGCCTTCTCCACTGCCCCTTGAGCGGGCACATGTCCCCACTCTTCGGCAATGACCCCCAGAATGTGTCCCACTCAAAGCCCAAGGCGTGTGTTCTCTGGTTGGCTGAGGGTAGAGAGAACTATATTTAGTTAGGGACCCCCCCCCCGCCGCCCCAGGCATATTTTAAAAGCGGTTTGACTCACACACACACACACACACACACACACACAAACCTGGATTTGTATGCATTTTGTTAAGGCCACTTTTGTTGCGAAGACCAAGGTAAGCCTACATCATCCTTACGAGATAAAAGGTTTGGCCACCTTTATGAGGATAACAGCGCAAGAGTTCACCTCCCAGGCTAGGGGAGTCCTGGACAAACATATCCCCCCACCATGCTGGGACTCAGGCTCCTAGCTCCGCACATGCGCCATGAGTATATATCCTTTGGATGTTAGAGCATCCTTCGAAAACTTCCCAGCAAATGTAAATGGCACTATTTACCAACGTGTTTTATGCACTATAGTTGGGGTACCCAGTGCGTGCCAGACCCAGGGCAGAGGCCGTGACGTGCGTGTACGATGTAACCCTCACATTTCCAGGTGGGGCAGGAAGACCTCTCTCAGATGAGAGGCTCCAAGAGGTCTCTGAGATAATGAAGCCATTCCTCCCAGCTTGCCTGCTCTCCGAGCTGTCCTAGACACACTGTTCTTGCTGGAGAAGCTACCGAGGCTGCCTGCTCTCAGAGCCTTGGATGGCGGGAACGGATCCCAGGAGAGGATCAGTGGAAGGACAGGATAATCCACATGCTCCCAATCTATTTCCCATCCAAGAGCCCATGCCAGAACCTTCTAGTTTGGGCAATGCCTAGAACAACTTCCCACATTCTCCCGGGCACCATTCCTAAAGTCTACATCAAGGTGGTGTCTAAGGAGCCCTCCGGTGAGGCACACGCTCTCCCCTGAGAGCAGGGCCTCCACTGGCTGGTTCATAGAACTCTGTGTCCTACTCACTAGGACCTACTCAAGACGTCTGGCCTTTAAATACAAAGGAGATGTGAAGAAAGGCTTCCGTGTCTGTTGAAGAACAGGTAAGGGTCTCTTTTTCCTTCGCTAACTATATGCGTTTTACAACTCATCAGGGCCCCTTTTTAATTGGGAGGCTCAGCCGAACTTGTAGCCCAATTATAGTCACCAGACAAGACCCCTTAGGCCAGTACTGCCCGACAGAAATGTACGGAAACCCCAGGCTAAGCTTGCACTCTCTAGTAGCCACACTGAAGAATTAAAAAGAGGGGCACCTGGGTGGCTCAGTCGGTGAAGCTTCCATCTTTGGCTCTGGGCATGATCTCACAGCTCGTGAGTTCGAGCCCCGCATCGGGCTCTGTGCCGACACCTCAGAGCCTGGAGCCTGCTTCAGATTCTGTGTCTCCCTCTCCCTCTCTGCCCCTCCCCCGCTCGTGCTCTACCTCTCTCTCAAAAATGAATAAACATTAAAAAAAATTTTTGAAGTAAAATGAAAGAGGTGAAATTTATTTTAATAATATATTTAAATTTAATATATCTAAAGTATTATCATTTCATTATAAAAAGCAATATAAACATTATCGAGGGGCGCCTGGGTGGCTCAGTCCGACTTCGGCTCAGGTCATGATCTCACGGTTTGTGGGTTCGAGCCCTGCATTGGGCTCTCTGCCGGCAGCTCAGAGCCCGGAGCCTGAGATTCTGTGCTTCAGATTCTGTGTCTCCCTCTCTCTCTCTGCCCCTCCCCGCCCCCCATGCTCATGCTTGGTTTCTCTCTGTCTCTCAATAATAAATAAAAATGTTAAAAAAATTTTTTTAATTATTGAGATATTTTACATTCTTTTTTTCGTTTTTTTAATACTGTTTTAAACTGAGTATATATTATTCTCATAAAACACATCTCTACTGGCCCGGAACACAAGAACTGGCTGCCTTCTTCTCACATAGGCTTTGGCTCCTACTCAGGGAAAAAAAATTTTCCAACAAAACTTCCAACAGGTTTTAGAATTATTCTGAGATCTTACAGACCACTGGGCCCTACCCCTCATCTTAGAGAGGAAGAGGGAGACCAGAGGAATGGAATGTTCTGCCCAGAGCCCTCCGTCTCAGGGGGAGGGTCAAGGCCAGAGCCATCCTCCACTCCCCCCACCCCCCACCCCATTCAGTCCCAAACTGGGACACTTTCAATCCCTTTGACCCAAAGCCCTGCTGTCCACATTCTGAGGTTGTTGAGGCAGCCATGCCAAATCTCAGGGCCTGGCCAGGGCCGGGGGCCTGCCCGGCCTGCCCGGCCTGCCTGTGTCCCCAGCAAGGCGGTGACCCACGGGCCCCGGCTCCCCTGCTCGGGCAGGAAGCAGCAGGCCAAGCATCAAGGGCTAAGCATCTTCTGGGGCAGGAGGAAAGCCTCTGGACTTTCAGGGGCTTCCTGCACTGACTCATGTTCTCTCCGGAAGCTTTCCACCAGCCCCCAGGCCCCTCGTCCCCACCTCTAGGCAGAGAACAGGGCAGAGGGCAAAGCCTGTGTCTTGCAAGGCTGCGTCCCTTATTGCTCCTTAGCACCAAGGTGGGCACTGGGTGGGGAAAGGGGGGTGGGAGGGGTGGTGGAAGGAGGGAGGGGTGTGAGCTGGTCAGCAGGAGTGGGAATGGCCGGGCTCCGTCTCTGGGGTGCTCTGTCGCCACACTTCAGGAAGGAAGACTTCCAAACAGTAAGACCTGGATCTCAGTGCCTTTGATGTTTGTCCACAGGGAGCACCCCCGGGATGCCGTGGGCACTGAGAGCATTCTGCAGGTCCCCTCCTCCAATTCACTGTGACCCTGACCCCTCCCAGCCTCCGTCAGACTCTCCCTTTGAGAAAAGCAAAATTAAAACAGATATTTCTGTGAGGAATTGATGAGGACAGCAAAAACACAGCAATTTGATTTGATTCTGTACTTGATTACATTTGGCTATAAAATCCCAAATGACTCTCTGGATAATGACTTTACTCACTATCGTTAGCTTCTTTGTCTCGTTGAGAGAAATATAGGCTCTTATGTGGTTTTTGAAAAGCCTGTGTCCTGTTGTGTAAGAAACAGAACTGATGTGCTCACCACGGGTTTATTCAAAACAAATTAGGAGGGGCACCTCGGTGGCTCAGTTGGTGAAGCGTCTGGCTCTTGATCTCGGCTCAGGTCATGATCTCATGGTTTGTGAGTTTGAGCCCCACGTCGACAGCAAGGAGCCTGCATGGGAGTCTCTCTCTCTCTCTCTCTCTCTCTCTCTCTCTGTCTCTCTCTCTCTATTTCTCTCTTTCTGCTCCTCCCTCGCTCATGTGCTCTCTCAAAAATAAATAAACATTGAAAAAAAAAAAACAAATTCTGGATTGTCCCATATCCTTCTTTGTCTTAGTTTCAGAACAGACATGTGGAACTAAGCATATCCAGTTAAAAATCATAAAGACTCTTAGCTATTCATAAGATCTAAAATAGCATGTTCCTCTCACTTCACCACAAACCCTGAAGATCTTCCAGCTTTTCGCGTTTCTGAAGCCCTCTGTGCTGGCGTTGACCGCCCATATGGGGCACTGCTCGGCAAAGATCTTACCCCTGGGAACCCACAAAGAGAAATCTCTTCCCCACCCCTTCCCGAAACAGGCAAGATGACAGTGCATTTCCACAAAAAAAAAAAAAAAAAAAATGGAAAAACATTTCATGCTCATGGATTAGAAGAACAAATACTGTTAAAATGTCGATCCTACCTAAAGCAATCTACACATTCAGTTCAATCCCTATCAAAATAACACCAGCATTCTTCACAGAGCAAAAACAAACAAGCCTAGAATGTGTATGGAACCAGAAAAGACCCCGATCTTTCAGGATCAAAGCAATCCTGAAAAAGAAAACCCAAGCTGGAGGCATCACGATCCCAGACTCAAAGCTGTGTCACAAAGCCGGCATCATCAAGACAGTATGGGACTGGCAGACACAGAGATCAATGGAACAGAACAGAGAACCCAGAAATGGACCCACAAGCATATGGCTAACTCATCTTGGACAAAGCAGGAAAGAGTAGCCAATGGAACAGACAGTCTCTTCAGCAAGTGGTGCTCGGAGAACTGGACAGCGACGTGCAGAACAAGGAGCCTGGGCCACTTTCTGACAGTGCGTTTCGAGGAGCCTGAGTAACAGGGCAATACTCACTGTGACGTCTGTGGGCACCATGATGGGTCAGACGCAAGCTTGCTTCTAGAAAGAGAAGGCCAAAATCAAAAAGAGGTCTGTCTTATAAATGAACAGTAATAAACACCTAAAGATGGAGACTGGACGTTAAAACTGTTTGTTCTTGGGCAAAAACATAAAAACCCCAGGCGAGAGTCAGAGTCCACGTTACACAGATGCCGAGCCAAACATTCAAGATTCCAGAATGATCTTGGTTGCTAACATAGAGAGAGACCTCTCCCCTAAGAGCCCTTTTGGGGACTTACTGTTTTCCCAGCACGTCCTTTTTACACGAGCTTGTTTTCTCTTGACTCAACTTCTCAATCGGGGTCCGTTTTGCTAAATGCCTCCATCCTTATATTACCAACCAGGGGACTCCTAAGATCACAGGACAGAGGTTGACTTGAACACCCTCTGGGCCCAGACTCCGCAGGTGGAAGGGCCTCTGGGTAACAAAGTGATAAATTCCTGGGGTCCAAGGAGGTGGCATCTGCCAGCATCGGGGTCCTCTCCCACAGGGGTGCCCAGAGCCCCAGCACCTACCTACATGCTTCGTTTACAAGCCCAGGATAGGAAAACGGGCCCTATTTCCTCTGTCCCCTGACTCTAGCGGGAAAAGGAACTCTCAGGATTGGTTTAGCAAAGAAAAGGTAGTTCCCTAATGCGAAGGAATTTCAATAAAGCAACTGATTCCACTAACTCTCAGCTGTTGTGTGTCTCTGTTTTGAATCTCTGTAAACCCACCCCCCCTCCGCCCCCAATGACTAAGGGAACAACAGCTTGCTTCTCTTCATGGACGTGTCTCCACCTGAGCCGGGCATTTCTTTTTATACTTTTAGCAAGGACGCGTTCCCAAGAAACACATCCAGCACCACACCCCAAGTGTCTAGAAGAAGACAATTCTTCGTAGATCCGACTGTCGCCTGTTGGTTTCTTTTCCGTAACACAGCATCGTGACTCATCCTTTTCAGAGACTACGGAGGTTTTTAGCACCTAACGTGGTAGAGCCACTTCGGAAAACCGTTTGTCAGTTTCTTAAAAAGTTAAACACAGGGGCGCCTGGGTGGCTCCGTCGGTTAAGCGTCCAACTTCAGCTCAGGTCATGATGTCACAGTTCCTGAGTTCGAGCCCCCCGTCGGGCTCTGTGCTGACAGCTCAGAGCCTGGAGCCTGTCTTCAGATTCTGTGTCTCCCTCTCTCTCTCTGCCCCTCCCCCACTTGTGCTCTTGCTCTCTCCCAAAAATAAATACATAAACATTAAAAAAAAAAGTTATGCATATGCCCACCACGTGATCTAACCATCCCCCTGTGATGTATTCCCTAAGAATACCCTAAGAAAAGGGCAAGGATGTATCTGCACTAAGAATGATACCGGAATGTTCATAGCAACTCGATTTGCAATAGCAATGACTGAGAATGACCCAAATACTGGATACCCTACCCAGTATTGGGAAGGGATACATTAACTGTGGGCACAGCCACACAATGGAATCAGAATGAACAACTGACACTCACAGTCATACGGGTGAATCTCAAAATAATTAGCTGTGTAAAGAAGCCAGGCCAAAGCATGCACATGGTGTGATTCCACTTACAAAAAATTCTAGAAAATGCAAACTAATTTAGCGTGAGAGAACACAGACCGGTGATTTCCTGGTGAGAAAGAGAGAAGAGGCCAGGGAGGGTGTGAGGTGAGGGAGGGGGCAAGGCTCCCAAGGAAACCTTTGGGGGTGACACATATCCTCACGATACTCGTGTGAAAGTTTCACGGGTACACATATGTCAGAACTGGTATTCTGCCCTGTAAATAGCTGTAGTCTTTTGTAGTTGGACCTCAGTAAAGCGGTTCAACTAAAGAAAGGAAAATGAGTGAGATCTAATGAAAATCTTCTAGCTTACTTCCCTCCTCAGAGTCCTATCTGGCCTTTAGCTGGTGAGGGGGAAGGCGGCCAGACCTTCTTCCTTGAAACCTTCTCGCCAGCCGCTTCTCAAAAATGCCTTGGTGTGCCTTGTGCCACTCTCTACTCATCTCGGCTCAAGATGAACTCAGGTTTTTAAGCTTAGAGAGATAGACAGATAGAGAGATGCTAGACACATAGATAGATGATAGATAATAGACAGATGATAAACAGATATGTGATATATATAGAGATAGACAGATAATAGGTAGATAATAGACAGATGATAGATATAGATAGACAAATGATAGATAAAAGATAGATGATAGATGATAGACACATAGATAGATAGAAGACAGATGATAGATGATAGATGATTATAGACACATAGATAGATGAGATAGACGATAGATATAGATAAATTAAGATTAGATAGATAGATAAAAGATAGATGATAGATGATAGATAGATGGATAGATAATAGGCAGATTATAGACACATAGACGAGATAGATGATAGATAGATACATAATAGAAAAATAGATGAGATAAATGATAGATAGATTATAGACAAATATATAGACAGGTGAGATAGACAGATAGATAGAAGATAGATGATAGAGACAGATAATTCACATGTATATGTACGTGTATTTGTGTTTCACACACGTTTCCTGGCACTGTCTTCTGAGAGGACCCAAAAGCAATGACACAACAGATAAGCAACTAGCGCCCTGAACTTAGTCTCTAACTACCTTCTTCCACCAAAAGGAAGCAGGTCTCTGGAGAAATGTCTGATTCCACAGCTAGGCAGGGAAATTGCAAGATGCACCCAGAACTGATTTTCTGCATCAGGAAGCAAGCAGGTGTTCAAAGGACCATGAGGACCCATCAGAAGGACATAGGTGCCAACACGACGGGGCTCCCACTAGCCAAATCAGAGGCAATTTGGGCACCAAATTAAATACCAATGGCCATCATTTTAGCACATCCAACTACGTGAGGGTCCAGGAGTCCGTACTGATGAAATAAATGAAAACATGAACAAAGAGGTGAGAAACTTCTTACATCGCCAGCTAATCCCCATAATCCAGGGATTAGAAACTCACCGATGGGTGCTGAAATTAGCAGGTGGATGTTTGATCAGGAACGGGGTGTTTACCTCCTCTCAGAGGGTGAACCCCCCCAAATTATATACCATCCCATTGACTTTCCCATCCTCTGTTTTTTTTTTTTTCTGAATCATGCTCTAAAACAATAAAATCTTTTATAAAAATGCCCAGTTAAATTTGGAACTTCCCAACTCAGCTTGTTTAATGTTATTACAGCTTGGGGAACAGGGAGATTGGTTTTCGAGACATTAGTCAGAAAATACCACATATATTTCTAGTATTCGCAGCTTAGTCACTTCCTTTCTACTTGCATAAAAAGACCTGAGTATTCGGGGTGCCCGGGTGGCTCAGTGGGTTGAGCATGCAACTTCGGCTCAGGTCGTGATCTCACTGTTTGTGGGTTCAAGCCTCGCATTGGGCTCTGTGCTGACAACTCAGAGCCTGGAGCCTGCTTCGGACCCTGTGTCTCCCTCTCTTTGCCCCTCCCCTGCTCATTCTCTGTCTCTCAAAAATGAATAAACGTTAAAAAAAATTAGAACAAAAAAAGACTTGGATATTCATTGGATAATATCAACGAAAACAAGCTCCCAGGGAAAGAAGTCACATAAAGAAGAAAGAGTGGCTTTGGTTATGGTTCGTTATAGCTAGTTAGTTTTAGGTTGAAAATAGAAACTGATGATAATGATATTGGTAGGGTTTGGGGAAGAGGCCTCCACAATGCTGTGGGGAGTGTAAATTGTGTGTTCCTGTGCTCTCCAAGCTTCAAGGACCAGCAAAAAAAAAAAAAAAAGTCACCTCCTTAATGAAGTTCTCCTGGGTTTCCCCAAAGCTGGAGACAGGATGGTTGATATTTGCACCTCTCCTGCCCTCTTGCCCTTGTGCCGTGCAACCTTTATGGAGGATTAAGCTCTATCTGTCAAATTTACAGAGCACAGCAGCCCTGACTCAGCATTTCATCTGCCAGGAACATGTTCTATTGCTATTTTCACAAAAGAACACAAAGATACATACATGGAGATGCATGTGGCATTTTTTTTTTTTTTTTTTTTTTTGCAGAACAAAAAAGAAAAACTAGAAACAACCTAAATACCCAGCAATTGGCAATATTCTGATATAGCTTTCAATAAAACACAAACAGCCCAGGGGCATCTGGGGGGCTCAGTCAGTTAAACACACGACTTTTTTTTTTTTTAATGTTTTTTAAATTTATTTTTGAAAGAGAGAGAGAGACAGCGTGAGCAGGGGAGGATCAAAGAGAGAGGGAGGCACAGAATCCGAAGACAGGCTCCAGGCTCCGAGCTAGCAGCACAGAGCCTGACGCTGGGCTCGAACCCACAAACCGTGAGATCATGACCTGAGCTGAAGTCGGACGCTTAACCGACTGTGCCCCCAGGCGCCCCAAAACCTGACTCTTGATCTCGGCTCAGGTCGTGATCTCACAGCTCATCAGTCTGAGCCCCGCGTGGAGCTCCGTGCTGACACTGTCCTGCTTAGGGTTTGCTCTCTCCGTCTTTCTCCGCTCGTCCCCCACTCCCTCCCTCTCTCTCTCAAAATAAATAAATAAACATTAAAAAAAAAAAAAAAACCTGCACAAGTCGCCCATAAATGCAATAAAATAGACCTTCTATCAAGGAGGTCACCAAGATCGATGGAGGCCACCAAGAGCATTAGGTAGAAAGGCAAGGCAGAAGGCTATGTTGCATGGTCTTTTTAAAAAAAAAAAATATGTAAAAGTTACACACTTCACTGCTCATCAGTACTGAAACATTTTCTGGAAGGAGCCTGAACAATTATGACCGGGGGAAAGTGAGACTTTCATTTTTTTTCCCTTTAGGTTATGTAAACTATTTAAATATATTACTTTGTGCATGAAATTGTATTTTAAGAACTATCATAAAAATAACTTGTCCACTTTTTTTTTTTTTTTTAGAAGCCCCAGTGCTCTTCCCTTCAGTGTTCTTCCCTTCCGTACACCTGCTTGCAAAACTCCTCCCTGAGAGGCCCTCACAGCTGCTCCGGTGAGGGGACTGGAAGGCAGGCAGGGCTAGTAATTAAATTCTCCCCGGCTCCGGTTTGCAACTCGGAGATCCTACCTTAGCTTTGCGGGAAGGCTTCTTTTTCTGCTATGCTGCGTGTGTTCGAGGCTCATGGAGAGCCAAAGAGCAACATCAAAACACATTCCTCCCTAGATCCGTCATTGAAAGACACTGCTGACAGGGGCGCCTGGGTGGCCCAGTCGGTTGGACGTCCAACTTCAGCTCAGGTCATGATCTCGTAGTTTGTGAGTTTGAGCCCCGCGTCTGGCTCTGTGCTGACAGCTCAGAGCCTGAAGCCTGCTTTGGATTCTGTGTCCCCCCCCCCTTCTCTCTGCCCCTCCCCTGCTTATGCTCTCTCTCTCTCTCAAGATAAATTAATATTAAAAAAATTATTTTAAAAAGAAAGAAAGACACTGCTGCCGGCTCTCCGTCTACCCCCCTTCTCCTGCATCAGAAACTTTCCCAAGATTTCATTGCACCAGTTGCGAAGTCACCAGACTTGCTTTCATTTTCTTGTCGCCCCTGAGAAGGAGGCAAACACCCACACACAACAAAACACAGTGGGAGCAGGCCCCTCTCCGGTCTGCTGGGAACGCTCTGGGGTCTGGCTCAGGGCTGCCCCAATCTCCCCGCGGTGGTGCTCCGGGTGGGCCCATCACAGTTCTGCAGCCGCTCAGATCTGAAAAGCCTGCCCTTGTGCCATAGCATAATGGAATGAGGTGCGGGGTGGGGGGAGCACAACGGACCCCCGTTTGAAAGCCCCCATCTGTCCCTTGGTCCACCCCTTTCTGCCTGGGAGACTTTGGCAAGAAGCCACACGCCCTCACCGCGCCTAGTTTCCTCAGCTGTAAAATGGAGGTGAGAGCCCAGCCTCCTGCAGGGCCCTGTGGCAAAGGTCAAGGGCAAGGCTCTTTGTGGAATGCGGAGCGCTGTGTGAGAAGGAGGGAACATTCTTCATCCCCCCAGCTCACCCATTCAGTGTCTTGACACTGACAGACCTGCTTGCCGTGAACACTGAATGAGACGTGGTCCACGTCCTCTAGAAGTTCACTGTCAAGTATAATGAGCATGTCAACGCTGCGAATACCAGCGATGCTAAACGCTTTGGGAATTAGGAGGAGGAAGTCATGACTCCAGTGCTGAGGGGAACCTAGGAGGGCTTCACTGAGGAGGTGACTTTTTTCTGACCCCCCCCCCACCTTGAAGGCTGGAGAGCATGGAGACACGCAATGAGGGGAGAGAACACTGCTCGAAGACAGGGAAACATATCGACCAAGGCCTGAAGGCCAGAAAACAGGAAGCATGTATAGGAACCTTGGAAGGGAGAGTTGCTAAATCATTAAAAAAAAAAAAAAAAAAAAGCACCTGTGAGAAAAGTTAGGCTGGCATCCATTACCACCCGACCATTATTTTTTGTTCCCTGCCATCCTTAAGTAATCAACATGAAAATCATCATGGAGGGGCGCCTGGGGGGCTCAGTCGGTTGAGCATCCAACTCTGGCTCAGGTCATGATCTTACAGTTTGTGAGTTGGAGCCCCGCATCGGGCTCGCTGCTGTCAGCCTGTCAGCACAGAGCTCGCTTGAGATCCTCTGTCTCTCTCTCTCTCTCTCTCTCTCTGCCCCTCCCCTGCTCCTCCCCTGCTCGCTCTCTCAATAAATAAATAAATAGATAGGTAATAAATAAACACAACAAAGTCCTCATGGAGCAGCTGCGGCTGCAGCATTTTCCCGTCCCTGCTCCCTGTAGCCAGTGAATTGGATACAGACACTGACGTGAGTCAGGAATTCAGGCATCACCTCCACTTTCGTCCAACTTGCCGCACTGAGATTGAATCATCTCTTGCATTTGTTGGTAGCTCTGCTTTTTTTTTCACCCGGCATGAAAGTAGGGTCTCTGACCGTCTATCAGGCCGGCTGCTCCCCAAGCCTGGGTCAGGCGCCCACCCCCTGCCCGGTGGTAGACGCCACACTGAACAGCCTGTGGATGGAGAGTCCTTGAACTTGGCCGGGGAGGGGGGGTGGAGGCCTTAGAGCAGATAGACAGATATGGAGAAGACAGGCGTCGAGCTCCAGGGGCTGAAATGGCAGCTCGACTTGGGCCTGTTCAGCAGGGGGAGGAGGGCTCCCGGAGGGAGGGGGGCGCTGGTGGTGGCCCTACATTTCCAGCTCCGGGTTCCTCAACAGCCCGCCTGCCCAGCAGCCATGGCAGCGACGGAACAACAGCTCATGGAGAACTGGAGAGGGAGGGGGCATTTGGAAGGACAGAGCCGTAGTCATGGATGAGTCACTGAAAATAAAGTAGCTTTGCTTTTTCTCTGATTATAAAGGAGATTTTGCACATTTCGTAATGTACCAAACCAAAAACCAAAAGAAAACCCAAAGCAAATATATACGGTGAAGAAAATAAACACCGCTCAAATACCTCCTTCTTGGGTTAGCCACCGTTCACTTTCTTTATACTTTTTCTCTGCAGTGTAACCTCACACACACACACACACACACACACACACACACACACCTCGGACCGACCACACAAACCATTTTCTATCTTGCGTCTCGTTAACCCTCTTTCTGGCCCACGTTTCACGCCAGTTACGGTGGGGCTGTCATCAGACTGGATGGCTGTGGGGCATTCTGCTGTCTGGCAGTGCCACAGTTCACTTAACCAGCCACCTCTTGGAGCGGAGTTTGCTTGTTTCCGATTTTTCACCTGCGGAGAAGGCTGCCCCAAACATCCTTCCCGTGGGGCAGCCTCTCGGCCCCAAGGACCTCCTGGGAGCTTTGCTTTCCCAGTCCTGACCCCCTTCTGTCTCCTGTCTCGAGCACCTGCTTCTCCCTCCTATTAGTTACAAATCACGGAACTGACTGCCATGAGCCTTTACTTCACATGTGTGGGTGGGAGGGAGACTTCTTACTCATCCCTGGAAACCCGGGCAGGCCACTGCTAGATTCACCTTTGCCTTCCTGGAAGCTTCTAGCAAAGTGCCTGGGGCTCATGACCACTCAACAAATGAGTGGAAAGCCTGGGTTTTGGAAGCCATCGAGGAAACACACAAGTGGGGGGCACAGGAAACACCACGAAGGCTGATACTCACGGTGGAGGGCGGTGGGAGATGCTTCGGGAGAAGGTGGGCCCCCCAGCTCCGTCTGGGGGAAGGGCTGGGCTGCTCTCTGCCTGGGACCAGGGGCAAGGCTTCTCAGAGTGTGGTGCAGGCAATATCGGTAAAAACATTATAAAGGAAGTCAGGCCACCCCTACCTATGTTGTCACTGGTGGGGTGGCCCAGGAGGTGGGGAGCGGGGACTCACCAGCTGCAGTTCCAGCCATCGGCAGAATTGATGATTTGCAACCAGAAGTGAAAAAAACAAGAAGTGCTGGGCTAAGGGAAACCATCTTCTCTGCAGATGCACAGTCTACAGAAAGTTCTTTTCCTAGACAGCACAGCCGCTCCAGGGAAAAGGGGAAAGGAGGGGCTGTTGAAAAAGCCAACGTCGCCAGGCTGCGGGTGTGTGTGTGGAAGGTTTCCTTGGGTGCTGTTGCCTGGACAAGCCTGTGTGGGACCATCGCCCCCAGCTCTATCCATCCCCACGTAACCCCTTTCTGGCCTTGACAGATGGACCTAAGCCGTAGAGCTGGGCCACCCGACACGGTGGCTACTGGCCACATGTGCCTTTTTCAGTTCAAACTAATTAAAATGAAACTAGTTCCTCAAGTCACACCAACCACATTACAAGGGCTGGAGAGCCACACGTAGCTAGTGGCTTCCATAGCAGACAGCACAGATCTCTAAACATCCTACGGAATGGTGGCACTCCTTTAGAAAGTCACGGATGTGATACACGCCTAAGAACCCAGGGAATGCTGGAGGGTCACAAACACCTTAAACCTGGGGTCAGGTACAATAAGATTTTATTTTCATGTAACCACTGCACATCAGACACATAGACACTGACAACACATTTCATCTGATTAAAGATGGGTGTTTAGATCATATTCTTTTAAAAGCCAAAGTGTACACAGGGCCACCGGGGTGGCTCAGTGGCTTAAGCATCTGACTTCAGCTCGGGTCATGATTCCACTGCTCGTGGGTTCGAGCCTGCCCTGCGTCGGGCTCTGTGCTGACAGCTCAGAGCCTGGAGCCTGCTTCGGATTCCGTGTCTCCCTCTCTCTCTGTCCCTCCCCCACTCGCACTCTGTCTCTCTCTCTCTCAAAAATAAAATAAAAACATTAAAAAAAATTTTTTAAGCCTAAGCATACACCAAGTTATATAATTAACGAAGCCCATGGGCTAGAGGTCGCAGCCCATAACTTCTCCTGTCTGTAACAGAGAAAAGACCCCCATCCGTTCCTTGTTGTGATCGCAACAGAGACCTGTCTTCCTCTTTGTTTTGGGGTAAAATCACAAGTGAAGGCTGATTTCCTCTTTTCAGTACTTTTACCGTCCTGCAGACCCGCCAGTGCTCTCTGGCAGAGCGGGTCTCCCGGAACCCATGGCCCATCAATCACCGTCCATTCATACAGAATAAAGTGACGCATTCGATGCATTTGGATTGGTTATCTCAATGGGAAAGGCCAACGAACAGCACATCCGAAAGTTACAGACCATGAGCAGTAAGAACGAAAGCAATGGTTGATTCAGCAGCCTCGAGGGAGCCGTGAGTTCCCTGCTCTTGGCCCACATTCGTTGAACATCGTGTAAAACGGAACACTAGCCAAGGGCTCTGGTCCTCTCACTTCTAAATTGGCAGATATTGACAGAAAAGCAAGGGGCAGTAGGGAGGAGCAAGTGCTGCCTGAGCTCGTGTTTGACTGTCTTCGGGCAGGGGGAACAGGGCACTTGCTTGTCCCCAGGGCTGGATCGGGACCTGGCCGGGGGCAGGGGGGTCCCAGGAGGCTGAGACATTGCTCCAGGTGCAAGAGCCCCCGGGCGAGGAAGACACTGTGTTTCCCCCTCCTCCTGACTCAAGCTGTTTCTTCACCAGGTAAGGGCGTCCCAGGTAGACACTGCCGGCCACCAGAGAGATGGTTGGGGTGAGGCTGGCAAGAGGAAGGGAAGTCAGGGAGGGGGTTCAGGGAAGAAGAGAGGGCTAAGCGTGCTGTTGTGGGGAGAGGTCCTCCGCTGTGTGAGCCCTCATGGTCCAGGTGAGGTAGGGATACTCGGGCAGCACCAGGGTGTGGCAGAGGGGAGGCTGGGAGGGCAGGGAGGCATGAAGAAGTAGAAGAGAGAACCGATTTCTCAAAGGAGCCAAGACCAATGTGATTCTTTTTGCCGCCATCCGGTTTAGGCATGTTCCCCGCAGGGAGCACCCCTGACTTCTGTTCCCTCACCCTGTTTCACCGTACGCAGGTAGAATTCGGAGCTGGCTGCTGATGAGGTTGCCGACTCCCTTTTGCAGAGGGTATTTCTCTGTCCGTGAGGACGAGGACCGTGGCCTCTTGGCCATGGTGCATATCTAGGAGCTTACTAATCATCTTTTGACTACATTAATGGGGAAGACAAACCTCACAGAAGTGCTGGGGGTGTAGAACAGTGGCATCCAGTAATCGAGCTTTTCCACGACGGTGGAAACGTTCTGGATCTGTACGGTTCAAGGGGCAGCCACCAGCCGCAGGTGGCTGATGCGGGTCTAAACGGCGGTCAGCGTGCCTGAGAAACTGACGTCCTGTATTGCACCGTATTTATTTTATTGCAATGGGTTTAAATTTAAATTTAAATAACTGCATAGGGCTAGTGGCCACAGAGTGGCCAGGACAGTAGAGGTCGACGCTGCAGCTGATAATCTGTACCTTAGGATGGCTCAGTCTGATAGAAGCCGGAGGCAGGCAGCCCAAGGAAGACCACTCTCCTCTCCTAGAGCACAGAGGGGCATGAAGGGGAATCCCTTCTGCCCCACAGGCTTAAATCCAGCACAGGCTTTCATTCCACTGGTTTGGCAGGACACCTGTAGATTCTTTTAATTGCTCATATTTGGGGAGACAGAGAGAGGGAGATGGAGGAAGGGGGGGGAAGGAGTGGGGTCCACACCACAACGCAGCAGAAGGAATGAGAGGGATGGAGAGACGTGTGACTCACAGGAGCTGGCGAATGATGGGATGTTGCAGGAGCAGGGGAGCAAGATCATGGGGAGGCTCTGGAAGCACGCGGGTGCCTTCGGTGGAGAGGGTCCATGAGCGGAAATGTTGGTTTTAGCAGACAGCGATGCCCATAGCATTGGACGTAAAATGGCAGAGGTAGTAAAGCGAAGCTACCTAGAGCCCGGGGCACGTCAAGAGTTCCCTGTGCGGCCTCCAAGCTCTAGCGGAACACAAGCTATTTATAAGAGAATTAAATGTCATCCAGGCCTCCTGAGATGTGGTGCCCATAGCATTTGAATCATGAGACCGGTTGCAGGATTTGTGGTTTTATTTGCCCCATCTATTAATGATCTCAGAGGCAGGGATGGAGCGGTAAACAAGACAGAGAGTTGTGAAAAAAATGACGGGGAATTGAAGCAGAAAGAGATGACGGAGGCGCCAAGAGAGATCCCTCCACACACGGTGGTTAGGCTTACTAAGGTGACACTGAAGACCCGAATCCCAGGACGTTCCCATGAAGGTGAAGATTGGGTTGACCATTCCCAGCAGCGGGAACAGGTGGCAGGAAGAGCCTGCCTCGTCCGAGGAGGAGAAGACCAACTTGCCAGGGGACAGGAAGGTGTGAGGGGCAGCCCGAGAAACAGGAAGGGCCCGATCTCATGGGGACTTGAGGCCAAGAGGCTGTAGCTTTGATCTGATGCCATGTGTGATGGAAAGTCCCCGAAGGGATTCATGCAGGCAACAACATGACCCAAGTTCCACTTCTGATAGATCACAGGCTGCTGTGTGGGAAACCTCAGGAGAAACAGCAAGACCAGGTTTCTGGGCCGGCTGTCAGCTGAGCTTCCACCGGCTGAGGTGTCACGGCTTCCCCTTAGCTGGGCCACTGCAGGAGCAGAGCCCCCACCCCTGCCCCCACTGTCCCCCCAGTGACTTCCGCCTCGGGGAGGGAAGGAAGGCCGAGCCATGCAGTAAATGATGACAACTTATACAGCCAGATGTGCTGACAGGCGCCTTTTTTTTAATAAAAGGACTATTTTTTACAGCATTTTTAGGTTCACAGCAAAATCGAACAGAAGGTACAGAGTCCCCACATATCCCCTGTTGTCACAGAGAAACTGCCTCCCCACCCCCATCAATATCCTGCCCCAGAGGGGTGCACCTGCTACAATCAATGAACCCACATGGACATATCATGATCATCTCAGTCCCTAGTTTAGTCTAGGGTCCCCTGGTGCTGTACACTCTATGGGTTTGGACAAATGTACACTGTGATGACGCGTAAGCGCCTCTAGAGTATCGTACGGAATAGTCTCACTGCCCTAAATACCCCCCCATGCTCCCCCTGCTCATCCCTCCCTCCCCGAGAGCCCTGGCCAACACTGATCCTTCCGTGGTCTCCTTAGTGTGCCTTTTCTACAACGTCATACAGTTGGAAACCTCCCTTGTGTCACCTTTTAGATCAACTTCTTTCACCGAGTAAAATATACTTAAGTTCCCCACCCATCTTTTCAGGGCTTCTTGGTTCCTTTTTTTTCAGCACTGAAAAAATATTCCACCATCTGGATGGACCACCGCTCATTGATCCATTCACCTGTGCTAAAGGCCATCGTGGTTGGGGCGATTACGTTTGGGCAATTACGAGCAAAGCTGTCATAAGTGTCCACACGCATGGGTTTTGGGGTGGACATAAATCTTAGCTCCTTTGGAGAAATAACAAGGTGCTCGATGGCTAGATTGGATGGTAAGCACATGTTTGGCTTTTTAAGAAACCGCCAAACTGTCTTCCAACTTGGTTGTAAACATCTTGCATTCCCGCCAGCCGTGAGTAAGCATTCCTGTCGCCCACACGCTCGCCGGCATTTGGTGTCTTCCGTGTTCCATATTCGGGCCATTCTAATAGGTGTGTGGTAACACCTCGTTATGTTTATTTACGTTTCCCCGACGACCCATGATTATTTGCTATCTGTGTCTCTTCTCTGGTGAGATATTTGTTAAGGCTTGTGGCCCATTTTTAAATCGGGTTGTGTGCTTTCCTGTTGGCGAGTTTGGAGAGTTCTTTGCATAATTTTGGACGACCGGCCTTTATGAGAGGTGTCTTTTGCAAATATTTTCTCCCAGCCTGTGGCTTAGTTTCTTTCTCTTGACCTTGTCTCTTACAGAGCAGAAGCTGTTTTTTGTTTTTTTTTTTTTATTTTCATGGAGTCCAGCTCTTCAGTGGTCTCTCTCACGGGCTGCACCTTTGGCGTTGAGACTAAAACATCATCTCCATGCCCAAGGTCACCTGGGCTTACTCTTGTGTTTTCCTCTGGAAGTTCTATGGTTTTACATGTTATATTTAGATCTGTGAAACATTTTGAGTGAATTTTTGTAAAAGGGGTAAGGTCTGTGTGTTGATTCATTTTTTTTCCCTTTTTTGCACGGGGATATCCAGTTCTTCCGATGTTGTTTGCTCAGAAGTCTGTCGCTGCTCCGTTGTATCTCCTTTGTCAAAGATCAGTTGACTGTATTTACGGGGGTGTATCACCAGGCTCTCTATTCTGTTCTATTGATCTATTCGTCGATTCTTCCCACCAATACCACACTGTCTGGATTACCGACAGGCTTTATAAACTTGGGGGCTTTGGGGTGACCCTAAAAAAATCAAACTGTTAAACTCTTAACTCTTTTTTTCCCTATGAGAAATGTAAATAAAAGTGGTCCCCCCATCCCACAGCCTCACCCTGGACCTTGTGTTCTCCACGATGTCGACCCTCGCCCTGACCCTGACCCCATGATGCACTGATACGTGATAATTTTTTTCAGAAGCTGAAAGTTCAAAATGGCTGGTGTTTTCAAAAAGTCAGAAAATTTCCAGGGCATTAAAATAGCTGTGTCAAAATGTCCTCAGTTTCAAAATGGCCACATCAAAACAACCACATCAAAAGATCAGGTCCCTACAATGGAGCCCAAAGTAGAGCTTCTTGGGGGTGGGGGTGGGAGTGGGGGGGCAGTTGGCCTGAGGCCTCTGGGGCCCTGTTTCCTTCTCAGTGGCACACCTGTCAAGCACACAGGCGCAGAGAGGCAGGGAAGCACGAATTAAGTCGCCATCCTGGGCCTCGGATTGTGTGCAGAGTTCTGTCTAAGAAACAGTTGTCCAGTTTCTGATATGAACCACATTTAGAAAAAAATACATCCCCAAACAACCAGCGTGTGGGTAGGTATTCAGCAAAACGTGAAACTGTTTGCAAAACAGGCAAAACAGCACATTGAAGGTCCTGAGGAGTCCTGCAGAAAAGAAACCTACTTGATGGTTTTTGAACTCGGAACTTGTCTTTCAGTAGTGTTGAGCATTTTATTCAGCGGACCTCAGGCTGTAGGACTCTGGGACCCCTATCCTCGTCCCCTTCTCGGCCATGTATTGATGAAGACTTTCCCCCCTATATGCCAGACGACATGAGAGGGAGATGCCTGCTGTCCTGTAACCGGGGAGCTCTGAGGAGAGGCTGGGGGACAGGTTCCCCTTCTCCTCCTCCATCCTGCCGCCACCGCTGAGATGACCCATTCTTCCTTCCTGTCGCCTTCAATGATTTTGCTCATTTCTCTGGGGCTTCTATTACCTACCCAGTTTCTCAAACCAACCCCCAACTTTCCCCAGATGGCCAAGAAAGAGAGGGAAAGGTCCACGCTCAGCAGAGCAGAGCTGGGGTGACGGCCAGGACTGTGTGCCCCAGGCAAGAACTTTCCTTATCTGTAAAATGTGGGAACAGCATCCCCTTGGAGGGTTGCTGTTGGGGCAAAAAGAGCTAACAGGGGCAAGAGCCCAGCCGGGGCCTAGGCCCACACTCCGTGAACAGTACCTGCTGCTGAGCCGTGTTGTCCCCGCGTCCCAGTTATATCTGGGTCTGTCCAAGCTTCACTTACTCACAGCGTGGTCTGTGTCTCAGAGCCTCAGTTTACCCTTTTGTAAAACAGGACATTGATATCTACACCCTAGGGTTGCTGTAGGGGGCGCCTGGCACTCTACAGGTGCCAAAGCAACAGTGCTGGTCCTTTTTCTGTTACAAGACTTCATTACTAAACACTACAGAGAAATCCCATCAATTTCGCATCCCAACAATACGCGAACATCACTCAGATTCGAAGGAATTAGCAGGCCTACTGCGCTCTCACCTTGGGCTCCCCTTTATCCCACCCCTCCACTCTCTTTCAGCCTTCATGCCCATCTCCCCACCCCTTCCCTCTGGCAACCGTCGCTTGGCTCTCTGTATTTATGGGCCTATTTCCGCTTTTTGTTTGTTTGTCAGGCTTCCCCTTTCCGACAACCTTTCTTCCTGTGGCTCCAAAGTCTCTCAGGGCTTCCCCAGGGCTTTCTCTCCTGTCCCTTGGGTAGAACAGCTCAGGTTTCCTCTTGCCTGTGATCTTCGCTCTTCTCCAGAAAAAGAAAAAATAAATAAATGTCCTGAGCACCTAGTTTGTGCAGGAGCTTTACAAACATCATCCCATTAAATCCCATAACAATTCTACAATATAGAGCACATCCTCTTTAAAGACGAGGAAGCAGAGTCTTTGAGCAGCTAGCTGAATTTCCTGAGCAGCGCTCTAAAGGAAATAAACAAGGTGTATCAGTTGGTTATTGCTGAATAACAAACCCCTCCGCAATTTAGGGGCTTACCACAATGTTTATTATTTAGCTCTTGATTCTGTAAGTCACAATTTAAACAGGGCTCGGCTGGACAGCTCTGGTCTCAACCACCCTCAACCGACCAAAGCCGGGCTGGCTCATATGTCCGTGTCCACTAACAAGTTGACCAGGGCTGGCTGTACAGGATGGCCTGAGGTCTCATCCATGTGGTCCCCCATCCTCCGGCCAGCTAGCCTGGGTTCGTACACATGCTGATGATGAAGTCCTAAGAGAAAGAGTAAGACAGACATGCACAAGGTCTCTCAAGGTCTGGGTTCAGAACTGGCCACTGCCACTTCTGTCACATCCTAATGCTCAAAGTCACAGTTTAGCCCAGATTCAAGTAGTGAGGAAAGAGACTTTACCTCTTGATAGAGCTGCAAAGTCCATTCCAAAGGGTAAGTAGGCCTAAAGAGGCACTATTGATTGGGGACCTCAGTGAAATCAACCTACTACACAGGATGATGTGCTAGAGGGTGGCTGGCTGATGGGAAAGGGAAAGGATAGAGCTACTTTGGGAAGGAGGGCAGGACATGGAAGCCCTCTCCAAGGGGATGACATTTATGCTGAAGTATGAAAAGAAGAGCCATTCTAAGACACAGAGAGGAGCTTCCTCTAAGAAGTTATTATGAAAGATACAATCCCTACAGCCAAATGTCCATTTCCCGCACATCGATCTACCGGGTAGACATATATTGGATGAAGGACTGGACAGCAGGCATGTAGGTAAGCAGTGCAGCGTAAACACGGCATCAATGTGCTCCTCCCCTCACCTCCCTCCACTGCCACATGGCTGCTGAAAGCTGAAAGGTTTTCTCAGTGGCTTTTATTTTCATGAATTAGTTTTAGTTCCATAGAAAAAGACATCTCTTAACATAGGGACATGGAAGAAAGAAGGAAGCAAAAAGTGTCTTCATGAAGAATGCAGATGGGGGAGAATGATAACAAGAAAGGGGGAAGAGCCGGAAGGAGAAGGATGGAAACAACCCTGACGCACAGTTAGGCATTGGTAAATTCTTGAAGAATCCATGAATGGATGAGGTCACCCTTTACTGCATGAGAAAAAGCAAATGCCAAATAATTAATCTAAGGCATAATAAGAAAACACCATGAGATATGCACACATTTGTATACACACATGTATGTATACAAATGTACCTGTGTGTGCATGTGCCTGAGCACATATACACGCAGATGCACAATGGAGGAATAAGGGAGATAAAGAAAAGCAGAGAGACACATTTCTACTGATAGGGGTAAGAAAGCTAAATGGCTTTGGAAGGTTGTGTTACGATTGAGCAATGAGTTGCATGCAGGAGATTTTAGGCAGGGGGATGATTTTCTAGGAGGAGTGAATGGTTTGAGGGCTGCTCAGAGGCAAGAAGGATTTGTTCTTGAGTTTGGGGAAGAATTAAAGTGCGTGGAGGTAGGGAAGTCTTCCAGAGAAAAGGGGACTTCATAGAGTATCTGTTACAGTGAGCTTTTGGAAGAGAAACAGAGGATGATTATGAGAAAGATGTTGTAAGAGGAAAAGAAAGACAATCCAAAACTCTGAGCAAAACAAAAGGCTTTATAAGAAATGAAATGGGGGCACCTGGGTGGCTCACTCAGTTAAACATCTAACTTCGGCTCAGGTCATGATCTCACAGTTCGTGAGTTTGAGCCCCTCGTCGGGCTCTGTACTGACAGCTCAGAGCCTGGAGCCTGCTTCAGATTCTGTGTCTCCCTCTCTCTCCGCCCCACCTCTGCTTGCACTCTGTCTCTCTCTGACTCTCAAAAATGACTAAGCATTAAAAAATTTTAAAAAAAGAAAAGAAATGAAAAGAGCCACTACTTGGCTCTTCCCTGAACAACTTTACATTGTCACTATAATATAAATGTGGTTTATTAATATTGATAAAAATACTGAATAAAACTATATTGTAAAGATGGGAAGAGAAATGAGGCTATAGGGGCAGGAAGGAAATCCTCATCGATTATAGCAAGAAGCATATGAATAATGTCTAAAATTGATTACCAAAACACAGAATTAAAGGAATGATTTAAAACCTTCCAATAAAGGGGCCCTTGCGTGGCTCAGTCAGTTGAGCATCTGACTTCAGCTCAGGTTGTGATCTCATGGTTCATGAGCTCAAGCCCCACATCAAGCTCACTGCTGACAATGTTGAGCCACTTTGGATCCTCGGTCCCCTTTTCTCTCTCTGCCCCTCCCCCACTCTTTTCTCTCAAAAATAAATAAGCATTTAAAACCTTCCAACACAAAGTGTGGCCCCCAGACCAACATCGGCATAACCTGGGAGATTTGTTCAAACTGCAGAATGTCAGACTCTGCCCCAGACCTACTGAGTCAAAAGATCCCCACAGGATTCATGCACTCAGTAAAGTTTGAAAAGCATAGAGATGTTGGTTTGGGGAAGAGGATGAGAAGTGGGAAAAAAGGAACAAGGAATAGGAGTCTCTCGTCTTTAGGCTTCAAAGTATTACTTGACTTTTATTTAGCCATGTGCGTATTATATATTATTTTAATCTTACAGGTTTTTAATGGTTAAAATAATAAATACCGGGGTAGGGGTGCCTGGGTGGCTCAGTCGATTAAGTGTCTGACTTCAGCTTAGGTCATGATCTCACGATTCATGAGTTTGAGCCCCTCAACGGGCTGTGTTCAGAGTTCAGAGCCTGGAGCCTGCTTTGGATTCTGTGTCTCCCTCTCTCTCTGCCTCCCCCCCTCAAAAAAATGAATTAACATTAAAAAAAATTAAGAAGTATCTGGGTAGAATGTATTCTCTTTCTTACTAATATTTATTCTCCATCCCGGCTCAATCTAATCCTGCCCCTGGCCCTCAGCTTTGACTAGGGTGATCCTTCTAAGACATCACACCCCACAGCTGGTACCCCCGAGGGCTTGGACTTCACTTGCCTTTGGAGCTTGTCAGGCAGACGCGGTCCCTCACCCGCCACCTGCAGACTTTGCCATGGGGCACATGTTTCCGTTGATCCTTCTTCTCTCATTTCCCTCCCCCAGCAGCCTAAGGAGAGACCACAGACCCAACTGTCTGAAACCCCTCCAGGCATCAGGTTTCTCCCTGCTTAAAGGTTTCTCTGGCAACTTCTCGCTTGCCCAGTCGTTGTCAAAGTGTGTTCCGCAGATCAGCAGCGGCGCCCGGACATTTGTTTTAGCTGTGAGGCACATCACACCCCCTGAGTCAGAAACTGTGGGACCGGGCTGTCCCCCACGTCCCGCTTTTCACTGCACACGTTGCCTGGGGTTCCCAGCAATGGTTTTGTTTCACAAGTCACTTTCACAGGGGCTGGAAGCATTACCGCCCCCAAGCCTGTTTTTTGTAAAATGCCCGGAGCCTCCCCACATCGACTCTCTTTGGAGGATCTGTAAAACGGGAGGGTTAACGGGACAGTGTCACACCTATCCAACTCTCTACTCCACACCACCCCCATCTTGGGAGATGATCTTTAAATCTCTCCTTGGCCTCATCCACACACATCTCAGAACCGCCTACAGCGAGGACGGCTCTCCTGCCCCCTCCCTGCCCAGCCGCTTCTCGCCCCATCGGTGCCCTGCTTTCTCGAGACTTCGGCTTTCACCCAGGAAGATGCTCCGTGGAGATAAGTTCCCCTGCGGTTGAGGGTAAGTCGAGAAGCTCGGGCTGCTAACTCCTTGTTATCTATCACCTGGCGCCCCTCTGTCACTACCAGGAACGATGCGCCCCTCAGATAACCCAGACAAGGGCCACAGGCTTACATCACTTCCTCAGATGAGCAACTGATGAGTGCCAGCCCAAATCCCGAGCCGCCGCTAGAGAAAAGATGTCTATGGGAAAGCGCTGGCCCCGGGAGTGCAAACCCAGCCTTCTGCAGACTGTGAAGGCCGTATCTCAGCCGTTAGCTGGAAACTGCCCTTCTCGTTAGTAAGCGTCTGGTAGGGACTACCTTGCTTTTCTTTGTTTTTCGTCTTCGCCGTTGCCATCTTTGGGAGCTCCGCTCCGTTTACTAAAGGTGTGTGGGTGTTAAAGTCACGCTATGGAAAAAAAACACATGCACAGACACACCACAGGCTTTTTCCCCCCCTTCGTTTCTACACGAGCAGATGCTTTTATGACTTTCTGAAAGGAAGAAACTGTCTGTGACTTGGTTTTTGCAATACCTCTTCGAAAAGAAGCATCGCTCCTACAAACCCAAAAGAAAGAGACAAACAACTCCATTTTTAAAATGTGCAAAAATGTACAGAGGCCTTTCCTAAATGAGGGAAGAAAAATATCTGAAAAGACGTTCCATCTCGTAATCAGGGAAATGCATGCGAAACAGCAATATTTTCACTCTTCAAAAGGCAAATCTCTACAAGTTGAATGCTGAGCTCCGGGGAAGGGTGCTAGGCACTCTCACACTCCCAGGGTGTGTGAGTTGGTTCAGCCATTGCAAGGAGATGACGGGAGGGTGTGTTAACATGTCAAGATTGCATCCCTGTGTTTCAGCGATTCCAGGATGGTACCCTCTTCAGAGAACTTCCACGCATGCCCTCGAGGCAGTATCGAGACAAAGGTACTTGCGTTGGTGAAAATGGAAAACGACCTCCGTGTTCATCAATAAGGCAATGATTTCGTAAAGGATGGTATATTCATGCTATGGAATTCGATGCAGCAGTTCAAAAAGAATCGGGTGGATCAAGGGGTGCCTGGGCGCCTCAGTGGGTTGAGCGTCTGACTTCAGCTCACATCATGATCTCTTGGTCCGTGGGTTTGAGCCCTGCGTTCGGCTCTGTGCTGACAGCTCAGAATCTGGAGCCTGCTTTGGATTCTGTGTCTCCCTCTCCCTCTCTCTCTCTGCCCCTTCCCTGCTTGCGCTCTGAAATAAATAAATAAATAAACATGTATTTCTCAAAAGTAAATAAACATTTAAAAAATAGAATTGGGTGGATCTATACCTATTAGCGGGGAGAGATTTCCAAGGTATGTTTCTGAAGGGACAGAGCAAATTGTAGATGACAGGTTCAATATGATGGTATTTCTGTTGGAAACAAAACACCAAAATGACCATCTATCTGTCTAGGGCATATACATGCTTTATTGCTGCAGAGAAAAGTCTTTCATGCCCAAATGACCACACTGGTTACCTCCGGAAAGAAGTTAGGGGGTGGAGGGGGGGGGGAGGGTCAAGAAAGAGTTTAGCTTTGTCTATAATCACTGAATATTCTCCTATGACAGTGTATTTAGGAACAAACTGCATAATGATGTAATTAACGTTAAACATTTTAGGATTCTAATAAGTGTTCCCATCTGTTGGGGGTGTACAAAAAAAAATCTGTAGCGTGTCTTGACTGTAGACTTCGAATTTGTGCAAATATATGATTAGTTCTCTGCAGAAAGTTGTCACCAAACTATCCCATTTGTCAACATCTCTCCTCGTTCAGCTGACAGTTGAGAACAGAGGTTGGTTTTCTGGGGCCAACCACACACACACACACACACACACACACTCACATACCCTGGGCACAGCAATTTCCACCCTATGCCACATTGGGCTAACTTTCTGGATATCTAAAACCACATCCAAGCAGATTTCTCTGATTAGCTGATAACTTTGTTTACAGATTTCCGGGCCACCTGACTGGCAGCTCGTAATTACTGAGCTGCGAAAGGAAGAGACACTGGGCTTGGTGGTAGTGCCTAAGTTTGTGGGTGTAGCCTGACAGCAGGCACCTGGTTTCCTGACCCCAAACCACATGACTCCCCATATGGCCTCACGAGCATCCCTTGCAGCACTCTAGCCCAACCCTCCCACCAGCCTGAGCTTCAGACGGGCACTGGGACGATAACAAGAGTCCCACGGAGTGACTAGTCTGGCCGAAGTCATCACAGAAACACTTCATTACAACACTCCCTATATCCCATTTAATGAGGCAGGTGTATATAATGGACAGACGTGGAGATTTGGAGGAAAATGTGTAAGCCCAGATGTCACGCAAACTTGAGTACTTTTGTGGATGGAACCACTCTCCCCTGGCAGACCCGCTGGAGAAGCTGAATTAGAAGCTGAATGAGAAGAAGAGATGATTTTCAACAAGAGGTAAAAAGAGTACTTCAATGTCACCTTGCGATCTACCAGACTCTGGAACCACCTCCCCTTTCTGGATCTGACAAATCCGAATTCCTTTTGGAGGAAGGGAGATAGGGAGATGGGTATCCCCAAGGAGGTGGGGAGTTTAGGGTAGCAAAGAGAGACCCGTCAAAGCCTTCTTGGTATCCCCATTTCCTACCAGTGCAGTGGCCAAACCACCTCCCGACATTCCCCACACTCCCTCCCACCACCTGCCACAAAGGAGGAGACCATCGATGATAGGAGCAAATCGTAAGCTCAGAGTTGGACACATTCCCTTAAAAAGGAGAGGCAAACCACGGGAGGTATGCTCCCTCTCATGGCCGTGTCTTATCGTAGGCAGGGCGCAAGGGGATAGCCAACCATCACGTCCCTGGAGACATTGACAGTGCTCTCCAAGAGAGACATAAAAGAGTAAAGAAATGTGCTTTGTAAGCGAAGAGGAGCTTTAAACATGTCTGGCAGGCACGGCATCCTCCTTGCCCTGCCTTCTAGAAAGGCCTTCGTGAAGCTTGAACAATACAAATGGATTCGAGTCTGCCTCTCCTGTTATCCCAAGGTCTCGCCTGCAAAGGTGTGGTGTCCACAGACTCAGATCCCTGACACGTCCGTCCCACACACAGCGGGATGGACCTTTCCACCGACCATTAGCTGAACGCCTCCATCTGTGAGCATGGCTGGGCTGGCCTGTCGGTGGTCACCTCTGTGACATCCCTATCTAGTCTCCCCTGCCTGACCAGCCCGATTCAAGGCATACATACTTTCTTTAGCTTTTCAGCCAGTGTCACACAAGACAGGCTGGCCTGGGGGGACCCTCTGTCTCGATGACTCTGTGTGTCTCTGCTCTGATCAGGATGTGTAGCTTTGATGGCTCCCTTCATAAGAGGGCTTTTCAAGTGGTCAGGTGCCTACAAGTCACCTGCGGATCTTGTTAAAAATGCAGATTCTGACTTGGTAGGTCTGGATGGAGCTGAGAGCCTGCCTTTCTTCCAAGCTTCCCGGTGATGTCCACACTGCTGGGCCAGGCCCACACTTTGCATAGCACGCAGTCGGAGAGTGCTCTTATTTCTTCTTATTTCTACGTTCAGAGCAAGACACCCTGCTTCATAGTAGCCACCTGGCAGGGAATAGTGTCAGGGTCCAAACAGTGCACCTAAAGGGATTTGCAAACCGTGGTGTGCAAGGAAAACGCTGACTGCTCTTCCTTTCTATTATATAAATGACATACTTACGTTGGCTTCAGAGAGAGCTGGGTTTATCCCTCTGGCCACTTACTAAGTAGCAGTTTGACCAAGTCACACCATTTTGTTAAGCCTCAGTTTCATTAGCTACAAAATGGGAGGGTATTGTTTCAGCAAAGATACAGTCATAGATAGTCTGGGTCAATATATATTTATATATTCATCTTCTCTGTGTCTATTTGTGTGTGTGTTTAACTCACCAGAGGTTGACTAAAAATCCACTCCAAAACTGTAAAGTCCAACAGCTCTGGTAAGTGTCATCTGGTTTTCTAAGGTTTACAGAGCTTAAGAAACCCAGAATGATTTACAGGTGGCTACCACAACCTGATAAAGCTACTGGTTTCAACCCAGAGTCACTTAGCCCTGAAATTCAGCAGAAAGCTGGAGAAATCCACTCGACAGAAAATTGCTTCGCTGAATCCTTCCGATCACCAGAGCTATCTGGAACTTGGCATCCATTCCACGAAGGCCAATGTTTATCTAAAGAGGTGCTAAATGGTAACAGTGTCAACTGCAGGGCCTAGGACTTCATTTCAACCTATCCAAAGGATTCTTCCAGCCATGCTGACAGATGCCTTTCAACTGGCAGATCCCAAGAAAAAGAGTTTGCATAGAGGGAACTGAGCGGGGACTACAGACGGCAGCAGAGGCACAAGAACAGCCTATATATGCGCCAGCCTGAAACTGTCAGCATCGACACTGGCTGACATGGACATTGCCAGCATTGTCTTGGGCACCAGTGCCGCACCCTTGCCTTGAATCCTCACAGTCACGTTGACAGGTAGAGACCATTACACTCGCATTTTACGGAAGAGCAAACTGAGGGAAGGAGAAGTTAATCAACAAAGGAATTTAAAAGATGGAAAATTTAACTGCCTGACTTGTATCTGTGTGATGTAATTTTTTTAATGTTTATTTATTTTTGAGAGAGAGAGAGAGAGAGAGAGACAGTGCATGAGCAGGGGAGGGGCAGAGAGAGAGGGGGAGACATAGAATCGGAAGCAGGCTCCAGGCTCTGAGCTGTCAGCACAGAGCCCAACGCAGGGCTTGAACTCGCAAACCGCAAGATCGGGACCTGAGCCTACGTTGGACATTCACTGATTGGGCCACCCAGGCACCCCCATGTGCGATGTAAAATTAACCTGTTAGCCTGTTTAACTGGATCCATTCGTTGTTTGGGAATTGTCCGTGCTATACACCCAAAGGTGTATACACAGAGTGGAATATCACAGCATGCTATTGGTTACATTGAAAAATTGTAAACAACCCAAGTGTAAAAATCAAAATTAATCTATATCCAGACAGTGGGAGGGTGTGGAGCCACAAATATATTTTCAAAGAATTTTTAGTAACATGTTCTAATGAGATGATAGGAAATAGAGTAAGTTATTTACCTGTTCACTTAGTTATATAAAATAGTTGTCGAACATTTCCTTAGCCAGTACAGTGCTGGGAATACAGCCTGTGAATCGGGTGGACCTGACCTTGCGGGGCTGACAGTCTGGCATGAAATTGCTTGGAAGGAAAAGCCCCCACCTGTCTGTCGCTGTCTTCTCACAGGAGTAAAGGCACTATTTATTTTTCTTCTTCGTTCTTAGGTTATTTCCAAATTTTCTGTATTAAACATGTGCAGCTTTTTTTTTGGTTAACAGATTCACTGAGGTATAATTGGCACACAATTAACTGTACCTATTTAAAGTGTACAGTTGGGGGACGCCTGGGTGGCTCAGTCGGTTAAGCATCCGACTTTGGCTCGGGTCATGACCTCAGAGTTCATGGGTTTGAGTCGGGCTCTGTGCTGACAGCTCGGAGCCTCGAGCCTGTTTCGGATTCTGTGTCTCCCTCTCTCTCTGCCCCTCCCCTGCTCTCTCTCTCTCTCTCTCTCTCTCAAAAATAAATAAACATTTAAAAAAATAAAATAAAAAAATAAAATGTCCAGTGGGATAAATTTTGGTACCATAGACACCAGTGAGCCCATCAGCCCAGTGCTGGGTGCGGGCATATCCATCACTCTGGAAAGTTTCTTTGTGCTTCTTCATAATTAATTCCCTCCTCTCACCCTGCCCCATCTCTCCTCCCCAGGCAACCACTGATCTGCTTTCTGTCACCCTAGTTTGGTCCATATTTCTAGAATTTTGGATACATTGGAATGCATGGCACATATTCTTTTTTGTCTGGCTTCTGTCACTGTTTTGAGATTCATCCAAGGAGCTACGTTGTTTCTTCCTATGGTTGAACCATTTTCAGTGACGTGGGTAACAGTCTGTTATCCATTCAGCAGTCGGTGGACATTTTGATTGCTTCCTGTTCGGGGCTATTGTTACAAACATGCTTCTGTAAGCATAGACCCATAGATTTCTTTTTCTTGTTCAGCGTTAGAATGGCTGGGTCACATAGTAACTGTACGTTTCATTTTTGAGGAACTGCCACACTGTTTTCAAGTGACTGTACCATTTTCACATCTCTACCGGGAGCATGTGCGTTCGTCTTTGCTTCTTTTTAAGGTTTTTCTTTAAGTCATCTCTATACACACCGTGGGGCTCAAACTCACAACCCCGAGATCAAGATCACATGCTCCACCGACTGAGCCAGCCAGGCGCCCCCACCTTTGCTTCTTTTTAAAAAGTACATAAATATCTGCTGCTCTAAAGAGAAAAAAAATTTTAATTCAGAAATGTATAGAGGAAGAAAAAGTAAAGTTCTCTTTTATTCCATTCCTTTCCTAGTTCCTCATACATATTTATTATTAAAATTATGGCATGCAGACACGGAGAGGCTTTCTTTGTATGTGCATTGGGGTGTGTAAGTGAGATTCTGTGAGATTTGTCACTCTGGTTCTGGCTTCACCCAATGCACAGTAAAGCCTGGAGACCTTTCCTTGTCAATGCACGTAGCTCTACCCCAATCTTTTGAATCGTTGCCGAGAATCCTACTTCAATAATTGGGATTATTTAACATGAGGTTGTTTAACACGGTTAGACTTTTTTTTTTTTTTTAATAGGCTTCATGCCCAGTGTGGAGCCCAACACGGGGCTTGAACTCAGGACCATGAGCTCA
Source organism: Cryptoprocta ferox (assembly GCA_028646485.1). Taxonomy (NCBI): domain Eukaryota; kingdom Metazoa; phylum Chordata; class Mammalia; order Carnivora; family Eupleridae; genus Cryptoprocta; species Cryptoprocta ferox. The sequence goes on along the minus strand of CM053574.1, from coordinate 14,315,136 downwards.
AGACCTGAGATGAGATCAACAGCTGGTTGCTTAACTGACTGAGCCAGACTTTCATGGACACATCCCATGAAATGAGGCAGGTCTTCTCAAAATTCTAAATGAATGTGACACCTGATGAATTTCCTTTTTCTTCCCCCCACGGAGGGAAGTCTCCCCCACCCCCCGCCCCGCAGAAAGGATTCCATTTCTTTCAGTTGATCCTGATGTCCTGGGGGCACCAAGGGCCTGGCCGCCCTCCTGGGGAGTGAGAGAACGTTCACTGACAACGGGACGGTTGGCCGCAGGTGTGAACAGCCCTGCCGTGCTCCGTGTGCATGGCGCACGAGCTTCTCCCATGTTTGTCACACCAGACTCGTCTTTTCCAGTCCACCATCTGGTCCTGCGCCTGGTGGGGAGGGGGCTCTCTTGAGTTTAGTTGCTCTGAGGAGCAAAAGGGCATCAACTCTTCAACTTTCAGTTTTGGAGATGAGTAAAATTGGGGGGTTCTTTTTCTCATGTCAGGAAACTTATCACATCTGTCCAACATGGTGAGAGATTGCTTTCTTGTATGAAACAGACAACAACGTAAGCCAAGCCTAGCAAGTGTCCAGTTTTGTCCTGTCTCCTCTGTGGGGTTCCCCCGCCTCTTTTTCTTGTGACCATCACAGTGTTACCAGGACTCCATGAGATGCTACCTCTTTATCCTCTTTTAGCAATAACGTGGGGCTCAGTCATTGACACTTACATGAAATCATGACTCCTTTGTACTAGTGTCACATCTCCTGCACTTCATGTTGGATCATAAACATGTTCGTGGTATTAAATATTAATCCCAGAGTTAGATGAAATCCAAATCTTGATTGGTGATGACTTCACAACATTTTCAATACAGACGCGCCATAGTTTATCTAACCATTCCCTTACGACTGATGAATTTTTACTAGTAGGTGAATGTTTTGAGTAGCACTAAGTGAATAAAAGTTATTTTAAAAAATTAATTAATTGCAACCAGGGGAAATTAGGTTCTGGTGACAATACTAAAATTAAGTTAATTATCAGGCCTCATTTTTTAAAAATTTATCTTCTTTTATTTTTAAAGGTTTTCTTTTTAAGTCATCTCTACACGCAACATGAGGCTCGAACTCCCAACCCCGAGATCAAGAGTCACCCTCTACTGACTGAGCCAGCCAGGCACCATTTTACTTATCTTCTTAGGATAATGGCTTCCTCTTTATTTTGAATAGTCATGCTAGCCTTTTTCACATCACTCACTTTAAAGACTTTGATCTTCAGAAAATGTTGTGAAATTTTTTACTCATTATTTGATAACAACTTATAATTACCCCATAACTTGCCGATCTCTGACAAGTGTGGTGGGTTAAAAGTCCGTGTATGTTCAGCCATTCCATAGGGTACCTTCAGGTCACAGTTTCACACAGAATGTCCCACTATATAGGACAAATAGTGTGTGAGTGAAGAATAAATCAGAGACATTGTGACATAGCCTCCTAAGTAGTTCAAAATGCATTTCTAATAAATTAGTAATGCTTGCCATTGTCACAAAAAATAATACTATCACACCTAAAATTAACAATTGTACTCTTACATCATCTAATAGCCAATATATCTGCAAATCCCCCAAACGTCCCTCAAAATATCTTTCATTGCCTTTTGGCTCATCCCAGGAACCAGTCCCAAACCACGGATTGCACCTGGTTGTTACATGTTCTCATTGTCCTTTTTTTTTTTTAATGTTTATTTATTTATTTTGAGAGAGAGAGAGAGAGAGAGAGAGAGAGAGAGGACGAGCAGGGGAGGGGCAGAGAGAGGGAGAGAGAGAATCCCAAGCAGGCTCCACGCTATCAGCACAGAGCCCAACTCGGGGCTCGATCCCACGAAAACGTGAGGTCATAATCTGACCTGAAATCAAGAGTCAGAGGTTTAACCGACTGAGCCCCTCAGGCGCCCCCCTCATTGTCATTTAATCTAGGCACAAGGCTCTTTCTTTATGGAGACTTCTTACTGCAGCCAGTGGGCCTGGTTAGAGACACCCCCCCCACACACACACCTACTTGCTTAATCTATAGCGTCATTTAACTTCTTCTTCTCTTCTCTGTATTTCCCGGAAATTACATTTACAGGGTGATTAGACCCCAGGTAAATATCTTTGGCTAGACCACATCCCAGGTGATTCTGGGACCTCAGAATACATGACACCAGCAGAACGTGGAGTATCTGATGGTGCCACCATTTCTGATGCTAAGATCAACCATTAGTTAGGGTGATGACAATCTGAGCCGTCCGTTTTGTACAATTGTGTTTCTCTCCCGCTGATTCAAACCTCATCACTGTGGTGTTACTTTGGATCCGTGCAAATGCCCAGGCCCCATCAGCTATCCAGCTAATGTCCTTCACACAAGCTGATAGTCCTTGCTCCGATCTACATTCTCATTGGAATTGCAAGATTATGATTTTCTAAGGCTATCGTCCTTCCACAGTTGGCTGGCATTCTCCCGTAAAATAGTTGCATCTTGTCACCTGGAGCTGGTTGGTTACCCTGACATAGAGCTCCTACTGGAAAGACGTTAAACGTACTTCCCCTTAATTACATAGTTTCCAAAGAAGGAGTCAGTACTGGCTGCCCTCAGATGATTTCTTTTGGCTTTCGTTCGAGTATCACTACGGATTCATGAATTTTCATATATTCGCTGGGCGTGTTTTTATTGAGCTATTCTTGGCCGCCATGATAAGACTATTCTCATCAAGAACCAACCCAGCCCAAACTAAGTTCAATTTAAAACAAAGTTGCAAAACAAGCGTGGGTCCAAATATAACCTTCACACATTCTGGAAAGAGGAAGCGCTACTTTCTAAGAGAACAGTGGCAAGATAATCTCATACACCATTGTTATCATTTTTATTTGTATTTGTGTCTTCTCCTCTTCAAGATGCAGGAGAATCCAAGTGTGCACCCAAAGGAAGCCTGCAAACTTGGGTCACGTTCTCGATGGCCAGCGACTTAGGCGTGTGTTGTTAGCGGTGCAGCTCGAAGACCCTCCAGTTCTAGAGCCAATCGACTGACCTGTACTTTAAGATGCTTCCAAGCCACAATAGCCACTAGTTGTTTTTTCTTACCTGCACCCAGGTGAGGCTCTTTCTTTCTCACATAACAGACAGTAGACACGGGAGGCTCAGAGCCCATCTTCACCGAGTCACGGTCTCCCCGCCAGGGTTTGCAGGAGAAACAAGGAGAGGGTGTGGCGTTGGTGTTGTTAAATTAACTGCTGAGGAGGGTGTATTGAGGAGCCCTCTCAACAGTCAGCATGGCCTCACACGTCTGCCTTTTCATTTTGTCCTGGGTCACCGCCGGTCCCTTCCCTGGGGAGCAGATCCACCTGTCGAAGAGAAGCCACGCATCCCAGATCACCCCTTGTGCCTGGCCACTCTTCGTTCCCCTTCAGCAGAGCCTGAGATATCTTCCAGCCTGCTGCCTCACATCCCTAGCGGCTCCAAAGGGAGGCGGTAGGGCCTGTAATTCATCTGTGAGTCTCTGCGACAGAAGAGCAAAATCTTAGAACCAAATCACACGGCGTTAAGACCCACTTTACCTCCCAAGAGCAGAGAGTGTATCTGTGTTCCTTACTATTTGTGACCCCACAGCCTAAGGTGTGCCCGACATACATATTGGGTTTCAGTATACATATGACAACCGCGTCAATGAACTTGGCGTCCAAAATTCCGTAGCTGGCCATGTATCATTTTTGCATTCTACGAAGAATGAGCCTCAGAAAACAATGATGATCTGAATAACCACCAAGTGGGGGGAAAAAAAACGTTTGACCGTGGCTGGGCACCTTGGGCAAGTCGCGTGGCTGTTTTGGCCCTCCGCTGTCCTCCAAGTCAGGTTCGTAATAAATGACATGAATGTCCCTCATGGCTTCCAGCTTCTGGAAGGAGATGTCTTGCTTAGGTAAGGGGTGAGGAAATCCTTCCAGTCCATTACACTTAGAGGGATAATTGGGAAACCCTAAGAAAGTGATGGATCTCAAATCGGTTATATGCTTTAGCTTGTAATAAAATGCCAATAGTATTAGGTTGGATCTTACTCATCTGTGATTCTATTCTTTGTGTCTACACATAAATAGACATCACACACACACACACACACACACTCTTCTGTACAGATTAAAGCTGTACAGCAACTGGTTTTTATCTGAGACTAGCAGCCACTTAGAAAAACCTTTTAGGAATCAGGCAGATATGTTTGGCTGGCTTCTGGCTCAGAAAAAAACAAACACTTAGCAAACCAAACAGCACTTTGGGGCTTTTCTGAGCTTTCACATTTTTATCAGTGTTCTCGAATTCACTCACCATCCATCTTCCCTTTTAACATTAAAAATAAATCCCCCCCTTGAACTTTTGCCCTCTGTAGGGTTGATCTCTGAGGGTGTTTTTTTTTTCTTTTTTGCTCCTCTGCATTCTTTCAAAATAACAGTAATACCCACAAGTGGTATCTCTCCTGAGATTAAGCGGTTTGTAAGAAATACTCCTCTCAGGCCGTCTCTAGCGTTTCCCAGAAATGATGATTTGCCTCTCCAGCCCTGGCGCACTCCTGCAAGGCCCATATGCTTGGATCCTGTGCTCAGTGGGGTCCAAAGATAATCCCCAGTAAAAGACACAGAAGAGGGGCACCTGGGTGGCTCAGTCTGCTAAGCTTCCCACTTCCGTTCAGGTCATGATCTCACAGTTTGTGAGTTCGAGCCCCACGTCGGGCTCTGTGCTGACAGCCTAAAGCCTAGAGCCTGCTTCGGATTCTGTGTCTGCCTCTGTCTCTTCCCCTCCCCTGCTCGTGCTCTGTCTCTCTCTTTCTCTCAAAAATAAATAAACATTAAAAAAAAAAAAGACCCAGAAGAAATAGGCCCAAAGGAGAGATGAGCAAGAGAACAACAACAACAAAAGCCAGAACAACAACAACAACAATGGTTGGCACTGGTTTGAGCCAGAAATCAGGGGAGAGATTTAAGCAGTGATTTTTAACAGGAAGGTGGGAAATGATGAACTTGGTTCGAATGTTGCTAACTAGCCCCCCTGCTTCATAATTAGTGTGTAAACTCCGTGAGCCGAGTCCCCTCCTCGGCGGGCGCTGATGAGACCAGGCTTCCCTGTGCACCGCCCCCCTCCCCTGGCCCGGGAGTCCTTTCCCACATGGCTCGTGTGTTCCCCATGCTTGGAAAGGCACACAGTAGGGGTTTTTTTGGTTTTTTTTTTTTAAATCTTTTTTAATGTTTATTTTTTGAGAGAGAGAGAGAGACAGAGCATGAACAGAGAAGGGGCAGAGAGAGAGGGAGACACAGAATCCGAAGCAGGCTCCAGGCTCCGAGCTGTCAGGACAGAGCTTGGCACGGGGCTCAAACTTATGAACTATGAGATCATGACCTGAGCTGAAGTCGGACATTTAGCCGACTGAGCCACCCAGGCGCCCCCAGAGTGGTTTTTTACAGAGGAATATGAGCCTGGCCTGACTACGCTGCCAACATCTAAAACAGTAAAAGGGTCATTTCAGGCAAAGAAAACCTTCACCTGCCAGAGGGAACCCCACGAGTCCATTATCAGCCAGGTAGAGTCCTCACGTTTGCTGACGCTTTTATGCTCCTCACCCACAAAAAGCACGTATAAGCTTGTGATAGATGCTCACCCACCACCGGATTTATTTTAGGGTCCCAAAGTCCCTTCCTTTTCTTTCCTGCTCGTCAACACACGCACATAAACACACCCCCATACACTCGTGTGCATGCATACACACACATTCACATAAGCAGCCATACACACACTCCTATAAGCAGCACACACCACACACACATACACACACCCATATACAACACCCCCCCACTTCCATCCACAACACACACACACACACACATATATAGGCACACACATACACACACCCAAATGCAGCACACACAAACACATGCGTGCACACGCCCATACACATACGTGTACACGTGCACACACACTCATGGACACACACTCCTCTTTCAATCTCTTGGTATAATTTCTTGAATAACTTTTCACTCACAGGTGCAAAATTTTAAATCTACATTAATGTTCATTTTCTCCCTCTAAAATAACAGTGTCTGTTCTTCATGCCGTGATCCTTACAGACTATTAGCACCATATTCTGTGATTAATATATAATTAATATGTCATTCCATTTCAGGTTTCCCAAATTCTTGTTTTCTCTTTTTTCCAGTTTTTTTATTTAAATTCCAGTTAGTTAATGGGGCACCTGGGTGGCTCAGTCGGTGAAGCGTCCAACTCCTGATTTTGGCTCAGGTCCCGATCTCACATGACCTTTGTGAGTTCAAGCCTCGTGCTTGGCTCCGCACTGACAGTGTGTCTGCCTGCTTGGGATTCTCTCTCTCTCCCTCTCTGTCCCTCCCCTGCTCGCTTGCTCACTCTCTCTCCCTCTCTCTGCCCTTCCTCTGTTCATGCTCTCTTTCTCTCAAAATAAGTACATAAAATGTTTAAAAAAATAAAAAAAATAAATTCCAATTAGTTAACATTAGTTTCAGGAGTAGAATTTATTGATTCATCATTTACACACAACACCCAGTGCTCATCCCACCAAGCGCCCTCCTTAATGCCCGTCACCCATCTAGCCCATCCCCCACCCACCTCCCCTCCAGGAACCCTCAGTTTGTTCTCAACCATTACGAGTCTGTTTTCTGGTTTGCTTCTCTTCCCCTGCCCCTACCTATGTTCATCTGTTTTGTTTCTTAAATTCTACATATGAGTGAAATCATACGGTATTTGTCTTTCCTTGACTGACTTATTTTGCTTCGCATAATACACTCTCGCTCCATCTACATCATTGCAAATGGCAAGGTTTCATTCTTTCCTAACTTATCAAAAAAGAAGTGGGGCGCCTGAGTGGCTCAGTCGGTTAAGCGTCCGACTTCAGCTCAGGTCATGATCTCACGGTTGGTGGGTTCGAGCCCTGTGTCGGGCTCTGTGCTGAATGCTTGCTCGGAGCCTGGAGGCTGCTTCAGATTTTGTGTCTCCTTCTCTCTCTGACCCTCCCCGCTCATGCTCTGTCTCACTCTATCTCTCAAATAAATGTAAAAAAAAATTTTTTTAATAAAAAAAAGAAGTGAATTTTATTTCAATCCTTTACACTTTTTAGTAAGAATTCCATGTGATGTTCTGTGAAAGATCCACATTCATTCGTTTATTAACTTTTACCACTTGAAAATAAAAACTTAGTCCAGTGGTGCCTTTTGTCAGTGAAAGACAAAGTATCAGCATACACTGGGGACCCGGGTCACAGATCCCTCGATAGGTGTGAGCAGAGTAAAAAAATCAGATCAGACATGCAGGTTAATTACAAGATGAAAAATTACTTCTGCACAGCAAATTCTTCTAAAATACAGGCACATACCCGAAACTAACATTACATTGCATGTTAAGTAACTGAAATTTAAATAAAAACTGAAAAACTATAAAATAAAATACAGGAAGAGATCAGTTCCCATTTCTGACCTCTATGCTGAATTGTCAACTTCTACTGTCCAAAGAAGCAAGTCCTGCATTTTGTTTTTCAACTCAACTGTCAGAGCCCTGTTCATTTTTACTTGGAAATTAGTTTTACAAGGAACAATATTTCCGCCTCTGTCCCTGCTTCTGCTTCTCAGAGAACTTCCTGGAGGCTCACTGTTTATCATCAGTGGGTTCATCTCAACGATGATGAAGTAAATCAACCCCCTCTGAAAACCACAATTTATAACTTTAAGTGAACAAACATCGATGTCTATAGTAAACACCCCATTAAATAAATGCAACCTCAAGGTTCAGATCAACAATTCTTAGAATTATTTTTTAATGATAGCATTACGAGTAGACTCTTTGCTCCTTCAGTAACGACTGATTCAACCTTTTGATGATGAGATAAAATAGGAGTCCAAATTTAGCACAATTCCCTATCGTTTTCCTCTGGATCTAAACAAAGGCACTTTCAAAGAAGGATGCCTATACCTTCTCATTCTCTCAAGATTTCTATTTCTTTTTACTTGAGGTGCTTTTTTTTTTTTAGTGTTTGCTTCTATAGTATATATAGCATACGAGTCCAGTTTACAAAATATGGGGTGTGAGGGGTACCTGGGTGGCTCAGTCAGTTGAGCATCTGCCTCTTGATTTTGGCTCAAGTCATGATCTCACAGTTTGTGGGTTCGAGTCCTGTGTCAGGCTCTGCACTCACAGCACAGAGCCTGATTAGGATTTTCTCTCTCCCTCTCTCTCTGCCTCTCCCCTGCT